>OZ022263.1:160511791-161146791 GCA_963978885.1 Nemotelus pantherinus
AAAAACACTCTAGTCCGGGGAAATTTAACATGGTGCTTCGGAAAAATTAGGGGAAAACTGAATTTTAGTGTGAACCTTGGTACTGGCGTGTTGAACAAAATGTCAAAAGTCCCCATCGATCCGAGTGCTGCGTTACTTTTTATACGAGGTCAAAGGTCACCGAAAGTTACCTTTCCTAAATATCTCAGTAACGGTCACGTTTTCAGAAAAACAATGTAAAGCTTAAAAAATTTCCAAAAAAAAAGATGGTAAAACTTTTTCTTGTAACCATAACCGTTTTTAAGATATATTGATCTAAACATTTGCTACTAACAGCATCCTCTTTCTCAACGGCATGTTGATATTATCCGATTTTGATTACGACTTGAATTGTTTGTGAGTTTGTTTTAATATTTTTTAGAGGCGCATGAAAAAAATGTAAACAAACTTATCTACCAGACTCCAGGGTAGATGGAAAAGTGTGCTCCGAAATGTTATCCCCACCCCCCTTTTCAATAAAATGGTATCCCGAAGCTTCCATCCCAAATCTTCAGAAATGAGCTCGTTGCCTACTCTTTGCCCACTGTTAAACAAGATAAGATAATTTTTTATCCTGTTTAATTGCCTATTCTTGACATCGCAGGACCCACATCCTACCCACCCCCGCAAACGAACCACCCCGAAAAAACCGGTTTTTACTAATTTTCGAAGAAAAGTAGTATTAAACTCGTTTCGCCGAAAATTAATATATCTTTATATATGTATATATATATATATATATATATATATATATATATATATATATATATATATATATCAGCAAAACGATTAAGGGAGAAAATCTCTGGAGTGGCCGATCCGATTGAGCTGAAACTTTCGGAGAACGTAGATGTATATAATAGGTAGGTCCATGACTAGAATCCAGATATTCTAAACCTTTTGGCGGCGGCGAGCGTTTTAGTGAATTTTGAAGTAATCCTATATTTCCAAGCAGCGTGAATTTTTGTTCAAAAAAAAGTATTGGGAATGAAAACTTGTTATGTTCTAAGCTTGCCTATGACAAAAACTTGGAAATTTTGAGCCGTATGTGGGTGCAGTGTGCCTAAAAATAGGCAAGGATTTTTTTTTAAAATTTTTATTTGTCATTACTTCTGACAAAAACATTGGATCATCGTGAAATTTGCAGAACGTATTTATGTTGACTAAAATTTACCATATATGGATTTCCAAGTTAAGGCTGGTACTGAGTTCGAGTTCACGTGAAATTTTCACATTTCCCCATTATCTGACCATTCTTTCGAGCGAAAATTTTGACAACAGAGAAAAGCGGAGACACTGCTCATTCTTGACGGATAAAATTTCAAGAATTTCAATTTTCGATCGATTTTCTTATTGGAAAGTCATTTGCACTGCTCAATTTTCAAATTCAAACACTAAATGTCACTTTTCAGCTCGAAAGAATGAACTGCACAAACTAAATTTGCGTGAAATGATTGACAACATGTTTTAGTGCCATCTATGTTTTCGAAGCGAAAGCAACTTCAAAGCAACTTTTCATGCTAAGAACACAGTACCAAACTTGCTTATTTTCAAGCTAAATTTTCGCCGAAACAGATTTCACGTGAAATTTTGTATGAAAATTTCACGTGAAATCGAACTCAGTACTATGCTTTAGTGCATGTGACCCTGTAGCTGCGGCAGGCTCCTGAAAAAAAATCCTTCAAATCATTGATCCTCCTGAAAAATTTTTGATTTTTGACAAAAAATTCAAATCATTGATAAATTTTAACGTTTGTGCATCATGTCAAATTGAAATTTTTAAAATTCCGAATTGCACAAGAACGGCAACCCATCACCAAATTACCTCTATTTTCAGCACTTGAAAGTTCTGTTCACGAGAACTGGCGACCGGATTATCCGATCATAATGAAATTTACAGGACATGTTGGTATTAACTAGGACCAGGTCTGATAGAAGTGATTTTGAAATGCGGACAGCCCTGTGGCAGTGGTACCATCTTGAAAAATCACTGACAAAAAAAAAGGTTTTTTGCCTATAACTTCCGATTCAGCCATCAGATTTAAACAAAATTCACATAGTATTTGAATCATATTTTAGGTAACATTTGGTGAAAATTTAGAAGAATTAGAATAGAATTGCCAGCTATGGTGATTTTTGTCTCCTAAATCTTGCAACTTTGCTCAGCAAAATAAAGCTTTTTTCCCTATAACTTCCGGTCCAGTGTTAAAATCAAAATAAAGTTCGAGCGGTACGTGGACCTTCAAATGAACCAAATGTCATAGGAATTTCGCTAAAAAATCATGAAAGGGCTGCCAGCTATGACCATTTTTGTAATTTTTTGGAATTTCTTTACTGCGTGATTATGTCATTAGATTTACAAATGGGAACGGACCTGCAATTAAAATTAACAACAAATATTAACGCTTTAAAAATTTGAAAAGTTTTGAGGATGGTAACCCTAAAACTTTTTTCACCCGTATAACTTCCAGCGCAATGATTCAATCGAAACGAAATTTACTGGTTGGGTTTAGCTTAACGTGAAGCAGATTTGGTATATATTTTGCTTTACTGCTGAGACAGAGTAACCAGCTTTAGCCATTTTCGTAACTTTTGCATCAACAGATGCTTCAAATTACATACTCATATGCAAAGCATTCGCAATAAAAATAAGGAATCAATTTTTAAATTTTCCGAGTTTTGAACATTTTTCGAATGGCAGCCTCAAACAACGTTTAACCGCTGAAACTTTCGATGAAATCCTGTGATGAGAACGAAATTCAAAGGATAAGTTGATTTGAGTATGAGCTTGTTATGGTAAACTTATTGCTGCTTCGTTGGGAAAATGTTGCCAGCACTGAATATTTTCATCACTTGTGTTATAGTTGAGTTCTGTTGCTTTGGATAAGGAATGGTTGACATGATTCTACAAAAAAGTGTATTACGTCTTTCCACATCTTTTTGTCACTCAAAGACAATTTCTTCGAAAATTCGTTTTCTAGCGGTTCAGGTGCGCTAGAGTTATTTTTAGTTTTTTTTCCATACCGTCTTATCCCATGAGCGATTAGGGCAAGGTCACGTAATTTTAGGTGCAAATTGGTTTCGAGACGTGCCATGTCCCTTTGGCGCTATGCAGTCATCACAGGATTGGTAAAAAACTGATTTTTCGGGGATAGTCCGCAGCCGGTTGAGCTCCTATAATGTCAAGAATGAGCGTTTACAGAATTATGCCAGGATATTATCTTGTTTTTTCATAGTCCTAGGGCTAAACCTGTTACAAAACCTATTTTCACCTGCAATGTTGTTGACTTGTCCTGCTCCTTCGTGGAATATCCCATACATGATGCAGCAATACAGTTTATTTGCGAGAAGAGAGTAGCGAGCAGATGTCCCTACAAGTTTTATGGCAAAGGGGGGCGGGGGGTGGTGGGAATTTTTCAGAACACACTTTTCCATCTACCCTGGAGTGTGGTAGATAAGTTTGTTTACATTTTTTTTCATGCGCCTCTAAAACATATTAAAGCAAACTCACAAACATTCCAAGTCGTAATCAAAATCGGATAATATCAAGATGCCGTTGAGAAAGAGGATGCTGTTAGTCAATATATCTTAAAAACGGTTATGGTTACAAGAAAAAGTTTTAATATCTCTTTTGTTGGAAATTTTTTAAGCTACAAATTCGTCATACATTGATTTTCTGAAGACGTGACCATTACTGAGATATTTAGGAGAGGTCACTTTTCGTGACTTTTGAACCCGTATAAAAAGTAACGCAGCACTCGGATCGATGGGAACTTTTGACATTTTGTTCAACACGGCAGTACCAAGGTTCACACCAAAACTCAGCTTTCTCTTAATTTTTCTGAAGTTTCACCTTTTTTATGTCGGATTTCACTGGGCTACTCCAGCAGTACCGATCATTGATCTTGAAAATAATGCGGATGAAGCCGTGACTGACAATAGTGCAGAAATTTTGAAAGGATGGATGTACATAAACGAATCTCGTTAGCCAAGGTACTCAAGCAATTTTTGAGTTTGCTGATGGACCATTTAATTCGGCTAGCTAACCTGTTCCATTTCACCCTCCTGGTCCCTTATGGCTTCGATGAACAAAAAGGTTTCCAATGATATCGGTTATCTACCCAGAGCATTCTCTTTACCACGGCTTCTCGTCAAATGGCCCCGATATCGGAGGCAAGAAAGGTTTCTGCCTCCTTAGGCCAAGCCACTAATCTCGCCAATAGTGAGCCACAAGCTGAAACTAAAAAGCTTCAGAAAAACCCTTGAAATATTATGTGCAGCGAATAAAGAAAAAGTACAAGAATTTGAGGCGAAAATCGTCAGCCTCTATAAAACTGCACTTTGACCAATAAAAATTGAGTATCTCACAAATCATTTGGTGAGAGCCATAAAACATAGCTACTTTTTGAAATTAAAGAACTATATCAAGAACTATATCTATCCTCTTGACGTGAGTTCATAGTTCTTTGATGAGGATGTCTACGCTGAATTAAGTAAGTTCTTAGGAGAGCAAATTTCCAACGTGAAGGCAGCTTTCACTGTCCACTCACAAAAAGAGACATAACAATTCGGCATATTTACAGACCAACTTGCCGCTGGAGTTAATACCAAGGTTAGTCCTTAGTATCAAATATTTACTTCACTAGCTGGTCAAATAGCATCAAATATTTACTTTCGCTTGGAAAAGAGAAGCGTAATACAGTGTTACAAACGCAAATCTTTTAAGTATACCGCGTCCAACTGCGGCCACTCTTTGCGTCAAATACGACAAAATTCACGGCGATCGGCGTTTACTGCTTGAAGTGCAATATCACTGTCCACTCAGCGGGCTACAGGGGCTGCTTGGAGGCCAAAAAAAAATAGAGGGACATCGGATTGCTGCCAAATTTGAGAGAAATCACCCAAAAGATACTTCGTGACACAATACTGTCCGGCCTTGTGTTTCATACGCCAGCCACTATGCCGCAGAAAATAAGAAAGCCGTCACAAAAAATGCACTAACCTTCTCATCTCAAACAACTAATTCTAATATGAACAAACCACAGCCTTCCTTGAGCTTGGTAGTCTTTGGAGAATGTCAAAATCTCTTTAGCTGTTATATTTTCGCTTTGGTGAATCAAATCAAGGATTTCTTTCTTAATTTAAAATTTTGAAGAAAAGGGCAGATTACCCTCGAAATATCGATATCTGTCAAGAAATTAACATATATCTAGCTTCTAAAACACAGATTGGCCTTAAAATTAAAATATATTTTGCAAGTTAGAAAAAAAATGGTTCACATTGAAACAATCATGGATTCCTTCCCACCTCTCAACTCAATATGAGAGACAAGAAACCTTTATCTTCCTCGCACTAGATATGTTGGTGATTTGTTCTCTTAAGGTCGCGGGCCTAAATATATCCCCTTTAGCTCCCATCTAAAAAAAAGGAACGTCCTTCAGGATTTTCTGAACCAATAAATCCCGATATTTTTGTTCTCAGGAAATTGACGAGACTCCAGATATGCTCAATCATATCCTTCCTCAAACATTGGTAGTTTAGCTATACCAAAGAAAATTGCCTTCTGTGACTTACCGCTCGATAATAGGCAGAAATATTTAAGACGACGTCTTACCCGCATCTGTCACACATTTCTCAACACTGACTTCTGCCTTGGTTAAATGCATCCATATTTTTATCATGTTCAAGATCAGGAAATTTGAAGATCGGCTCTGAAAATTAGTCCCTCGCCGAGATATGTTCCGCTAAATTAATAGAATAACATGCCGTACAAGACTAAGAAGTAATTTCACTTCGAACAGTAGCGTGCTTCCTGATGATAAGTCTATTGCAAATGTTATTACTGCACCTAATTCGCTAAATACGTCAAAGACTACTTGCATCAGCAAAATCATTTGATGACTCTTACACGGTTCAGTCCTTCGAATCCTACCAAAGACTTCGGAGACACTCAACTTTCGTGACCGAAAAAAATAAAAAAAAACTTTCCTCGAAAAAATCATCGGAAGAACATAAAATCTTTAATTTCATTATAAAAAAAACTTCCTTCTTGCTTCCTTTCTCAGCATTGGATATTTTTCCACTGGTTGGAGGCGTGCGAAAATTTTCCCTAAAGCTTCAGAGCCATGTGATGTCCCCAATGTTCGTTCAGTATATCTCCTTTCGAATTTCAGAAAGTTTTGACCCCTAAGTGATACTAAAAAGAGCAGTCTAAGGTAGCATCCAGAACAAAAGGGTCTCCTGTATAAAATTATCAACTTTAGTTTCTCTCGTTTGATCATCAAAATAGTGGACAGTCTCCTCAGTGGCAAGAAGGCATTCGTCACCTTTAATATTGTTATGTATGCACCACCAAGTGCGCATAGAGCCACCTGAAGTCAAACATCGGAGATCGGAGCTTGACAAACTTCAAGTTGAACTGGACTTATCCCACTCATCCTCATCATTGAACGTCAGTCATCTTAGTCATCTTCCGGTCGTCATACCCACACATTGCTATCTTAACCTTTGTTAAATTTTTATATCGAATTAAATTGTTTAGTTATTAAACGATCAGTCTTTAAATACATAGCAAATTTTGGTGTCAGAATTGGGATGACAGACTTACCGGAAAAGTTTTTGGAAAACCTTACAGCAGCCATCACCGCTGCATTCCAAAGGTCAGGCGACAACTCTGGAGCGGATTCAAAGCCACCACCTTTTGCCATGCAAGAGTATAAATCTTCAGATGGTACAACCATCAGCGATTACTTCAAGCGATTCGACTAGGCTTTGCAGCTTTCCAAGATCCCTGAAAACTTACACGCCAGCTACGCACGTGTCCACATGGGATCCGAACTCAATAAGGCTCTAAAATTCCTATTATCTCCCCAGCTCCCAGAAGACGTCACTTACGAGACAATCAGGAAAACATTGACCGATCATTTTGATTCTCAAAGGAATAAGTACGCCGAAAGTATTCGATTCCGAACCATCTGTCTATCATCAGGTGAGCCTATCTCAAAATTTGCCCTGAGACTCAAGCAAGGCGCTGCATATTGTGAGTACGGCGAATTCCTCGATCGCATGTTGATCGAACAATTATTGCACGGACTCGAGTCGAGAAGCATATGTGATGAGATCATCGCCAAGTCTCCGAAACAATTCCAGGAAGCGTTTGACATCGCGAATACCCTGGAAGCCACAAGGAACACGGCAACCCAAGTGAAAATCCCTGATAAATCATCACCTGAGCCAACAAATAAATTGGGATATGCTCCGCCTCAGTTCAAACGGACCAGCCATCGTGTATTCAGCAAATCATCGCCAAATATACACAGTCAACGTCAAAAGTCATTTAAGTGTGGCACAGGCAATAATCTCAGTTGTAATGGATGTGGAGGAAAGCATGCTCGCAGGGAATGTCCCTGTAAAGACGTAACGTGTCATGAGTGCAAAAAAAGAGGTTATCTTGCTAAAGTGTGCCGTGCAAAATCTAAAAAATCCGACAGCACGAATCAATGCGACAGTGTTTACGCGCTCAACGGAATCAATCCCCTCACGTCAAATAAGTCAACTAACAGGCAGTTATTATCAGTCAGAATTGATAAGAAGCCTATCCAGATGGAATTAGATACCGGTGCTCCTTGTGGAATTGTTAGTCTCGATACGCTACGTTCCGTTAAACCGCATTTTGTACTTGCGAAGACTGATAGACAATTGAGAAATTATTCGGGACATTATGTACAGTGTATTGGTCGCACTCCGGTCAATGTAACAGTCGGTCAAAACACGAACAAACTGAATGTATATGTGGTGAAAGGCAATTTCGAATCGTTATTCGGTCGCGAATGGATCTCGCACTTCGTGTCAGACATTAATTTCAAAGAAATGTTCGTTGGTAACATTCGTTCGCTAAAAACTTCAGTGCCAAGTTTATCTGCCGAACAAATTAACACACTTAACCTAGTTTTGTCACGTCATGACAAAGTGTTTAGTGACAAACCCGGTAAACTCACAGGACCACCTGTTAGTGTGCATTTTAAGAATGGGGCGAAACCAGTATTCGCGTGGGCTCGCAAAATCCCATATGCACTACGGGACAAGTATGCGCAAGAAATTGAGGCTAAACTTGCGTCAGGACTATATGAAAAAGTGGATCATTCCGAGTGGGCTTCCACGACGCATGTAGTCGCAAAAAAGAATGGAAATATTCGCATAACTGGCAACTACAAGCCAACATTAAATCCACAAATAGTTATCGACGAGCATCCTATTCCGAAAGCAGAACATATATTCAACGGAATGAAGAAAGCTCGGTTCTTCTGTCATTTGGACATTGTGGATGCATATTCTCATTTGCCAGTGGATGAGATTTTCAGTCACGCCTTGACACTGAATACACCAACGCATGGATTGATACGACCTAAAAGAGCTGTTTATGGTGCAGCCAATATACCTGCAGTGTGGCAGCGACGTATTGAAGAAGTCGTTCGAGGTTTAAAGAAGGTACGCGTATTTTTTGATGATATCGTTGCTTTTGGTGAAGATTTCGAGGACATCTTAGTCGTTTTAGAAGAAGTTCTTTGTCGATTGGAGTTGCATGGTCTTAAACTCAATCGTACCAAATGTACATTTATATCACCATCTATAGAATTTCTAGGTCATCGTATTGACTCTAACGGAATCCATAAATCGGACACTCATATCAAAGCAATCCGGGATGCCGCAAAACCATCTGATTTCGATGAACTGCAACTATTTTTGGGAAAAGCAGTTTATTATAGTTCGTTTATACCTAACCTTTCATCCATAGCTCGACCGCTTCGTGACATGCTACAAACGGAGAAATTTACTTGGAGTTCCTCTGCTGAACGAGCGTATGAAACCATAAAAAACATCCTTATTTCACCACAAGTTCTAATGCCGTATGATCCAGCTTTACCATTGTTGCTCGCAACGGACGCCAGCAAAACGGGTATCGGGGCGGTTCTGTCGCATCGTCTACCGAACGGAACTGAACGCCCAATCGCCTACGCAAGCCGTACAATGTCAACTACGGAACAACGTTATCCTCAGATTGACAAGGAAGCACTAGCCATTGTATGGGCTGTTCAAAAGTTCTTCCATTATGTTTACGCACGTCACTTCGTTTTAATTACGGATCATAAGCCGCTAACGCAGATCTTACATCCAACCAAGTCCTTACCTGTTTTGTGCATAAGTCGTATGGCAAACTATGCCGATTACCTCTCTCACTTCGACTATGAAGTAATCTTTAGACCTACAAAGGAGAATACTAACGCTGACTACTGCTCTCGTGCGCCTGTTACTTCTGAGCAGTGGCGGCTCGTGGTACTTTCGAATGGGTCGGCAGTTATTAAAACAAAAATACCATACCGCAAGAATATACTAGCATACCAACAATAATTTCCCGAATATGCTAAAAACCTACAACAAAGTCGCGACATAATAGATATATTTTAAATTTTGCATCTTTGACGGTGTCTATATATTCACCGATCTTTAAAGCAAAGCCGACAAAAGAATTTTAAAAACATTAAAACAAAACTTGGGTGCACATATTTAATATATCCGTTATAAAAGTAAAAATCTATCAAATCGATGCGGTGTCATATCTAATCAACAGCTTCATCGTAAATTGCTAATTTCATTTTATTTTTAGCAAGTACTTTTCAACCCAAAGTTGAAATTATGACAAATATAAATTTGAAAAAATATATATTTATTACAAAAATATATATTTCATACCAACCAAATTTCTTCCGAAACAACAAAAATAAAACAAATTGTTCAAATCAAAATTATCTTTAAGCACCTGTATTATACCAAAACAACATTTTAATAACATATCAAAGCACCGCATATATGCTAAGAGAAATCTCAGGCACGGCATGCCGACCCACTATTATCCTATTCATCGGCCTAACGAAAAGTCCACCCACCCAGTTGATGAAAATATACGTCTCAGTGTTTCGGAGCAGAGAAAAATTGCGAACCGAACAATGCTATTAAATCAAATTGTCATATTTCATAGCACAATTCGGCCCGCTCCTATTCATTAGTTGCTAACGCTGATACACACGGCAAAAAATCATGCATCGATCGCGACGGCGGCGAATACAAGGCATGAACGTGATAAGTGAGATATGATCTGAGTACGGCTTGCCGACCCATAGTTGAGCTTGCAGTATGTAAACCTATGAATGGAATTATCGTCTACGAGCCGCCACCAAATTTGATTTAGCAAGGCAATACATCTACTATAATTGTAGCCCATCCGCAACATTGGTGACCCCGACGAAGAACAACATCCCCACGACAGGACTCATCGGCTTGCCGACCCGGGATAAATATGACGCCTAAATGCATGCAATCAAAGGAAGTTGGTAAAATTCAAATATTACACAGAGTAAAAAAGCAGGCGCAATGTGTAATTATCAGCAAAGTTTTGAAAAATAAAAAAGATATAAATATCATAAAAATATTTTTTTAATGGTGATTTGATAATCACAGGATATTTTATAAAATTAACGATCTCACTTTGCATGAAATGGTCAGGAGTTTTGGGTCGGCACTGCCGACCTTGCCGTCCCTGACGAGCCGCCACTGCTTCTGAGTCCGTCAATAGTATTTGGAACTGTAACAAGGAGGGAAGTAATAATGATGACTTCGACGATTTCATGTTACACCACCTTAGTCAGCTACCAGTTCGTGCCGAGAGGATTGCCAGAGAAACTAGACAAGACGCGTATTTAGGAAAAATTGTTCAACAACTTGAATCTGGACAAGAACTTAGGAGATGCGGACACAAAGCACCCGAAGTCAACTACACCCTGGCAGGAGGCTGCTTGGTATTTGAGCATCGGGTAGTTGTCCCAAAAACCTTACAAAGTAATATTCTCCAAGATCTTCATGCTGCGCATCTAGGGATCGTCAAAATGAAAGGAATCGCCAGATCATTTGTTTATTGGCCAGGTATTGACGCAGACATCGAGCATATAGCAAAATCATGTTCTCAATGTGCGAAAACTGCACATCTTCCTGCGAAATTTCGCAATCACCACTGGGAGTATCCGAAAGCTCCATGGGGACGCATACACTTGGATTATGCTGGACCAATCGCCGGTTCTATGCTGCTCATTATCGTTGATGCATATAGCAAATGGCTAGAAGTAGCCATCACGAAGTCAACTACATCTTCTGCTACAATAGAAATACTCGACAAGTTATTTGCAGCTTATGGTGTTCCTGTCACAGTGGTTACTGACAACTTTCTTCCGACGAATTTCGGTCCTACTTAAAATCTGCAGGAGTCAAATATCATAAGCTAACGGCGCCTTATCACCCATCAACTAATGGTCCAGCTGAACGCAATGTGGGTACGGTCAAAAATGCATTGCAAAGCTTTGCCACAACGTCAGCTACATTGAAATCAGATCTCAACGTTCTTCTACAGCATTATCGAAGAGCACCACATTCTACAACGGATCAATCCCCTTCAAGCCTTTTCTTGGGACGTAATATCCGAACAAAATTTGATCTTCTTAAACCCGACGATGTCTACACAAAAATAAGTGACAAACAACGAGCATCATTCGACCCGTCATTCAGGGAATTCAATGTAGATGAAATAGTCTACTTCACGTCTAATAACCCCAAAATGGATAAATGGATTGTTGGCAAGATAGCTAGCAGACTTGGTGATATTCATTACAAAATAATCTATCAAGGTAGACAGTTTAAACGTCACATCGACCAAATAAAATCTTGTTTATCGAACTCTGAGCTGAGAGATCAAGACGTCATTCCAGCAACTCCGAGAGTGCGTTACTATACACCTGAGCAGGCAGCAACATCTACTGAATTGGAAGGTCTCGAAGCATTTTCAGACGCATCGCATTCAGTACCTATGGAATCCTCTGAGAATACCTATCAACAGAGACATGTATCTATTGCAAGTCAACAAGATGTAATCACGCCGCGAAGGTCAACGAGAACTCATCGACAGCCTGATAGATACAGCCCCTAAATACTATCGCTTTTGTAACGAGGGAGGAAATGTTATGTATGCACCACCAACTGCGCATAGCGCCACTTGAAGTCAAACATCGGAGATCGAAGCTTGACAAACTTCAAGTTGAACTGGACTCATCCCACTCATCCTCATCATTGAACGTCAGTCATCTTAGTCATCTTCCCGTCGTCATACCCACACATTGCTATCTTAACCTTTGTTAAATTTTTATATCGAATTAAATTGTTTAGTTATTAAATGATCAGTCTTTAAATACATAGCAAATATAGATTTCTCGGAGGAGTCTCCAAGTGAATCAGGGACACTACGGGGCTCCATCTTTGAGTCGACTCTCTTCAAATTTTCGGGATCGAGCAAAACAATTACATCACAGATGGATAATCAAACCTGCATATTCCCAATGAGCCTACGCACTTCCGCCCATTAAACAGCTTTGCCGTAGATATAGGGATCTCACACGCACTTAACCAACATGTGCATATCAACGTCTTCGATAACCTGTAATTTGACCACTGGCCGGTCTCCTTTCGAGTAGAAATATCTACATTGACGACACCGTCAGAAAGAGAAAAATCACCAACTGGGAAGCTTTCTGAATTGCATCCTAGAAACACCCTTAACGGCCAGTGGTTTAGAGGAATCAGTAGACCTCCTCGCTAATGTCATAAAGTAGGCAAAAGAGGGCAATACGATCACAATTTCGGTAATGGATGAACACAATCCCTACGAACTCCCTAAGCTGATTAAGTTACTTATACGGAGGATGAACCAACTCCGAAGAAGATGCACAAGTGATCATAGAATAAAGCGGGAAGCAAATTGGCTTGCCAACTACATTCTTGGACAAATATTTCAGCACTAGAATGGGCAAGAATACATCGAGCGACAGGCCGCAAATCTTCCCAGTTTTGATATTCGGAAGCAGAACCGTTAAGGTCTGCTGACCTTGGGGAAGTAAAGATCTTGGCGAATGGGCTAAAACGAGGAAAATCACCTAGAATAGATAGCGTTACCAATATTTGCTTGACATACGTACCAGAAAACGTACTACAACACATAACGAACATAACCAACACCATCCTCCGTCTGAGGAAGTATCAAGATTCGTGGAAAGCTGTCATCATTATCGTTCTACCGAAACCTGGTAAAGATTATGCTGGACCAATCGCCGGTTCTATGCTGCTCATTATCGTTGATGCATATAGCAAATGGCTAGAAGTAGCCATCACGAAGTCAACTACATCTTCTGCTACAATAGAAATACTCGACAAGTTATTTGCAGCTCTTCAACTCTCATTAAATCACTAGCTATTGCAAACTATTTCCCCCAGAACTGAAGACCCATCAACCTTCTGTCAATAATAGCTAAATTGGCCGAACGCGTTCTCCTTTCTCGCTTGAGCGAAAAAGTTTCAGAGAACGTCATTCTCCCGGAAGAGCAGTTTGGCTTCAAGCCACTTCACTCCACAGAACTCCAGCTTGCAAGAGTGGTTCAACACATCCGAGCTTAATCATATAATATATATATATATATATATATATATATATATATATATATATATATATATATATATATATATATATATATATATATATATATATATATATATAATAATAATAATAATAATTTTTTTCATGCATTAAACTGTGCCAAATTTACTTAACTTAAGGGATATTTAACATAAAAGATCTTATATTTAGCGGCTATTCTATTTTTTTTGATTCTAATTAATTTTTTTATCAATTATTTATTTTCCGGTTTGCACTTATAAAATATTACCCAGGTTGTACATTACCTGGAGTTGACTTAGCTATAGAATACTTAAATACAAACTTAAGGTACTAAACTAAATCTAGCTTATGTCTAACTACAATAATGAGCTTAACCGAATTAGACCTAAACTTAATTATCCTCTGCGATTCGTTGGAAGGCCAACATAATTGAACAGCATGTCCATGAGCTGCCGTTGTCTTGCTATCTCCGCCAAACGCATAATTGGCTCATTAGAGCTCCTCGTGCGTCCGATACCCCGGATCAGTCTGTTTTCATGTCTGCCGGGCTTAACCATACAAAATCAACCGGGTTAGTTATGTTCGATATAGAGAAGGCCTTCGACAAAGTCTGGTATGCAGAACTAATTTTCAAAATGCGTGAGTTTCGTATACCCCTCCCTCTTATCCAAATTATTGGACCTTTTCTCAAGGGCGGAAAATTCTGTGTCAGAATTGACAAACATTTCTCATCCGAAAGGCAAATTGCAGCTATAGTTGCCCAATGATCTACATTATCCCCCTCTACATTATCTCTCCTCTACATTATCTACCCTATATTAGTGTATAATACATACACTACAAACATCCTTAAACTCCTCATAGCTAAACTATCATTATTCTCCACATGTCCCGGCAAGCAGAAGCTGCTACTTCAAATCTGCAATTCTCTATAAATACGCTTCTAGGGTACTTTCACAAATGGAAGATTAAGATCAACTCAGACAAAACCCAGGCAATTTTTATCACCCAAAAGAGGAGGTAGATACCACGAAAACAGATTCAACTGCAATGGACGGTCAAGTACTTAGGACTCACTTTCAAGTACTTATGACTCACCAAACAAACGCAGCACCTGCAATAGACTGCTTAATGCCCTTTTCCCTCTCATTAAATCACAAAGACCAAACAAAATCAACAGATTACTAATATACAAACAAATACTAAGACCGGCATTGCCATGCCATGTGGAAGCATTGCATTTGGACAAACTTCAAAGACAACAGAAAACCTACAAAGCTGCCAAAATCTCGCAATGCGGAGAATTTCTGAATTCTTCGGTACATTAGAAACGTGGACATACATAAGGATTTAGAATCGAAACAGTACAAAAACATACACGCGACAAAGCTTTAAAGCTCTTCAACAAAATAGACCGACATACTAATAGCACCATGGATATTCTCAGGTTCCCGACTAGGGCACAAAAAATATGTATAGAATCAGAAAAATCACTAGCTATTGCAAACTATTTGCACACTAACCAAATCTAAGTTCCCAATGTAGCCAAGATTTATAGCTGAGCGCATGACCGCTCACAGAGAAAGGTGAAATATCGGTGAATCACTTCACTAGCTCCAAACGAACCCAGTTCCTCGTTGTTTTCAATATTTTCTCCGGTGACATCTCCAAAATCTCAAATAACTTTTGTACAGGTAAGTAGTAATTTTTATGCATACAAAATCCCTTTCTGAAATTCGTAGCATCGCCCACACTTTGTAGAAACGGCCTTACAAATTTAAATAAACGCTAACAAAAGTGAGCACAGCTTTTTCGAAGCTGGCTATAAGGAATTCGCAGAGAGAGCAAAGGCTCTCAAAGAAGTGAAAATTATTAGTAATTAGCAAAGAACGTTAAACACCTAAGAAGAAAAATCAGACCTAACTGCTGGAGCCCCAGCCACCATATTCTCATAGGCTGTATCTTCAAGCCAAGCTCCATTATCTCCACAAAAGCAAAAGTTATCACCTACAAACAGTTGCTTCGTTCAATCCTCACATATGGTATTCCGATTTGGTCAAGTCAACTCGAGAAATTGCCAAAATTTGAACGCTGCATCCTTCGAAATGATATTCCTTCACTTCAAGGCCAAAGAGCTCTATTACGGAGATAGTGACCTTTATCAAAAAGTGAAAATTATACCTTTACTCACATATTTTATATTCAAGACACAGGTCTTGACGACCGCTATTAATCCTAGGAATAATTCATAGCCCTAAGACATACTAAACCATTCACCTACAGTTACTAAGCGAACATGTTTTTTTTCAAACCGAAATCGAATACAACTCCCCATGTATAGCAGTTCTAATAGGATGAACATGGACTTGATCACGATATTCTCTCGTCTCCTTTTCCCTTAGCACACTAATATTGAACTCAGTTACTGAGCAATAATGAACTGAGTTATTACAAATATACCTTAAACATCCAAAAACTTAAAAGGTAAGAATTTCGAGCAATTAACCACACAGGCACAGTTCTTACGCCTTATCTATTTCAATCTTCTCTTAATATCCATCTCTAAAAACCTATATCAAAAGCAAGCACTAACAGTAACCTTTTTTTATAGAAAAAAAAACTATTACCATTTGAATAACAATATAGATTTTTAATTCAAACGAATCGATAAACGATTACAAATTTTCATAAAAATCCATCAAATTTTTTGTTTTATAATATAAAATTATGAATAAATAATTTTGTACATAATAAGTGCAAAAATTTACAAATTAAATTACGATTATTTACGATTATTTTTCTTACTATCGTATATAAAATGATTCTACGATTACCTTACTTCAAATACAATTTACTTCATAATTTCATTCCATTTGTTAAATACTAATATATTTAATTCGTATGTGTACTTCAGAAAATAAGAAAAACAATAAATCTTTATGAATTTATGATGACAACAATAATATTTGCCAAATTATTATAATACATTGAAGTTATTATTGTATATGTTCATTATTTCACGCTAAATTTCAAACTATGCCAATTATACATCTATATAATGCTATTTTATTTTCAAACATATTAAATTTACTCCGTTTAATTATCCAATATTCATCTTATTTATGCTTCAATTCCATTCGATTTATTTCCTCAAAAGTGTCACTAAAATTATGGATTGTTTTCGATTTCATTTAGAAAGCCAATAATCTCTTAATATCGTTTACCACATTTGATTTATCATCTTCTTCTCATTCTGCACACATACATACATGACAAATGTATGATTATACATATTAAAACTCATTTAAATACTAATAAAACAAATTGTAGATAATATTTAAAAATAATTAATGTTACTCAACTGTAGCTTAGTAAAATTAAAAGCAAATAAAATAATCAACATAGAAACAATGCTGATATAATGATGATATCTCTTACGAAGGATTAAACAATTCGGTCAAGCCGACATTTGCACTATTACTATTCGCGAATAGATCACTAGCTCGATGCAGGTTACGTGATGATGGCAAGTTTAATGGAGGTAAATTAGCTATTTCGATTTCTTGACGGAACAACTGATTCATACTACAGCCGACCAACTGAAATCAGACAGGTTTGTGTTGATTAATAGTGTGGTGGATGTGGAGAAATATGCTAGCGACTTAACGGACCAACCTGCGCTGTGATTTTCTTAAATAGATCCTTTTTCGCTTTGTCGATTTTGTTGCCTTTAGTCTGACCCAATGCGATTTTTTCATCGAGTTGCTGTAGATCGGCCAGATTTATGCTAGGTATTTGTTGCATGACTCCTATGATTGCTGGGAATTTCGGTCGCGTTATTTCATAGACTTGGACGCCAAGCGTTATGAGGCTTGCCTAATGAAAGAAATTAAAATCAATAGATAATTTGGAGGAGGAAATGTTAAATGTACCTGGTTCGATTCGTGCTGACCATGAACTTGGAGCGCCCGCAGTACCGACATCATTGTGTCTCGCGCGAGTCCTTCGGAAAGCAATTGTTCAGCAGTTAAGAATCGGATAATTGGACCAGCCAATTGTACCGCCTTCAAGCTTGATTGACCATCGTTCCAGAATATTGAGCTGTATTGAAAGAATTTAAAACATGGTAGCCATTTTAACATACTCAGATTTATACTTACTGCAATATTGTCAGCACAATGGGATGACATGTTGCTTGATTCCTCAACAGCTTCCCACCCAGATCGCTGATAACCTCAGCAGCCATTGCTGATTGTGTTGCCCGCGTCATTGTCTGTGTAATTCCGTCCATAGATTGGTCCTCGAAATCCATAGTTGCGTCGGAAGTGTTATTTGGCAAGTGGTCGGTCATCGTAATCGATCCACCGACCAAGGCTACTTTCAAAACATCCAAATATTCACGTGTCAGAGTCCGATTCAGCATATCGTCTAGAACTTCTTGGGTGTCGTCCTCCTCATTTAGTTTTCCAGCTGCGTACAGTTCCGTAATGTATTCCCATCGAGCCTTAAGACGATGCAGCACTAAAACATCGCAAAACGCTTTAATATTCGAAACAGGTCGAACAGAAATAAAATCAACTTACTTATAGGCGCCAAATGAGCAAATATCGGCAACAGAACCTGCTCATAAAATGCAGAAGGACATGAGTATACAAAAGGCTTTAGAAACACGCGAATTATACTCCGCAGACGATAGTCCGGAATTCGATCTAAGCTCGACAGACTACTTCCAATCAAATCACCAACCAGGCTCGGCCACTGGTATAAGTCTCGTCCCAATGACGGACCCGAAGCTCCCATCATATGATAGCACCCGTCGAATATCAACGTCAGAAACTGCTGCATCTTATCCAGAGCCGTTGGATTTTTTTTAATCGTCGGATCCATAGGATCCGTTAAAACTGGCGAAATACCCATCAGTATTTTCTTCTCATGCTCGAGCATAGCATGAACATTTTTGTAGCCATCCGACAACATTCCCAGCGCAGTCGTTGTGAACAACTCATTAAGTACTCGCAGAAGCGCGAAAATATTTGGTAATAGTGGCAGAACATGAGGAGTTGCAGGATTCCGGTACACTGGATTGTACGATTCGGTCCTGCCAACCACAAATCCGCCTCGTTGTGCCCGATCCGGATCATCTGGCCACGAGCACCGTTTCACCACTCCCAAAACAATATGCAGGGCATCAATAATTTTTCCTCGATTAGGTGCATTCGGGTCATTCTCCAGCGGCATTATCGGAGGTTTATCGAGTCCGACAAACCTTATGAAATCCGGCGCTGCTCGGAAAATCGGTGCCAATTCGGTCCATTGTGATTGTGAGCTGTCGACGATTTCCTTAACGAAATTCGTTTGTCGGATGTAATCACAGAAATGATTCGAAATCAGCAAGAGAGCTTCTTGCAACGTAACCGCTTCCATTTTCCCGATCTGTTGCGACTGGATTAGATTCTTTACAGTTACATGGATCTGATCGAAAACGGGCAGGAGAAGCAGAGGATATTTATGACCGAGTTTGACCATTAGAGATGCGGCGTGTCGTCTTAAATTTTTCACTGCGTTCGAGCGAGGTGATTTCGGGTTATCGTTTTCCGTGAAAACTAGAGCAGCGAATATTTTATTGAGCACGCGTAGCAGTGTTGCACCAGTTAATGCTGCACTAGTTCCGGCTGTAATTTGGCACGACGACATACTTAAAAACACAAACAAAGCTGAAATGCAGGAAAGAATCACGGAGAGGACAAGCGGATCGGTTGTTTCGACTTTTATGCATTCCTCCAACAGCCGGAGTCCTGCTGCTACTGAAGGTCGCTCCGAAACCATAAGGATCCGACTTAGAACACCATCCAGAACAGCAACGAGAGCTTCCCATTCCGTATAAACTGGGTCATGAACACTACAACTGAAAATATATTCAAATTCAACCAAACTTTTTAACCTAGTTCTTCAATTCACTTACGAAGTAAACGCTTCGGAATGTGCCTTTGACAGTCTTAAACTGAGCCAATTTTCGCAATACGAAAACGTTACTAAAGGTACTATTAAAGTGGCTTGCCTAAATATCTCTAAGAAATCAGTCCGACAACGATGGAAAAATATTGTGAATTCTTCTTCGCTATCATAATCTATGCTAATGTAGGATTCTGTATTAATGGTAGCTGTTCCGGGGCGGGAGGTTGGATATGGAATCTACAAAAAAAATCATCATGATTGGTGTGAATTAATTTCAACTGGCAAACAAATACCTTTATAACTTTTGGTCCGACAGCTTGAATCACCTTGGGAATATATTCCAGGAAAATCGCGTCCTTCGAAATATGTTCATGTTTCAGAAGCATATTCCAAATCAATGCAGAACCATGTGTTAAAGTAAGGCTAGGATGCTGAGTCAGAACATAAATTGATTCCAAGTATTTGGTGAAGTGTGCAGGTCTACCAATGGCACCATCTTCTTTTCCCCATAACGCTATCAACTGCTGACCTAACCCGGTCAGAACTTGAACGAGTTTCTTCATAAATGCATTGTTGTGCTCGACACTAGCTGCCCCGTTCGGAGCCATCATTACTCCACGGTAGATGCAATCCATCGGTTCGTCGGTGAAAAGAAGAAGCAACGGTTTTCGATCCTTAACTTGCCCTTTCCGATTGACGATTTGCGATAGACTTTCGGCTGCGTAGATTTGAAATGCAACATCGTTGAGAAGGATGCAAAGTATTCGCAGAAGTTTGCCTTCGCCACGCATAATATGCACTATTGATACCCATTCGACAAAACCGGTCAGGGTTAGCAGAACTACTTGAACGACCCGACTTTGAGCATTTGCTTTTTGTAAATTGCCCATAGCTGTTGCACTGCGGAATCCATTGACATGCAGCTCGATGAGACGTAGAAAAAAATCGAAAATTTCATCCATTTTCATCGTTAGGGCCTGGTAGATGTCTTTGCGTCGTTGATTCGATTCGATTGTCTGTGAATTAAATATATTGTTGGTTCAATGGATTCCGATAGGATGATTTTGCTTACCTGTAGGAGTGCTACATCCTCCACCAGACGCAAAAATATCAACAGTACAAGCTCCGTTTGACTCTCGCCTCTACCGCAAGCATCTGAAAGCTCTCCCAATAGGGTAGTCCATTGTTGCGGCCATTCACGTTTAACCATCTCCACAATGACTCGCGACAGAGCATCTTTAAGCGGTGCCAGGCTTATATCTTCAGCTGGGCCGACGCCGTTGATGAGAAGTTGCATTGAATTCTCCTGGAAAAAAAAATGAAATGTAGATGTGAATAGAACACCGCGATGTAACAAAAAACAAAACAAAATCGTCAAAATACTGCAATACCAAATCCTCAGATGCAACAGAAGCCTCAGGCATCCTTACATTCACAACAATCTCAAACACAACATCAGCGTGTGATCTTCAACAGCTGGAACTGCAGCAAGCGACCATCAACAGCAAACTGTTATTGCACTATGCAGGTGGAATCATCTAATTCTGCTATTCCTGTAACTCGTCCTCATATATGTAGATGCCGTAGATTTGATCGAATAGAAGAAATTGCGAACTGAGACGAAAAGCACTGCGAAATTTGTTATACGTAGTTATTTCAATTGCGTGGATTCATCGATTCAACCTAGTGATGCGCGATTGCGAGATATTAAACTCGATTGTTTCGATTGTTCAAATAACTCGAAACATCTCGATTATTTAAGTTGGACTCGATTGTTGCAATCGAGATAATCGAGACAATCGCGCGATTCGAGATAATCGAGACAATCGAGCGATTCGAGATAATCGAGACAATCGAGCGATTCGAGATAATCGAGCGATTCGAAATAATCGAGACAATCGAGCGATTCGAGATAATCGGCCGATTCGAGATAATCGAGCGATTCGAGACAATCGAGGCAATCGAACATCTCGCAATCGATCATTCGGTCGGTCAAGTCATAGACAATCGGTTGACGGCAATTGAGTGAGCCATAAAGCACGTTTCGTTGGCGCAGCCAATAAAAAAATGTTCAAATATTTCAGCAAAAATATTAAGTGTTATTATTTGATCAAACTGCAATTTTTTGGAAAATATTGATGTATAAAAGGATATGTTTATCTTAAGTTAAAATTAAGATATCTTTAACTCTTTGGTGGCGGTGGGCATGTTAGTGTTTAAGCACACCAGTATACACAGTACGCTTGTAGAACCGCTTGTGAAGAATAGATTTGAATGGATTGGATATACTATTTAGTAGATTTTTTTACGTGTGCATACATATGGAATGTAATGATCAGATATGCATGGAAATTTGTATGGCTAGCATTTATCATGTATAAATGGCTGGTAGTTTTGCTAAAACTATTAAGTCTGATCAAAGTGTATGATCAAATATTATATGAAGTTGAGCTTTGTCATGCTGTTAAGTATGTTAAAATAAAATCTGCTTTTAGATAGTGCAGTTTGAAAGCATATCATTTATCCAGTATTTTCGTACTTGCGAGTATTTTATTCAAATATTCAAAAAATTTTTAGGGCAAAAGTACCTGAAATCGGCCAATTTTGGGTTAGAGTGGTTTCGGACATAACGGGGCAAGACCTATTGCTGTGATACAAAGATTTCGGTTTTGTAGGGGAGTAAGGGGTTTTTTGGCCATAGTTTGGCAAAAACTGCCTTTACCACGCTTTCAATGATTGAAAGTGGTCGGGGAGTACAATATTTTTTAATTTAAACCAATTTTTCCTTTAGAAGCTAGATTTATTTTTATTTTGACATATATCGATATTTCGAGGGTAATCTGCCCTCTTCTTCAGTGTCTTTTGGTCTGATCTTAAAATAGCTTAGATATCTTATTTAAGGTGCTTGCTTTTAAAGTATTTACTAATACTAATTACCTGCTAATTACCCGCTAATTATCTATTGATTATATACTTAAATACATTTTACTATCTATTATTAATCACATTATCATCATAAAGTATCTGTTTAAATTAACCTAAACAATGGTGATACACAGTTTCCTTGGTCTGTGTTTAGTCGCCTATCCATCGGGGTTTTCCATATGTTCAGGCTTTCGTATGCATCCAGTTTTCGTACCTGCTGTACTTCCTTAATCACCTCCACGTTAGATTCGTAGATCCGGTAGATATTACAGCAGGTACGAAAACTGGATGCATACGAAAGCCTGAACATATGGAAAACCCCGATGGATAGGCGACTAAACACAGACCAAGGAAACTGTGTATCACCATTGTTTAGGTTAATTTAAACAGATACTTTATGATGATAATGTGATTAATAATAGATAGTAAAATGTATAGTAAAATGTAAAAAATAAAAAAAATATAAAAAATAGTAAAATGTATAAAGTTCGTACGATTAGTTTATGTTCAAATTGAGTGAAAATAGTGTGAAGTCCCTTGCTTTTTATGACCTGTTCTAGTCTATAGGGCATAGACTCTACTAGATTTTTTATGAAATCCTGTGGAATTCGATTGCATTCCTCTTTTAAAGAACTCTTTGTCTTTACCCAAGCGAGCCCAGACGTGCTCAATAGGATTAATGTCTGGGCTTTGTGGTGAGGTTTCCAAGACGTGGGGGCAATTGCATAATAACTGCTTGCGAACAATCCAAGCTTTGTGATTGGGATTGTTATCTTGGTGAAACTAAAATTTACTTGTGATATTAAACTTTTCTGCGCATTGTTTTAAGTTTTCTTTTAAAAGTGTCAAGTAAATATCTTTGTTCATTGTACTGTTAATAAAAACTAAATTACCAACACCACTATAATTTATTGCACCCCAAACCATTGCACTTTTTCCACCATGCTTTACTGTACAATTTAAGTTTTTAAGACACAACTCTTTGTTGACTTGCCGCCACACTCCTACTTGAATTTTATCACTTCTAGACAAATTAAACTTACTTTCATCAACAAAAATCACTTTTTTTCCAAAATTTCACCCCTATATTTCTGTATTTTTTTTAGCGAATTCACGTCTCTTTTTTCTGTTGATTTCACTTAGTAAAGGTTTCTTTACTCAGAAAAATGTCATTTAATAGAATCAAATTTAAATCAAAAGTTGAAATCACTTTGAAATAAAAAGCGAATCTTATATGAATTCCACTTTATTATAAAAATTTTCTTTTCAAATCAAAATTTTTCATCATTGAATTAAAAAGAAGAAGAATTATGGGAGCCAAATCATATTTGAAAATGTTTGAATCAAAAATGTTCAAATATGATTTGGCGCCATATACGTTTTCTTTTTAATTCAATGATGAAAAATTTTGATTTGAAAAGAAATTTTTTATAATAAAGTGGAATTCATATAAGATTCGCTTTGTATTTCAAAGTGATTTCAACTTTTGATTTAAAGTGATTCTAAAAAGTGTTAAGTGGTGAAATTTTTCTGAGTGTTCCTACAAACCCTTGATTTAAGACCGCTCGCATTCAATACTTTTTGTATTGTAGACGTGTGAACTTCATTTTGGTTGAATTCTTTCAATTTCAAAGTTAACTGAGTAGATTTTGTTTTGGATCTCTTTTTATTTCTCTAAGAATAAATTTTTTATCACTCTCCGCTATTTTCTTTGGACGACCAGAACGTTTTTTTGTCTGCAATTTGGTTATCAGTATTTACCTTTTGCAAATATCGGAAACTTTTGCCTTTTTCTCGATGAAAAATCACCAAAGAACGAATGTTTTTATCAGTATTCCTTCCTGTTTTGCGTGGCATTAAAATTCTTTAATTTATCAACACTAACGCGAAGCAATTTGCAGTAGCCGATGTCAAATTACCTACTGACGGTCAAGAAATGCGTTTGCCCTACAGATCAGTTTTTACTGTGATCACAACAGTGTTAGGAACATTATCATTATAGCTGTTCGGAAACTTTTCCCCACCTTTTCTTGGAATTTTCACGTAATTTTGTTTTCTGTTTAAAATAACGGTTGAATTTCTTTATTTTATATTGTTAACATACTTTGTCATGGATTAATAAATAATATTTTAAAAGAGAAAATGGGCTCCATATATTTAGTAAGAGTTTTGAATAGATTTCTTAAGGAATTATAACCTGTTCGGAAACTTTTTCTCACCAGTGTATATGAATACACAACATTGTTCAAATGTCTTCCACGGGATTTCTGACAGGATTCAATTTTTTTTTTTTTTGAGGTAATTTTCAATGATTTTTCGGTACATTTCGGGCAATATCTCGGCCATAACTTCACGAATAATGGCTTTTAGTTCGTCCAGAGTTTGGGGATTGTTCGCATAAACACGATCTTTCGCGTACCCCCACAGAAAGAAACTCAGAGACGTTAAATCGCAGGATCTTGGAGGCCAATTCATATCAGCCAATTGCAAATTTCTCTTGCAAAAGAGCTCGATTTGCCTGTGTTACGTGACTTGACGTGTTACGTGAAATCACATATCGTCAACATCATAATCTTGGTTTCCGTCCAAAAATAATCGGTTAACATGCGGCGATAGAGCTCGTCCTTGATCGTCCTCAAAAAAATACGGCCCAAATACGCCACCAGACCATAATGCGCACCACACAGTGATTTTTTCCGGATGTAATGGCCTCTCTACGATCACTTGTGGATTTTCGGAGCCCAATTTTATACAGTTCTGCTTATTAAAGTATCACTGAAGACATTTTTTTTTTTCGAAAAATCAGCATCAACAGCTTGTTGTTCCAACTGTTATGGGCCATTCAGACAAGCGTCCATGCGTCCATGCGATCTAGCGTGTTTTGCTTACACGAGTCAATTTGATTTTGTTTATATAGGCGGGTCTAAAGCGAAGGAGGTGGAGTATGCTGATTCATGTACAATAAATTTTATAATGATTTCTTTCGCTCAGTGGCATGTGTGGATGATTCGTTGATGATCATTTAAATATATGTTTTGTGGATGATTATTTTATTATATGATGATGTGGATAATATTTTTTTTGCATCCTTACGTGCAGGACTATTACGAAAAAATTAGAATACATACGAATATCTAGACACAAACAATTTTATATGAAGGTATATATAGTCATATGGATAAATATATACAATTGTCTGCAACCAATTTATTTATTTGGAAGAAAGAAAAAAATGGGGAAAAATTGAGGAATGGGAATTAGTAATGTTTTAAAATTGATCACGACGATGTTTTCAAATACTAATTATTATAATTCAAATAATATGAAAATAAAAAACCATCGTTGGAAGCGTGTAATATCCATCCTCTTATCAATCCATCCATCCATCCACTTATCAACTCGAAATGAAAAAGAGCGAAAGTAAAACAATTAAGTCAATGGTATATCAATCACCGTACCCGACCACTTTCGCCATAGCCCCGCCTTCAAAAAACTGGATTTGAGTTGACTTGACTCGTGTAATCTAAAAACGCATGGACGCTTGTCTGAATGGCCCTTTAAACGATCCATATTCTAAAATGGCAAACACTAAATAAATAACAGCGTGGTTGACGTGTTTCTTTGACAAATCTCGGCATGCAGGCTTTTATTTCCTCAAGCACGAAATGGATAGCCCTATATGTTTCTTAATGAAACAACGTCTTCTCATGCGCAAGCAGTATGTGAGCTTTTTGCTTGCTATTTCTCAGCCAATTCTTTGATATTTGAATCTTTAATACTCTGCCGCCATAGTAGCACTGATTGTAGCTATGATGATATTTCCAATGTCTTAGTGAAATCTCTTTTTTAAATGCTCTATTATCCATTATTTTTAGCTGCAGCTTTGCCACTGGAGTTTTTCCGGCAGAATGGAAATATACAAATAATTTCCCGATACATAAGT
Source organism: Nemotelus pantherinus (assembly GCA_963978885.1). NCBI lineage: Eukaryota > Metazoa > Arthropoda > Insecta > Diptera > Stratiomyidae > Nemotelus > Nemotelus pantherinus. The sequence goes on from OZ022263.1 coordinate 160,538,182, forward strand.
CGGGAGATCATGCTTGTATTTCCAATTATCATCTTATATCCTATTTTTCAAACTTTTTCAATCTACTCTTTTGTCGTTTGCTGATGTTATTGCATCTACTTTGGCACAATAAAAGCAAATAGATGTTTTGTACACCGGCTTTTCTAAAGCATTCGATTCTGTTAATCATGAGCTATTGCTTTAGAAGCTGGAAAGCTATGGATTATCTTTCTTCTTTCCTAGTTTTGTTCCTATGTACACATAGTCACGTATGTGTAGCAACTGTCAATTCCTGCTCCTTAAGCATAGTACTGAGTTCGATTTCACGTGAAATTTTCATACAAAATTTCACGTGAAATTGGTTTCGGCGAAAATTTAGCTTGAAAATAAGCAAGTTTGGTACTGTGTTCTTAGCATGAAAAGTTGCTTTGAAGTTGCTTTCGCTTTGAAAACATAGATGGCACTGAAACATGTTGTCAATCATTTCACGCCAATTTAGTTTGTGCAGTTCATTCTTTCGAGCGAAAAAGTGACATTTAGTGTTTCAATTTGAAAATTGAGCAGTGCAAATGACTTTCCAATAAGAAAATCGATCGAAAAGTGAAATTCTTGACATTTTATCCGTCAAGAATGAGCAGTGTCTCTGCTTTTCTCCGTTGTCAAAATTTTCGCTCGAAAGAATGACCAGATAATGGAAACATGTCAAAATTTCACGTGAACTCGAACTCAGTACCAGCCTTTATCTCTTGTCCATCCATACTCTGGAATTCCGCAAGGTTCCATTGTTGTCTCTCTTCTGTTCTTATTTTGATTAGTGACCTCTCTTCTCCCTTTAATTCAGCTTGCCTTTTGTTTGCTGACGACTCTAAGATGTTTAGAGTAATTGAATGATCAAGTGTTGCAGGTATCTTATAGATGCCTAAGTTCACCCCTTCTATACTCTTCAAATTTAATTTCCCCATATAGTGAAGATTTGACCCTATTAAAAATTCCGTCCTTAGAATTTCGCAGAGTATTCTTTAATGAGTGTCCTTTTCTTAAACTGCATCACCATCACACGTTTTGTCAGATTTTAGCTCCGAAATTATCACAATGGGCCCTTGTGGGCCTTCTGCGGGGTCTGTCCGAAGGAAGCATGCGCGGTACCTAACATAGGTCCGAAATCGCCTTACGTGAGCCAAAAACTTTAGCCGCGTATATTACCAGAACCGACTTGGACTGACTTGGCGTGGAATGGATTGAAATCAAACTTCAAAGTAGGTTTTCGGTGTGACTGGACTAAAGTGGATTAACCGAATAAAATGCAGCGAGTTCTACTAAAGTGAAGTATATCGCATCTTAATGTCACATATATGAATAGAACTAAAGTGGGCTTCACATTTTTCAATCCTCAATCCCTCGATCCGCGTCTTTTAACGCCCAAGTCGATCCGATCCAGTAAAATTTCGTGATCGGATCGACTTATCTCAAATCAATCCACTGCGCGTATACAACGTGGTTTGACTAATCCTAAGCCACTTTGAAACCACGTTATAAACGCGGCTATTTTCAATGTCACTTCCGCTTGCAAGGATACATACATACATTCATCACTTTTAAGCATACTGAAAATACATATAAACCATGATTTTGGTTCTTTACAGAAGGCACTTACTGAATTCAAAAATATTCTAAAAAATAGATTTTTCTCGCTTTAAGTAAGCGCGTAAACAAAACTTGTATTTTTTCTCTTACAATAGTCATTTTCGTGCATTGATGATTGAATAAATAAATAAATAAATATCGAGACATGTATAAACATATGTCATCCTTACCTTGATAAATATCTTCTCCTGATGCGAAATTGTGTTCCACTTGAATTTCACCGTGTATTCCATCAGCTGCAGGCCGAAATGTCTCGCGCTAGTGCTGTACTGGCCGCTCGCTAGATACAGACCAGCTTGTGCACATAATGGTGAAGCTTCCTTAAAGCTGTTGAAAAAAAAAATTTTGAATATTTTTAAGAATTTTGGATAAATACTTTTATACCTTTCACAGGCGTCATAGGCTTCCTTTCGGGCATCGTGCGCCGTGACTGGATTCATAATTAGCTCGATGGCTCGAGCCAATTCGTTGGCTAATGCCGGTACTGTGGCATTGGGCTCCATGGACACACAGAATTTTCAGTTCAGAAGAAAATTAAATCTGTGAAATATGGAATGATTTTTTTTTTTGAAAATTTCATGTGTTATAAATAGGTATAAAACGTAAGTTTTTAAGAGCTTTGGTTGTAACATACTCTTTTAATTCAATTCAAATTAACGTGGTAGTTATATTATTTCAGTGGCCCTTTTTAGAGACCTCAAAATGATTTGTTTACACAAGACTATTCTTTTACTCTGCTATGGAAATGTATAGATAATTTCAAAATCATTGGCACTATAACTGGATCCCTTAAGAGGTTTTTACGTTGGTCCTGATCACAAGCCAATTTCGTGCAATTTAACATCGTCAAATTGGCGTTGTATCCAACGCCACCCCTCCAAGCGAAACAAGGTGTCCCCGCTATCATAAAATTTACCGCAAAGGATTTTCCCAACAGGCTCGCTCACACGAGCTAGTTACACATCTCTCTGGATTCCACCAATTTTTATTTTTGTTAGTATATCTGCTTCTAGCTAGATTAGATATAGATAAATTTAGCAAAAATAAAAAAAATTCAATTTGAAGTATCTAGCAGATATGCAATAGTGCAGAGGAATGACGCAAGACCTAGTGTCTTTGCTGCAACACAGGGAAATAAAAGCAAACAAACATCTGTTAAATCTAATGATTTAACCGTATGCGCAGCGGTTAAAACATGCGAATTTCGCTGGAATTATATTTCTGATTAGCAAAAACGAAAGCGGTGCTTTGAAATTCGAAGATATAGGATAACCGTATTGTCCTTTTTTAATGTCAAAGCTAAAAAATCTAACCCTATAAAACGTGCTCCACGGTTCATACAGTGTTTTTACTTTTGCCAACATATCAGATCTCCATTGATTTTTGAAATATTTCGCGTTTCATCAGCATTAATTTGCTAACCATACTTTACTCATTTACGGTTCCTAATTGTAGGTTTGAAAGAAAATACCAAAACCACCCTTTTATCACAATTATCATCTGCATACGAATGTGCACACGCATCCATCCCGCTTTTCCATCACCACCTTTACACTATATCGGCTAATACACGTTTTTTCCACCATATCACAATTTACACTTACGTTCGACTTCCTAGCGTTTCTCTCGTGATTTCTTCAATTCGGGCATTTAGATATGCTATTTCAATTCAATTTAAAACTTTAATTTCGCCACTAAAATGTTGAAATTGAGAGTAATTCGGAAAACTTGTAGGAAATTGAAAATTCGACTATTCAGATTCTGACAGGCAAAAACCATCAAATTGCAATCACGACGTTGAAATATGTCAATTTGCCGAACACAACAATTTCCAAGCTGTGCATGAAGAGGGGCAATTGTGTGTCTTTACAGCGGTGAAAGTAACATGAGTACTAAAATACTTTTGCGCGGGAATAAAATTCAAGGTAACGGGATTCAGTGATAATAGGTCTGTTCCCGTACTACGATTAATTGCAATTAATTGCAATGAAGCGTACTAAAACGGAGTACAAAAAACGGCTTCATTGCAATTAATCGCAATTAATTGTAGTTCGGGAACAGACCTAATAGGTCTGTTCCCGTACTTCAGCAAACTGCAGCAGTAACAGAATTTGGGAGCTGGCTTCTTTTTGCTGCAAAATTTGGCTTGCATTTGGCTTGCAGCAAAAGTACGAAAACGACTTGCTGCGAATCTATTTTAATATATTATAATAGATTCAAGTACGGGAACAGACCTAATGATACTGCTAATACTTGTACTCAACACAAAGTTATTTTAAACTACCGTTTGTTTTTCACATTGCTTTTTTGTTCTAGAGCTATTTGACAACAACTCCAATGTGAAATTGGCTAGCGCCGATTTTTTAACAAAAGCGCATTTTATCAGTCACGCTAACCTAAAAGGAGAATTAAATAGCAATGCTAAAAACAATACTAAAATTTCATAGCGATTTTCATCATAAAATGTGCGGATTTTATTACAAACAGCAATAATGTCGCACCAAACAAAAAAAACAATCTTCCAAGGCAGTCTCACCACAATTTCAAAATTGCATTTAGTACTAAAACATTAAATTCCGTCCGGGAAACCCCCAATAATTTCCTTTCATCTGGCAATCTCTTCTTTTCAAGTGTGTGTTCCGAATTTGACAAGTGTGCGTGCAATATTTTCGAAATTTTACATATCATACGCGGATAATCCTGTTTCTGTATGCGAGCATTGTACTGCCAGCTCCAAATTAAAGAGAAATGAAATCCGCGGAAAGTGGAGCTGCCAGTGCTTATGGGTAGTCGGAGGCAAGCGATCGAGTGCGAAATTAGTGAGCGAGTGAAAGAAAATCTGTCGAGGCGCGCGAAGTGGTATCGGACGAGATGAAATGGTTTGTCGTTCGTTGAATTTAGCTAGCCAGCCATAATTTTCAGTTCTTTCGGGACTCGGAAGTGTTATTTTCACGCAGTGGTGTAATTCTGTATCGATACTGTATTTGCCCTGGGTCGATCGAACGAAATCGAGTCGCATGTCGCCGATGTGGAGTGCGGCTGCTAAGTCCAATCACCGCGGAGGGTGAAGAAGTGTTTTTGCTCTGCTTGGCGGAACTCTCGTGCAAATCATCTGAAAAGACAGTGCAAATGCAGTGATTTTCTAAATCGAAAAGTGCTGGTGATGTGTACGAATGTGTTTTTCACGATGCGGAAATTCGATTGGCCTTAGTGCGGGCGGAATTTGGGCCCGGACTCGGTGGTGGGTCGTGAGTTGAAATTCAACAAAGTGAAAATCGTTCGTCGTATGTGAGTGAGTGGTATTCTTGTCGAAGAAAGCTCCAGAAATTCATCCGGGGCGGACAGCAAGGGCGACGGCGGAAGGCAAAGCAGAACGAACGAAAAAGACGACGTGAAGGCGACGCAGGTAAGCTAATAGCATCGAGCTGGGAGGCAAGGGGCTAGATTACGGTACTAGAGCGGCTGCTTTGACCTCTTGTTGGACTCAGCTAGCTAGCTGCATTCCGGTGCACTGTGCGGTAGCGGGTCGGGCCGTCTTTGACCTGCAGTGCAACGCATTGTGTGGGGTGGTAGCGTCTGACGTCGCATTAAAATCATAGGCTTAGAGGGTGGCGACCCCATTTTTGTCATCTCTCTGTTCTCGTTGTCGTCGTCATCGTCGTGTAATTAGTTCTGAATTATTAATAGAACGACCTTTTCAACATGTGCATCGCTAGCTGCCAGTTTGGCTGCAGCATCTCGTCAGCAAGCGATTTTATGAGATAAAAATTATGTAATTGTCCGTTCTGTGCTGGCAATTGAGGGAATTGCATGGTAATGCGCAATGGAATGAACGTACTAAAACTCAGCTGGTGGGTCCATGCAACACAATAATGATGCTGCTCTAGGCATGCCAGATTGTGTGTTGCGCTTCGGCTACTCTGTGCTGTCGAAACGCCAAAGTTGTTTTCATGCAGCAGAGCACGCAATCCGATCTGATTCACTGATTACAGTTACAATAATTGGCAGTGAAACTCCGGTCTATTCGCGCGGCTCCTAATTGGGAACGAACGAACGAAACCGCAGCAGTGTGAGTCAGTGGACCGCCTCCATGGCTTTGTGATCCACTAGAAATCTCAGCACGGCAACAGATTGAACGACCTGAAAATTCGTTGTCTACGACCAAGACATGCTGCGGCTTAGCGGGCTCGGCGAACAGCTAGCTCTTCCATGGGTAGTCACCGGCCATGCAATGGAATCTAGATCTGCGGCTGCCTGAACAAAGAGACAGCACAAGACTCGACGAACTAAGTGCATTAATTGCGTAGGAAGGCCGCTTAATAAGTACTCCATAAATTTCATTGAGTTTCGTGATTTACACATCACACCAAACTCACTAATCTTCAGTACACGTTCTCACTGAAAATTTCATTAAGCAAAATATTTGGACAGCTAGTCAGGTGTGAAATGATGGTTGTTAGCAAATCCCGAAATTTTCATAAATGCAACAAACTCGTGTTTCCCCATGAAAATATTGTATCTGACGCAGACCAATAGTACTTATTTTCAACTTTCGCGAAATTTGTTAGTTTTCAGTTAATTTGTACTACAAAAAACGCCTCACTTTGAATAATACAATCCGTACGTGATGGAAATTTTGTATGAGCTGTCAGTTGTTTTGCTAAACAAAAAGAAAATTTCACTTTTAAAATTTATTTTAGCGAATTGGTGTTGTGTGTTTGTCGTGATATACCTAAGTATGAATGTATTTATGTTGATCGTCTTGCAGATGAATTTCTCAGAAGTTTCAAAATATTCAGAATTGAAAAAATTATAGAAACAGGATATCTTTAGATTAGTTCGTGATGAATCACTGATTATCTCCATGTTATTCGCAGTAGCAATTTTCATTAATTTCCCTTGGAATTAGTGAAGATTCTTTCGTGGATTTAGAAATTTTGCTTGAATTTTTCCAACTGGCCGCCTCTTTTGCGCCGGAGATACCATCGGCCAGCTAAAAACTCCTTTACCACTTTGCATGACATAAAAGAAATATCAGAGCTCATTCATTTTTCTATTTCTCTAAACGTTAATGTAGCACCTCTAATTTGTCTTGAACACTCCATGCGTTACGCGTAATCGTGTTCAGCAGTAGTCACTGATTCACAAACCAGTTAAGCAGCAAGATACATCTTAACTAGGGGTAGAACATCAGCAGCAGCAATTTTAAATGAATCAACATCCCCTACAAAACCTTCTGCAGCCATCACCGCTTCAATATAATCAGCAGCATGAGCTTCTTTATAAGGATTACTCTCAGGTCACTATTCACTTTTCTCAACATCCTAGTCTGGTGGCTCTACATTCTGAAAGCTTGCAATTTATTGCGCCTAATCATCATGGTCCATTATCCTCTGCTTAATGCTCTTTGAATCCACCTCTCACTGTTTCTCCGTCAACGGTTGTGAGACCACCGTTACAAATATTTATATCGCGGTGTTTGCCTGTAGCGCAACGTCTGAGGACATTAACTGCTGAAACACAATGTACAGCCGTGGCCTGCTGCGCATGCTGTCAACAACGCTGCCGTGAGTGATGTAGCCAGGCATTGCAGCATTGACCAAACACAATGATGTAGCCAACGCCAGGTGTCAAAACAGTTTTTTTTTTGTGTGGAAGCTCGTTACATATGGTTATTTGGTTTTGAATTGTCGCTGAGTTGACTGTAGGAGTAGGTTTACTAAAAAACTTTAGTTTTGTGATTGGTTTTATGTAATTGGTATTGACTAGCTGTTTATTTTTATATCAAATGAAGGCATTGTTGAAAATTTTGGCGGTTGAAAATTTTGTGTCCAAAGCGTTTTGTACTTAAACCTGCCACTCCGAGTATTGTGATAAGTATATTTAGGTAGTGGTCTGCTTCAAATTATTATTATAATATGATATACGAGTTAGGAGTTTTAAACTAGGGCAGATATGTTTACCAAACAGTTGCCGGTGTGGTTTAGGGGGCCTGCAGTGTGTAATACCCCAGTGTGACAAATTCGGCATTTCGTTGATAATAAATAATGTATAATAATTTAAGGTAAATCAGAAAACTGTCTCAATTGTTCCAATTTTCTCAAGAGCGGTATATGGGAAACGTCGAAGGAAGTCTGGAAGTGTTCAAAGTTGCCTTCTTTACCTCTTGCAAAGCTTTTAAACATTCGTTTTTTTTTGTCAGGGTTAATTGCGTTTTATTTTTAAATTCGTTCTGAATTGTTTGTGTGTTCTTTGCGAATTATTTTTGAATCCTTTGTAAATTGTTTTGAAAATTATTCTTAGTTTTTCTGTAGTTCTTTGACAAAGCTTCAAATATGTTTACAACATATTAATATTGCATATATTCAATAAAATACTAATTGTTTTAAATTCCATTACTGATTCTTTTATTGTTTTCATTCATGAATTTTATTTGTTTGCAATAAAAAATCTGTAAATTGATTTGTAAACCTTCTTTGATGCTATAAAAACCCTTCTTTTAAAAACATTGGAGCTCGTTTCATCTTGTTGAAGAAAATCTTCGCACGGGAACTTCCATTCAAAATGGATAGGTTATTGGAGAATGAAAATAATAATCAACATTTCAAACCTTTCAAACATACTGTGAAATCAATTCTGAATGCCGAATGTGTCAATCTGGTTACTTTCGCAGTGTTTTGCTCAAATTAATTTCAGTGCCATTATGGATCACTATGTCTGTTCGCGTACTACGATTAATTGCAGTTAATTGCAATTAACCTCTTTGTTGGTATCCGTTATACTCAAAACTCTAAATTCACACTCTTGTAGTAAATTCCAGTAGGGTCTGAGGTACATGAGGTATATCAGTTACATCACATCTTTCCGAAAGCCCGCCTACATTTGACAGTGTAAAATATTCACTGAACACTGTACAACAATCATTTAGCAGTGTACAAAACGCACTGAACGCACGCACATGCAAGCTGTCAAACATGTAGCCAGGCAAAAAGTAGAGAGTTGGTCAACTTCGGCTACGCCCACGGCGGCATGGGCTACGCATTGTAACTGGTTCAATGCAATCCTGTGGTTTTAACTTTTTGACAGTTCCTGGCTTCGCTGCAGGCCACGGCTACGGCTACACATTGTGTTTCAGCAGTAAATCATTTGTGTGGGCTAAGCTAGGCCACGTTCCGTCGCTCGTTACGTATACGAAATTGACAAAGGACAACGTGGATTACCAAACCATCCACTCATTTCGAATTACACAGTCTTCTGGCTCGGACAATATAATATGTCTTACAGAAACCTGGCTTACTGATGATATCTTCGATTCGGAAATCTTACCTGATCACACGGCTTTCCGTAATGACAGGGATCGTTTGAATAGTGGTAAATCCGATGGGGAGGTGTTCTCATCGGTATTAATAAGGCACTCAACGGAACACTATGTCGTGATATTCCTTTCTGTCCTCCTGTTGAGTGTATTTTTGTGCGTATTTCCTTGCCTTCTGCCAAAACCTTAGTCGTTGCTTCAATATATATCCCCTGCAACCTTCCTCTGTCGATTTATGAACAATTCCTGGCGGAACTCTCATCTTACCTCAACAGTCATTTTCCTACCGCTTACGTTCTTCTATGTGGTGGTTTTAATCTCCCCACTCTAGATTGGGATGTTGACTATTCGGTTATCATCTCGACTAGTAGTGTTTCTTTAATAACGTCTTCGTTTCTCTCACTTTGTTCCCTCTCTCAGCTCAACAATATACCAAATGCCAGCAATAGAATTCTGGATCTCGCTTTGTCCAATATCCCAAAATCATCACTTTCTTTAAGCGCTGCTCTCTTTCCTTATGTTCCTCCTGATTCTCATCACCCCCCTATTATTCTGGAAATTTCTAATATTCGTTCTATGAGGAATAAAGTTCCATCCTTATTACGTTTCAACTTTCACAGAGCTGATTTCACCGGCATGGCGATTGAAATAAATAAAATTAACTGGTTTTCTTTTTTTCGTCGCCTTGACGTTGATGATGCTTTGTGCAAGTTGTATAATTTCCTATCTAACCTTATTCCACTATTCACACCAACTAATCGTCCTAATAAACCGAACGACGCTCCATGGTTCAGCAGTGAAGTTTCAGTCGCACTTGAAGCCAGAAATGCAGCTCGTTACTTATATAAAAGATCAGGTTCACCTGTTGACCTTCTTTTGTATAAGGATCTTCGCTCTAAAGCGAAAGAAGTTGTCAGACAGGCAATGCGCTCCTACATTGCTGGCGTTGAAGCATCAATTAGAACCAATTATCCGAAATCCTTTTGGTCATTCATCCGTTCCTTGAAAAATTGTCCTAGTATCCCCAATGGTATGCACTTGGGTGATACAGCTGCCTCCACTCCACAAGAAGTGTGTGAGCTTTTTGCTTCTTACTTTTCCTCTTTTTTCTCACAACAATCCTCTTCTAATTCCTTAAATCTTCCCTACACATTCTCTCCTGAATTGCACTCATTTCGAACGAACCCTCGTGACATTGAACTTCTGTTGAACGATATCGATGCCAATACCGGTAGTGGTTCCAACGGTATTCCAAATATCCTGGCTAAATCTCTTTCATCATCTCTGTGCGTCCCTCTTTCTATATTGTTCAACTTAAGCATATCTTCTGGCTCTTGTCCTTCTCTCTGGAAAATTGCCAACATCTTTCCTATACATAAAACCGGTGATCGTACATGTATCTCAAACTACCGTCCCATTTCCCTTCTTCCTTGCTTTAACAAGATCATTGAAAAAGTGGTTTACAAGCGAGTCTACTCCTTTATCCAGCCTACTCTCGCTCATGAGCAGCATGGTTTTGTCAAGTGGATTTACTCACTTTAACCAACCTTCTTTCCTTCACACACCCAGTTGCATCCGCTCTTGACCATTAAAAGCAGGTTGATGTACTTTATACCGACTTTTCCAAAGCCTTTGATTCCGTCAATCATAACCTCCTTCTTCAAAAGCTAAGGTACGATGGCATTGCTGGTCCTCTTTTTTCCTGGTTTAACTCTTACATCCTCGACCGTACCTGTATTGTAATTGTTAATTCCTCCTCTTCAATTCCTTTTTATCCTGCATCAGGTGTTTCGCAAGGGTCTATCCTTGGTCCTCTTCTCTTTCTTTTTTTCATAAACGATCTCCCTCCTTTAATCCATTGTTCTTGTCTTTTGTATGCCGACGATTTCAAGATGTTTCGAGTGATTGAGTCACAAGATGACTGTATGGTTTTAAAAAACGATCTCAACAGCCTACAGACTTGGTGCGCTTCCAACGCTCTCACTTTGAACAAAATGTCACAAAATGTCTTTCTCTTTGAAAATTTCACCTTTGATGTTCTCCTACTCTGTTTGTGGCTATCCTCTTAATGTCGTCGATAATTTTAGATATCTTGGCGTAATGTTTGATCCTAAGCTCAAATTTGATAAGCATATTTCTTATATTACTGCCAAGGCCTCTAAATTATCCGGTTTTATTATTAGATCCTCTAAAGCTTTCGTTAATATTTCCATCTGTGTACACCTTTTCCTTTCCTTTGTACGTAGTATCCTTGAATATTGCTGTCAAGTTTGGCGTCCTCGTTTTATCTACTTAAATACTGCGTTGGAGTCGGTTCAACGCAGATTTACTCGCACCCTGTTTTATAAATTTCAGCTTCCTTACCGTCTTTATAGCGATCGTCTGTCGTTCCTTCATCTCCCTTCCCTCGAATCACGGAGACTTTTCCTTACTCTTCAAATTGTTTCATAGGTTGGTAGATTCCGACATCAGCAGCCACGTTTCTGCCCGTGTTGCAGTGCAAGGCACCCGCTCTTCGTTTGAGTTTAGTGTGTCATTTGCGCGCACTGATATCTTTTTTTATTCTCCGCTGTTGCGATTACTGAGGCAACATAATGATCTACAGTTTGATCCTCTACCGCCGATATTATATGCCTTTAAAACTTTTCTAAAAATAATGTTTTGCTTATTACTAATTCAATGTAGTCTTTTTTTTCTATTTTTTCTTATATTGAATTTGTACTTTTTCGCTTTGATTTTGTTTGTTATTGTTCTTTATTTTGTATCATTATCATCTCATTGTTATTTTGTTAATTTTTTCATTCTTTCGTTAGTGAATTATTTGTATTTTATATTTTCTATATTCAGTAATTGGATTTTATCTGTTGAATAATAGTTAGTAAATAAATAAATAAATAAATGCTCTTCAAAACAATTTCTTTATTCCGATACCTTGGAAGAACTTTCCCTCGAATGTATCGCGGAGTGTTGGAAATTAAATTCATCAACAAACTTAACGTGTGCTATCAAAATGTGCCTGGTTTAAAGACTACGACAAACACGCCTAATCTCTCTCCATCTTTGTCTTCTGACCAAATTACTTGCCTTACCGAAACGTGGTTAACTAGCGCTATTTGAAACAGCGAGATCTTCCTTCTTTACGTTGCTTTTCGTCGCGTTCGTTATCGTACATGTGGACAGTACGAAAGAACATTGTGTCATGAATTTTGTCCTTTTCCTCCTGGTGAATGTGATGTTGCTTCCTTTGGTTTCTGTTTCATGTATTGTTTCGGATCGATTTTCTGTCGAACTCTCCAGTTTCCTTTTTGCTTTGCTTTAACATGTGGCGACTTAAACTTGCCGAACCTAGTGTGAAATGCTAAATTTTCTTCCATACTTTCTTCTATTAATATTTCCGTAATTACCACTTCATTCCTCTCTTTGACTACACGGTTCAAATTGAACATTTTTTCCTAAAACAACAATACGTATAAATCAAATCCGTTCTCTTAAAGAAATCTCCCTCTATGCTTTCTGTGATGCACCTAAATGAAGAATTTCTTTTCTTTTGCAACCTCCCAACTTAGTTCATCCTTGTTTGCCAATATTTACTCTTCAGATGATAATAGTCTTTGTTTGTTTTTGTCGAACTCATTGGAAGACGAAGGATTGCTTACTAACCCAGACAGTAAAAAATATGTTCTTACTAACCTAGACAGTAAAAAATATGTTCTAATCATTGTTTTGAATGGGTTAATCTTTTTTTAGGCTTAGAAATTGAGTATACAGAATATAAAAATCACCATTTACACCTGATTTTCTTAGCTTTTCGTCGAGAGCAAAAAGCTGCCACAGCAGCCCGTGACTTTTGTGACGTGTACAGAGATGGTTTGTGAAGTTCAAAGAGGATAACTTTGGGTCGTCAATATGAAACAAAGAAAAGAGGCTGGCTCCAGGAGATGCGCCGAAGCCGAGAGTCAAGCAAGATCTCCACCCAAATAAGACCATGATCTGGGTTTGGTGGGACCGGAAGGCTATGTTGCATTGGGAGATGCTCGAGAGGAACATTAGGGTCAACTAGGAACTTTCTATTGCAATAAGATATTCATCGCATTTTCCTTTCTCCAAATTCTCTCCTTGAAATCTCGACTACTGTTCCTTGATGTGTGCTTGCTTTTCAGACTCCTCCACTGTCCTATGCTATCTGAGCTTTTTTTTTTAGCTATCTGAGCTATTCCAAGCTTTTATTACGTGAGGTTAATCCCTCGGATAGATCTTTGTTAGTGCTCTCGATTCCCGTTTGCGCGAACAGAAAAACTAATCACACACTGTTGTTGCGTACCCCCAGGAGACATAGTGAACTACAGCTTGGTCCTTTACCATTAACCTTCTTTCGATTTAGACGGCATGTCGAGCATTTTCTCGAAGTTTCACATGGTTTTTTGATTTATTATTCCCTTTCATCTTCTAGATATTATTGTTTATCACTTCTTCTGTAGAGCCATTATTGCATTTTTTTGGTTTAATTTTAATTATAGCATTTTTTTTTTCAAATTTATAATATTTTCGAGTCTAATTCATATTTTTCCAAATTGAATTCGTAAATTCATAAGTATTCGAGTCAAATTCATAATTTTCGCATGTTATGTTCATAAATTTTACGAGTTATGTATGAAAGATTCTTAAGGTAAGTTCATATTTTGCGCATCAAATTCATAAATTATGTTCTTGATGCGCTAAAATTATGTATTCACGCCAAAAAACCACGAATTTAACCCGAAAACATTATGAATTTGTATCCAAAATCTATTCATTTTACTCGAAAGTAGTATACATCATACTTTATTATCTTAAGGCCGTCTTCTGATCTAGAGATCCAAAATTTGCGATTTTTTGCAGGTGCGATAACAAAAAAACAAAAAATATTTTTAGTATCCATATTTCTACCACATATTTATTAATCCTTTAGTATTATGTAAAAAATTTGAAAAGAAAAAAATCATAATTCTGCGAGTTACAAGGTAGCAAAGTGGAGATGGGGAAAAAACGGTCTCTCCTGGTTGACACGATTGCGACTCTCCTGGTCATATGAAAAAAGAAAAGAAAACAGATTCTTAACTAGTAAGAATGTCGTTATAGCTCCTACCTCAAGCAAAGAAAAAAAAATTCGTAAAATGGCGGCTGCTTAAAAAAAGTCATTTTTTTGCCGTTTTTTCTCACGATTTCATAATAGTTATAAGGACATTGGTAGGACCTTGATTCAGATGACACTAATCTGTATCCGTTAATATGTGATTTAAAGACCCGGTCCTTGGCAATCCATGTTTCTTGAATTATAAATACCTCCTCCACGTGTTTCATCAGATTACACAGAAGAGTAGCCGAAGATACCTTGCAGTCGTGAAGGTCAATTCGAAGTTCCTTTGCCTAATACTTTGATGACCCGATTCTCGTCGGATTTAATTTCTCTCCTCCCTATCGCATCCGAGGTGCAAGAAGCTAAGACGGTCACCTAGATCAGAAGAAGTGGGAGTACTTGGTTGATCATCCGATGCAGATATTCATGTACAAGACTCAGATGCATCAAACGGCCGTTATCGATAGCTTTTTTCTCCATCCCTTTCCGGCACTTTTTTGATAATTCTTAGTGAAGAACTTACCAGCATAAGGACCAGGCTTACAGAACTTAATTTTCTGGCGTAGCGATTTCTCGGTATGCAATCAAAATATAACATCGAGCTCGTAACCGATCGAGTGGTGATAGGCCTTTAAATGTTTAAGGGATTCCCCTTTGATGTCGATGAAAGCCTGGCGTGTTGTAGTTCCTATGACCTACATAATATTCGCTGATGTAAAAAGCTCGGTGGAAATTCATGCCCTGTATCCAGGCTTAGTCGAAATGCTGTGCTCTAGAACCACTTGCAATATCACACCTGGCCATATGTGACCCAGTTTGCTTATTGCGAACCTGTAAAGTCCGCTGATTCTTGCTATCAGTCTAACTGGACTTTGGTGCCATCCTGCATTAATTCAAGTTGGTAATGGCCTAGGATTTGCTTTCGACAACTTAAAGGGCTTCTACAAAAACTTCTAGCTATCCGCTAAAGAGGTGCCGCCACTTTTACTACTATTGGTGACTGCTCTTACGAGAAACTCTTTGGTCATTTCATTGAACGGTCGTTATTTCAGTTGGGAAAGTCTTGGAGTTTTCAGCTCCTGTTGATTTAGCTGTTCAGTCGATATTTCAGTCAATATTGCAGGTGCCTGAGTCACGGGACGAGCTCTTTTATTTCATTCCACTCACTCAAGGCTCGATTGGCTTTGTCGGTCTGTACTTCGAAAGACGTTCTTAAATCACTCTAGAATTTGGATGGTACTCTCTCGAGAGCTATATGCCTAAACAAAGCTGATGTAGGACATAATTCCCCTCGGTATAATCGGACTTCTTCCTCTCATCAGTGCTCAGCTTTGTTGCATTGGCACTGCAAGAGACGGAAACAGGTAAAGAAATGTTGTCAAAATTCTGTGGATCAGTTTTGGAAGCCAATTCTTGAAATTCAAGTAGAAGGTGCCCGCGGACGGTGGAGCAGACTTTCTGGATATTTCTTCTTCGCATAACAACAGAGCAATTCTTCCAGCCACTTCTCCTTCATCATTAGAGAACTTCGCCACTATCTTTGTTTATTGTTTGGCGTTAAGATAGGAAAATTAGGTTTTATTTTTGGCCTTTCTTTAACAAATGATCATACTTTCACGTTGGAGCCGTGAGTGAGGCTTGAATGTGAATCCTAGCAAAAAAAGGTAGTGTTATTTACAAGGAAGTACAAAGTTCCTTGTTTTGATTTACCAGTGACCTGAACCAGAGGGTCAAGTATCTAGGTCCCATCCTCGACTTGAAGCTGCTATGGACCTACAATATAGCAGAAAGAGCGCGGAAGCCTCTCAGTTAACATTACTGCTGCGAATTTGCCATAGGGGTGAATTGGGGATTGCAGCCTCGCACTGTTGCTTGGTTTTATACCGCTGTGGTTGCGCCAATTCTTTTGTTTGGGGTGGCGTTCTGTTGGGTTTTAAGGCTACCTGCAAACTTTAACTTGAAAAAGTGCGGAGGTTGGCTGCACTACTGGTAACTGGAGCGCTCCGTACCCCCTACTAAAGCACTTTTTGTATTGCTTCATTGGCTACCAACCAATCTGCTGATCTTACAGCGAGCTAATCTTGCTGCTGTGAGACTGAATTCAGAATTGTATCTCAGCTTGGAATAGAACAGAGTTTGGCTATGTGAGGATCTTGGCTGAGGGAGTTCTCGCTCCAGCGGGTGTTGACTTCATCGCTCCGTACTTTCTACTAGATTTGGAGTTCAGAAAGCGCATTCCTGGGAGGGATGAATGGCGTGATGGTGTTACCCTCAAAAGTAGGCTTATCCATGTGTACACTGATGGCTCAGAGCTAAACAATACAGTCGGGAGTGGTGTATACTCAGATGAGCTGAATCTCAACCTGTTCCTCCGTCTACCAGATCATTGTATGGTCTTTTAGGCGGTGGTTGCGGTTATTTTTCAGTCGATTGATTGGCTTGTGTGTAATCGGATATTCGGAGTCAATATTAGTATTTTATAATAATAGTTATAAACAATTATAATAATAGTTATAAACAACATTTCGCTATAAATCTGGTAGGGGCTATAGAGGAGTGTATAGAAAAAGTTCATAAAAAGTTTCAAGTAAATCGGTTCATTACAACTTGAAATATCATGTCAACCGTATCGAAAAATGTGGTTTGGACAAAAACGCGTTTAAAGATTCGAGTGAAGTTTCAGGCAGTCTAAGTCATATAATGGTACATATACTTACATTTTATCAATCGACGATTTCTGGTCCATACAATTCGCCTTCGGTTACTTCAAAATCAAAGTTTTTCGCTGTTTTTTCTGCTAGACGAGTAGTTCGAGCTTCCTTGGGAGCATTAGAAGTCTGAAGTTCAGAGCGGTGTATCCGCTGTACATTGCTGCAACTCCATAAATAATTGGAATTTTGAAATTTCCCTTGGAGGGTATATTCTTGAAAGACTGAACATTGAAAATATGCAACAATAAAAATTACGATTTTGTCAAAATTCTAGACCAGAAGACGGCCTTAACTCATCTTAATTCACCTTTTTTTTGATTTTGAAATATCTAAAGTTTAAATTTAATGAGTCATTGATTGTCTATTCTCTTCTGCTTTCTATCTAATTCAATTTTTTGTAATTGGCCTCAAGCCAGTAAAATAAATGAATAAAACTTTAGAGTCAATCGTCATACAAATGCTCAAAAATAGCCAATAAATACTTTCAACGACTAGTCATGAAACTAAACTTAATTGTTCTATTTTTCCCTATTATTTTAATTCGTTTGTAAAAAGAAAATCGGTACTTTACCCAATGCTTATTTATTTAAGCGTAATTTTCGAGCATATGAATCACAATGTTCGTTCATTTTTGTTTTCATTCAAAGAAAAATCATCATTACGAAATTTTGATAGTTTTCTTCTCACATGTGTTTAAAGTATCGAATTAAACGTGATATAATGTTTCATTAATGATTATTACTTTCGATTAATGAATCTTAGTTTGGTTTTCGTAACATTTATTGGTTTTGATTACGCGTACTGCGCTGTAATTTTTGTGGTTAATCATTTTTTTTTCGAACATTTATCCATCGGGTTCTTTTTAGTAAAATACTAAAATGTTATTGAGTAAAGTACTAAACAATATATTAAAGTTATTCATTATCTACTTACATTTCTTGAACCACATAATATAATTCAATGAATTCGGTTGATTTTTATCTAAGCTAAAAGAAATTTGACAAGTTAAATATAGTTTTGTAAATATGAGAACCCGTTTAGGTACTTGACAAGATTTTACTGTCGCAAAAAGTACTCAACAACGATTTCATTTAAGTAATGCATTTATATTCTATTCAAAGCTAAACGCAAAAAAAATAATGACTATTAAAATTATTGTGGTGTTTCAATTTATAATTGGACATCAATCAAATTCGTAATTGCTTGATGTGAAGAGATTTGTGTAAAAGATGAATATCCAACAAAAGAAATACAGTGCTATGAATAATTATAGACTCAACTATATTTTTAGGTCTCTCGTAAAAACAGGAAATTATTTCAAATAACTGTTTATTTTCTGTAAGAAAATTTAGTAGGAATTAAAGGGTGATAATATTTCTTTGTATAACAAAATAAAACAAAAAGAATTCATAAAAACTCGCTGTAAAATCTGTGAAAAATTATAAACTCACTATAATGTATGCTACGTTTTTTTATTTAATACTTAGTTCATTTGCCCTTATTTTTTATTGCATCTAATAATCGACTCGGAATGCTATTAACAAGACTATTTAATATTGTATCTGATATCTCTCGTTCCAGGCTACTATTATTCTTTCCTTCAGTTCTGCAACATTTTCAATGGGTGGCTTCTCCTGGTCGTAAACTTTCCTCGCTAAGATTCCCCACAAATTTTCTATGGGGCTCAGATCGGGACTTAACGCTACCCGTGGTAATAATTCGACTCCATAATCCTGAAATCACTTTTTATAATGCTTTCATCTTCCGCTAGTGTCACAAAAGGCAGTATTTGAATTTGAATTTCTTCTCGTCGCTAAAGATCACATGATCCCAAACGGTTCGTTTGTGTATAAAATTTTCGGCGAATTTCAGACTAGCATCGATGTGACGTTTTGTCAATTTGGGTTTTTGCAAACATTTTTGATACTTAAACTTTTTGGAGGATGTAGCCCATTTTCTAACTAAGCTAGGATCACATTGTAAGTTCAACCGTCTAACAATTTGCGATGATGAAGCTCCTGTGCTCGATAGTTCTCTTAAAACTGCGCGTTTCACACTAGGCGAATATTTTGGAGGACGTCCAGATGACTTATGTTTCCCATAATTTTCGATTCCAAACTTCAAAAAATTTCTTACAACACTCTGCGATCTTTTAATAGCACTCGCGATTTCTCTCTGAGCTTTTAAACAGTTCCTTAAATCAATAATTCTCTGTTTTTCAACATAACTTAATTTTTTTCCACGTCGCGTTTCAGGTGTCAAAAAAATTTTTCAACCGTCAAAAAACACTTCCACGTCTTCAAAGTATTAAAATTCTACATAAAAACGCAAATCCACACTCGAAATTCTCTTGGCAAACACCGAACAGCAACTGAGTTTATATTTTTTTCCGGTTAATTGTTCCTATTTCCAAGGATACGGGGGTTGGCCTTAAACCAGTGGTAATGGCCATCGGATTCGATTGATTTGTTTACACATTTGGCAGTTACTTATGAGCTTTGTCCAAAGAAACAAAGGATATTGGGTATAGGAGTTAAATGGATAAGGAGATTGTAATATAGAAGTTAGTAACGCACCATATTATATATAAAAATTCATCTTAAGCCTATTAAAATAAGTTTACAAAAAAAATAGTACTTATTTAAGGTTAATAGTACATAATCTCCAACTGTATTGACCTATGATTGAATAGAAAAGTCTTACATATAACATCTTATTTTTTTTTTTTTCTATTTTAAAAGGAAAAACAAAAGGAATAATAAAATTAAAAAGTAACATAAACATTTCAAATTCAAGTTATTTAATTTAGTTTGGTAAAAAGCATCCATGAATCCCAACCATAGTGGCATGTCACCATAATTCATAATCTAGAAGAAACCGTTGAATATTTGATGCACATGTCTATTGTATAACAATTAAATACGACTTAAAACTCTACAATTAAATCACGCATATTCCGTGACTATATCTAATATCTTGTTTTATATGTCAATCTTGCTTAGATCCAAGAATTTAGCTAACTCTAAGAGCATCTCCCTCTTATGCTCGACCAGAAGTCTGCTAGATGAGTTATATTTTCTAAAAAAGCCAAAATCCCTTCTGGTTAAATTATAATTAGGACACTTGAAAACTTTGTGATCAATAGAATCTATTTCATCGCAGAAATCGCATTTTGGAACCTCAAGTAGCTTTATCTTAAATAATCTTTGGTTATTGTACGCCTTGCCTGTAAACAATCTATTAATTATTTTAACACTTCTGTTACTCCCCTGAAAACTGCTAAACCATGTGTGTTCTCTGAAGGCCAGGTCCGTCTCCAACCACGGACATCTCATCAAGCCTCTTGACATCTCCCCATATTTGATTTGCCAAGACCTTTTAATTTCACGCCAGGCTATTGACATGATATCATTAATGCATAGCGGTAACGTTAGGGGTGAACCCTCTAA
Organism: Nemotelus pantherinus; assembly: GCA_963978885.1. NCBI lineage: Eukaryota > Metazoa > Arthropoda > Insecta > Diptera > Stratiomyidae > Nemotelus > Nemotelus pantherinus. The sequence goes on from OZ022263.1 coordinate 160,558,396, forward strand.
AATTGCAGCTTTGGCCAGACTGTCTACCTTTTTCATCAGAGGGATCCCCCTGTGACCCGGAACCCAGATGACTCTGACTAGCACATCTCTATTGGTTGATAATAAGTCCCATATTTTATGTATAATTTGGTTCTTCGATGAGGGTATATCTAGTAGCATGCAGGCTTTATTGCTGTCCGACAGGATGGTTATCTTGCCCAAACCCAGGCTGATACCTTTTTCTGTAGCACACATTATTGCTGCCAGCTCTGTGTTAACTACCTCAGTCGCATTGGCTAGCGAGAACCCACAATTTATCTCAACATTATCCCCCATAACAGCACATGCCGCTCCTGCTTCCGACTTTGCACCATCTGCCGCTACAATATCGAAACCATTATTCAATTCCTCACTTCTCAATCTGTTGAAGGTAGTTCTAGTCATGCTGTTCGGTTGGTCACTAGTCAAACCACTAAAAGGTCCAGTATTTTTACATATAGCGGTGATGTTTGATGGGGCAGTTCTATCAGCACCAGGTCTGTAGTCATCAAGTAACTCTCCGAACTTTGCAAACACCACACCATAATTCGATTTGGCTGGGGACATTCTCGCACTTCTATATAGATCTATGTTATCCATTTTCAGTTTGATGACATCTCTTGTAGTGTACCACAAGGCTCTGTAGTATGATAGTATCTCGTTCGCCATAGCAAAAGTTACACAGTTTGGGGCTTGGGCCGACAGTCCCATGCACCTTTTCAGTATTTTTGCCTTTATGGAATCTAAGTTAGAAAAGAAATAATTTGGAGCCCCCATGTTGGCAGATATGTGGTTTTCTAATCTAGGCCTCACTAACGCCTTGTAAAGAACTAGACTTTTATGCGGAGATAACCCACTTTTCTTGGCAGTGACCATATTCATCAAGTTTATTGGTCTGTCAATAGGTTAGCTTAGCTGGCTGGCACAGGGCCACACATAGACCCATTGGTCCGTAGTGATACCAGATAAATGGACCGGAGAAGGAAAGTTCAGTCCAAACGGCCATCGAAGGCCGCGGACTTTTTTGCGAACTGAAGTATGTCCTTCAGCCTCTGCTCCGCTACATGTGAGAGATCCACCAGCCAGGGCTCACCGAAGCAGCGCTGCCTGGTTCTCCCCAGTGCCGGGCAGTGGCACAGAAGGTGCTGGATTGTTTCTGAGACTCCCGGCTCTTGACATTTCCTACAGATGTCGCTGGTTAGGAGTCCCATTTTCATGGCATGAGCTGCTACAAGACAGTGGCCAGTAATGATGCCGACCAGCCGCTTGCAGTCAGTCCGCGTTAATTCGAGCAGGTACTTAGTAGCTACGAGATTGTACGATCCCCACATGATTTTGGTTAGCTTACATGTCTGGGTTGCACGCCACCTGCACGTAGCAACTTGCATCATATTGGAGTCGATCGAGTATTTGATTGTTTGGATTGGAGTAGGAATGTTAACTGCGCCTGACAGGGGAAGGCTGGCTCCGTGCTTAGCCAGCGCGTCCGCCCTCTCGTTTCCTTCAATGCCCTTGTGACCAGGAACCCAGAAAATCCTGACTCTTCTGTTGTTGCCCAGTCTATTCAGGGCCTGAATGCAGTCAAGTACACACTTCGATTTGTATGTGTAAGACATCAGTGCTTTAACCGCCGCCTGACTGTCTGTAAAGATGTTGATTTCTTCATTTGTGGTATTTCCGGCGCATGCTAGGTCTGCGGCTTTACGTATCGCAAAAACCTCCGCCTGAAAAATACTACAGTGGTTAGGAAGCCTAAAAGCTGCTTCCATAGTTGCCTCTACGGAAGAAGTTGCAGCACCCACTCCGGCAGCCGTTTTAGAGCCGTCAGTGTAGATGCTAAGAGTTGTTGCGCCCATTTGCTGTCAATACTATTTCTAATGAAGGTCTTCTTTTATTGTATATTTAGAGTTTATGGTTTTACCAAGGTATTTAACTTCATTGGACCAGTCCACGGGTATATTATTGTAAATAAGTGGTTGCAGAACCGGATTGCCATTTTTTATGCATATTAATTTGCATTTTAGAGGATTTACTTTTAACCTAATTTTGTTGCAATTGTTTTCAAACTTGCTAATAGAATATTGCAACAGATTTCTACATGTGTCAATATTCTTGTCTTACGTCATAATCAAAAAGTCATCCGCATACTGTAGGATACAGGAGGAAGGCAGAGTCAAGTCATGAAAAGATTTAGTATATAAGCTGAAAAGAAGTGGGCTGAGCACATCCCCCTGCGGAAGACCCTTTTTAATATTTAATGAGCAGTCTTCTAAACAGACCGATCTTTTGGACAAAAAATTGACAATCCAGAAACATAGGTTTTCGGGAATGATTTGAATCAATAATTTATGTAGTAATTCCAGGTCAACCCCCTCATATGCATTTTCTAAATCCAATATTGCTAGCATAATGACCTTATTATTATTTCTAGCATTCCATAACATATTGTCTAGATGATTCAAACTGAGTTTATAAATATACACATCTGCAATATGCCTTTTTACTAATGTTCGAAGAACATTAGTATTAAACTCGTTTCGCCGAAAATTCATATTTCTTATATATATATATATATATATATATATATATATATATATATATATATATATATATATATATATATATATATATATATATATATATATATATATATGAAAATTTTCGGAGAACGTAGATGTATATAGTAGGTAGGTCCACGACTTTCTCAAATTCAGATATCCTAAACCTTTTGGCGGCGGCGAGCGTTTTAGTGAATTTTGAGGTACTCCTATGTTTCCAAGCAGTGTAAATTTTCGTTGAAAAAATGTATTGGGAATGAAAATTAATTATGTTCTAAGCTTGTATATGATAAAGAATTGAAATTATTGAGCCGTGTGTGGGTGCTAAGTGCCTAAAAGTAGGCAAGGATTTTTTTTCAAATTTGAATTTATCATTACTTGTGATCAAAATATCGGATCATCGTGAAAATTGCAGAGCATATGGATGTTGACTAGGACTTAGCATATATGGGTTTTCAAGGTTGTACGGGTAACCCTGTAGCTACGGCATGCTCCTGAAAAAAATTCCTTCAAATCATTGACCTTCCTCAGAAGCTTTTGATTTTTGGCAAAAATTTCAAATCATTGATAAATATTGACCTTTGTCCATCATGTCAAATTGAAATTTTGGAAATTCCGATTTGCACAAGAACGGCAACCCATCACCAAATTACCTCTATTTTCAGCACTCGAAAGTTCTGTTCACGAGAACTGACCACCGGATTGTCCGATCATAATGAAATTTACAGGACATGTTGGTATTAGCTAGGACCAGGTCTGATAGAAGAGATTTTGAAATGCGGGCAACCCTGTGGCAGTGGCACCATCTTGAAAAATCACTGAGAAAAAAAACAGCTTTTGGCCTATAACTTCCGATTCAGCCATCAGATTTTAACAAAACTCACACAGTACTTGAATCTTACTTTATGTAACATTTGGTAAAAATTTGGTTAAAAAATTAGAATAGGGCTGCCAGCTATGGTGGTTTTTGTCTCATAAATCTTGCAAATTTGCTCAGCAAAATAAAGCTTTTTTCCCTATAGCTTCCGGTTCAGTGCCGAAATCAAAACGAAGTTCTTGCAGTAAATGGACCATAATGTGAAGTAAATGTCGTATGAATTTCGTACAAAAATCATGAAAGGGCTGCCAGCTATGACCATTTTTGTATTTTTGTGGAATTTCTTTACTGAGCGATTATGTCATTAGGTTTGCAAATGGGAATAATCCTGCAATGAAAATTAACAATAAATATTGACGCTTTAAAAATTTGAAAAGTTTTGAGGGTGGCAACCCTAAAATTCTTTTCACCCGTATACCTTCCAGCGCAGTGATTCAATCGAAACGAAATTTACTGGTTGGGTTTAACTTAACGTGAAGCAGATTTGGTACATTTTTTGTCTTGCTGCTGACACAGGCTTACCAGCATTAGCCATTTTCGTAAATATTGCACCAACAGATGCTTGAAATTACATACTCATATGCAAAGCATTTGCGATAAAAATAAGAAACCAATTTTTAAATTTTCCGAGTTTTGAACATTTTTCGGATGGCAGTCTCAAATAACGTTTAACCGCTGAAACTTTCGATGAAACCCTCCGATGAGAATGAAATTCAAAGGATAGGTTGATTAAGCACGATCATTTTATGGTAGATTTATTGCTGCTTCGTTGGGAAAGTGTTGCCAGCACTGAACATTTTCATCATTTGTGTTATAGTTGAGTTTTGTTGCTTGAGATAAGGAATGGTTGATATGATTCTACAAAAAAGTGTATTACGTCGTTCCAAATTTTTTGGTCACTCAAAGACAATTTCTTCGAAAATTAGTTTTCTAGCGGTTCTGATGCGCTAGAGTTTTTTTTTTAGAATTTTTACTTACTACTTAGCGTGGTTGAAAGAAAGAGAAAGGCGGATAATTGAAAAGGGTTTTTGGGATTCCAAGAATAACATGTTCAGGCATATTTCTTAGAAATGCTTTGGCAAAAATTTGAAAAATATGTTTGAGTCTATAATTATTCACAGCACTGTAAGTACTGCTATTAGGGTCACATTAAATACACAGTGTAATCGCGAATTTTTATTTCCAGACACTTGTCTGATGTTTTGACATCGAATCTGAACTACAATCAAAATTATTTTTCATGAACGGGACGAAATATACATACATAATATATATGCTGACATTAACGCTTTGAATATTTTTATTAGCGATGTAACAAAACGATAGCTAACTCTTATTAAAATCAATGCTGTTCTCATCCATTAACATATCCTTGATTTCCTCATATTTTCTTTCATTATGTTCCGTTTGCCAATTCAACTCTGTCCCCAATATAAACAATAAAACACTACATTTCGTCCTATCTAATATTTCCTCTCACAATGGTCACACTGCAGTGGCAAGGGGTGAAATATCGGTGGAGGGAAGCCGAATAGCTATCCACCATTTTATATATAAGTATGATGTTAGTCATACTTACTAATTTGTATTTAATTCTCGTCACAATTACAGACAGTATAAAAAGTCATAGCTCAAAATATGATAAGCACATTTTTATCAATAAATCAGGGAGCAGCTTTATGGAGTCGCCTGCAATATACTTGAAAATATTTGTTTTAATGTAAATAATGTGTATAAAAAGTCTTGAAAATCTCCGTTTTGAGCCTGCAGAACGCTAAATAGAAAAAAATTATAAGCAGCTATTTTTCCTCCATTAAATTTTAATAATATCTTGGAAACAAAACAGCTGAAAAAATAAAAACAGGCGAAAAAATACAACCTCCTATCAAGAGTAACGTTTACATGAAAATAGCACACCGGCAATACTGAATGAACAGATAACTCTTTTCTATTCTCGAACCATTCGTAAGCCGATCCATAACGGCTTATTTTTCACATGTTAAAGCGTGACGATGCTAACATTTCAGCAAGAAACGAAAAGAGACAGACACAAGGCAATACACATTTTGTCAAAGTCCCTAGTGACTCGCGAATAAGAATTTGCAAGCCGAAAAATTTCGGCTTATGAATGGATATTCTTACATTATCGTATCATATAGAAAATGGTATGATCTTTTGACAATCGAAGTGATGTGTAGAAAGATGCATACATGTTTTGTAAAATACCAAGTAGGTCCATATTTTCGAAAGGGAAGCCGGCCGGATTCGGGTTGTATGGACGCTTCGCGACTGTGACACTGCCCCCTACGTCCAAGCTGACTTTACCTTCTTGACTTGAGCTGACCATTCGCAATTTATGTTGATCGTCAGACCACTAGAGCTTTTTCTCGAGCCGAACGATTTAACTACCATAAAGCCGACTTTGCTGGTATGACGATTGAAATCTGGTTCTCCTTTTCCTGCGGCATCGCTGTTGATGAAATAGGTGTTGATGTGGTGTGGCAACGGACCTCATGACTGAGGATGCAGCATGCGCTAAATTTAGAATTACAGCCACTCATGAATGCTTCTTTGAATATTCAAGGCTCTTCTGCAGCCAAAATTGCCGTCAATCAGGCTATCCGCGATTACTTTGCAAACGTCGAGTCCCCTATATGCTCTAATCAGCAAAAACTCTTCTGATATTATATCAGTTCTCTGAAAAATTCCTAAAGTTTTCTCGATCCTCGGATCCACGAGAAATTTGCAAACTCTTTGCAAAATACTTTTCATCCTTTTTTCCCAACGCAATTCAATGTCACCTTGTGAAGTTTCCCATGCTGTTTTATATTTCCTTGTAATCATTCACAGCAATCCTGATAGTACATCGAACCTGTTGGTTAAGTCACTTTCATCGTCCTTGTGTGAGTGTTCGTTTGCCTATTACATGTAACCTCAGCTTCTCCTCCGGCTCCTTCTTAAGCAGTAGGAAATCTGCTTATATTTCACTCATTAACAACGAGTCTGATGACCCAACCTGCTTTTCCAACTGTCTTCTTCCTTGTTTTGGTAAAGTTCTTGAAAGAGTTGCTCACAGCAGGCTGCTTCCTCTTCTCCATTCTTTACTTGCTCCTGAGCAACATGGTTTCATCAAAGGTAGATTTCCCATCTCTGATCTTTTACCCTCCACTAACTGGATTGCTTCTGCTTCAGAGACCAACAGAAACAAGTGGATGTGGTATACACCGAATTTTCAAAGACTTTTGATTCTAGTGATAACAGAATTCTTGTAACAATGCTTGGGAGGCTGTGCGGTGTCTGGTCTTCTTTTGTCTTGTTTTTATCTTATGTGTCTGGTTGTACTTGTGCTGCAACTGTGCATACCATCAAGTCTTCTCCTCCCTGTCCTCTTTCGATAGTTCCTCAGGGTTCAATTCTTGGTTCAATATTATTCCGAGTTTTTATCAATGATCTTGCTTCCTTTATTCGTTATCTCTGCCTTTTGTCTGCTGATAATTTTAAGGTGTTCAGAGTAATTGAATCTACTGTCGACTGCTTCCAACTTCAAAATGAGCTTCGTACTCTGTGGGACTGGTGCACTGAAAACTCATTTACTCTGAATATAAAATATCAAATGTCTTATGAAATGCCCTTAAATGCCCCATTCTCTCTACGGATCTTTTCTTCAATCTGTTGACTTTTTCAAGACCTTGATGTGTTCTTTGATGCAAAGCGCAAATTTGACTGGCACATTGCGCATATAACTGTCAAGGCCTTTCCGGCTTCATTACTGATTTTCGAAGAAAATTTAGTATTACACTCGTTTCGCCGAAAATTCATATTTCTTTATATATATATATATATATATATATATATATATATATATATATATATATATATATATATATATATATATATATATAAATATATATATATATATATATATATATATATATATATATATAAATATATATATATATATATATATATATATATATATATATATATATATTTATATATATATATAAATATATATATATATATATATATATATATATATATATATATATATATATATATATATATATATATATATATATATATCTGCAAAATGATTAAGGGAGATAATCTCTGGAGTGGCCGATCCGATTGAGCTGAAATTTTCGGAGGTGGGTAGGTCCATGACTTGCTAAAATTCAGATATCTTTAGCCCTTTGGCGGCGGGGGCTGGCATTTCAGTGAATTTTCAGGTACTCCTATATTGCCAAGCAGTGTAAATTTTTGTTAAAAAAAAGTATTGGGGAGGAAAACTTATTATGTTTTAAGCTTGCCCATGATAAAAAATTGGAAATTTGGAGCCGTGTGTGGGTGCTGAGTGCCTATAAGTAGGCAAGGATTTTTTTTCAAATTTTCATCTGTCATAACTTCTAACAGAAACATTGGATCATCGTGAAAATTGCAGAGCGTACTGATGTTGACTAAGATTTAATACACATGGATTTTCAAGACAGTGCGGGTAACCCTGTAGTTACGGCAGGCTCCTGAAAAAAGTCCTTCAAATCATCGACCCTCCTGAAAATTTTTTGCTTTTTGATAAAAACTTCAAATCGTTGATAAATTTTAACCTGTGTTCATCATGTCAAATTGAAATTATCAAAATTCTGATTTGCACAAGAACGGCAACCCACCATTAAATTATCTCTATTTTGAACACTCGAAACTTCTGTTCACGAGAACTGACGACCGGATAATACGATGATAATGAAATTTACAGGACATGTTGCTATTAACTAGGACCAAGTCTGATAGAAGTGATTTTGAACTGCGGGCAACCCTGTGCCAGTGGTATCATCTTGGAAAATCACTGAGAAAAAAAACATCTTTTTGGCCTATAACTTCTGATTCAGCTATCACATTTTAACAGAACTCACACAATATTTGAACCTTACTCCAGACAACATTTGGTTGAAAAATTAGAATAGAGTTGCCAGCTATGTTGATTTTTGTCTCTTAAATTTTGCAAATTTGCTCAGCAAAATGAAGCTTTTTCCCCTATAACTTCCGATCCAGTCATGAAATCAAACCGAAGTTCATGCAGTAAATGGACCTTAATGTAAACCAAATGTTGTAGAAATTTCCTAAAAAAAACCATGAAAGGGCTGCCAGCTATGACCATTTTCGTAATTTTTTGGAATTTCTTTACTAAGCGATTATGTCATTAGATTTGCAAATGGGAATAATCCTGCAATGAAAATTAACAACAAACATTTACGTTTTAAAAATTTGAAAAGTGTTGAGAGTGGTTACCCTAAAATTCTTTTCACCCTTATAACTTCCAGTGCAGTGATTCAATCGAAACGAAATTCACAGGGCGGGTTTAACTTAAAGTAAAGCAGATTTGGTATATATTTTGCTTTGCTGTTAGGACAGGGTAATTATCAGAAATTTTCGTAAATATTGCACCAACAGATGCTTCAAATTATATACTCATATGCAAAGCATTTGTAATAAAAATAAGAAACCAATTTTTCTATTTTCCGAGTTTTGAAAATTTCGTCTATGTTATTGATGGGTTTTGTTGTTTTGGATAAGGAATGGTTGATATGATACTACAAAAAAGTGTATGACGTCTTTCCACATTTGTTTGTCACTCAAAGACAATTTCTTCGAAAATCAGTTTTCTAGCGGTTCTGATGCGCTAGACTTTTAATTAGATGGTCCGCTCCTTTTACCAGTTGCTCATCTGTTTTTTCACTTGATCATCGCATCCCAGAATATTGTTGTAAAGTTTTGTCTCTCCACCATAAATATCTTCTTGATGCAGTAGAATACTTTCAGCGTAGATTTAATCGCTGTTTGTTTTTTGAATTCCACATCTTTTACTGTAATTTATAATGATCGTCGGTCCTTATAACAAATCCTGTCATTAAAGCTCCGAAATGTGTTCCTTGACAAGCTTCAAGCTACTCCATTGGTCACATGCTCTCCAATCTTGGGTATCTTTATGTAACTTTCTTACTCAATGGGGAGAAACCGAAAATACTAGCTGCTGCAAAAATTTCCAAAAAAAATCAATAAAATGTTTAATTATACTGCGTGAGCAAAGTTCTTATTAAGCTTCATATACATACTTTCAATTTTCAAAACCATTTGTATACTTAAACATTTCAATTTTGAAACGCAACAATTTTTGAATTGTAAACATTTTCGCACTTCAAACTGTTGTTTTCATTTTTCCGTCTATTATTTAATCTATTCATGAAGATACGGGAAACCTCGCCCTTGATTTTCAATCTTTATTTACACTTATTAAGTTTATCTTGCTGTGCGGCAAAGCAAGATCAACAATTTTCACATCAGTGATTCATATATTAGTAGTTTTTGATGAATAAAGTATGCATCAGACTCGTATTTAACATTTCATAGATAAATTTATTCAAAGATTGTAGTGAAAGCTAAGATAGATTTTTTCGGTTAGTCGTCGTTACTTTCACAAACTACTCTAAATTATTCATACTGAAAAAAATATGTATGAATTAGTAGTGGTTCATATCCGATTACTTCTTTGAATATTTTTTAATATTATTCATATAATTTGTATTAGTATAGGAATTAATTAGTTTTATCTCGAAAAATAATAAAACATATTTTTATCTACCTTGCATCGGATCATGCATGGTGAACTTTATGCCTGAGCAACGACAAAAAGATAAAATACTGCGAAAAAGTGTAGAGAAAAATAATAATTTGTGCAGAAATTCTATCAAACAGATAAGTAAATATAATTCAATCTCAATCCGCAAAGAATTGAGTTGAACAAAAACAGAGTCCTTCAATCGAGCCATGACACATGCCGCTCAAGGTATTTACACTTGAACTATATTTCCTGATGAACCACCATGAAAGAAATAACATTAATATGATTTTATGATGTACTTTGTGAAATTTGAAATCATGTATTCTAGTTAGTTGACTTTGTGATTAGCGTATTATTTCTTTAAAGTTCGTACGTGAGTTTTGGTATGGGAGTTTATCTTGTCAAAATATATTGAATGAATCCGGTTTGAATTTAGAGATGATTGATATAATACTTCGAAATCGTTATTAATAAGGACTTGGAAAATTTGGATCGATGTGATTGGAATTGTACGTAAAATTCGGTTGTTTAATGGGCTCTATACACGGACGGACATGTGCGTAAAGTTGGTGCTTATAAATGGAAGTGCAACTGTTAGTGGGTATGTTCACAAATAAATCTCCAGAGCGCATAAATGTTTGACAAACATTAATTAATCTAAATGCTGCTTTGTTCCTCCTCTAAAATGGGCATTGGTACTGTTGATCGAACTATTGTCGTGTTTCTTCTCCTTGCCGAGTTCGCTTCTCGCTTGTACTCGTATTCGTACAGTCAACCCAACACCAAATAAACGCTTTCTATGGCCAATGCAGGACTTTTCCGCATTTCGGGTATGTAATCCTGTATCTTGAATTTGAGCTAGGCTAGATTCTAATTTTTTAGCCCTAAGCAGATTCCGATGAGGACATTTTTATTCTTCTCTAAATTACGCGAATATTCTCCGGGACTATTATGTTTCGAAGCGCAATTGATCTAGTCGTCATCTGATATCCTCAATATTCAACTCGCTGCTATTAGAGACTAGAAAACATGGCATTCATTTGTAAAAAAGGAACATAGGGGTAGCGATTGCGACGAAAACACATTTGACTCTGTCATACGTAGGGCATTTAAGGGAATTTAAGCAGATATATTGGTTTATTCGTATTAAATTAAAGCTTTCTTTCAAATATATATAGATGCATAAAACCGGAAGTTAAGTTCATTATAATCTATTTTTAAAAAAACCGATTTTTCTTTTCGAAGCTAGATATATTTAATTTTTTTTTGTGACAAATATCGATATTTCGAGGGTTATCTGCCCTCTTCTTCAGTGTCTATCGGTCTAATCTTAATTTAACTTATGTATGTTATTTATAGAGCTTACTTTTAAAGTATTGACTTATTGATTTGTGATCATGGTTCCCTTCTTGTCTATAAATCAGCATAGACAACGTATATCGTCTCTAAAGCTTATCAAAGCAGAGAATATTGATACGGGAATTTCCCGTTTCCCGTCGGGAAACTCGATCGTTTTGCGAAATAAGCCTCCGAAGCCGAATCAAATTGGAATTGTTTTTACGGGATGATTAAAATTGAAAAAAATTTTATTTACATTGACAATTTTTATTTACATTGAACATTTTATTTTGACAAAGTGGTTTCGAAAGTATGCACTGATTCTCATCAGGCACCAGCACACAGTGCATACTTGACTGATGTGACCACTTGCAGTTGGAAATCATTAATTTTTATTTACGCTGGTTGTGATAAATAAAATAAAATTTTCAATGCAAATAAAAATTTTCAATGTAAATAAAAAACGCTTCAAACGCTCCAACAAGGAGAATCGCAAAGTGGATTGTAGACGAGTGTAGGACCTTAGGGAAGATTAGCGATAGAACGGTAAAAAATCGAGACGAAGTAATGGAGCGGCTTGGGAGGGTGGCAACAAAGGGGAAGTTGAGCTAGTTGTATCATTTGATGTCAAGGCTCTGTTCTCAAGCGTACCGGTAAAACAAGCACTCACGTTCTTTGAGGACTGGCTATTAGAGAGGAATAGCTCACCAGAGGGGAGGAGGAGAGCTAATGACTTTTTGAAACTTGCTTCGGTTTGCATGAATGAAAGTTATTTTACTTTCAGGGGGAAATACTTTAAAGCGGTGAAAGGTATCGGGTACTTTTCTGTTATTCCCCCCCCATTTTTTTCACAGTTGGTTGTTGCAATGCTTCTAAAATTGATTAGAAAGTAGTAATTAACCAAAATTATGGTGGAAAAACACGTTTAAAAAAAGAAAATTTTTTAATTTTTTTTAATTAATTTTTTAATTTAAAAATTAATTAAATTAATTTAAATTTGGAATTAATGTCACATAACAGTGAGAATAAATTGTGGTACTTTTCTGTTTTTTCCCCTCCATTTTTTTTAATTTTTTTAATGAAAACTGCTCGAAATGGGTTAAAAAGTGTTCCTCCACAAAAATTGAGATGGGAAAATGCATTTAAAAAAAAAAATTTTTTTTCCGATTTTAAATTTTTTTCCCATTTTTATGTGGCAGAATGAGTTTTTCAAAAGTTAATGTGTTGTTGGGGAGGCCTGCTGTAAAATAATTGCTTAATTGTAAATTGCGTTGAAGCTTCGGAAAGGTAAGACGTCAAAAATAGAGCAAAATTTATTCTCACTGTTATGTGACATTAATTTAAAATTTAAATTAATTTAATTAATTTTTAAATTAAAAAATTAATTTAAAAAAAAATTAAAATTTTTTTTTTTTTTTTAACGTGTTTTTCCATCATAATTTTGGTTAATTACTACTTTCTAATCAATTTTAGAAGCATTGCAACAACCAACTGTGAAAAAAAGGGGGGGGGGAAACAGAAAAGTACCTAAAATTTAAATTAATTTAATTAATTTTTAAATTAAAAAAACAATTTTAAAAAAAATTTAAAAAAATTTTTTTTTTTTTTAAACGTGTTTTTCCATCATAATTTTGGTTAAGTACTACTTTCTAATCAATTTTAGAAGCATTGCAACAACCAACTGTGAAAAAAATGGGGGGGGAATAACAGAAAAGTACCAGGTATCGCTATGGGAAATCCCTTAGCCCCACTTATGAGTGATATTTTTATGGATAGACTGGAGAAGAAACTATATGAAGAAGGTTCACTTCCTCGGGTTTTGTTGAGATATGTGGATGATATTATAGGATATTTGGGAGAAACTTTGGAGAAGTTGAATCAAGCACATAAAGACATCCAATTTTCAATGAAAGTCGAAAAGAATGAGAGACTACCCTTCTTGGATTTAATGGTCATAAGGAAAGAAGGTCTTCTTAGATTTAATATCTACCGGAAGCCCACACACACCCAGAGGACAACACCATCCACGTCTGATCATTGGCATTCCCAAAAAATGGCGCCCTTTAATTCGATGATTCACCGGCTATTAACAGTGCCCATGGATCAGGAAAGTTTTAACTCAGAAGTTAAATATATTTAAGAAAAAATGGATTTGACGAGAGGATAATTGGAAATCTTGTGAAAAGGAAAAAAGTATAGAATACAGCGCGTTCTTTTAACGACGCTCTTTACGCAAGAAAGACAAAAAACAACTATAAGAGCTCCAATTATTTACTCGTCAGTATTCAAAAAAATTCGGGATATTCTTGAACGCTTTGATATTAAAGCAGTTCCAACCAGTAGAGCTAAAAAATTAGGTACTATACTATGTCACGTGAAAGACAAAGAGGATAAAAAGAAAAATGGGGAGTTTATAAAATTACCTGCCCAGAATGCGACAAAATATACATCGGTCAAACGAAACGATTAGTTGGTGTTAGACTAACGGAACATAAACGGGAAGCAGCTTCAGCGAGGAAAAGGAATACAACATTAGCGAACATTTGGCGTATGTAATCATACGCCAGTTATAATAATGAGCCCTTAGCGCCTCCGTTTTCATAAAACGACATTTCTTTTAGCATTAAGTTGCTCATGTCGTAATGAAAAACTTTTCTAATTCTCAAAATGGGTTGAATTTTATTAATCCCGAAATCTCGGGAGTCCCGATGCAAAATTCGGGATCCCGAAATCTCGGGATTGCATACATAGTCATACATGGCAAGCATTATTTTGAAAAAATTGGGTGCAAAGATACGTAATTAGATTCATCATCATCGGCACTACAATCGAAGCCGGCTTTGGTCTCCTTCAACCAATCTTTCCACTTCTAAGCTCCGAGCGTCCTAGTCAATGCCATTCCTCCAGCGTTGTCATCAGCCGCAAAGATATTTCCGAGCAGATTCCACTTCGCTCATACGAGCTACGTGCCCTGTCCACCGAAGCCTACTGAGTTTTATCTTTGTAATTATATTTGCTTCTAGATAGATAGGGGACAACTCATGATTATAGGGTGTCCGTTTCTTATCGAATTCGGCTAAGAGGTCAAAGTACCTTTTACTGAGCACTCAAGTCTCCGACTCATACGTGAGTACAGGCAAAACCATGGTCTTATACAGTAGAAGCTTTGATATTCACTGTGAAATTTCTGCATTTGAAGAGCTTACCGGCTACTACAACTAGCCCAATTATTAATTAGTTGACAGATTGCACTACCCTGATGGCTTAGGCTCTCTTCCTGCAGATGCTGCGACCATGTACTTAGTCTTTCGTTCATTTATATGCAGCCCCAGTTTTTGTGCCGCCCGCTCGATCTGGAAGAAAGATTCTCTTACAGCTAGCTCAGATCTTCCTATCTACATCTACATGACGATATTCCTTCTCGAATCTCAGATTGCTTTCTCCCACGCCAGGTTGAAGATGAGACAGAGTCCATTGAAGGTTGAACGGTCTGGATAGCAATCCGGCTATTTTTACTTGGCTTGTTACATTGGTCATGGTCAACCTACACAATCGTGTCAGTTTATTTGGGATGCCGAAATCTCTCACAGTTTTATACAGTTCGACCTTGGCTTTGACAACAACCATCAACACAGGTGGCCTTAAAGTCTATAAATAGATGGTACAATGGAATATTGAATTCCAGATATTTCTCCATCGCTTACTTAAGAGTAAAAATCTGCTTAATTCTTGATGTGTCTGGAGTGAAGGCACATTGATATTGTGCGAAATGGCCTTAGCCTATTGGCCTATCTGCTCTTGCAGAATATATCTATAGGAAGTACTCCACAGTGTTATGTAAGGAGGATATTATATCTTTCTTCCAGTTCTCTGGCATTTCTTCATGCTCCCATACTTGCATACGTAAATTGGATGATATAAACTGGGCCCTCCGTATTCAATTAGCTCAGCTTATGTGTCGTCGTCACCAGGGTCTTTGTTAAATTTCAGCAGAGCTATGGCACGCTGTACCTCTTCTGAGCTTGGTGGTGGCAACAAGAGAGCTTCTTCTTGCATTGCTGGAGCCTCCAATTCTTCGTTAAGCTGAACGTTTGGAATTCAGCCGTGGTGCAAAAAAGTAAAAAGCCACAAAATATGGTTATCCAACAATGTACATAGCACAAAATATTAAATGAGTATATTCTGTATTGTCCCAACAATAATAAGTTATACAATAACAATATTCGGCTGACAAAACTAATTGCTCGTCAATTAAATTGTTTGCACAACAGAGATGTGTTTCCTCAACAATAAATGATCATATAAGAACTATTGGGATTGTTTGTCGTCAATTAAATAGTGTACAAGCAATGAGTGTTTATAATATATCTTAGAACTAGAAACCTGAATAAGATGAAAAATGACACGCCTTCATTTTGATGCGAAACTTTGGTCATGTTTTTTATAGGAAGGAAAAAAGCACATTTAAATTGACAATTCTCATAAAGATTGACAAAACATATGAATGTAGTTTTAAAATCATAACAAATGCATTATATATATATATATATATATATATATATATATATATATATATATATATACGTATATACATATATATATATATATATATATATATATATATATATATACGTATATACATATATATATATATATATATATATATATATATATATATATATATATATATATATATATATATATGTATATATATATTTATATATTTATATATACGTATATATATACCTAGTCAAGACGTGTATATATACCTAGTGGTACACAGCTGAACGCACTTATTATTGACAGTTGACATTTATGCTTCATTGCGATGTAAAAAGATTTTGACACCAATTGTTTACAATCATGGAAGGGGGCTACATCGAAAATCGTATTGTTGTAGTTGGCCTACTAAAATGCAACATGGAAAAAGGCGATATCTTTTGGACGTTGCGACCGCTTGGAATCACTCGCGATTTTGTGTATCGTGCGGTGAAGTTGTTTGAGGATACTGGTGGAGTACGAGACCGTCAAAAACCCGGCCGTCCGCGCACTGTGAGAACTCCGAAAGCGATCAAAGCCGTGAAGGGACGAATCAACCGAAAACCGGTGCGAAAACAGAAAATCTTGTCGCGGGAAATGCAAATTTCGCATTGAAGGAAAAACGCAAGCGAAAATCCAAAGCGTTACGCAGCCGGTACGCGAAGAAAGCTCACAGACAAATTCTGTTTACTGACGAGAAAATCTTCACCGTAGAAGAATCGTTCAATATACAGAACGATCGTGAGTATGCTCGGTCATCCAGAGAAGCATCCCAACTCATCCCGAGGGTTTAAAGAGGCCACCATCCCGTGTCTGTAATGGTATGGTGGGGAGTGAGCTACGATGGCGTTACCAAGCTCCATTTTTGCGAGAAAGGAGTGAAAACATCGGCCAAAGTATATCAATCGACCGTCTTGGAACCCATTGTGAAGTCTCTCAACAAATCAATATTCGCCAGCAAGCTGCGGATTTTCCAGCAAGACTCTGCTCCAGCCCACAAAGCAAAAGCGATTCAACTGTGGCTCAAAAACAACGTTGCGCACTTCATATCAACGGATGATTGGCCAGCTGGTAGTCCAGATCTCAACCCATTGGATTACAAGTTATGGTCCGTATTAGAGGGAATGGCTTGCTCTACTCGACATTCAAATATTGAGTCGTTGAAGCGAGCCCTTTTCCGTGCAGTGGACAATTTCCCCATGCATGAAATGCGTCTCGCGATCGATGATTGGCCAGATCGCCTCAAGTCGTGCAGGAAGGTAAATGGAAGTCGTTTCGAATAAGTTGCCAGCCATTGAATAACCCAATAAAAACAAAAAAAATTTTTAAAAATATTAATTCGTTTTCACTTGGCGTCGATTTTTCTGTGTACCAGTATTTATGACTTGACTAGGTATATATATACAGGGGGCGTGCACTTCATATAGGCACAAAAGCACTGCCTACCCTGCTGTTTTGCTTTTCTGTTTCGATATATTTATTTTACTAATATATCTATCTACAATCCAATTCTAAAATTTTGGTTCAAAATTGAAAAATGAATTGAAAATAATTACGTGTATCTGGCAACTACCTATATTTCATGCTCTAATTTCCTCATTTTCGATTTCGCAAGCATAGTCCAGCAAAATAAGAACAAAAAATACCCAAATATGAGCGTTGGAAGGCATGCAGCCTCACTGCCTTTACCTTACGCACACCTTCACATGAATTTCGTATCGATACACTACGCCCAACTGCTCTCAGCTACAACAGTATGTGTAAGATGTAGTACTATTTTAAATGAGCCAAAGGCATGCCTGCCTTCATGAATTTCAGGAGAAATGATACCATCGCTGCATGACATCAACGCTCGCTGTGCAAGGAGAAGTATTTTGCAGCTATGCAGCACAAGTGCACGACGGTGCTGACAAGTGAACAGCCACACTGCACAGGCAAAGTTTTCATTATGCGAGGGAGTTGCCAGCAGAAATACTTGTATAATATAAATCTATTTTTGATATAAAATGTAAGTGTTAGCTTTGTATATTAGTCAAGTGTTAGTATTATTTTTGTACATAGTCTCAGATAGGAAATTTTAAAAATTATAGTTTCCTTGATTATAAATAAAAAAGTCGCCCATTTTTTCTCGAGATTTAGAATTTCGATAGGAAAATTCTACTTTAAGTACCAAAATTTGGGCAATGTTTGCCAATTTTTTAAAATGACAGCCATACCTTTAAAGTTTTGAGTAACACTGCTGTCTCATTAGTTCTTGAGCAGAGCGTATTTGCACTGCGTGACAACGGTTATAATATAATAAAAGTTATTATTCATTGAGAAAATTAAATCAACAAATAAATGAAGTGTACTAAAACTCAGAGTTTTCAGCATCTGTGTGTCGTTTGTGTGAAAGCGTATGCGCATCAAAGTTGATGGAGTTTAGGCTCTTAATCCTTTCATTCGGAAACAAATATCGAATTGTCTCAGCAGGCCAAATGACGCCAGAGTTAGATTTAACTAAAAAAAGGGAATGCTATTCATCAGTTTAATCACAAGTATGATGATAAATTTACTTGACTGAATGCCTGCAAACACACTAACCGTTTTTTTTGTTTAAATTTAAAAAAAATTTAAAAAAAATAACACCAAAAGAAGCAGCAGGCAAAAATAGTGAAATTTTCTTTGTTAATTGAACTTTAAGTTAGACTAAGAATAACTAAGAATAACATAAATACAAATATTTCAAATTTAAAAAAACATTTTCAGTAAAAAATATTTTGAATTAAATTCTAATTTTTCGTTTGACTGTTATGTTTACTTCTAAGAGTATGTGACTGCCTACCCGGTGCAAATTGTTTATGCACGCCACTGTATATATATATATATATGTATATATATATATATATATATATATATATATATATATATATATATATATATATATTATATATATATATATATATATATATATATATATATATATATATATATATATATATATACATATATATATCTATATATATCTATGTATACATATATATAGTGCTAGATAATTGTGTTTGCAATTGTATAAATTATTTTACCCAATTTTTATGTTTCGATTTCCTATTGTGTAATTAAAATTTATACTTGATTGAATAATTATCCTTCTTGACATAGACAACCAAAACCTGCAAAGGCTGATCTGCTTGATGAAATCACTGTGATCTGGGTACAATCAATAGATGAATAAAAATCATTCACATATTCTACTTCCAAGAGAAAGCTCTGTTGTGAATCCTTCATCGTAAATTTTGTGGTGCTCTCTTTATTCGTGGTGATAATTTGATTTATACCATTTTCGAGTAAAATTCGTAGGTTTTTGGTACAAATTCATAGTATTTTCGAGCCTAATTCATATTTTTTCAAATCAAATTCATAAGTTTTTCGAGTTATATTCTAGCTTCTGTCGAGTTAAATTCATGCATTCTTGAAGTAAGTTCATATTTTGCTCATCACATTCATAAATTATGATCTTGACGTGCAAAAATTATGAATTCGCCTCGAAAAAACTATAAATTTGACTGGAAAAATTATGGATTTTGATTCGAAAGAATTTGACTCAAAAAAATTCTGAATTTGGCCCGGGAACATATGAAACGGTATCGAAAATTTGCGAACTTAAGTTGAAAAAATACGAATTAGACTTAAAAATATTATGTATTAGTACCAAAAATCTATGAATTTGGCTCGAAAATGGCATAAATCAACATTTGTTTCTGAATGATCTAACTTATTTAAAGTCCTTTTTATTTAAAGAATGCAGCATACTGCTTGCATTATCCCTTATTCTAACATCGAAAATTGGGACTATCGATTCTTTCAATTTATGTTATCGGGCTATGAATGTTTAAAACCAAGATAAATCTGAAATAAATTGGTATGATAAATAAATGAATCAAATATATTGAGAAAATAGTGCTGGGATTCATTTTTTGTAGACAATAACGCTGGGATTTTCAGATAAATTTTCTGGTTATCGAACGCGAAGTTCCTGAATATATTAGTGATTGAGTGCAAATTTTTTGATATGCTAAAATTATGCTCTTTGTCTTCGTCAAAACGTGTTGCTGTACTTTGTGCAAAATTTTTTCTAGAAGTATGCATTTTTTCTGAGTGCTGCACCAAGCGATAGCTGAATCAACTAATCCTTGATGGTTCACCTAAACATTCATCATCATCGGGGCACTACAGCCCGAATCGAGCCTTAGCCTCCTTAATTCTTCGCCTCCATTCGTCTCGGTTCAGTGACCGCGTCCTCCAGTTCGGTGCTCCCAGAATTGACCTGCTGTCAGCAGCTATCGAATCCTCCCAGCGCTTGCGTTGCTTACGGACTGACCTGGCTCCGCTCGCACGCCCCTTGAGAGACCGTTTGGGGATTCGATTGTCGCTCATTCGTTCGACGTGGCCAGTCCATTGTAATTTTTGTAGTCGTATGACGGTAGAGACTTCTAGCTCGTCATATATGGTATACAGCTCGTTGTTGTATCGGATTCGCCATCCATCTTCCGCCCGTATTGGACCGAGGATTCTTCACAATACTCTTCTCTCGAACGTAATCAAGGCTTTTTCAGACGCCTGGGTCATTGTCCAGGTTTCGCTTCCGTAGCATAGCACAGGTCTAATAATTGTTTTATAGATGCGAAGCTTCGTATTCCTGTGAACGCATCGAGATTTCAAAGTGGGAAGCACCGAAAACAATGTCTTATTGGCTAATTGAATACGTCGTTTTATTTCGTCAAGCTCATTCCCATCCTTCGAGAGGTTCGTCCCTAGGTACACGAAGTTGTCTACGTTTTCAAGGTTACAGTCCTCTATCGTTATGTTTTATTGGTGATCAATTAATAAATAAATAAATAAAACCCCTAGCACATGCTGTTTTGGATGACAGCTGTAGTGTAAGTCATATCCTTTTGTTTTGTAAATCACCATCCCTTTTACTGAAAGAAAGATTACAGCCTGCAACCTCCACGAGGAGGTTAAGATCAGACTTCCATCTCGAAATAGATACGTCACGTGCATATATTCATATACTACGCGTTATTCCCCTATTTGACTCATGATCATATCTCAATTAGTTCATACCAAATTAAATGATGCTAAAAATAACTATTACAAATTTCATTTATAAATAGTTCAAACAAAAATCTATCCAAACCTCCCCAAGCAAGTACATACTAACTTCCATAAATCAACCGCAACCGTAAGATAAATATGCGCACATTGTGTTACGTATTTAGTTATGCTAAGTATTTTCTATTTATTCAACTTATCACATGTATAAATTTTTGCACGTTCTCTGGTACAAGAACGCGCTAAGAATGAAAAGCTATCGCTACCTATGTAGATTTTTACTGTACACCTGCAACAATTGGATAGCACTAATTTTTTTCCTGTGTATTTATAAGATTTAAAAAGATGAAAGGTCGTTAGACGATTTTTTGTGCTTTCTATTTTTATGTGAATATTTAATGATCTCTATGCGGGATATAAAATGTAGTAAAATAATTTTTCCCCTAAATTTATTAATTGATTGAATTGATTTGAATAATTTTTAGATGAAGAATGCTCGAAAATTTTGATCGAGGCTCATTGTCGGAGCTATGAAAATTTCTGACGTTTCCCTGGAGCGAATATCATAGATAGTGTAGAAAAAATGATTTATCGAATTCATCTGATACTGCGACCGTTTATATCTACGAGAGTTGGTCCAAAAATAATGATAATCAATATAAACCAAGATGATTAAACTTAAAAAAAATATTTATTTTGCAACATAGTCTCCTAACAAGTTAATACATTTAGTCCGTCTTTTTTCCAAACCCAAGATACCTTTAGAAAAAAATGATTTGTCTCTACTCTCCCAAAACGCCTCAACAGCGGCCATCAATTCGCTATCATCTTCAAATTTTCTGCCTCGAAGCTGTTTTTTGAGCCGAGGAAAGAGGTAGAAGTCACTGGGAGCTAGATCTGGCGAATAGGGTGGATGTTCAAGCAGCTCGAATTCTGTTTCTTGAATTGCAGCCATCCCAACTGCAGCCTTGTGAGCCGGTTCGTTGCCTTGTGAGCCGGTTCGTTGTCAGCACTCCTCCTCACAGTTTGTCGCATCTTTTTTCCTTAATAGTCGCCCGCAATCTTCTTATTTGGTCTGCCTAGTAAGAGCATGATATAGTGGTTCCCTTTTCCAAATATTCCACTACAATAATTCCTTCGGCGTCCCAAAAAAACTGGTGCATAACCTTCCCTGTGGAACTCGACCGTTTGAATTTATTCGGCGTCGGTGAAGAGGGTGGCTTCTAGGTCATCGATAGCTGCTTGATCCCTGGATCAAAATGGTGGATCCAGGTCTCGTCCATGGTTATGAAACGTGACAAAAAATTCTCCAGATCTGCCTGGAACTTAGCGAGATTCACCCTCGAAATGTCGATTTGTTTCTACCTTTGCTTGTCGGTTAATATTCTCAGCACCCAACGCGCAGAGACCATCTTCATATGTAATTCGTTGGCAACGATTCTTTGAACACTGCCAGACGAGATCCCTGTGACCTCAGCTGCATACCTGATGGTCGCTCTTCGATCTGCCAACAAGACATCTTCGACTTTTTTCACGTTGTCCTCAGTGACGAACATGGAGGGACGTCCTTCGCGGTGTTCATCTTCAGTGAATGTTCTTCCCAGTTTAAACTCCTTGGCCCAGCGTGCAACGGTGGATTATGGAGGAACAGAGTCCCCTAATGTTTCCACCAAGTCGCTGTGTATGCCTTTGGTAGACATTTTTTTGAAACACAGGTGCGTAATGACATTTTAATGTTCTCTCTTCAACGGTTTGTATTCAAATGAATGTACCTCTTGAGAACTATTATATTTTTTGAGCTAGTGCCAGTTGTACTTTGACTCCCTTCCTCGCAGTGAGCGTTCATGCGGTCTCCTTTTCCTCTCTAGTTTATTCAAGTATCTTAGTCGCTCCCTCGTAGATCTACTACTTTAGGATCCTAATGCTCGTAGGTTTAAGTAGATATCGTTTTCTCTCTGTTCTTGGAATCTTAATATAGCAGGGATGCTGTTGGGATGTCTGTCGATTGTATCGAATAGTTTTAGTGCCTTGTCTCGTATGAATTTGTCTATTGTTTCTATTAATAAGTCCTTGTGTATGTCAGTGTTTCTGATGTACCAGGGGGCCCTTGTTAATTTCCTCAAGGCCAGGTTTTGGCAAGTTTGTAACTATCTCTTGTTTGTCCTGTGTATTTGGTAGAAGATGGTGCTTCCATATGTGATGGTTGGTCTGATAATCTGCTTATAGATAAGGGCTCTGTTCTTAATATTAAGCTTATTTGATACAAGAAATGGGTACAGCTGGTTCAGTATTCCGCTAGCAATTATTCGTTTGTTCTGTATGTGCGTATAAAGTGAGTCCTAGGTATTTGGCTGTCGTTTTCCATTCTATGGATTCGTTATCTACTGTAAGTCTTGTCACAAAGATCGCTTCCGTTTTTTCCGCATTAATACGAATCTTCCACTGCTGGAATGTAATGTTGGAGATTGCTGGTATAAATTCAGCCTGTCGAGATGTGTAGTAGATGCAGGTGTCGTCTGCAAAAAGGGAGAATTTTGTTATGGGCATCATCGGGATGTCTGCAGTTTATAAGGTATACAACAGTGGTGAGAGTGGAGAACCTTGCGAGACTCCGGATTCTATTGGTCGTGTGCTAGAGAAGTGGTCGTTAATTCGAACGGAAAAGGTTCTGCCCTCAAGGAATGATCCAATCAATTGTACAAGGGGCTTTGGAATATTAATATCGTATATTTTAACGATAAAACCCGCGTGCCAGACCTTATCGAATGCCTTGGCAACGTCAAACATGACAAGGCCCGTTGATTTCTTTTGATTGAATCCAGTTATAATGTGCTGTGTCACTCTGGCTAGCTGTAGCTCGGTGGAGTGGTGGGCTTTGAACCCGAATTGCTCTTCTGGGACGATGGATTTGTCGGTGACTACTTTCTCGAGTCGCGAAAGTATTAGCCGTTCTACTAGCTTCCCGATCGAGAATAAGAGGCTGATTGGTCTCCAGTTCTGTGGAAAGGTGAGGTCTTTGTGTGGTTTTGGGACCACCGTAATTGTTGCTTTTGTCCAGTGGTTCGGAAAATAATTTGTTCGGAAGATCACATTAGCAATGTCCGTTATCTCTTGGATTTTGTTGTCTGGTAGCTGTCTTAGGCAGGTATTTGGTACCGTGTCTAGTTCTGGTGATTTTCGTTTATTGAGTCGAGCTACCAACTGCTTAATCTCTTCTATGTCCGTGGGACGGATCTCTTCTTCTCTTTGGGTAGCTGTCCCTAAAATGTTGGGGGCTCTTTCTTCAATCTCTTCTTCCTGATCGTGTTCCTCTGGATTTGTTGCGTTCTCTTTGAATTGCAGTTCTAATGTGTCTGCAAAAGCCTTTGCCTTTCCCTCGTTGTCGTATATGAGGCTATTAAGGCCATGAAATGCTGGTATTGTGACTTTGTTCTTCTATTTATATATTTAGTCACTCTCCAGAAATTGTTGTCTCCTGGTTCCATACTTAGAAGGAAGTCTTCCCACTGTTCGTTTTTGGATAGTGAGGTCTGTTGGCTGATATAGTTTGTGAGGCGGTTCACTTCCCGTTTTGAGCTGGGATCTCCAGTGCGTCTAGCTCTTCTCTTTACTTGATTTCTTTTGTTGATCAGCTCTTTAATGTCCCTTGGGAGCTCGTATGGGTTATAGCCTTCTATCGGGGTCTTTGTGGTGCACTCTTCCTTCACTTGGGCTATTTTTGTTGATAGGTTTTTAATAGCTCTATCAATGTTGAAAGATGGCTGCGGGATCTCGGCCGGATAAGAGGCTGATTAAGGAAGTCCAAGGAAAGACCTATGTCAAGTGCATGATTGTTGGTTATCCCGAAGTGAGTAGGTCCATTTGGAATATGTGGGCTAACCTGTTTGTCCATGACAAACTATTTTAGCACTGTTCCCGCTCTGGTACTGCTCCTGTCCTCCCAGAGTCGGTGGTAGGCATTTAGATCTCCAGCTATAAAGACTGGTGCGTTCTGATCAAGCAGTTTAGAGAGATCTGGGGTAAAATTGAGTGAGCCTGGAGGTTTGTAAACAAAAATCACCATGAACTCAAAAGACTGAGTGTGAACTTTGATTGCTGTTGCCTCTAGTTGGTCCAGGTTGGGGATGGTGGCTGATATTTCTTTTTACGATGATGGCGGTGCCACCTCCTCTGCCGGTGAGTCTATCATTTCTATAGAAGTGATAGTTAGGAAAACGGAGATAATTATACAGGTTTCAGGAATGTTTCTTGGATGAGAACTATGTCGACTTTCCAGTCAAAGAGGAGTTGAATCAGTTCCCCCGTTTTGTTTCTTATGGAATTCGCATTCCACGTGAGGATTGAAACATGGTTGGGGACACTCATTGTGGAAGTTTTTTAGAGGGAGTTTTGGAAGCTGAAAATGCAGAAAACATTCTTTGCACCATTTTCGCCATCATGTTTTTCATCATGAACTGGAATTGCTCCTGCATGTTGGAGAAGATATGGTTCATGCATACTGCATTTGGGATCTGGGTATTATGTTGTAGGGGCGGGGTTGATTTTTGGGTTCTGGGGGATTTGGTTTTCTTAGCTTC
Organism: Nemotelus pantherinus; assembly: GCA_963978885.1. Lineage (NCBI taxonomy): Eukaryota > Metazoa > Arthropoda > Insecta > Diptera > Stratiomyidae > Nemotelus > Nemotelus pantherinus. The sequence goes on from OZ022263.1 coordinate 160,584,013, forward strand.
AGGGACGGTGGCAGGTGTTTGCTCCTTTGCGACCAATGCAAATGATTATTTAAGGTTTTTTGGATGTTTCGGACATCGTCCATAACTGGCAGGGTGCTCCCCGCTGCAGCTAACGCACTTGGCCTTTTCGTCTTTTTATTTAGTGCATTCTGAGTGATGGTGGAGTCCATCGCACTTGACGCATCTGGCTTGTGCGTGACAGTTGTTTGCTGCATGGCCAAATTGTTGGCAATTGTGACATTGTGAGTGTCCGCCACGTGGTTTTTGGGCTTCCACTTTGCATATCAGATGACATACTGCCTTAATATTGTATATGTCCGTTTCTTGCCTATGGAGAAGGATTTTAACAAGCCTTGAAGGATCGTTTCTTAGTTTGAGGAAAAACGCCTCAATTGGGTGGAAGCCTTGCTCTTCAAGGTCTTCTTTTATTTCAGCAGGGGTGGTCCCGTGCAGACCTCTAATTATAATGTTTAGATTTTTTTCATCGGACAGAAAATAAGTGTGGAATTCTATTTTCTCTGCCGCCAGCAATCTGGTTAGATTTCTATGCTCCTGCGGGGTTTTGGGATAACCTGGATTCCCAGGTATACTCTTTTTGCTGTCTCATATTCGATTTTCAGCTCTTTTATTGCTCTGTTTAACTGAGTCCATTTTTCCGGTTGCCGAATGATGTTGACCTCGTCGCGGCTGTGTCCTTTTTTGCCTGGGCTTGAGCATCCGGTTGGCTCACTTGTTTGCTGCTTCGAGGGGGGGTTGGCTTTGCCAAGATTACAGGTGTTGACTTTTTTTGGTGTTGGCAGGACGGATAACTCTCTCTCAAAATGTTTTCCCGCAGAAGTCTCTGCCTCCATTGGTGAATTTTCACTCTCACTAGGTTTTATTGCGGTGCTGGTCGGTTCTTCTTTTCGTTTTCGCTTTGATGGTACTGTCGATGGTGGTGAGCCATTTACTCCCAAAGTTGGTGCATTAGCTCTTGGTTTTGTCTAAAGAGCTCGACATTCTTTTTTCTCTGTTCTGCTAATTCTTTCTGGGGCTCTCTATGAGCTGTTGCAGGATCTCCTCCATCCGTTGATTAGGTTAGAGAAAAGGGCTGCCGGGCAAGCGGCCAGCATTAGGTCACCAGTTTCGGCCCATTTGCCACTCTCATGGACAATCACACGCATGCACACTTACAGCCATGGCACTGGCGCGATTCGAAACCGCAGACCCTGTAGCACGCCGCTTTTCGGCCTGACGCCTTAACGAGCGGAGCTACCGACCCCCCCATCCTTTGGTTAATCTGATTTATCTGAGCCGTAAGCTCAGATATGGTCTTGTCTTTTCCTCTTAGCGATTCCTCCTCTTCATGCTCACTTGAATCGCTGTCGGAGTCTACGTCCGATTCGCAAGCCTCGTTGTCAGAGACTTGCTCCGAGCGGTCGCTTCCTTTCATCTTGATTGATCTCTCTCTCCAATCTGTTTGGACTTAACAATTAAAACAATCAATCGAAGTCGTGTTATTAAAACAAAACAAAAATAAAACAGGGCAAAACAAGTAATTATAATTATAAAAAGTTTCGTCGTCGGCTGCCAGGATTTCTTAATCGTTTTCGGATGAAAACCTCCATGGAATCGTGGCCTGTTTATATGTTTTTTTATGCTGACTTACTGGATATGAGGTAGTAAAAACAAATTTTATTTTGAATTTTATACGAACTGCAAATAGCTGATTATCACTACTTTTGGATCAACCTTCGTATAATGGACAGATGCTCGTGAGACTTGTGCAGTTTCCATTCGAATGAGCATGTTGTCGATCCATCGAAAATTCATTGGACGCTCTGTACATCTATACAATTTATTACACAGTAATAATGTCATGCTAAATACCCAACAGTTCGCATTATCGTATTATTATATTAAAACAAGAAAATGCAAAGGTTATTGTACTGATCTGCGAGAATCATTTGACAAATTTTCATTTGCATACGTGCCAAACCACTAAATATGCAGATTTACTGTTTTCAACGAAACGGTCAAGTTCAATAACACAGCACCATTTACATACTGGTTTCATTTCAATTTTGTATTTGAATATTCGCGCAAAGTAGATACGTTAACTTAAATGACTTCCAGATGATCTTCCTCCCGGAACGCCGACTGCAAAAAAGATTATGCAACACATGAGGTCTCTCGTCGTTGCGTTTTTTTTATTGTTATATAAACATCAACAATCACGAGTATTCCGTGTGTCAGTATCACAACTACCTTATTTTAACCAAGTACATACAATCTGCCAGCTGCACAGGTTCATTATCAAGTTCACGAGACAACGATTAACCGTTTATGGCAATGAAATGAACGATAAGCATGATTGCAGGTCGGAAATATCGTAATTGTTTCGATAAATTCGCCTCCCCCAAAGTAGGTAGTTTATTGATATTATAAATAATCTTTTCGATCAATTGTCGGTCTAGTACGTATAGATTGAAGCTTGTGAGTTGAACAGATTTTTTTTTATAATTTTCAGATAGTAGTTAGCGATGTGTTTATAACCGATTTACTTAGAATATGTAATAATAAGATTTTTTTTGTATTATTTTTGGTTGGCTTTGTGGCTGAAGAATAACAGCCCACCTTCACAACCAGTCTTCATATATTACCGGCTAGAATGAAATTTACACAAGGCCCGATAATAATAGTGTAAACATTGAACTTAGATTTGCTTATAAATCATGAACTTTGTGTTATAGTCTGTGAATCGTATACCAATTTTCCCCCATCAGATTTATTGATAGAATTTCGCCATGAAATGTGTAATGCCCGGTCCAGACGCTACGTTTTGTACAACGTTTTATCTGCACAGTCTTAAGGTATGTATCCATATGTATCAATTTCGCGTATCGTATCACCGTTGCGTATCAGTTGATACGACAAACGTATCTTCGTTGCGTATCAAAATTTGATACAAAGAAACGCAACGAACTCGATCGGTCACTTGGCGGTTTCTTGCCGTCGCATCAAAGGAATGATACGATACGAAGTGGAGTCATATGTGGACGCGTTGCGTTGTACACTATAGATTATTGAATAAAAGCGTTGCAGCTGCGTGTCGAGTTTTTTGCAACGGATCGTATTGATGATACATGGAATATTGAGTAGTGTGGACACCGTATCCGTTTAGTGAATGATACGCAACAGGGATACGATACGGAAAAAATGCAACATATGGATACCTACCTTTAAACGTTGCAGATAAAACGTTGCGTGTGGATAGGAAAACTGTGCAATTTTGAGAACTGCACGGAGACGGTACAGTTGCAGCGATAACTGAGGTGGTTAGGCATAGTTATCCGTGAATTGTGCCGACAAGTCGTTACGTGTGGACGATTAGTTACGTTTTTTATTCATTTTTAGCAAATGGCAAACTTTCGACAATGTTCACGGGAGTTTCTGACTGAGTTTATTGCCTTGTACGAAAGTTTTTTACACATACAAGTATTTTCTTTTGTGATATATGGTTTCACTAATTCCAATAAATGAATGTATGTGTCTATTTTCATTCTCAAGTAGTTCCGCCAATCATTAGGTTCATCACTTAATTCACGCAGTAATTTAATGTGAGAAAAGTGCTGTCTTTTTAGAAGCCATTTCCTCGACCACTGTGAACGCCGGGTTCTTTGGAGATGTTCCATTTGTTTCTTTTTCTTCACGAGACAACATGCAAAAATTGACCAGAGTAGTACTTCCTCCATGGCGACGCCACTAAAACTGCGCTAAAATAAATACAGATTTGCATCATCTGGACGCTCTTTATTTTTGCAACGTTTTGACTGCGCAGATAAAACGTTGTGCAAAACCTAGCGTCTGGACCGGGCTTAAGATTCGAATCGTGCAGTTTGGATATTTGTTTGGATATTTAACGGCACAGCGTTTTGAGAAGGTTATGTTAATTGCATTTAGAAGTCGTAATATTTGATTGTCTGACCGAATATTCTCTAACAGAATAATATTTCCAGATGCACCGTTCGATTCGAATATACAGTGGGTAAAAAAAGTTAAGGCACAATCTCTCAGTAAGAACAACAATTTTATTTTTAATGCTACTTTAATAATAAATGATGGTGGTTTTGCATTTAATTAAAAGTTTTGCATGTTTACGAAATCGCAAAACTGGAAAGGAAACACATTTCACAATATTAACGTAAAATTTTTCACTGGTGATCCAAAATAGCGCGAACAAAAGTTAAGGCACAGCGTAGTTTTAACTGAAATTATTTGTAATCCAGCAGGAAAATGCCGTTCAATGTACTTAAAATCATGAAAATATGATATTTCTATTCAGTCTAGCTTAGAAAGCGTTGTATAAAACTAATTTTATTGAGGGTGTTGTTAAAAATGAGTGTGAAAAGGAAATCGGTAAGTGCAGAAATCCGTGAATATATTTTGCGACTTTGGAAAACATAAATGGCGTATTCTGAGATTGGCATACTAATAGGAAAATCAAGATATAGAGTGAGATATGTAATAACAAAATATAAATCAACCAAATCGTTTGAAGCAAAGCATCAGTAAGAAAGGCCTAAAATCTTATCTGAGCGTGAAAAAAGTAGATAATCAGAGAAATTAAGAAAAACCCTAAATTAAGTGCCTCAGTTTTCCGAGTTAATGGAAAGAAAGAGTTGAAAAGGAAATCTCTACTCAAACCATTCGAAATGTAATAAAGAAAGTGGATTTTAGGGGCAAAGTGTGCCGAAGTAAACCTTATATTAGTAAAAAAATGAAATAGTAAAATTGCGTTTTGCTTAAGAGTACGTAAAAAGGCCAAAATTATTCTGGAAGTCCATAATTTTTGTTGATGAATTAAAAATTAATCTTTTTGGATCTGTTGGGCTGCGATATGTTTGGCGAAAGCCTAATACAGAATTTATGAGAAATCATACTACTCGCACTGTAAAACACAGCGGAGGGAACATTATGCTATGTAACTGTATGAGGGCATCTTTTCCTGTAAATATAGAATTTGTGAACAGTACGATGGATCAAACATGTTACCTGGGTATTCTTAAAAAAAATATTAAAAAAAGTGCTGAAAAATTAGGAATTTTATTTTTTCAACTTTTGCGTGAATCAGGACAACAATCCGAAGCACAACTCGGAGCAATGTCGCCTTTTGACTATTTGTAACTGTCCAAATGTTATTAAAACTCCCCCTCAGTCGCCGAACTTAAACCCGATCGAGCATTTATGGCATCATCATCAAGGTAAAAAATAAAAAAGGGCTTCAAGCTGTTATTATTGATGAATGGAACAAAATTTCACCCACTTGTTGCAAAAAACAATGAGTGAAATGTTTCATTAATTTGTTGCGTTACCAATTTTTTTTTATATTTCGCTTAAAGTAAACATGCAAAATTTTTTATTAAGTGCAAAAACATCATCATTTATTATTAAAGACGCATAAAATATACAATTTTTGTTCTTACTAAGAGTTTGTGCCTTAACTTTTTTTATTCACTGTACAGTGGTGGAAAATAAAATAGCGAGATAAACGGTTACTATTAATAATTTAGAAGATATCAAGATAGAAAATGTATTTACTTATCTTAATAAAAAAAAGTCTAGCACATCAGAACCGCTAGAAAACTAATTTTCGAAGAAATTGTCTTTGAGTGACAAAAAAATGTGGGAAGACTTTTTTGTGCAACCATTCCTTATCCTAAGCAACAAAACTCAACTATAACACAAATGATGAAAATGTTCAGTGCTGGCAACACTTTCCCAATGAAGCAGCAATAAGTTTATCTTAACAAGCTCATCCTTAAATCAACTTATCCTGTGAATTTCGTTCTCATCGGAGGATTTCATCGAAAGTTTCAGCGGTTAAACGTTGTTTGAGGCTGCCATCCGAAAAATGTTCAAAACTCGGAAAATTTAAAAATTGGTTTCTTATTTTTATTGCAAATACTTTGCATATGAGTACGTTATTTGAAGCATCTGTTGGCGCAATATTTACGAAAATGGCTAATGCTGGTTACCCTGTGTTGCTGAAAATATATACTAAATCTTCTTCACGTTAAGTTAAACCCAACCAGTAAATTTCGTTTCGATTGAATCACTGCGCTGGAAGGTATACGCGTGAAAAGAATTTTAGGGTTACCACGCTCAAAACTTTTCAAATTATTGAAGCGTTAATATTTATTGTTAATTTTCATTGCAGGATGATTCCCATTTGCAAATCTAATGACATAATCGCTCAATAAAGAAATTTCATAAAATTCCAAAAATGGTAATAGCTGGCAGCCCTTTCATGATTTTTGTTCGAAATTCCTACGACATTTACTTCACATTAACATACACTGGACCGGAAGTTATAGGGAAAAAAGCTTTATTTTGCTGAGCAAATTTGCAAGATTTATGAGACAAAAATCACCACAGCTGCCAGCCCTATACTAATTTTTCAACCAAATTTTCACCAAATGTTACATCCAAGTACTGTGTGACAGATCCAATGTGACAGATCCAGTTACAGATCCAAGTACTGTGTGAATTTGGTTAAAATCTGATGGCTGAATCGGAAGTTATAGGCCAAAAAGCTGTTTTTTTTCTCAGTAATTTTTCAAGATGGTACCACTGCCACAGGGTTGCCCGCATTTCAAAATCAGACCTGGTCCTAGCTAATACCAACATGTCCTGTCAATTTCATTATGATCGGATAATCCGGTCGTCAGTTCTCGTGAACAGAACTTTCGAGTGCTGAAAATAGAGGTAATTTGGTGATGGGCTGCCGTTCTTGTGCAAATCGGAACTTTGAAAATTTTATCTTGACATGAAGGACAAAGGATAAAATTTATCAAAAATTTGAAATTTTGGTCAAAAATCAAAAAATTTTCAGGAAGGTCAATGATTTGAAGGATTTTTTTCAGCAGCCTGCCACAGCTACAGAGTTACCCGCTTTATGTTGAAAATCTATATGTGCTAAATTTTAGTCAACATCAATACGCTCTGTGAATACCTCAAAATTCACTAAAACGCTCGCCGCCGCCAAAAGTTTTAGGATATCTGAATTTGAGAAATTCATGGACCTACCTACTATATACATCTACGTTCTCCGAAAATTTCAGCTCAATCGGATCGGCCACTCCAGAGATTATCTCCATTAATCATTTTGCTGATATATATATATATATATATATATATATATATATATATATATATATATATATATATTTATATATATATATATATATATATATATATATTTATATGTATATATATATATATATATATATATATATATATATATATATATATCAAAATATATAAAGAAATATGAATTTTCGGCGAAAAGAGTTTAATACTAATGTTCTTCGAACATTAGTAAAAAAGAGCACGCTCTGGTTGACACGATTATAGCCCTTCTAATCATCTGAAACAAAAAGGAAAAAAATCTTAATTTGCAAGGATGTCGTTATAGCCCCTACCTCAGAGAGAGAATTTTTTTTTCCCAAAATTGCGACTGTTTGAAAAAATTAAAATTTTTACCTTTTTGTTCACAGTTTTTAATTTTTAAACATAATTTTGACACAAATCTGGTTGGGGCGATAGAAGGTTATACAGAAAAAGTTCAGACCAAATTTCAAGTAAACCGGTTCATTGTAACTTGTTCAAAAACCATGTTGAAAAAGGTAGTTTCGAGAAAATCGTGTTTAAAGATTTGAGTAAAGTCTCAGGCAGTTTAAGTCAAATAATGATGCGTTATGCTTACATTTCGTAATCGACAATTCCTGATCCATACATTGGGCCTTCTTCTACTTCAAAATGCGAATTTTTCGAAAATCTTTCTGCTAAACGAGCAGTTCTAGCTTCCTTAAGGCTCGTATCCACCGGAGCTCGCGCTCAGATTTGACGTCACCGATGCTTGTACACGAGCTGAACGCGAACAATGTACGCGCTCTAGATCCACAACGTCCACATCAAGTACGCAAACAGAAAAGTAGCTTGCGTGCTAGCACTTTTAGTGTAGACATTTGCTTCCGTGCGCGCGTTACGCGCACTGCTTCTTTGCTTCCCAATCAGAATTTTTATAGTAGTATATCGAAAGAAGTCCGTGAATGTTCAAAATGAATTTTGATGAAGAAGAAATTGTTATTCGTTCAGTATCTTATATCATATTATCAAAACTATCTAAAAAAAAATGAAAAATGCACGATGTTGGGTTCGACCTTATTTAAACTTAACATTGTTAAGGCCGGCGATATATGTAAAATTTTCGAAAATTCGAGTTTCTTTTTATTTTGCATAAATAGTTAAATTAACATCTGAAAAATAAACGTACTGTATGACTTCTGTCTGAACCTGGAATCGCTGATTAGTTGGTAAGTTGCTGAAAATCATAGAGTTTCTGTGTGTCAAAACTACGCGTTTTTCTCGAAACGACTTTTTTTTAAAATTGGCGGGCAGGATAACTCAAAAAGTTCTCAACCGATTCTTATGAAACTTGGCACACGTTTTCTCTATAGTATAAGCTTCTAGTTGCCAAACAAATTTTCAAAATTTAGCATTTTTGGTCCAAAAACTGTCGAAAAAAAGGGTCAAAAATCGTACTTTTTTTATGAGGCGTGCTAATTCACGATTTTTTTACTTTTTTTTGTTTTTCTTGGTTCAACTAGAAGATACATATTGGAATTGTTTTTGCGGGATGATTAAAATTGAACAACTTTTTATTTACATTAAAAATTTTAATCTACATTGTGAATTCTATTTTGACAAAGATCACATTCAATAACCTTTACAAGTAAAATTATATCGATGGATATAAGTCGGAGATGTTAAAATTTGTCACAACTAGCGTAAATACAAAATTAATGATTTCTAACTGCAAGTGGTCACGCCAGCCAAGTATGCACTGTGTGCTGGTGTCTGATGAGAATCAGTGCATATTTTCGAAACCACTTTGTCAAAATAGAATTTACAATGTAGATTAAAATTTTTAATGTAAATAAAAAGTTGTTCAATTTTAATCATCCCGCAAAAACAATTCCAATTTGATTCTGCTTTCGGAGGCTGATTCCGCAAAACGATCGAGTTTCCCGTTGCAATATGATCTGCTTTGATAAGCTTTAGAGATGATATACGTTGTCTATGCTGATTTAGAGACAAGAAGGGAACCATGATCACATTCAATAACCTTTACAAGAAGATACATGTTTAGTAAACACACTTCAATCCATTTTTTGATTCAAAATTGCTGTAACTGATGCTAAAAATCCCGCCGATTGATGCCTTTCGCCGCGAGGGTCTCAGGAGATTGGTTACTACGGCGGCCATTTTGAAAACAAAAATTATATAAAATCAGATTCTTGTATTTTAATATGTAATAAATAACCATGATTACTTTCAAAACGATTCATTTATTTATTCTATTTGAAATAAGCCTCTGAAGAACGGTCTAAATTCAGGCGTTTACATGTATTGCCGGCCTTAAGTGATTTAAAAATTGATAAATTAAGTGGATTTCGCAATTTCACACGCATTTCATCATCTGATTTTGATTTTTTGTGACAAAATTGAGCCCCTTGTAGGAAAGAAAAATACAAATTATCAGCCATGCGTGGACGTAAAAACAAGACTCTGCGTTTTTTTGCTACTGGTGACAATCTTTCATATCTTTTGAAAGTATCGAAACAATTAATTAGTAGAATTATACCGGAAGTTTAACAGGGTCTCATATCTGTCATGCACGATTATGTCCAAGTAAGTGTGCAAATCTATATAATTTTAAAAATTCAATAGAGAAATAAGTATAATTTTTTTAATAACTCATTTAATTTTTATAGTCTTGATTAGAATTGTCCCACAAATTAGGATATTCCCCCACTTTATTAATTAATTAATAACTAATTCGTTTATCCACTCCGCATTAAGTGCCATTTTGCACGTGTGCTTTCCAACAGAGAGTGGGCAGCAAGGAAGCAGCGCAACGAGCAATCGAAACGCAAAGTTTGCACGTCCACACCAAGTGCATCTGCGCGCAAACAGAGCGTTGCATCCGAACCCGCGAACATTTTCGGTGGAAACGTATCCAAATGCAGTCCATGTGCGCAGCTCACGCACAGCTTTTCTGTTTGTTCGCTTTTGGTGTAGACGATAGCTTACTGGCTGAGCGCGAACAGCACACACGAAGCGCGTTTGGTGGATACTATCCTTTAGAAGCATCGGAAGCTCAGAGCGATCCATCCGAATTTCGTCCCGTCTGATGGTGAACGTATGGGCTTTTGGGCTCTTGATTTTCAAAATTGGTAAAAGAGCCTTCAAGAAAAATTCAAACAGCTGTACAATTTGCAAATTCAATTGTCCCCCTTCCGGCATGTATATTTTTTGGTGCAAAACTCCAGATCAATGGATTCAACGATTCATTACTATTTTCAGTTTCTGAGCCCAAACATCGGTGTAATAAGCTTTGTGAAGATAATTTTTAATATATTGGCTTGATTACTTTGTCACTAAGATCGGGATTTTCGTAGACATAGTCATCTAATGTACCCTCAGCCACTGCATTTTGCCATTTACACCAGCTTGTTGGACCAGGTGGGCAATACATGTGCTGTGGATTTTCATCGGTAGAACATTTATGATAATAAATTGCCCATACTTCATTCTTCATGCTTTGAATTGAAACTAAATTGAGCTGAATTCAACACTAAATTTGGAAAGATTCCAACAAAATACGTAACAACAATCTTCGGTTAATTTATTTCTACCTGACATGACCGGTTTAGTTGCCACGTTACTAAAATAGCTATAATTTCGTTAATAATTAAAATTTTGAAAATTCCTTCAGAGGACATATTCTTGAAAGTCTAAACTTTGAAATTAAAAAAAAAATAATCGATTTTTTCAAAACTCTAAACTAGAATACTCCCTGAATAAAGAGGTGGAAATAAGATAAAATTCATTTGTAAGAAGGGAAAAACTAAAGAGGCCAGCAATCTCCATCCAATTCCCTTGCTTCCTAATTTGGGAAAGATTTTTGAGAGAATATGGATGGAAATGATAAAAAAGTACTGTGAGTTCACACATGTAATTCCTAACGACCAGTCTGACACGCCATCTCATACTTGTATGATCGAATTGAGTCTCACTTAAATGAGCGAAACATTTCGAAAGTAGTTTGTGCTATAGATATCGAGAAGACTTTCGATAGAAGGCCTTCTATATAAGTTAATCAAGTTTGGTTTCCCGGAAGAGGTAATAAGATTCGCCGCAAGCTTTCTTACTAGTAGCAATACTATGTCAGCATTAATGGAGCAGATTCTCTCATAGAGCCTGTGACATCAGGACTTTCACAAGGTTCTGTCACTGAACCAATTCTTTATATCATATTCACCGCTAACCTTCCTATTCCAGTGGGTCAACCCAAAGTCCAAATCCTCCAACATGCCGATGACACGCTCTTATTCGCGTCGAGCCAAGATCCGCTCAAAGCAGCGAAGAGCCTGTATTACTTGATAGAAGTAGTCTTTACTTAGACGAATGGGGTATTAAATCAAACAGCAGTAGACTCAGCTACTGGTATTTCGCAATCTTTCCAAGTATAGAGGATATCAAACAATTCGCAACAAGACCAAGAAACTCAATGTCTCGTTCGGAACATGTAAGATTACTCTTAGACCATCTCTAAAGTAACTCGGAATTGATTTCCAGGTATTTTTAAAGTTTAATCGCATTGTTGCGGCGGAAATCCAAAACAGCCAAATCTGCAATTCAAAGCATCCAACCTCTTTTCGCCAGAAAAATGGACATGACCACCAAAGCAAAATCTATTTGCTATCAGATCTATCATGACTTATGTATCCCTATCCTAGATCAACTGCTCAAAGACTACCATTGCAGAAGTGGAGGTATTCGAAAGAAGAATCCTGCGCTACTGCACTGACAGGTTCTACAGCCTACAGCCTTCTCCTGTATCACGAGTCGGGAGTGAAAACACTTAGCGACCGAATTGCGGAATTGACGACACGATTCTGCGGGCAGATGGACATGAGCATGGACTGATTCGGTCACTAAGGCGTCTTTGGTGGACATGTCTCAACAGGTATGGAGTACCAAGCTTTTTCAACGGCTTACAAGAAATCTTTTTTCTGTTGCAACAGTCCTCTTAACTTCGGCCCGTAGATAGTTCGGATACGGTGCTGGCCAATTCAATAGATATATTTTGTTGTCAGCAAACCTTTGTCTTATGTTTGGGGTCGTTGTCTTGCTGAAACCACCATAATAACGGCAACTCTTCTCCTGCATAAGGCAACATTAGATTTTTTATTATTTCAATTCAACTATCTTGTGCCATCTTGTCAGTAATTAGAAAGATAGTTTCCACAGCGTACCATGAAAAGCACCCTCATGCCATGATGTTCCCTCCACCTTGCTTCACTGTTTTTTTTTTGTGTAGGCTGGCGACAGTTCTGTATTAACGTGCCGTCTAATACGAGATTTACCATTAGAGGCGAATAAATTGATTCTAGTTTCATCACTCCATATTATTTCTCTCTATTTTTTATCTCTCTTTTTCAAGTTTTTATCGCTTATAAATGGAGCTTTTCTCGGTGGAAGGGGGCGAAGATTGTTGTATATAAACCATTACCCAATTGTTCGTGTTATTACAGGCAGTATAAGCTCTCTCAAAATATCACTCGATGCTGCGAATGGTTGGTTGTTCGCCATGTTGACCATTTTTCTGTAAACTCTAGTCGTTGTTTTTCGCTTTCTTGAGGAAGGCTCAAATTAATTACGATGATGCTTTTCGAAATGAATTTCTTTTTATTTGGAAGTAAGCACAGTGTACCTTTTTTAGTTTCCAATCTAAAATTGATGTTTCATGCGACGATACGTATGTAATTATCCAAAGCTAAAATGGTGTTCAGTGGCTGATTTTAAAAGTTCTTATATTCATAGTACTGAGGCAATTACATTGCGTAGCTACATTTTGCCATTATAACGGTTAATTAGTTAATCATGTCTTTGAATGTTGTACCTATTGTTTTTTCACCAGTGTATGCTTTGTCCCCATGTTTGCATGACATAACGTTTTCAGTAATTTATACTGTATGAATCAAACTGAATCTTAATTATTTAATAGTATGCTGGTACCACGTAGGATCGTCATGGGAATTGATGTTTTCGTGCTATTTGAATAATAATACCTTTGCCGTTTCGTGTCAACCGCAATTGTCGGTTGAAAATGATCTATCTCCACAACAAATCTACTCGTTTCATAACTAGCACAAATAGTGGTAATTCATACACCCGACATTCTATTAGAATCTGTCTGCTAATGCCACTTCATACTTGACTCCTCCAAAAATAGATTTCATAGCGATTTTAGCATGTTTTCGAATTAGCTAAATCGTAACAATTATCACATTTCCTCAATCGAATTTTATTAGTCACATAACCAGCGAATTTGTTCATCCAAGAGCTTCGCCATAAAAATATAGCGCAACAGATCGTCGCCTCCACCACGATTCGGAAATACTCCAATTAGATATTTATTTCCGCATGACTTTTATACGCGTAGCATGACCAACTACTAACGTCGCCGTCACGGCGAACAGAAATAACCATACAACAACAAGCTTTTTTTTATCTTATCACATCCAATTTGCCTCAATTACCGGCTGTCAATTATTTTTCTACAAGCGCGAACGAGTGGTGCTTCACCTAATAGACACAATGTTATTATTATGAATTAATTGCTTTGAAATCGCTCACTCTATTCTAACATGGCTCTTATCAAATTTCAATGAACTGATATGTATATGTACGTAGAGCGATAGTAATTTGTATGATTTTATCGCGTATCTAATTGACTTTCGCTTTTTTAGGTTCCGATTTCCTCTTCTTTTTCGCTCCCTTATCGCAAACCACGGGGCTAACACGATAAAAACGTGACAACAAAAAAGAGTACCGAGCGACTGCTAGTTGAAAAATGTCTGGCGGCAAGGATAAAAAGAATCGTGTAAATAAAGCTCAAGGATGGGAAGAAGCAGGTGGAGAATTCTATCAGGAAAGCTATCCAGCCGATTGGGAAGGATTACAAAGAGATCCGGCAGCAATTGCAACGTTATTACCATCGAAACAGAACAGAGCCGGTAAGATACTTAATTTATTAAATTCAAAACAAATTTCAAAGCTGCATAATTCAAAATTTTTAATAAATTTTTCTTCTATATCTATTTTAGCTACAACAAGACGTACACGCAACACACATCAAGATACAAAAGGAAGTCGACGACAACAGACGGCAACACGTCGTCGAAATTCAACAGCTCGCCGTGGATCTCAATATCATGAAGTGCAAGTATCAATGCTACCAGATTTATCACAAGACTTAACCGACGAGGAACGAATATGGGAGGAAATACACGAAATCAAGAGTATGCCGGTTTCGATGGCACAAAAGAAAGAAATGAAAGCACAATTGCAGGTAAGTCTCAATCCAGTTTTCATCATTTTCATTCAAATATTTTCACGTCGTTTTAATCATTTTCCGGCAGAAATTTTTGAATTTAATTCTAAGTACATGTGCGGTTAATTTGAAAAAGAAAAGTCTTGATTTCAATTGTAGATTTTTTATTATGGATTTAACCATACTTCGAAAAAATGATTGGAATGCTAAAAAAATAATTAACCAAAATAATAATTGATCGAGAATTCATTTTATATTTACTTTTTATTTAGTTTATTTATTTTTTGTTTTTTATTTATCGAAGTTCATTTCCTCCAACGATCCTCTAACATTGTGATACCCTCGGAATAATAGGGTTTGTCAAACTGTACTGTCAAACTCCCTGGAGCCATCTTTTCAAATTAGGAGACGAATAGTAGCCGCTGGGTCAGATCTAGAGACTACGGAGAGAGAAAAGGTATTTTGTTCCCCAAAGAATCCAATTTCACAATCGTTTTTATGGAGCAATACGTCAGTTAGAGATAGGAAAAACGACTCAATTTGATGTGCCGAAACAAATCGACTCACTCATTCGGATAAGTCGATCAATGTGAGTCAATCAATTGTGTCAATCAGTTTTTGATTAAAGCATTATATAGGCATAAAACAGGATTACATTTGAAGTTTTTATTTAAAAAAAATAATAGAGATACGAGAAATAACGACTGACAAACCGAAATACAACTTTATTGTACAACATAAATAAAGCTTTAAAACATTTTTTGCTTTATTTTAAAATTAGCATTTAGAAATAACATTTTTGATACTTGCTGTGAACTAAGTCTTTGAGCAGATAGTCACTCTACGAAAATATCCTTTCGCAGGAAACAAAAGTGACAACG
The DNA here is from genome assembly GCA_963978885.1 of Nemotelus pantherinus. Lineage (NCBI taxonomy): Eukaryota > Metazoa > Arthropoda > Insecta > Diptera > Stratiomyidae > Nemotelus > Nemotelus pantherinus. The sequence continues at coordinate 160,599,340 of OZ022263.1, forward strand.
ACCTGTAGTATTTTTAAGATTGGAAAAACCTTAAAGACGTGAGGACATACTTGCTTCTTTTCAGTCCACCAGACAAACGAATGTACTGTTCTTTCTTCTTGTGACATATTTTTTTCGCATTCAATCATTCCAGCAGCATCGATATCTCCTTGAGGTCTTACGAAGTATACCCTTTCGTCACAGTTCTTCCAAAGAAAAGATTGTTTACTTGCTCTGTTGCTGCATTTTGACTAGAAGCTACTAAAGAGACTAATGACAGATCGGTATGCTCGCACCGTGTCGAAATGCTTACAGCCTTGTTTTACACTACGTAATTCACACCAACATTGTTTTTGCTGGCTCTCCTGCATTATTAGACATATGTAGCGTAGTTAGTCTGTATTTGTCTTTTCTCCAAATATTCAACGAATATTTATATCCCATAAAATACGAGCCATAACATTGCCAGCCTAACATTGTATCTTTGGGTGCTTTTGTCGGCTTTCACTCGCTTGCAACCACTCTGCAGATTGTCCATTAGGTTTCGGTATGTAATGATTTTCGATCTATCATTCAACAATTGTCACAAATCGATCCATAGATTCCATTGAATTCCGCTGAAACAACGTCAATGCACGCTCCGATATCATCAACATGGGACTCCTGGTCGGTTGTTAGGAAACGCAGAACCCATCGTGCAGATAATTTTTTCGTTCCCAAAATTTTAACAAAACTTAGTGAACGCATTTTGTTGATATACATTTTATTTAAAAGCTATAAAACAATTTGAGATTTTCCGTTTTCCAAAGATTCTTTTATGGTGTTTTTTTTTTAGCTCATTGATGGTATTTAATTTATTTACTATCGGCGTATACCTTACATGCAAACAAGCCATCCCAAGATGTTCTCTATCGGGCTAAGGTCTCGCGTCGACTGAAAAACGTGAATTTTTGCATTGACTTGCTTTAAACCAAGTTTTCTTTAGAAAACAGTCGAGAAATGGTATATTATGTTCTTCAAGATTCCAGACTGTTTTTTCTGGTGAATGGAAACACGATTTCTAAAGTACTGAGCTTATTGAAAGCTCCTCATACCATCACGATCCTCCGCCGAAATAGCATTTTAAAAACTCACGTGAAACTTTTCTTAGATCCCGCCAGTAGCCATTCAAACTATCAGGACAATCCAGGTTGAATTTCGTTTCGCCAGAAAATATCACCTGCCAAGATATAATTAAGTGAAAAGACATTCCTGGAAAAAATGCACTATATACAAAATCGTATATCTGTGTCCACAGTTTTTCCATGTTTTAATAGGTCAAAGCAAGCCCTATTTCTTTTTTTTTGCATTTCTTCCTTTGCGATGTCAGGAGTTCGTTTTATTGCCGTCCAGACATTTGAAACTGAGTGACAATATGGCACTATCAGCTAACATCATCTAGCTGCAAGTATTTTTTTTCGACTGGAATATGATCTAAGACTATAATTATCCTTATTTTTCAAGTAATTACGAACAAAGCATGCCCTCCTTCAGCTGTTTGCGTCTGTCGAAGTCGTTGGTCAAATAAAACGTCGATAATCCATCACTCTTTCTATTCCAGTCGGAATCTTGCATCGTGTCATGATTACGCTCAATCTCGAACAAAACAAGAAAAAAACTTGCAAAACACCGCACGTTCCAGACTCGTTTATAATAATAAACCTACGTTTTTTGCCAATTTTTTGATGAATTTACAGAGCTCATATACAACTCATATATATCAGCTCATATATATCAGACAACTAACAAAGTGGGCTAAAACAGTGTTGATTGTCACTTCATATCCTGGAAATTGTTTATTACAAATTGTATTTGATTCTAGAATACATTAAATTTAAATTTCATTTGTAGCTTTGAAACAGACTATTTACAATGTCAGCTACCTCTTTCCCACTAACTCTTCAATCATTCAATAGATGCCTTAATTTATACCATATATCACTTCTACCTGGTAGACACTTCTTTGCTGCTGTATACAATGGAAACGATATGTCATAACATTATACAAACTATACCTTGGATCGAGCAGTATTTTCCCCGCATTAAAAGTTCCATTAAAACACAAAATTTTATGTAACCCATTTTTTCTTAAACATTAAAAGTAGCATCATTCTCATCACTGTGACTTGGAACCATATCAACAGAACATCATGATTTTTTTACTGAAGACTAGTAAAGGTTGGTACTACTACTTAAAAAATTGAGATAGTCACACCATCTCTATCCGAGGCCGAAGTACTTTAAAAATCAAGTACTTTTTAATAAGAATATTCAAAATTCGAAATAAGAATATTCCCAATTCTAAAATAGAATGATCCATATATTCGTCCCCGAATCTCATTAATTATATATTTCCATACACTTTAAATTACCGTATTTATTTCCATCGACACATTTGACCTATAAATATCTTAACGCAACTTGCACGCTATTTTTCAAACAACAGAATGAAATCATTAGTTTTAGCAATAACAAATAAAACTCCCGCCAACTCCAAAGTTCATCGAATTTTGGCAATTAGTCAAAAATAAATACTGTCCCGACCTAATCTGATTTTTAAATGAGCTCAATGTTGTTTTTACTATGCTATTTTCGTATTCGTCTTCCTACATTAATTTGAAGCACAAAACACACTCCCTCCAAGGTTTAAAAAATGAAAGCTATTTATAGATCATTCGTTTATTTTTAGTAGACTGTTTTCATTGCGTAGACATTTTTATTTGTGGAAAAACTTATGCGGTCATTGATTTTTTTAGGATGAGATGCCTACGAGTGTATAAGTTCAAGGCGCTGATCATTGTTACATAAAATAATTCTTTTTAGTAGTAAAACACACTTTTTATTAGTTGCTAACATTCTTTTCAAAACTGAGTGCACAGATAGTAAAAAACGTTGAGCGTGTAGTTTTTACTTTGATTTTAGCATTTCTGCATCATTTGTAAATCTATTTTTTTAAAAACAAACTGGTCGCGTGATTTTTACTTCGTTTTTAACATTTTTTTAATCAACTCGAATACTCCGTTTACATTAAAATCATGTATACATGAAAATCATGTAACTTTCACGGCTATTGATATATATTTTACCTCCTGCAGACATAAGACCATGCCTCTAATGTTTAGGGCTCCTATTTCGATATTTTTTTTTCCTGGTGAATGGTAATAAGCTAGTTTTCTGAGGATTAATGGATAAACCCTCATCATCGCATTATTGATTGTTCCATTTGAGACTATTTGCATTCTGGATCTTAGGGCATCCATATGTAAGCCTCTTTTATTGATGTCGTCCGTGTAGCCGAGAGCAGTTGGGTCCTTACTATTGAGTGTCACGTCAACTAGAAGGAACCATAGCAGGACATCCCCTCCTAGTGTTCGCCGTTAGCATCGCCTCCCTCAGCTTCACATACACACTTCGACATCTTAGTATTTTACTCGCTCACTTTGCTACTTCTTGAGAGGCATCCCTCCTCTGAAGATTGTGGGCCATTTTTATAGCCTTCCCAGTCCGTGCACTTTGGTCGACAGCACTTTACCCTTCTTACGATATCTTTCCCTAGCTCGAAGTTTATATGATCAGAGAATAAAGCTCCTTTTAGGACATTGCACTTATTCACTAAATGCACTGCACTGTTTGACACCAACGTGATGTCTAGTACCTTTTGCTTGTTAGCTGGCAGGAAGCTGGCAGGAAGCTGGCATCTCGCCTTTACCTGCTATAGCAAAATTGCAACTAAGGATAAATTCTAAGAGTGACTAACCTCTAGCATTGACATTACTACTCCCCCATGCTTTTTGCACATCCAATAATCAGCATTTTGTTGTCCTTTCTGCAATGGTCTTTCTGCAGTCCCTTGATATTGTTACCTGGGTCCTGGTCCTTATCCCCTGGCAAGTCATCAACGTGGCACAACAGCCCGACGTCGGGCCTTGGCCGCCTGGATCGATTTCCTCCAATTGTCTCGGTCACGTGACCGCGTCCTCCAGTCTTGGAACCCCAATAGTTGCTCGGCGTCCGCATACAATCCCCTGGCAAGAAAGCTGAGACAAATATCGCCTCTACTGTTCCTCCTTTGATGAACTTGGACCGCAACTGTGTCTCTATTTGTGTTTTGGGATTAGAAGAAAGTTAATGTTTGTGTTCATTATTTTCGCCGCCAGCAGGTTTTCTTCCGCTTCGCCCCAGATTAACTTGCTATTTTCAGTATAGAGGCTACTTATTCTGACTTTGTTTTCACAGGGCTCTTGTATTATCCCCATTTCATAGGTGCCCGAGGCAAAGCTGCTGCTTACTTTCTCCGTGGCATCTTTGGTATAATGTAGCTTCGCCTGAGACACTTCGTTTGAGTCGGACTTGGTTGTCAAGCTTTTGGTTTAGGTTTCCAATATCTTGTATCAAGACTTTAAATTGCTGTTTCAGTCACGTCTGCCTGCTGACAGCTCTTTTCAAACCTTCTTTCCATGTTTCCAGAGTTTTAATTTTCGTTATCTTCACGGCATGCAATACTCTCCTTGTCCGGAAATTCGAACGCTTGAGGAGCCAATCCTTCAGATACCAGCTCGTCGGTTAAGCGACTCATTAGTTTTGTTTTTTCACCTTGAGTAAAAGCTTTCCGCTTTTCTATCTCGTTCATTTTACGTTGCACGTATTGAACAAAAAGTTTTTTCAATTAAAATTCGCTACAACAATGTCTATTGTTCCTTCTTTTTTCTAAGTCCAGAAAAATTCACAACAATTTTCTTTTTAGTGTACTGTCATTTAATATAAGCCCTTATTTGCCCATTGTTTTACACTTTTATCTTGCTATTTTTCACTTTTACCTCGATGTTTTGCTCTTTTATCTCAACATTTTTTTTTTACTAATAAAGCTTTGTTTTTAACTTTTATTTTACATTTTCCTCGCGAACACTTCGCTATAGTAACTTTCATAGAAATTCCATTTCTGACACCTGTGTTCATTTGAAGTGTCCATTTAAAATACAATATATTGCTATAAATCAATAAAATTGATGCTCTTTTTTTGTGTCATTCTAGAATGCTACCAAACTCCGACTGCAAGGACTTGATCAAATTAAATGGCAACGACGTAAAGTTTGGCATCAAGTAGTTGCCAAATGGGCTGAAGTTCTAACGAAGATGGAACCGTGGCGTAATTCGTTGAAAGAAATCGAAGGAAATTTCGGAACTGGTGTTGTAGCATATTTTCTCTTTTTGCGTTGGCTTATGTTTCTTAATCTAGCCATATTTGTATTAATCCTGTCGTTCGTTGTCATACCACATGTAGTATTAGAGGAACCGTTGGATAAACCATGCGATCCACTTAGCGAAATCAATTCAACCCAGTGCTGCTCCGAAGATTATTTCAATCACACATCCGTACAGTTCTCGATACTGGACATCATTCAAGGAACTGGCTTCATGGAGAAAACACTCATGTTTTATGGAATGTATACGAATAAGATTTTCGGCTATTATCCATACGATAATTCGTCGTTAGCATCATCTAGTCACAGTAGTAGTACGTATCATACAGACTTGTATTACGATCTGCCGCTGGCATATATCAGCATAACGGCTGTGTATTTTCTCGTGTCGCTGGCTGCCATCGTAAAGGCTGCGTCGCGGGAATTCAAGGATCGTCTAGTCGATGGCGAAGGCCAGTTCTATCAGTATTGTAATTTAGTTTTCGGCGGATGGGATTTCTGCATACACAACGAGAAATCGGCCGATATCAAGCACAAGGCTCTGTATAATGAGATTCGAGGCTTATTGCATTCGAAACGACTGGAATACGAACGTCACAACCGATCGCGTGATTTTATGTTCAAACTGATCGTTATACGATTTCTAATCAATATACTAGTTTTAATAATCCTGGCGATTTCGGCTGTTGTAATATATTTTCTATTCGAAATAAGCCTAAGACACTTAGAGCCTAACTATAAGAATAATCAAACGCCGTATAAATTTTTCCAGACCGCCTCCACGTCATCGAGCATAGCGTCGATCAATTCATACGGAATCATAAATTCAAATGCGTCATATGCCGAGCAAATTGGAGATGGGTTGTCCAATAACGAGTCACTCGTACTTCGATCTGCGCAAAGCGACGAAATACTGACGCTTGAAATGCAATTGCAAAATCTATTCCACGAATTTCTGCCCTATGTTGCAATTGTCTGCTTGAACGTCGTAGTTCCAATTGTCTTCAATTATCTAGTAGAATTTGAACAATACTCGCCAATGTTTGTGATTAAGATCAGTTTGTTCCGGACGATATTCCTCCGACTGTCATCGCTTGCAGTTCTTCTGAGTCGATTCTATTTTCTCATAATCCCCGAGGTTGTCGATGACGAATGCTATCGCAAGAACTCGGGTACACCACAGTGCTGGGAGACATTCGTCGGTCAGCAATTCTATAAATTAGTTATAACCGATTTTGTAACGCACTTTCTCGTAACGTTTTTCGTGAATTTCCCGAGAGCGTTGTTCGCTCGTCATGTGAGGACCACATTTGCACGATTCGTCGGTGAGCAGGAATTTGAATTGTCGAAACATGTCCTAGATGTTGTCTATTCGCAGACCTTATGTTGGCTAGGGAGTTTTTATTCGCCATTTCTGCCAGCTATTTCGACACTTCTCACATTTTTCATGTTCTATATAAAAAAGTTTGCATGCCTGGTCAATTCAAAACCATCTGCGATACTGTGTCGTGCTTCCCGTTCGAATTCGCTTTTCATGTTGATTTTATTGATCTCATTCGCGATTGCCGTTATACCTGTAGTCTATGCAGTTGCAGAGATTATGCCATCTCGGTCCTGTGGACCGTTCCGCGGTCTACGATCAGTCTGGGATGCAGCAATCACGGCGTTCATGAAAATGCCGCAATTCTTTCAGGACATCATATTTTTCTTTGGAACTGCAGGCTTTGCGATACCAGCATTTGTGGTGTTGACGCTGTTCTTGTATTACTACTATGCCGTTTCGGATGCCAACAAGCATATGGTGCAGGTTTTGAAAAATCAACTGGTTCTCGAAGGGCATGATAAACAGTTTCTGTTGAATCGATTGAGTTCTTTTATCAAGCAACAACAAGAATATCAGAAACGGATGGCACAATTCGAACGTGATCGTGAGCATAAAAATGTCAGGGAACGCACAAGAACGACTGATGATGAGTGAAAAGACAGAGAATGAAAGACAAAATTTAGAAAGTGATATTGGTATAAATATTTAACCAGTGTTATAGTGTTTATTTTTCGAAAATAGTCCATCAGCTGCTTCTTGATCAGTTCATAAAATGAGGCTACATTATTATCATCATAATCATCCAAGATCGTCTCTCTCGCACAAACCGATTTATTTTGCAACTTTAGCTCTAGAGTCTGCGAGAAAGTTCCTAAGATTTAGTTCTATATTTTTCTGATAAAACTTCATCATCCACTCAAATTCAAGATATTAATTAATCTAGTATCGGCGCATGAAAGCATATGACCGGGAGCAATATTATTTATTAACGTAAAGACGTTTTTAAATCCACACACTCGATAAATTTACAGCTCCTTCAATGAATCTCGATAAAATCGTCAATAAATCTCAAAATAAAGCACACAAAAAGGCTTGCATAAAGCATCTTTAATTTTTATTAGCTTGACGCACAGAAAAAAACAATGATTACTCAACAACAGATTGAAATAATTAATACTCCATCAATTTTTTTTTGTTTGCACATACTCATTGAATAGTACACAAAAATATCGATTTCTATTTGTGGATGAATATTTATTTATAAAATCAACGTCGTCGCCCCACGAATTATTTAAGCATAAAATCTACGAAAATATACACAAAATATACTTTATATTTCTTTAAATAGATAAATTTTACTGTTGCTATTCAAACATAGCGAACAGAAATTGTAAATTATAAATGTATGTATATTCGATGAGAACAAAAAACTTATCAAAACAATTCTTTCTCTATACATAATGTATTTGTACTGAACAATAAGCTCTATTCTCATCTTAGCTTTGTTTTATATAAGCTAAATTGAATGTGATCTATACCGTGTTTTTTTTTTTAATTATTTCGATGATTAGAAATTTTGAAACTTAGAATTATTAGAATTATTATGTATATTATTATAATGTATATTATTAAATACATACAGCAAATATATATATTTCATTTTCCAGTAGAAAGATACATGAAAATAAAAATCGTCGTGTTAAATGTTAATATGACATATCTCTAACTAATGAAAAACACGCAGAAATAATACAATACTCTTGGAAAAAGTATTTTCTAAAACAAAATTCAATAGCAGATCGAAACTATCGAGCAAAAATAAATAAGTATCGGGAGCACATTCTGTTTAAGACGAAAAAAAATTAATGAATGTAATAAATTATTTATTTATTTAGTCATAATTAACATTGTGAATTGTAAATATGATCAAAATATTTGCTGAACATATGAATAAAATCAATCTCCTATACATAAATAAACAAATAAATAGAAAATCAGAAAAACACCTAAGTATACATATAGAAACAAATGTTAAAGTCTCGATTGCATTTATTCATCATTTTATACATAAAACAGGAAAAACTCATTTTTTGCAATTATTGAATATTTAAAGAACTATTGAAACACACTGTATTAGAAAGAAGATGAAATAAATTCAACAGGAAATTTGTAAGTTTTAATTGTTTCTATTTATTGAGACTATTATGGCTTAGTTGAAAACAGTAAAGAACGACTGATTTTAAATTAAAAGCTGACGAAATTGACAGTCCTTCACTTGATTGAATTTACCTATCGTAGGCGCTTCCTTGACATCGAGCGGCCAATGCTACCTTCACGCTTTGCGACGAAACACACTTAGCTCTTTCCCCATAGACTAGCTAGCTGATTTCGATGCCGACACGGTGCCTCTCGAGTCGATTTCCGTCAAGCCATAATTGAAAAAACGGGCAAAAGAAGTCTCGGCGTACTATGCCAAGCCAACATAGGGAGCTTCCGCTCTAAAATTAATGATTTGTACGTCAATTTTTCAGTATCTAATTTCGACATAATTGGCTTTACCGAAACCTGGCTATGTGAAAACATCAACGGTGCTGAACTATTCAACAGCAGGTTTGTTCCCGTGCTACGATTAATCGCGATTAATTGCAATAAAGCCGTTCTCGTACTCCGTTTTACTGAAAACCGAAAATTTTCCCCTCTCTCATTAAGTACGATGAAATTTCAGTAGGGTCTAGCCACTGAAAGATACTGAAACGATGTGGCGCGAGTAAATATTTTCGAATGTGCGCGGCAAGCAACATATTTTTTGCGTAGGTCGAATATTTTTGTGGCGATAATTTATAACCGCTTAGGATGACTTTATAATCACTATTGTTCTTCTAAAAACCGAAAACTGACACTTTTGGTTGTCAATTTGCCGGAAATGCAATGAGGGCGTTCCCGTACTTTCATGAATTTCCCCCAACAAATGATTCAGGAAAATTCAGTGACTGAAAGTACGGAAACAGACCTAGTAACTTTGTTGTTTTTCGCATTCTAGTGCGAAATTTTCGCATTCCATTGCGAAATTTCCGCATCCCATTGCAACATTTTCGCATCCCATTGTGAAATTTTCGCATTCGGTTGCGAAATTTTTCCATCCCATTGCAAAATTTTCGCATTCCAGTGTGAAATTTTCGCATTACATTGCGAAATTTTCGCATTCCAGTGCGAAATTTTCGCATTCAATTGCGAGTTATGGCAGTTTTGCTGAATTAGATTGGCGCAATGAATGTAGGCTACCATTTTAATTTGGTTACTTGTTTGAGTCGGTTGGTGGCAGTTATTTGTGATTTATTTTTGGGCGTCTTCTTTTTACAATTCGTTTGTTCGGTTCGGTGATTTTGATTATTCTATTTGGTTATATTTCGGTTGTGTTATTTTTTCCGTTTTCGGTTATTTTCAATATGTCGTTCGAAGAACGCTTGATAGCACTTGTCCGCGAAGCGCCCATATTGTATGACTTAAGCCATAAAAGCTTTAAAAGGACGGACATAAAAGATAAATTGTGGGAGAATATTGCCAAAGATTTAAATTCAACAGGTAATTATTAAATACATTGGATATTTATTTTGCTTAAAAAATATTTTTTAGGTGAGAAATGTAGAGCCCGGTGGAGGAATTTGCGCGACACATATAGAAAATATGACAAAGCACAATATTTGCCCTCTGGTTCTAGTGGCTGTCGGAAAAAGCAATGGAAATACTTCGATAGCATGTCATTTCTGAAGAATGTTCAGCAGTCGCGGAGGTAAATGTAATTTAATTATCATATATAATATTACAACTTTATTATTTTTTTTAGAACTATTGGTAATTACAAAGCAGAGGAGCCTCCGACGAACGAAGGAGCAGGAATTACCGATGCGACCGCGACCACCTCGAATGTAGCCGCTGTTGCTTGCGATGCGGCTGCCATTTTCCCGGATCTAGCCTCTTTAGAGTTTATAAAAATAGATGAGCCGGAATGCCTAGTGGAAGACGTTCCGGAGACCTGCACTCCATCGCAATCAGTGACCTTCACTCCATCACAGTCAGTGCTGAGGTCACAAAATACAGAACGAAGGAGAAGACGACGTGTCGATAGGAGCACCACAAAGCACGACTTTTCGTCATTCATGACCCGTGCGCAAAATGCACTCGATAAGGTGTGCGCCGGAGATGACGAAACCCACACGATGAAACTGTTCCAGCTGTTAGCGGAGAAGATGCTACAAGCAAATTTGCCACCAGACGTGGTATGCGATGTGGAGAACCGCATATCTGCCATAGTCTACGAAGCTGTAGCTAAGCAGTTAGTAAATAATATATAATATACTTTTATAATTAGTTAATGTAAAATTCTGTGATTTGTAAGTAGTTTAAGTAAGTAAGTAGTTTTGAAAAAAAATGTATAAATGATATAAATATTTTTAATTTTATTTTTAATAAAAGTTGATTTATATATTATAATAGAAGAAGGAAAAAATAGGAGTAATGTGGGAAAAATCGTACCATAAAAATAATTCATTTTGCTTCTATTGTATTAATATGTAGCAGTGTTAATATATGGTAGAGAATTTAGCTTGGAAGTTATAAATCATAAAAACAAGTTACAAATCATTAAACTTGCACAATCATATGCAAATGAGTCTTAAAACCAGTATTCCAAACGACTGGGCAATACTCTAGTCTACTCCGAACAACAACAGAAATACAACTATTTAACTTCATGGATATTATACTACATGGATTTAAAAAATTCTTTATTCTACTTCAATTAGATTTTAACAACGAAGTTCAATTTTCAATCAAATGTGCAAAATTTTCTAACAACCGTTTTCATTACACACCATCTATATTCAAACGACAACTGTTCAGTGAAAATGTCGGTTCTTTTTTTTCTGTTATACAAGCTTTCTCCTAATTCACTTGTTATAATTCCAGTTTTACCAGTATTCTTACTTATGGTGAATATTAAGTGAAAAAAAAACAATTGTGAATAGACATTTATAAATTTAATGTCAAATGAAAAATGTCAAGTGACAATTGTCATCAAGATATCATGCTGATGGACAATAATAGAAGCTAACTTTAGATAAGTAGTATATTTTTTATTTTAAAATCCGATTCTTTGTTGCTTTTTTCTTTTTTTTCAGGCTCCCGTGTTAGAGAGGTCACTGCTGTGCCGCAACATTCTCCCCCAAATGAGGCGCGTGTAGTGCCTCAGTATTATCCATTGGGCTAACTTCTGAAACGGTAAGTATTAGTTTGCTAATCTATTTTGATTGTTTGCATGTCACGTCCGGGTCTGGGTACTATTTAGATCTGGATGACTATCGATAATGTTTTGTCCGAGGTGCCGGTCAAAGCTGATGTATTAGTTCAACTCAGTTTTGGCATAGTGAAGTTGTCCCACCTATGCTGGGCGTCCACCTATACCATCACTCATTTGTATGAAACTGCAACGACTTCTCACATTAAGTAGCTTCGCGATATTATTTGATGTGGCAAGGTCTCATGGAGGAAGAGGATGTGTGAGGAACATTTGGATAGAAGGAATTAGAAGGTGCATTTCTTATGGTAAATTTTGCGTAGGTAATAGTGCAATCGTGACTGATCGTTTGTATGTCTTTCCATTTGACCATACGGTTACTACTTGCACTAGAGAATCGTTTGCTGGATGAATCTCTATAATTCTGGCTAATAGCCAACGATAAGAAGGTAATTTTTCATCCTTTAGTATACACAAATCGCCCACTTTGACATTGTTTTCCGTTGTATTCCATTTGGGCCTAAGTTGCAAGCGATTCAAATATTCGGTTTTCCACCGTTTCCAAAAATCTTGTGTTACCCTTTGTGTTGTTTGCCATCTATCGAGATGGTTAATGTTGGCGCTTTCGAAATCTGCTTCTGGTGGTGCTAGTATTGTGTCGCCGATCCGGAATTGTGCTGGAGTAAGTGCAGTCGTGTCTGTTCGATCGTCGTTCAAGGGGCACAGGGGTCGAGAATTAAGGCAGGCTTCTATTCTAATTAAGATGGAAGACAATTCTTCATACGTTAGAGAAATGTTGCCCACAATTCGGCGCAGATGAGACTCTATAGATTTGACTCCGGCTTCCCAGAGCCCACCAACGCCGTCATTGGCAAGTAGTTCGGCAGCCTTTTTGTTGATTTCTGTTAATTATTTCAATTCAGCATATGCCCCGACAAAATTTGTTCCACAATCGGAATACATATGTCCACTGAATTCGTCTTCCCATAAATCTTCGTAACGCTGCAAGGAATGCTTGTGTTGATAGGTCACTATTTCGATATGTATAGTTTTCATTCCTAAACAAATAAATATAGCCACGTAGTTCGGCTGTATATTTCTACAATTTGTTGCAAGAGGAGAAGCGATGACGTCACCAACATTTTGCTTGCAGCAAGAGTACAAAAACGACTTGCTGAGAATCTATTTGAATATATTATAATAGATTCAGGTACGCGAACAGACCTATAGACTCTGAAACTGCACTACATCTAATGCTTCAAACACGTATTAGCCCAACATATTGGCCAAAAATCCGCTCAGGCTGGCAGTGAGCCTAACATCAGCCCGGCTCGCACCAAGGGGGTGTACACTTATTGACCATAGCCTCATTTGGTTTTGCTTGGGTCAATATGTATTTCCTATATAACAAGTGTGGACGTGTACTGTTTAATCTTGTACATGATAAAAATCCCGTCATACATTCTGCTCCTGATCCCATATTCTATTCGCCTAGAAAGGCTGGGTCCATCTTTGACTTTGCTATAAGCGACGGTCGAATACCTGTCTCACCTCCCTTCACGTTCCAAGCACTCTCTCCACCTCATTTGCCCATACAGTTAACTATTGGTACAGATGCACAGAAGAGAGATATATAAGGAAATGAAAATGGCAGTGAAAATTGAAGCAATTTGCCTGAGGCTGAGCGTTAGTAGTAGTAAGGGAATTTGACATTCACTTACTCCGCGAACAGAAAGATAGAGTGAGATAGAGAAAGAGATGGATAGAAAAATATAGTAGGCCATGTGTACGCGAATTTGACAGTTAGTATCTCAGCAACAGCAAAAGCTCTTAGAACTAAGGTATCGGGGAAACCAGCCCCTGGATACGGACGGTATAACTTTCCACCATTAGCCCCTTCAATCCTTTCGCGCACAAAGCATGTTAAAGCTGCCTTTACGCCATTTCGACCCCATTGTCAAATTGGAGGGGAACTACTTGGATTTGACTCGATTTGACAATGAGTAGCTAAAAAATTACTACCATCCCCTTCAATGTAAATCTTATGGGCATGTCCACTCCATTTCTAATGAAAATTTACAGGGAAAATCTTTTCAAGATATTTTTGAACCAACAATAAATCAGAAAATAGTTTAAAACAATTTTATAAATTAGTTTGTTTAGTTCTAACATTACAAGTAACGAGTGCAAGAGAGAGTGTAGGAATAGTACAGGTGAACAGTAACTTAGTGACTTGGCAATAATGCCCATTGAAAATGTTTTCTTAAAATCATGTTTGAAAATGTTTTTTTTTAAAATCAAAAAAAGAAAGACGAATTGCATTAAATTTTAAATAGAAGTATGCATGAACTTTCTCATCAAATTTGATTCATAATAGATTTTTTTAAAACTATCACTTCATCTGTTTTATATTCACTAACTGTTATTTTAAAAATATAAAAATATATGCTTTTTGATATGGCAATGTTGTTATTTTTTATGAGTACTAGAATATTGAAATTTTCCTTATGCGTGAAGGACTATAAACATTCAATTTGCACGATCACTGTTGTTGATTGTTACAGTAGCTATATTTGAAAATGCTTTATTTACATAGCTTGCTGCTGCAGCTTCACTATTTTATATGTTTGAAAATATATAATTTTTATAACTATTTATTTAATAATTATATATTAGTAGCATGGGAATCAAAGTACTGATAATACTAATATTCACTCTCACGTCTACGCTCGTAATTACTAAAAGCTTTTATATTAGCAATGTTAAAAGTAGCTAACAAGAGGGGTTCTATTAATACGCAACAAATTTGAAGAAAGCATAGCCAAAGTCTAATTGCTTCCCTATGGTAAACTATCACACCACGCCACTGAGCTAGGTATGACTGTGATACTTATAACGAAAATGAAATGGAGCTGCTCAGATGGTCGCATTGACCCGTTTTACTTTTTGATTGTGACGAGATATGCAGCTTCAAAAGCGGCAGCTCTGATTTGGGCTACGTTTCACGCTAACTATGAATGAAATTTCTGGACATGTGTAGGACCGACGGAGAGAAATATTGTCGGAAATATTTCAGAAAGATTTCTGGAAATGTTTCTGAAATATTTCCGGTCATGTGTGGGGCCGGGGTTACACGCGAGACTTGGGACAGGATTTCCATCTGAGGAACAGACGGTGGAATAATACGTTGAACAACCTCGAACATAGGTCCCGTCAAGTTTTGAGACTTAATTAGTTGTTTAGGAAAAATTCTAGCAAACAAATTCCGGTTCTACGTTACAGGGAAAAAAACAAGCTTTTTCTGACAGTGAAAAGGCGGATTCGATAGCAAGTACTTTCGAATCATTTCACGGTATTACAGCTATTATGGGAAACCACATCGGTAAGACACTGGCCCAACGATCTGTTAATAATCTTCACCGAAAGCCCCACATTTCCAGATGAAGCATTATGTAAGCCAGCAGAAACAAGAGCGATCCCACATACATTAAAGGACAACAAGGCTTCGGGCTCAGATGGCATACTAAACAAAACCCTAAAAAGTTGCCTAGAAAAGCAGTGGTCCAGCTGAATTTTATATTTAACGCCTGTCTGAAATTATCATACTTCCTGACCGCATGGAAGCAAGCCACTGTCATCACTATTGCAAAACCTGGAAAGAATCTTAGTTTGACTGACATCTACAGGCCTATAAGTTTATTGTTCTTGCTAAAATGTTCTAAAAGGTGGTGCTGAGCCGTATCAACCAATTCACATATGCCGAAAACATTCTTCGTTCATTTCAATTCAGTTTTCGAGAGGGATACTCAACAAATCACCAGCTGTTCAAAGTTACAAGAGACAGCGAAAAAGCATTCGCATTGAAAGAATCAGTTGAAATGCTCACACTAGAAGTCAAAAAGGCGTTTGATAACGTCTGGCACGACGGGCTTCTCTACAAACTTATTCAGCATTCAATTCCACTTTATTTGGTGAAGATAATACAGTCCTTCTTAAACAATCGCAAATTTGTTATCAAGATAAAAAGTAGTCATTCCTCCCAGGGACAAATTCCTGCTGGCCTACCGCAGCGGTCCTGTCTCAGTCCTATCTTTTTTAACACTTACACAGCTGACATTCCCACGAGCCCCAACTGTAAACACGCTATCTTCGCAGATGATACTTGCATTTACTCTGCTGCTAAAGATTCTGAGCCGGTGTTTTCCTACCTAGAAGAAAATTTTTCAAAGCTCTACCAAAACTTTTTCGGGTAGAAAATCAAAATTAACACCGCCAAGACAAAAGCGATATTTTTTACTAAAAAACGGAGAAGATCGAACATGCCATCCAGGAACATCAACACTCTCGGTCAAAGTATAGAATGGGATGACGAAGTTACGTATTTAGGAATTTCCCTCGACAGGAAGTTTACTTATCATAAACACGTCGGTAGCGTTTGCATAAAACTTTCGAAATGCTCACATGCACTCTATCCACTTAACCGTAAATCAAAGCTGTCATGCACTAACAAAATATTAATTTGTAAGCAGATAATGCAGCCAGCTGTTCTTTATGGAGCAACGATTTGGGGCACTTGCAAAGAATGTCATAAAACCAGCCTACAGATCGATTCGAATAAATGCCTAAAAATGATCGGCAACAAACCTTTCTATTACTCGACTCACAGGTTACATATTTTTACGGGTGTTAAAATGATTAAAGAAATGGTAAAAAAAGGAGCGAAGAAATGTCTTACCTAAGTTCAGTACATGCAATCCTCTAATTTTATCGCTACTACATGACGTGTAGTAATCACAGCAGAGGCAAGCTGAACTTAAACACATAAAATTCAGTATTAGCATACACATAGGATAAGTTCAGTTATAAGTAGGAGTAAGTTTGAATAAGTTAAAATAAATTAGGGTTATTAATTAAAATTCATAAAAATTCATATACAAGGTTTTTGTTCGCTTTTCCTTGTGCTCAAAAGCTAACTAGCATTAAATCAATAGTCAGTGTTAAGTTCAATACATGTATCAAAGTTGTAGGGACGATAATTGTCTAAAACTCTGTATTAGCCATCCCCAGTAGTCCAACTGTAATAAAACGCGGAATAAATTGAATTGCAAAAAAAACTCTAGCGTACCTGAACCGCTAGAAATACGAATGTTCGATAAAAAGTAGAAGAATCGTGCAGATTTTGAATGCATATTCTACCACACGTGCTCCAACCTGTTTCGAGTGCAAAACCACTTTGATCTTAAACTCATAGAGTGTAAAGGATTTCATAACTACCACTTGCATGAATTTCAAAATCTAGGAACTGCAACTAAAAGTCTCCCACAATTGCCTCACGTCAAATTAAAATAACTCTATCGATCTCCGACTTAATCCGATGATTTCGTCGAAAGATACAAGGATAGAAAGATGTTTGGGACCGAAAAAATTCTAGAACTTAGAAAATTTAAACATTGGTAATTTTCATTGTAAATGCTCGCGATATGAATACTTAATGTAAGCATTTATTTATACGAAAATAGCGAAAAAACGCCTCGCGCTGGCAGACTTTTGCTAGCATCAAAGCCAAAAATATATCACACCTGCCTCACATTGAAATCAACCTAACCTGCGAATTTCGTTTTGAATCGATGACTGCAGTGGTAGTTATAGGAGTACAAAGAAATTGAGGGTTACCAGTGGCAAAAGTTTTCAAATTTTCGAAAACTTAATATTTGTTGTTTATTGTCACTCCAAGATCATTACCGTTTGAAAATTTACCGATAAAATCACTTACATCACAAATCACTCACACACAAATCCAACAATAGCTGGCAACCCTATCATGGTTTTTTAACCAGATTTCTTCTGAATAATGCCTATATTAAGTACCATTTATCATATGAAATTCGTTTTGATTTCATGACTGCACTGGAAGTTAAAGGGCTAAAAGTTTTATTTTCCTGAGCGAATTTTCAAAACCCAAGACACCAAAATTACCATAGCTGGCAGCACCAACCAAATTTCTACCAAACACTGTTTAAACATGGCCGTCAGTTTAAAGCATGATACAATGAAAACAAGGTAATCCATTGCGCATGTTTCTCACTATCCCATTCTCGCACTGGAATGCGAAAATTTCGCACTTGAAAGCGAAAATTTCGCACCGGAATGCGAAATTTCGCACTTGAAAGCAAAAATTTCGCATTCGAATGCGAAAA
This sequence comes from Nemotelus pantherinus, assembly GCA_963978885.1. Lineage (NCBI taxonomy): Eukaryota > Metazoa > Arthropoda > Insecta > Diptera > Stratiomyidae > Nemotelus > Nemotelus pantherinus. The sequence continues at coordinate 160,617,373 of OZ022263.1, forward strand.
TTTCGGACTTATGCCTGAATCACAATACAACGATTTTTCGCAGTGGGCTGTGAAAAAACACTATCAACAAATTAGAATGCACTGTTTTGTATGGTTATGCTCACAATGCCGGCGGCCGAATTTTTCGCAGCGTCAGAATTTGCCATATATCTAATTTTTTCACATCATCGCCAGCAGTGATGCCAACCGAGTTATGGCAGTTTTGCTGAATTAGGTTGGTGCCTTGATTGGCGCAATGAATGTAGACTGCCATTTTAATTTGGTTAGTTGTTTGAGTCGGTTGGTGGTGAATTCCTGATTAATTTTGCAACGGCGTTAGTGGCAGTTATTTGTGATTTATTTTTGGGCGTCTTCTTTTTACAATTCGTTTGTTCGGTTCGGTGATTTTGATTATTCTATTTGGTTATATTTCGGTTGTGTTATTTTTTCCGTTTTCGGTTATTTTCAATATGTCGTTCGAAGAACGCTTCATAGCACTTGTCCGCGAAGCGCCCATATTGTATGACTTAAGTCATAAAAGCTTTAAAAGGATATTCGGGTTATATATCTCAGCAGTCGCGGAGGTAAATGTAATTTAATTATCATGTATGATATACTACAACTTTATTATTTTTTCAGAACTATTGGTACTTACGAAGCAGAGGAGCCTCCGATGAACGAAGGAGCAGGAATTTCCGATGCGACCGCGACCACCTCGAATGTTGCTTCCGATGCGGCTGCCATTTCCCCGGATCTAGCCTTTTTAGAGTTTGTAAAAATAGATGAGCCGGACTGCATAGTGGAAGACGTTCCGGAGACCTGCACTCCATCGCAATCAGTGACCTTCACTCCATCACAATCAGTGCTAAGGCCACAAAATACAGAACGAAGGAGAAGACGACGTGTCGATAGCTCCACGGAGCAGGACTTTTCGTCATTCATGACCAGTGCGCAAAATGCACTAGATAAGGTGTGCGCCGGAGATGACGAAACCCACACGATGAAACTGTTCCAGCTGTTGGCGGAGAAGATGCTACAAACAAATTTGCCACCAGACGTGGTATGCGATGTGGAGAATCGCATATCTGCCATAGTCTACGAAGCTGTAGCTAAGCAGTTAGTAAATAATATATAATATACTTTTATAATTAGTTAATCTAAAATTCTGTGATTTGTAAGTAGTATATATAAGTTTTTGAAAAAGTGTATAAATGATATATATATATATATATATATATATATATTTTTAATAAAAGTTGATTTATATATTATAATAGAAGAAATTTTTGCTTTCAAGTGCTATAGCTGCGCTTTCAGCTGCGGATTTTTTGTATTCCAGTGCGAAAATTTCGCATTCCTTTGCGAAATTTTCGCTTTCCAGTGCGAAATTTCCGCATTCCGTTGCGACATTTTCGCATTCTATTGCGAAATTTTCGCATTCCAGCGCCAAATTTTTGCATTTCAGTGCGAAATTTTCGCTTTCAAGTGCAAAATTTGCGCTTTCAAGAGCGAATTTGCGAAAATTCGCTATGAACTGCGAAAATTTCGCACTGCGAAAATTCGCACTGCTGAAATTCACACTGCGAGAATTCGCACTGCGAAAATTCACACTGCGAGAATTCGCACTGCGAAAATTCGCACTGTGAAAATTCGCACTGAACTGCGAAAATTCGCACTGGACTGCGAAAATTCGCACTGCCAAAATTTGCACTGCGAAATTCGCACTGCGAATATTTCTTACTGGAATGCGAAAATTTCGCAATGGTCAACGAAAATTTCACAATGGACTGCGCAAATTTCGCACTAAACTGCGAAAATATTGCAATGGACTGCGAAAATTTCGCACTGGACTGCGAAAATATTGCAATGGACTGCGAAAATTTCGCAATGGACTGCGAATATTTCTTACTGGAATGCGAAAATTTCGCACTGGAATGCGAAAATTTCGCACTGGAATGCGAAAATTTCGAACTGCAAATATTCGCACTGGGAAAATAGCGAAAATTCGCACTACGAATATTAGCACTGTGAAAATTGACACTGCGAAAATTTGCACTGCGAAAATTCGCACTGTGAACCTTCGCACTGCGAAAATTCGCACTGAGGAAATTTGCACTGAACTGCAAAAATTTCGCAATGCGAAAATTCGTACTGGACAGCGAAATTTTGCAATGCGAAAATTTCGCACTGGACAATGAAAATTTCGCAATGGACTAAACAATTTTCTTAGTCCAGTGCGATAGATTCGTACTGTCAAAATAGGTACGACCTTTAGTACTTCTCTATGTCTGAACTACGGCGTGCCTCAAGGAACAGTTTTGGGGCCTTTGCTCTTCTTAATATACATAAATGAACTATGTCACCTAGAAAATCATATGAAAGGGCGCATTGTAGCATATGCAGATGATACTGTATTAATGTTTAAAGGAAAGGACTGGCACTCGGTGACTGTTTCAGCAAATCGTGGAATAAAACTAATAAACGGCTGGCTCTGTGAAAACAAAATTGCACTTAACTTAGAAAAAACAAAATATATAACCTTTGGCGATAGCCCTAACATACAATTAAGTCTAGTTTTAAATTCAGCCGAAATAAAACGTACTCACGAAATAAAGTACCTGGGTGTCATAATTGAGGGTAATTTGAAATGGGAAAATCACATTCTTAACTTATGTCAAAGAATTCGGAAAGCCTATTATAAGTTTCTCATTCTGCGAGATATACTTGATCTTGATTTACTCAGATCAGTATACTTTTCTTTCATTCAGTCGACCATCCAATATGGAATCATAGTCTGGGGTGCAGCCTTTACATCCAAACTAAAACCTTTATGTAATGCACAGAGTAGACTGATAAAGCTATGTCTGAAGAAGTCGAAGTTCTACTCAACGTCGCAGGCTTTCGCAGATTTCAGTGTACTTACAGTGCGTCAACTGTATGTAGTTAGTGCTTTGAAATACGTATTTGCAAATATTGCTAAATTTCCACTATATTGCTCACCCTATACAACACGCTTGCAAATTAATTCCCCTTTAGATATCCCACGAACGAAGAAAACATTAACTGGAAGGCACATAAGTATCTTGGGACCTAGATTATTTAACAAAGTTCCTTCACAGTTGCGCTCAAATCTAGATTTGACTAACTACAAACTAAAGCTTAAACTTTTTGTCACACAACATTTTGATGTGTTTAATGATGTAATACAATAATTGTTCTCACATGAATTACACTAATGTTATTATTTAAATGAATTAAATTATGAATCAAATTCAGACATGAATTCCAGATATCAATAGTTTTAAAATTAGCAATCTATAATTTACAGTTTTGGCATTGATACGACTGCTCAATTTCCCACACACAAGCCTTATGCTCAAGTGGGAAACACTTTATTTTAAATGTCTGTATGTAATTGAATTGTACACACATATGCATCAATAAAGTGTATTTTCTAAAAAAAAAAAAAAAAAAAAAAAAAAAAAAAAAAAATTTTCGCAGTTCAGTGCGAATTTTCGCAGTGCGAACTTTCGCAGTGCGAATTTTCGCACACAACTGCCAAAATTCGCACTGCGAAAATTCGCACTGAACTGCGAAAATTCGCACTGAACTGTGAAAATTTGCCATGGCGAAAATTCGCACTGGACTACGCACATTCGCACTGTGAAACTTCGTTCCGTTTGCTTGTGTCGCACTGGACTGCGAAGATACGCACTGGACTTCGAAAGTTCGCACTGGACTGCGAAAATTCGCACTGGACAGCGAAAATTCGCACTGGACAGCGAAAATTCGCACTGCGAAAATTCGCATTGTGAAAATTCGCACTGGACTGCGAAAATTTGGCAATGCGAAAATTCGCACTGGACTGCGATAATTCGCAATGCAAAAATATCGCAATGCGAAATTTCGCACTAGACTGCGAAAATTTCGCAGTACAGTGCGAACTTTCGCAATGGACTGCGAAAATTTTGCACTCCTTCGTATGTCCTCGTTGCAATCTCGGAGACTGTTCCTCGATGAGTGTTTTCTCTTTAAACTTTGCCAAGGCATTTTTTTGTCAGATATTGGTTCCCAGATTACCGGACGTGAATCTAGTCGTCCAAGTCTCTTCTGAGGTTTTCTCTGTTCCGTTTGCTTGTACGGCAGTCTATTTCCATTCACCTTTGCTGCGTCTACCCAGAACGCATAATGCCCTTAAGATTGGTCCTCTCCCGCAATCTTTTTCACAATTCAAGCATGTGTTGCAAATGTGACCTTGAATTGCTATTTTACCTTAGTCCTAATTTTAGTTTATATATATATATATATATATATATATATATATATATATATATATATATATATATATATATATATATATATAGATATATATATATATATATATATATATATATATATATATATATATCATCAAAAAATTTCAGTGAGATAATCTCGGGAACGCGCCATCCGATTGAGCTGAAACTTACAGGATACATTGGTGTATATGCAGAATAGGTCAAAGTCTCACTAAATTTTAATTACTTTTAACCCTTTGGCGCCGGCGGCCATTTTAGTGATATTTTTAATATACCTATTCCGTACACAAATAATTTTTGCAAAAATAAAGTTGACGAAATAAATTTCGAACCTGTTTTACATGTGAATCGGATAATGTTTTGGAATTTTTAACCCCATGTGTGCGCTGGGTGCCTAAAAAGAGAACGGGAAAATTTGAAAATTTTTAAATTGCGATAACTTTTGACAGAGCTATTCAATCATTACGAAATTTTCAGGACATATTGATATTATTTAGTTGTAGATTTGTGTAGTGTTTGATGAGCGTGCTGGCAACCCTGTATTAAGGGCAGGCACTGAAAGAGAAAACCTCCAAATCATCGTCTCTCTTGAAAAAATGCCGTTTCTTCAAAAAAAAGCCATTCATATGTAAATCTTGTGCTTTGTTTACATAGACAAAAAATAAAATTGGATATGGTATAACGGATACGCCTGGTAACCCTTGCCCAATTTACCTATATTTTCATCAAAAACTTCTGTTCACGGAAACTCACGATCCCATAAACAGAATTAAATGAAATTTGCAGAATGTATTGGTCTTAAATAGGACCAGGTCTAATAGAAGTGATTTTGAAATGCGGGCGATTCTGTGCCAGTGGTGCCATCTTGAAAAATCACTAAAAAAGATAACTGCTTTTAGCCCTATAAATTCTGATTGAATCGTTCGATTTTGACAAAATTGACACAATAGCTGGACCTTACTTCAGACCACGTTTGGTAGAAATTTGGTTGAAAAATTCGGTTGGAACTGCCAGCTATGATAATTTTGGTGTCTTAAATTTGAAAAAATAAAAATTTGGAAGTGAAAACATTCAAACCATCGAATATCCTAAAAAATGCCCGTTTCTTACAATAAAACCAATCTGTATACAAATCTTATGCTTTATCTACAAGTTCAAAGTTAAACTTTGGAAAACTCATGTCGGAATAGAACGGTAACCCTTTCCCAGTTAACCTATATTTTTAGCATCAAAAACTTCTGTTCACGGGAACTCACGAACCAATAATCAGATACAATTGAAATCTATAGAATGCATTGGACTTAAGTAGGACCAGGTCTCATAGCAGCGATTTTGAATTGTGGGCAACTCTGTGCCAGTGGTGCCATCTTGAAAATTTACAAAGAAAAAAAACTGCTTTTTGCTCTATAAAATGTGAATTAGTTATCAGATTTTTATGAAATTGACACAGTAGCTCAACCTATTTCCAGTGGCGTGGCGTTCATGGAAGCAAGGGAAGCATTGCTTCCCTTACATTTTACTGATATATATTTTAAATTAAGTTAGTTAAGTTATTTTTATTCAACCAATGATTACAACTTATAATGAAAGCTTAATCTAAAACTAAATAGTACAGTGATACGAGCCTGGGCTCTTGCACAATAAGCGACGAATTAATGGCGATCAAGGAGAACTTTTGTTTTTTAATTTATTTAAAAATCGCGAGAAAAATCATGGACAGGAATTTTCTAAATAAATTTTCCCAAAAACTCATAGTGAACATCTTGCACGGCTAAGGTGGTAACACCACCGAATGAAAATATTGAGAGAACAAGACGGGTGGAAGCAACTAAAAAATTGCTTCTACGAGCATTAACTTCACTTCATGTAGACTGCATTGTGACGTCATTCAAAAAAATATGCTTGTACTGGCTGTTTGGAAGCAATGCAGAAATTGCTTCTTAGGGGAAATTCTCGTCTCAAGCGAGAAACTGAGAGAGAAGCCGCGTACGTATGGTTGCTGTGGAACTTATTGTGACGTTCCCCATATAATTTGCTTGTGCGTATTTTTTTTTTTTTGAATGAGAATGTTTGCTGTAGTACCTACACACTATGTGAATTTTTGAATGAATTTAAACTACGAGATGTTTTAAGGGTTGCCAGAGACTGCTTTAATGTAGTTCGGTAGTGAAATTTGTGCTATATTTTATATATAAATTTGGTGAAGGTATTTTTAATTGGTGAAGGTAATTATTTCACCAACAGTTTAGAGTATTGTTGTAATTAAATTGATTTGAATTGTTTAGAATTGAGTGCGTAGAATTACTTTCTGGAATCGCATGATTTTTTAATTTTATACTTGAAATAGTGAGAGTGCAATCAAAAGGTTAATGTATTTATTTGTTCCGTAAATAGCATGGATTATAATTGCATAATTAGTGACCTTTTTAAATTTCCTTTTGGATCTCCATCTTTTGCGAATAAAAAGGAACTCATTGTTTTTTACTCTAATGCAAATTCACAGAAAAAATATTTTTGAATATTCTATCAACAATAAATCAGAAAATAGTTTAAAACAATTTTATAAATCAGTTTTTTTAGTTCTAACATTGCAAGTAATGAATGCAAAAGAGAATGTTACAAGAGCGCCCGCAGAGCACAGTTTTTCTTGCTTAAAAAGGATTAAAACTTATCTCAGGAATAGGACAGATGAACAGTTACTAAGTGACTTGGCAATACTTTCCATAGAAGAGGTTTTCTTAAAATAATGTTTGAGCGAGTAAAGTTTTTATCAAGACGTCATAGATGAGTTTGCAAAAAAAAAACAAAGGCAAATTGCATTAAATTTAAAATAGAAGTATGCATGAATTTTCTCATCAAATTTGATTTATAATAGATTTTTTTTTCAGCTGTCACTTCATTTAAATTTACTAGATTTTTTTTTTAAATATAAATATATATGTTATTCGTTATGGGAATGTTGTTACTTTACTGTTATTTTTTATAAGTACTAGAATATTGAAATTTTCTTTATGCGTATAAAAATTTAATTTGCATAATCACTGTGGTTGTTATTGTTGCCGTAGCTATATTTGCAAATGCTTTATTTACATAGCTTGCTGTTGCAACATCGCTAATTTATATGTTTGCCAATATTTAATTTTTGCAAATATATATTTAATGAAAAAATAATTATATATTGGTAGCATGCGAATTAGTACTGATAACAATACAGTATAAGTACTCTCACGTCCATGCTCGTAATTCATGGAAGCTTTTGTATTTGCAATGTTAAAAGTAGCTAACAAGAGGGGTTCCATTAATACGTAACAAATTTGAAGAAAACATAGCCAAAGTCAGTCATCGAAATGAACTAATTGCTTCCCTAAGGTAAACTATCACGCCACGCCACTGCCTATTTCTAATCTCTGTTTGGTGGAAATTTGGTTGAAAAATTAATTGGTGCTGCCAGCTATGGTAATTTTTGTGTCTTTGGTTTTGAAAATACGCTCAGGAAAATAAAACTTTTTGCCCTCTAACTTCCAGTGGAGTCATGAAATCAATACGAATGTCATACAATAAATGGAATCTATTATAAACATTATTCAGGCCAAATTTGGTTGAAATGCCACTTTAGGATTGCCAGCTATTGTTAATTGGAATATCTTTATTAAGCGGTTTTATCATAGAATTTGCAAATGGTAATGATATTGTAGTGACAATAAACAGCAAATATTAAGTTTTCGATTATTTGAAAAAACTCGCTGTAGATAATCCTAAATTTCTTTATACTCCTATAACTTCGAATGTAATATAACAACGTGAAGCAGATGTGATATATTCTTGGCTTTGATACTGGCGATAGGTTGCCAGCACGAGTCGGTTGTGCTACTTATGTATCAATAAATGCTTACAGTTAGTATTCATACCGGAAACATTTACAATGAAAATAAATAACCAATGTTTCAATTCCCAAAGTTCTGCAAGTTTTTCGGATCGCAGCCCCAAACACCAACTTCAGTTACAGTGCTGCAGGCACTGAGCATTTTCTTCATTGATGTTATATGAGATGCTGCTTTCAAAATTGTGTGAAATAAGCAACTGATAACGAATATAATTAACCCGTGTTTTGCTCTCATAAACGTTGAAATTCTTGCCAGTGGTAATATCTGAAACCTTCTACCATATGAGTTATAATGCATTCTTGAGACCAAAGTAAAACGTAGCATTTGAAACAGTTTGGCCGTAATAAGCAGCTCATGTGGTGGAATATGCACTCAAAACCTGCACGATTCTTCTACTGTTCTTCGAACATTAGTGTTTCTAGCGGTTCAGGTGCGCTAGAGTTTTTTTTTGTGTTTCATTCTTCTATTTTCGCTTTCTTGACGCTGCAATTGGAATTGGATCTGTAGCGCAAGGAGCTAATAAATAAGTAAATATATATATATATATATATATATATATATATATATATATATATATATATATATATATATATATAAATATATATACACATACATGGGGCATTTCACGTGAAGCGGACAACGAAAAAAAATCGGGGTTCTGGATTTCGTTCATATTGTGCATAATGGTACTTCTAGAAGATATGAATGTGGATGCACAAGTTTTTGTTTCTATGAGGTTCAGTTGCCGAGTTATGGGCTTCTGTATAATTGACGAAATTGATAAAATGTTTTTTTGGAAGCGGATTCTGAGATTCAATACAAAATCTAAAAAACATTAAACATATTGATCGGTATAGAAAATTAGCGTTCTTTTTAATTTTGAAATTAAATTTAAAAAATAAATTTTTTTTCCTGTGTGGAACCGGAAGTAGACACTTCAACTCGGAATTTGAATAATGGACCAGGTTAATTTTGTTTATTTTTATAACAAGACAAAGCTTAAAGTATGCCTACTTTATCATAAAAGTTTTAGAATGGGATGGCCAGTAGTTTAGGAGGTAGGTGAATTTCAATACATACAAGTCGCATGGAGCGTGGTACCGGGAGCTTATTATGCACAATATGAATGAAATCCAGAACCCCGATTTTTTTTCGTTGTCCGCTTCACGTGAAATGCCCCACACATAAAAATATGAATTTTAGACCAAAGTGATTTTAATACTAATGTTCTTCGAACATTAGTAAAAAGATTCTCAACGGACTAGATCCTGAAATCATTTGCAAATGAAAAGACCAGTGTAGATGCAACCTTGACTTGCCACCAGCCGCCATTATACTTACTTGGAAGGCAAGAATAATTTAACCTCCAAATTGATTAACAAGCTAATTTTTTGTAGATTACAAGACATCGGATTCATGTTTTTCGTGCAATTGCAATATACCTAACAATTTGTCACTAAATAAAAAGACAAAAAAGAATATTAAAAATACTTCCTAATTTACAGTATCTTTATTAATATCACACTGATCGCATACATTTATTAACTTATATATTTAACACAACAAACTTAAACTGTAAAAAACCTTTAAAAAATCCCTCCAAAGTAAACAAAAAATAAAACAATAGGTTGACTTCACGTATACACTCTTGGTTTCAGTCGGAACATTAATGCATTCTTCGACTTCAAAATCAACTCGGCTATCAAAATCGGTTCTTGATTATTATCAGCCATTTCGATTTCGAAATGCCTAAGGATTTTCGAAACAACACTCTTAATTTCCAACATAGCGAATTTCTGACCGATACAATTACGTGGCCCCGCCGAAAACGGAATGAAGCTGTACGGATTCATTTTATCGCCTCCTGTCACCATGCTCGAATCAAATCTTTCCGGAATAAATTTATCGGCCTGCGGGAAGACTTTCTCGTTGCGACCGAGAATCAAGGGAGAGATGCCAATGTTGGTTCCGGCTGGAATACGTTTGCCATCTGTCAAAAGAGAATAGGTTTAGTTATAGGAATGTTTACTGAATAACTGAAGAGATTGGTGGCATCTAGAGATGGGTGGTTTTTGAGCATAGTTTTGATTAGCTTGTTATAAAACTAAATATATCCTTACACCACTAATAAGATAATGTAGACAACTATTTGGAAATAAGTTCAAGGTATATTTGTAACACTTCCAGTAGCTCAAAATAGAACCGTCTTATTATGCCAAAAACTCTTCAATCGCTTTGTAAAATGCAGATACTTACTAATAGTACACTCCTTCAAGACCTTACGTCCCAGCAACGGAACTGACGGATACAGCCTCAACGTCTCTTTTGCAACCGATTCCATGTAACTCAAATTGTTCAAATCATTGAAACTGACTGGTTTATTCTTATCGGTTCCAATAACTTCGCAAATCTCTTTAAAGCATTTATTTTGTGCATCTGGATGCTTTGCCAAATTGTACAGAGCGAAAGTTATCGCTGAAGTTGTAGTATCGTGGCCTTCGAACATGAAAGTATCAACCTCCTCTTGAATGTCACGATTACTCAAAGGCTTTCCATCGACTTGTGATTGCAGTAGAATATCAAGGAATGCCATTTTCTTCTTGGCTCCGACATTGTTCTCGTTCTCGTCACTCGGTTTGGGCGATGATTGTTCCTGTTGCGATCGCAAAAGTTCATTGCGACGGGCTACAATCACACTGTTGCTGAAATCATGGACGACTTTGAGAGCTTGCTTCTGTATTCGGGCGAGATTAGTGAACTGGAAAAGTATCTCGTAACGATAGAGAACATCGAACATGCGTTTGTGAAGTACCATCGAGAGTCTATGGAAGATTTAACAAGATAAATTGAATTATAGAGATATTATCATACATTGATCGATTAAATCAAAATAAAAAATATTATACTTACGTTTTCACAGCTTGAACATATTTTGAATCTGAATTGATTTGAGCTTTACAAGACACTCCCATGGCGGTCTCTGAAATTGAAAATGAAAGATCATTCTGAATAAGATGTGAAGATACCACGCTTGTAGATCTATAGAAAAATCTAAAGTCGATAATACTTGGCAGCTTGATGTAAAGACTTTAATTGTCTTTTGGTGACCTAAGCAGCGTTGCCAGGAAAAAATATAGAGAGTCTTGAACAGTTTTCTCAGAAAATCTGGAGAAATCTGGGGATTTTAGTTTCAATAAAAAAACGTAACTTAGTTTCAGTAAAAACGAGATCACTTTAGTAAAAATATTTTAGCATAAAAAATAATACGTAACAAAAAAATAATTCATAACACTTATTATTAGCGTACTATGATTATGTTTTAATTTGTATATATTTTCCGAAAATATTTCTCATTTAAGGGCTTCGGTTAGTTCTATACCTGCATAAATTTCATTTCTGATTTTAAATATTCTTTAGACAAAAGTATGCCACTTAGAGTATTTATTTGTAATCGAATGTTTGTTTTTTCGTTTATTGAGATTAATTTGAGAGAAAGTTCATTCTACACGCGCGGAAGAATTGGGAAAGGAGGAAAAACAAAAGTTCTCAAAATTGGAAGAGCAGACTTGTGTTGTCATGATTCAATTGTTGCCACTTGTTTCCAAATTAACTCAGCATTGCCGGTTTCGAGATCGGTGATTTAATATTTCTCAGCTTTCATCACTGTGAATCTATATTCTGCAATTCTGATATTTATATTAAGTTTGTAAAATATTGGCAAAGTGCGATAGTTGAAGGTTGTCAATATAATTTTGAACAGTGCGTTTTAAATGCTAAAATATAATCTTTGAGTCCATTTAACTAGGCATTCACTGCAGCCCCCAAGTAAAGGTTCTCCTTTGGTAAAAATTACATTTAACATCCTCCATTTTCGTTTTCTCTAGTAATTCCTTTGAATATAATTATTGAGTATTATTTTTGTTAATCTTATTATTTCCAAATTAAGCCAAAATATTTTTGGGGGCTCACTTTGAAAGAGCTTATTTAAGTGTACAATTCGACAAAGGGCTAGCTGCAGGTTGAGCTTTTCAAACTCTGTACCTTTTTGTTTGGCATTTTGATTTTTGAACTTTTACTCAAACATTTACAATATAAAAGTTTCAGTATAAATGTAAAAAAATCTGGAAATTTTGAAAGAAATCTGGGTATCTGGAAAACGCGTTGAAAGTCTGGCAGTCTCCAGACTTAAATCTGGATCTGGCATCACTGGACCTAAGACAAAAACAATGTGTCAGCGCACACTGACACGGAGATACACCGAGAGAGTCGAGACGACGAAGAGTAGAAGACCAAGGGCAGTTGATCGTCGACCGAGCTACGAGTCAGTAGGATTCATAAATTTATCCTCTAAGAAAGACAATAAAAATCTCTGAAATAATCCTCGCGTTTTTAATTTTCCACGAATAATTTGCTCAGTCTATTCTTGACAAATGTAAACGGCGATTAAAGAGTTGTTCATGTAGATAAACTATTAGCAAGTGTTAAGCCGCATTTCCAATGCTGGCTTGGAGTGAAATGTGTTTGCGTACACTTTTGCTCTCATGCACTTTCACATATCTTCCTCTCTCTCTAATCAATCTCTAAAATCTGTAGTTGAACTCTAGAGTGGGACCTATTTCAACTCCATCGTGAAGCTTTTCGGACATTTTCGAATTTTTAAATTCACTACTTTCCAATAGAAGGCGTTGCTGAAAGCTCTGTTTATAATGTTACAAAAAGATAATGTCATAGAAAATACAGTTGGAAGAATGATTTGTGCATTAAAATCAATAATGAAACAAATTCATAACCCATTTGTGATAAGAGTAGTTATTGAAAATTAAATTCAAATATGTGCTACGACAGATGTCGTTGTACCCTCGAAATTCAAATTCGAATGATTTCTTGTGTTGAAAGTTGTGAGGTTGAAGTAGGCATTGCCGGCAAATGAACAAACCAAAGGCGTATGCGATTTCAATTTGCCTTTTTTCTCTTGGGGGTCAAGAATAAAATGCGGTATTTGAAAATGTTCAAATTTTGCCTCATCAAAATTTCGAGTGAAATGTTATAATTATTACGTTCCATTAACGTTACTATAGTTTTCGATATTTTAAGGTGAAGCGAATAAAGCCCTTGATAAAGAAAATGATACTGCTGAAAATTAAATTCACGGAAAAAATGAGAATAGTTTGCCTTTGAAAAACACAATCAATAATACATCGATTGAAAACAAATTGTTATATATGATTATTCTATATTAGAATTTTATATTACTTTTACATATCATAATAGTACATACCATAAACATATATTATTACGTGCCTTTCGAAGAAAGTCAAATCTATCTGCTACAGACCTATTTAATGTTCAGCATCAATGACAATCTGAAAATCTGCTAAAGTATTCCTTGCAAGCTTCAGCACATTACACATTTATTTATTTATTTATTGTCTAAATCCACAGAACAAATCCAATTATTGATTAGACAAGAAGAAAAAAATAAAAATAAGTACAATTATATAAAATATGTAAGAAAAAGAAAATAATATGAAATCCAAGAAAATTAATAAGAAAATAACATGAAAACCAAGAAAATTAATAAATCCAGAATGGAGTAATAATACAAAAAAGAATAATAAGCAAATCGATCGGAAAAGAAACAAACAAAATGAGTAAATTAGGACATATTACGATTATAAGAGATGACGTTATTTTTAAAGTATTTTTAAACACAGATAACGTTTGAGGCAGAGGACCAAGGTTAAGGCTATTGTGCTGACGAGGCAAACGCAAGAGGGGGGAAAAGAAATAGGTGTCGGTACGGGTAAATGCAACATTAAAGGCAAATAATGTTCTATTAAGACGGCCCGGTTCCCTAACTGAAAGTTGAATGCTGGAGTCAACCAATATACTGCCTTTAAAAAGTTTAAAAAGGAGGCACTCGTCGAGGAACACTCTGCGTGACTCAAGGGAAGGAATTTGAAGGATGGAGAGGCGCATACTGTAATCACAATACGGAATACTGTACTTATAGAACAACGAGCGGGTGAATCGGCGTTGCACGGATTCAACCGCATCGATCAAGTATCTATAATGTGGACACCAAATTTGGCAACAGTATTCAAGAACACTACGGACAAAGGAAAAAAACAGATAAAGAGAAGTGGAAAGATTAACAAAACGTTTAGAGGATCTGATGATAAAGCCGGAAAAACGAGATGCCTCGGCAGTGACGTGAAGAATATGCAAGTCGAACTTTAATTTGGAGTAAAAAATCACGCCAAGGTCTTTGATATTAGAAACAGCATTGAGAGGAGAGCCAAGGACACAATAGGAGAAGAGCAAAGGAGATATTTTGTGGGTGAAAGACATTTGATGACACTTCGCAACATTCAAAGTGAGGGAATTAGCAGTGCACCAGTTAGCCAAAGTATCCAAATCGCACTGCAATATGGTACAGTCGATACACATATCTAAATGGTAAATGATTCGACCTTTCTTGAACGAATTGAAATAAATTCCTTGGCCATGGTGTCATGTGCATCCCAGCCAAGTAATCTGGGCATGGTTTAATTTTTTTCATTGTCAGCTAGATGTTGGATTCAAAGTGACCTAGTGTGCTTTTTGCTTAGCAAAAATACTGGAAATTAGTAAATGGCCTACAGTAATTTTCCATGACATTAATACGCTCAGCTCAGTTACGTCCATCTGCACATTCAACTCCAAACGTACTTATACCTTCACCCAAACCTGTCCCAAAATCATTGCTTCGAAATTAAGAATGGCAGCACCGATTACTGTCCACTCATTTTATTCCTACAGAAATTCCTGATACAAAATCTCGCAGGATAAGTTCAGTCGATATCGAACGATCAACAAGTAAAGAAATCTAAAAAGGGTAACTTTAGTTCATGACAGCTAATGCGTACGCAGATAAAGTGAATTTATCGTATTTAAACTCCAAGCGAACATTCAAATTATTAATTTATATAACATCTAAATTTATTATTTATATAACATATGTATTACAAATTATTATATATATTATACAAACTACTAGCTAATATAATCGATTTAATCGTTTGTTTCCAAGAAATCTAGAAAAAATTCCGATTATACTAGTTTTTCATAAAATGCCCCCAAACTAGCAATGAGTGCTACAGCTTTGAGTTCTCAAAGCACAAAATGTCATCCCCATTTTTGAATTTCAAAAATCCATCATTGCGAACAGGCCAGCTCTACTCTGAGATCCGGCAAAAGCTCACTCCAGCATTGGAAACGCGGCCTTAGTCCAGCTAGAATTAGTTGAATGAACGGAAAAGTAACGGAAAAATGATCAAAGCAAGGCAGGAAAGACAGAGAAGAGAAGTAATGATGTTAGTAAAACGTGTGAAAGACCTGACAACAAAACCGGACAAGTGAACATCTTACAATCATCAGGAAACACAAGACAAGGAGATAATCGTTAAATTGCAAGGGGCCTAGTATCGAACCTTGAGGACTTCCAGAAATAGGGCAGTATAGGGAAGAGATACAATAATTCACAGATACAACACATCTACGACCAAAAACATAGCATGATAAGATGGTCAGATATCCCATAACATTCAAGCTTTACAAGAAGAAGCCTGTGGTCAATGGAGTCAAAAGCTTTTGCAAACCCTATGTACATTACACAAACTGGCTTCTGTTGGTATAAAGCGGAAGCGATCAAGTTAGCCAAGGTTAAGAGGTTAGACATTTAAAATCCGCCTTCTAAAATGGAAGGATGACGGAGAAGACGAAAAGAATTCCTAAAAAGTGATTGAATTTTGCTGGGAAAGGAAAAACAAGTTTTCTGGAAAAATATCACATATCTCTTTATCACAATAACATTAAGGAAAATAGAATTTGGGTAATGGTCGGTTTTTGAACGAGTGGATTTAGGACCAAATGAACTTGAGTTGGTTAGAACGTGTAGAAGAGGACTTAATGCTAGTGAAGTAATCCTGCATAGCTTGTTCAACAGCAACTCTAGCAACTGATTGGAACTTTGATAATTCGAAGTAGTTAATTTCCATTTGCAGGGTACCGAAAATGCAGTTCAAAGGTAAGATTGGTATTAGAAGTGTTAGATTGGTTAGATTTTTGAAAATATGAAAATCTTGAAAATCCATGCCTGTAGCGTAATGTACAATATGTATGTAAATGGATTTGCGAACATTTATATTTATTTATTCAACACTTCCTCACCAATGGAACATATTTCGCTTTAAGGTCACGGCGGTTATCAATTTTTCGTACAGGTAAAATAGAATACAACAAGAAATAAAAAAAATACACAGAGGATGGCATGACAAGTGCATTTCGGATGGAAGAGGGGGAGCTGAATATCGTTGCTTTCATTATACCTACCTAAAAGTCAGGGTCGCCATTTTTCTGAATGCTATCGGTCCAGATGGAGTGGAATCTTTTGTAATACCATCGAATAGCAGAGCTAATAACGATCTAGTTTTAAAGGCATTTTAAGATTTCTGTAAGCCTAAATTTAACGAAGTACATCAATTATTTTTATTTAATAGTCGAAATCAGTACGAAGACACATTTCTTTTGAATATGAAAAAAACCAGCAAAACTCTGTGGATTTGATACACATGCGGAGAGGATGTTACGCGACCGCATCATTCTAGGAGTCCCTTATAGACAAATAAAAAACAAATTGTTAGAAACAGACGATTTAACTATTGAGAATGCAATAAATTTGGCTCGCACTATGGAAGTTTCAAAGCAACACGTGCACAAAATCCAAAATGCAACTTATTCTGGAACGTCTATTGGCTCAGTCGTAGAGCGTAACCAGGGGCGGATTTGCCACTAGGCCCGGTAGGCCCGGGCCTAGGGCGGCAAATTTCGGGGGCGGCAAATTTTCGATTTTTGTCCATTCGATTTTTTTTTTGAGGCAGCAATATTTTTTCTGTCATATATATCTGAGTTGAATGAGCCTAACACCTCAAACGCACCGGATTCTCTAAAAAATCAATGCACACTGAAATTCACATCTGACAATTTTTTCGGATATTGAAAAGTTTGACTTATAATAAATATCGAAATGCGATCACGGTAGAGGACCAAAGAACCTCAAAAATGCCTAAAATACATTCAAAGAGCCTAAAAAGACCTAAAAAGATCCTAAAAAGATCGTAAAAGGAACCCAAATAATACCCCTTCAATTTACGAAAAGCTAATCAGAGGTGAATATTTGCATGCGTTGATTTTTCAGAGATTTTTTTTATTATTATGGTACAGAGTATATCAACTACATGCAAATCTCTCTTTATTTTTGATGTATTTTTTCAAATTCTACTTCATTACTGAAATTAAGTTCTATAAAAAAAAATGAAATCTAGAGCACCATAGGTCAAAATATCTCGGGTTCATCCTTAGTTAATAACAAATCGTACATTAATTTACAGTAGTCGAGTTGATCTCCAGTCAAGTGCAAAAGCAAACTTTGAACGAAATAGTAAACTTACTTATAATTTATGAGTGAAGACGTTGGAATTATATGCGATGTAAAAGTGTATACAGTTTTCGACTGTTCAACATTGGTACTTTTTAGATTCTTTTTTTGTTAGGTACTTTTACGTTCTTTACCGTGTGTGTATTTTTATATTTATTTGTGTGGCAAGTGAATGAACCGGTCTCAGTATTATTCTGATATTTATTTTTTGTAAGCTCGGGTGCAACGAAAAATAGTGAAATTTTTTTGAGAAAAATCACGCATCGTTACATATAATATTATTCACGAAAAGGGCGGCAAATATTTCTGAGGCCTAGGGCGGCGAAATGGACAAATCCGCCCCTGAGCGTAACTATAACAAAGCATCACCCAACGTACATAATTTTAAAAATAGTAAATTAGTAAACCTAAAAGTGATATTGAAACTAATAGCATGCAATGTAATGATATACTGTAGAAAATACACTAGCGAAAATAGTAGCTTCACGTGTGAAACAGATAATAGGAACTTGTTGGGCGAGTTTGCTAAAAACTATGGTTGTCGTCGCAATACCAGCTGAGAGAACTTCAAGCGGGAAGTGACTAAAGGCTTAGGCCCTCCTCCCAGGATTGGCAGTGTAGCTGACTTGGAGGCTGCGGGTAACACACTCACGAGTGAACTCGTAAAAAGCTTTTGTACGGCCCTGTCCCAAAGTCGGTCCGAAGCGCAAACCCAAGCCACCCTGGTGAAACAGGGACCTGGGTTGTCGCAGAAGACAAGTATGAGAACTGTTCAAGTTAGCCAAAGCAGCTGACTGCAGGGAATGTTGGGACGAATACAAGGACGTCCTTAGGATCTATAAATTGGAAATCAGGAAAGCCATATGAAGCTCCTGGAAAAAGCTGTGCGGTGGAATTGAAACCACCTCGGAAACGCGATATTCAGAAATCTGCTAGCTAAACTCTCTGTCACGCCTAGCATGGTATGTAAGCCGGATGGGGAGTGGGCAAGCAACAGTTCCGAAACGCTGAGGGTGCTCCTAGATACTCACTTCCCGGGCTATCCGGGTGACTCCACTCCTTTCACTGGTGAGCAGGCGTCTGATTTGCATGATATCCAAAGCATTGGAGAAGTTGTCACCAAGCAGAGGCTAGTCTATAGAAGCCGTTACCAAGCAGAGGCTACTTGAAGGGCTTGGCAGCCCTATCATTGTTTTTCCAATTAGGTTTCTGCTGAGTATTGTTTAAAATAAGTTCAGTTTGCCATATGAATTTCGTTATGATTCCATGACCGCACTGGAAGCTATAGGGCAAAGAGCTTAGTTTTCCTGAGCGAATTTTCAAAATTTTTCACACAAAAATTACCATAGCTGGCAGCTCCAACCGAATTTATCAACCCAATTTCCATCAAACGTGGCTCAGAGTAGGATTCAGCTACTGTGTGAATTTCGCCAAAATCTGGTGACTAAATCAGAATTTATTAGGCCAAAAGCAGTTATTTTTCTCAGTAATTTTTCAAGATGACACCACCGGCACAGAATAGCCCAAATTTGAAAATCACTTCTATCAGATCTGGTCCTACTTAAGTCCAATGCATTCTGTAAATTTTAACTGTATCTGATCATTGGGTCGTGAGGTCCTGTGAACATAATTTTTTGATGCTAAAAATATAGGTAAATTGGGGAAGAGTTGACATTCATGCCCGTTGTAACATTTCAAATGTTTTACGTTGGATATATAGACAAAGCATAAGATTTACCCATGAATGGCTGTTTTCCGAAAAGCGACAATTTTTCAGGAGAGTCGCTGATTTGAAGGTTTTCACTTTCAGCGCCTGCCCTAGCGGCAGGATTGCCAACACACTCATTAAAAGCAACACAAATTTACAAATCAATAATATCAATGTGCCCTGAAAATTTCATAATGATTTGGCAACACTCTCAGAAGTTATCGCATTTCAAAAATTTTTAAATTTTTCCGATCTCTTTTTAGGCACCTAGCGCACACATAGGGTAAAAAAATTCCAACACATTACCTGATTCAAATTTAAAACACGTTCGAAATTCATTTCGCTAACTTAATTTTTGCAAAAATTATTTGTGGACAGAATAATAGTTATATTCAAAATACCACTAAAATGGCCGCCGGCACCAAAGAATTAAAGATAATCGACATTTGGTGATACCTGGACCTATTCTGCATATACACAAATGTATCCTGAAAGTTTCAGCTGAATAGTCACTGGTTTTTTTTGATGATATATATATATATATATATATATATATATATATATATATATATTATGCATATATATATATATATATATATATATATATATATATATATATATACATATATATATATATATATATATATATATATATATATATATATATATATATATATATATATATATATATATATATATATATATATATATATATTTCTTCGAACATTAGTAAAAATGCGTTATTGAAGGCTTGGAGTGAAACTAGTCCAGATGCAACTGATAACCTGTCTTTTCGATGCCTAGGAGATTGGAAGCTGTTATAGTGGCAAATAGTGGCTCAAATCGATATTAAATTTAAAATTATTTATTAACAGATGATACATTTTATAATTTTTTTAAATAATTTTATCTCATGTATTTGTGACATATTTGTGACATTTGTGACACTTTTGTGACATAATTTTTTTAAATTTCTTAAATTTCTGTTTACATTATTCATAATTTTATAATTTTCTTTCACAATATTTATATGCAAGTAAGAATCATTCAAATAAAATAAATTTGAATTAATTTTTTTGTTCAGTTGTGCATTATGTGAAACATTTTTCGAGTGTATGTAGACTTTTGTGACTGAAGGTATGTCAAAAATATAGCAAGTCAAACGTCAAAGAATCCACGATCTCATGAAATATTTATGAGATAATATCGCTCTTTTGAGGAAAATGTATACATATTAGTGGTGGTGCTGCTAGTAATGTATGACGACAACATTACTAGCATTCTTTCGACACAGTACACAGGATTTGCACACATTCAGCCTTATGTCAATTACCTTATGCCATCACATTATAGATATTTGAATGATGTTAAAAAATAAAGAAAAATTAGAAAAATGTATAGGATGTGTATCGAATCTTTTCAAGAATTTTAAAATAAATCATTTGTTTTATCTAAAATTCAAAATTTTCACCCATCTGCCGTATACAAACATCGAAAAATTAAAGTAACCATCAGCAAAATGAAACTTTAATGCACTGTCAGCAACCAAATCAAAACACTAACACTTCTTATCATTCTAAATTGAATTAAATCAAGCAGTTGTATGCAGAAAAAAAATCAATTTTCTTGGACGCGTATTCTATTCATTAAATTCCCAAAAAAACAATTCCACAAAAAGTGTTAGCGCTTTCATAGTAAAAATTTTCTAGACATTGAACTTGTTGATAATAAATACATCACTCTGTCATTATCAAACACTTGATTAAATTTAATATTTCTTCGTATTTCAAGTTTGAATTGATATTTTTTTCAAGGCTTTTTTCCATTGTAAACAAAACATAGATCCTAAGCGGTTGTCGTAAATAAAATAATCTTCTGAATTATTATCAAATCGAACTTACCACAAATCATGTCAAGTGCACAATGTGTTACATGTGGATAGATATCGACATCATCATTTTCCGAATATTTCGAAAGGATTTTCACAAGCCTAGAACTCTGAGTGTCGAAGACATCCACGAATTGCTCGAGGATACGGAAATGGAATGCTGGAGTTATGATTTTGCGACGTGTGAACCATTTGCGACCTAAAAAAATTTTACATTGTCGAATTCGAAAAGACGGCAAAAATTGGAGAATATAACGGCGATGTGGTTGATGTGTGCTGGTATCGTTTTCGTGTAGGTGTTCATATTAATTTTGCAATTATGCAGAATTTATTGTTTTAAATGTATAAAGTCAGAGCGGGTGATTTTAATTTACAGTTTCGAAAATACAATACTTTATCATTTAGCGCCCAACGTGGGCGCGCTCTATACGAACGATTTTCAAATAAAAAATAAATCCTTCACAGTTCGGAATAGATAAGATTACCTGATCAATTTTTCAAAAAGGCTTAGTCTAAAAGGTTTTGACAAGTTTTCTGCTAGCTAAAATGTAAGATACATTTTATATTTCGGTAAAATTCGTTCTAAGCTCTAATTAGATGAAAATATCAAGTAAAAACGTACGAATACTTTGAACCGATGAAGATTGACCTAAAATGGTTCTTCATAACTTGGTGAAAGCACTCAACTGACATTAGTTTGAAATAAATTTCGTCAAACGAAAAAAATATCATAAATCTCGCCAAGACCAGGTACTTCTCGGCAACAAACCAAACCGCAAACAAAAAACGACAACAAAACACGTTCTCAATCGAATTCACCGCAACATATAACCTGAGCTAACTAGTAGTCCTTCCGCAAGCCACGATTCTAGGACATCATATTCTCGAGCCTTATCCAATAGTGTATTGCCTCCTAAAATTTTCTCCACGAATTTCATATCCGATGTTAAAATATTGAATTCCGGACCCAGCCATACTTTCATGGTTTCACCATATTTATCAATCCATCCGGCAACCAAAATAATATAGTCTTCTGGATCCTTGCCGAACAGATAGTGTCCGCTACCGAGTAATGGCAATGTTGGTGGTCCTACAAAGTCCTTGGCCAGCAGTAGTACACGAGCGTATTTCCGCGCGATCACAAGAGCGCCAAACAGAAAAGCAAAGACTAACGTTACGATTACCAGAGGAAGCATTATTCAAGTACTAGGGTGCCGATAGACTTGTACGTTCAACGAAGATTTCGATAGAACTGAGCTTGAAAATAAACTGATTTCGTAAATTTATGGACATTTTTTTTTCTGGTATCAATGAAAATATTTTATTTACAATCAAATTTTTTTTAGCGTGTGTTCAAGATATGTGTAGTAGACTTTGAGTGATGATAAGCGTAGTGACAGATTTATTTAGATGAATTTTATTTTGAGGTGTTTCTATTTTTTGCGAATAAATGGGTTAGACTTTGTAGACTTTCAGTGGTGTTCATTTGGATTGTCTGAAAATGATTGCTCAAAACAAAAACTAATCTATTTTATTAATTTTTGGACGAATTATAAAGAGATTAGGAATGCAATTTCTTAGAAAATGCAAGTTTATTTTACTCTCGCAAAGATTGTGATTTGGTTTATGCTATTTTGGCCAACTTGGCAACGGATTTGACAATAGAAAGCAACATCAAACGGTAGATTCTTAAAAAGCCCTGAAAAAATTCGTTGATCTAATTTTCTCCCATTTTGATTGATCATGACCATGAAAATTTAAACTTTGACGCTTGAATCATCTTAAATACTTCCGTCTTCCTCAATTTAGGAAATAATTTTTTTTCCAAACTAAAGAAAATATTGACTTTTACGAATTTCTTATCTGTTTATGTATGATTCGTGAAATATGCGTTGACGTATTTGTATTTACTTACATTAAATTGTTTCCAAACATTTACATCATACGATAGACCTTGAGAGCTGTCACAATGTATAACGCATGGTTTTCATGCGTACGATCAAATGCGAAAATTTTATTACCGCTCCATTTAAAACGATGGTTTTATTAAAATATCGTAATAGAACACCAGACATTTTTAGACGATATTTTATTATATGTGCAGTGTAGCAGATATGCTGCGGTAAGAATTAGCACATACACTCATGCCAATTAAGCCTGACAGATGCAGTGTGGACGCCACAGATGTATTTTACTACTCCATGTAGACCTTATGAAACGATGAAAGCATTTTAAGAAAACAGTTGTATTTTTTTTATTAGTATACATGCAGGGTTGCTAGGTCATGGTATTTCCCCACCAAAACTGGGTATTTTTTTTACTGTTTACGGGTAAAAATGGGGTTGGGACAAAATATGATCATAGATTTTGGGGGATATTGAGGTTTTCTAAACCAAACAATCACAACTTTTTGGAAATTTTTTTAGTAAGTTGACAAAGAGATGAACTAAATTTATTTTTAATTTATTTTTTTTTCATTATTAGCTTCTTATCCTTAACAAAATAAATGCTACCATTGAATTTATCGAAGAAATGTGAAAGGAGTGACGTTTTATCGAGCATCGCAGTAATCGAGTATCGAGTTTCTCATTTATAGCAAATACACATTGGAAAAATTCAACTTGGCAAAATAATAAATACTTTGAAAGGTTTTAAATGTAAAAGCCACAGTTCCGTGCGAGAGTTCGGAGTGGAAGTGTCGCTCTTTACAACCGTGCATCAATTCTTTCTATAACCTGTTTCTGACCTCGTGGTCGAGTTTGACTGTTTTGAACTCGGCTCCCATTTGTCGTGTTGTGATCTCATTCGTATTGCTAAAGTGCAGTGAAAATTAGTTTCGTTGCTAGTGGCTCGAAACGCAAACGGGAGGAATCTGCCACCAACCTTCTGTTACGAGACCGGCTAAGGGTTCCAAAGGCCCATACTGACTCACTCATTGCTGCCATGGAAAACCCTAACCCATTTCATCTGCTGTCGAACATTGACGACGATGATTGTGAAGTTATTCCTAATGATAAAGACACTCAATCTCCCAGGAAAATTAAAATTCCTCCCCACATTCTTCACAACCTCGACCGTCAGTCAATCGTAGCCTCAGAACATAGAGATCTAAGGAAATGAAACAAGCGTATACATATACGAAATTTAGTGAAGCAATTTTACTACAAAGTTAAAATCTATAAATAGAACAAATCGAGAGAATTGCTACCTCAGATATTCCCCTTGGTTTCCCCGATACCTTAGCTTTTGTTGTTGCTGAGTTGGTAATTGTCAAATTCGCGTGCACATGGCCAACTATTTTTCTCTATCTATCTCACTCTATCTTTCTGTTCGGCACAGTAAGTGAATGTCAAATTCGCTTACTACTACTAACGCTCAGCCTAGGCAAATTGCTTCACTTCTAACTGCCATTTTCATTTCCTTATATCTCTCTCTTCTGAGATCGTAGCTATGATAAATAGCCTCAACATCTCCGCTTACAATCTCCAGTATACTAGTGTGGGTATAAAGCTATTGCTCACCAGCCTAGAGTGCTTCAACAAAATTCAAGAACATATGGTAAAAACCAAAGTGCAATTTTACACGTACGTTCGTGCGGACCAAAAACCACTCAAATTCATTTTAAGTGGTTTACACAACATCGAATGCTCCGAGCTGAAAAAACTATTAGCCGGAGAGCACAATCTAAAATGTTTTCAAATTAAGAAAATCTCCCCAGCGGCAGAATCCCGGCGTTATAGCGATCAAACTCTGTACGTACTGTACTTCTCGCGCGGAACAGTCAAATTATCTGACCTCAAGAAAATTGATTCCGTAAGTCACGTCAGAGTAAAGTGGAGCGTCCAACAACGAAAAGCAAAGCATCCTACTCAGTGCCGGAACTGCCAAGGATGGGGACATGGAACATCGTTCTGTTATCTTGCGACGAAATGTCTAATTTGCGCCAAAGACCATGACAAATCAAAATTTCCTGCCAAAAACACATCGGAAATAGCCTGTGCCAACTGTGGTGGCCCACATTTGACCAATCACGTTCTTTGCCCGAAACGTGAAGAATTTTTGAAAATACGTAAAATTCCTTCTTCCCGCCGCCCAAACACTATTCAAAGCTACACTAATCCAACATGTTCTCGACAGCCGCCAGCTCTTGACTGTGCTAACTTTCCGTCGTTACCTTCCAGAGGCAGTCGTATCGGCAATCAATACAACAATCCTGAGACAGATAAAGCTTACAGTGCAATCGCCCGCAATGCTCCCATTATCAATAACAACAACAGTACTACTCTTAGCCTACACAATGTTACTAGTGCATCGTCTTCTCCAAGCTCTGGAGACCTATTTTCCGCTACTGAGTTCCTTAACTTATCTCGAGAGCTCATTACACGTCTCTCTTTGTGTAAAACGCGTTCCGATCAATTCAATGTGATCTAAGAACTAGCAACCAAATTTGTTTATAAATAAACATAAAATTCAATGTCTTACATGGAACGCTCAAAGCATTCCAAACAAATCGATCGAAACTTTTGCTTTTCTAGATGAAAAGAATATCGATATTCTCTTTCTCAGCGAATCTTGGCTTAGAGAAGACGACGTACTGAATAATTCTAACTATCATATAATTAGAAACGATAGAAAGGATGCAATTGGTGGTGGTGTAGCACTATTTCTTAAAAAAGGCATGAAGTTTCAACGATTATATAATCTACCCACCCAAATTATTGAAACGGTAGCAGTGTACATCGAAGATATCAACATCACTGCTATTTCAGTTTACTTCAGTGGCACTAAATTGAATTCCCACCAGACAAAGCAATTCCATAACGATCTAAAATTGCTCTTTTCCTTGAAAACAAACTACATTATCGGTGGTGACCGAAATACCCGACACCGGCATTGGAACTGTTTCAAAGCCAACAAGGTCGGAAAATCTTATTTGAGCTTTCATTAGAGAAAAATACTTTTATACATACCCTCGATGGTCCAACCTGCTTCCCTCCAAGAGGAAATCCCTCAACTCTTGATCTTATTATAACCAACAGCAATGTTCTCTTGTCGCAGCCCTCAGTGATTAATGAACTATCTTCTATTCACCTGCCGGTTCGATTTGACATTTACAAACACTTAAAGCTTTCGACCTTTTCCTGTTTCAATTGCAATCGTAGAATCTTGGAAGATAATATTAACCTTAACGATTATGACCTCTCGAAAATTGTAAACATCTCCCAAATTGACAGTCTAATCTCTACTTTCTCTAACAACCTCACATTAGCCCGAAACAACTCCACCCCCACTTCAAAGCGAGTGATTTTCAAATTTCATATAGATAACGCCACTGTTGCTTTAATCAAACACCGCAATGACACTCGTAGGCAGTGGCAAAGAACTCGTTGTCCCCAATTAAAAACCCACCTAAACACTATGAACACCCAAATACGTAAAACGTTTCTTGAACTTCGTAATAAACGTTGGAATGACTTACTATGCGCACAGGCACCTAGGTCAAATCGTCTCTGGAAATTGCTCAAGCTACTGAAGAACAAAAAACGTATGCTTCTTCCCTTGCTCCTTTCTAATGGCGATGTCGCTTACCCTGAAAGAGAAAAGGCTGATGCACTTGCTGACTCCTTTCAAAGCTCACACAAGCTTACGCTTCTCTGCAGTGATCCTGACACCAGTCTCCAAGTAGACCTTGAAATTGCCAAACTATTAGAAGCCAGAACCTATTTCCAACCTAGTGATTTCTGCTCTCATGCAGAAACAAGATCCCATCTCAAAAGCTTGAAATTAAAATCCGCGCCTGGTGATGACGGTTTGCCGAACGTCCTTTTTAAAAACCTTCCTAGGAAGGCAATAATTTTAGCTACATTTATTTTTAACTGCTGCCTTAAGCTAGGATACTTTCCTTCTGCTTGGAAAAACGTAATCGTCATTTCAATTTTAAAGCCAGGTAAAAATCCTAGGCTCCCCAGTAGCTACCGTCCTATCAGCTTACTTCCTTCCTTTAGTAAACTTTTCGAAAAAGTTATCCTTTCTCGTATTTGAAAAGAACTCGAAGCTACTTCCACTATTCCGGATTTTCAGTTCGGCTTTCAACCTGATATGTCTACCACTCATCAGCTACTCAAAATTGTTCACCACATCAATGATGATTTCATATCAAAACGCTCAACTGGTCTCATAGCGCTTGATATTGAAAAAGCCTTCGACACAGTATGGCATGACGGCCTAGTTTTCAAACTTATTAAATGCTCACTGCCCACATACCTATGCAGAATTGTCTATTCCTTTTTAGACTCGCGCACTTTTAATGTAAAGACACTTAGATTATCAAAAAAATATGGTTTACCTGCCGGAGTTCCCCAAGGCTCAGTCGTTAGTCCCACACTATATAATGTTTTCATGTCTGACCTCGAAAAATCACCACATTGCAACTTTGCTATGTATGCTGACGACACTGCTATCTTCGCCAGAGAAGCTGACCCAGCGTTGATAATTAACAACCTCCAGGAGCAATTACCTCTCATAGATCAATTTTGTAAAAGGTGGAAGATTAAAATAAACTCAAATAAAACTCAAGCAATTTTCTTCACAAAGAAACGTGCACGAAAAAACATACCGAATTCGCAAATAAATGTTCTCGATTCTTTATTATCTTGGAATCCATCTAGACTCAAAATTAACGTTTCACTCGCACACTGAAGGCATCAAATCTAAAATATTGAAAAGCATACGCTCTTTATACCCACTTATCAACAGGAAGTCTAAGCTGTCACTACCCAATAAACTGCTAATATACAAATCCGCGATGCAGCCTATTATCCTATACGGTTGTCCAATTTGGATTAGCTGTATAGCTTCTCATGTTAACAAGCTACAAATACACCAGAATAAATGCCTCAAAACCAAAGTGAACAAACCCTACTACTTCTCCACCACTCGCCTGCACAAGTTGGCAAAAGTCAATAAAATCAAGTCCAGAGCTCTTACTCTGCAACAAAAGTTCCTTGATAAATGTGCACGTTCATCTAACGCACTAATTGCATCCTTGAATCGTGCGTAAGGTAATGTATTCTCCAATACATTTCCTTAACCTAGTTTATCTTAAGTTTAGTTTAAGTGTTCCAGTAGGTTTTAAGCTAATTTTGCCTAATCTGAGATAACTTGTAATTCTATATACAATTAATCATTTCAAAATGTATATCTATTACCTAGAGTCTACATTGTCCATGAGCTCCGCCATATGCAATGGCAACGAATGTCAGTTTATGGCAAGTCATCCGGTGCCTGGGCAACGGCATGTCATGCCATATCATTTTGAAAATGTCGCTCAGCAGTAAACATGTGCGCGTTATCCGGTGTTTGAAAGCAATGCAAAGGTTAGAGGAAGCGGAATATGAGGAAAGGCGTAAATTGAGGAAGAGGCAAACATATATTTTTATAAGCAATCTTTTTTTTTTGGTTTAGGGTTTGTAACACTATTTCCCTCGACGTCGCCATTTTGAAAATGAACAACTGTCAGAATATGGCCATGCTCATGGCCATGCAAATGTCTTGCCATATGGCTTGACATATATGGCATGCCATCAAATATGGTATGCCATGTACTGTCTACATTTTCCATTTCCATGGCAAGTTGAATGTTATGCCATCTCCCATGGCCAATGTGGACGCGGCGTTACTAACTTAGCTGTAAAGACCAGTGACGGCTCGTAGTATAAAAATTTGGGTCGGCCAAAACGGAATTTATATTTCAGAAGTTTAATTTTTGGTAAAGCAAATAAAATTTGATCTTCGTACAAAAATATGTTCCAATAAAAACCACAAAATGTGTTTGAGCATTGTCGTCAAGACAGAGAGAGGATGTAATTGGGGAGGAGAAAGACAAGTGTACCATAAATTAATGAGTCTGAAAAACGTACGCCTCTAAAATCAGCAAACAAGCGCAAAAGCTAAATTCTCAAAAGCGTATACAATAACATTTTTGATATTCATTCTTTCATATCATGCTATAAACCCAGCGAAAGAATTGATTATTTCAGTGTAAAAAATATCATTTTTCTTCAACTAATTTTCCTTATTTTGCTTTTAATGACTTAGTATTGGAACGCCATTTAGCTTCAAGGCAACTGTTTTAAAAACTTAAAAAAATTTTTTCAACTGAAAATTTGCTTATGTTGCCACATCGTACCAAATGCATTACTAGTTTTCCAAATTAAAAACTGTTCATTATGCATTTCACAAATTAGTTATTCACAACAACGATTAATGTCCAATTAATGTCCAAATCATATGTCCAATTTTGAAGTTTTATCCTATAAAAAGATGATTATTTTCAACCAATTTCAATTTTACTGGTATTATTTTCAGTTTTTCCACACCATCTCCACTGCTCACTTTTCAATAAAAACACTTTCGAAAAACCACTTTATAACAGCTTAATGCTGTATAATAACTACACTTTCCTAAATAAAACATAAAATCGATAAAAAATATTTTTTTATTTGACCAGCATACATCAAGATTGACTTACTACCTTTACATACACTACCTTTCCATACGAGGTAAGAAAACTCGTACTTGACCTTTTTCTATTCTTGCAATGCTATTTAACAGAAAATTAATCTCTTCGCGAACAGAAAGCATCCCACGATCGACTAAAGAGTAACATAACAGAGCGTCTACGCTGCATACTGTTCTTAGCCAGCAAATTGCGGCTGGCCGCAGAAATTTTTGCATTGCCTCATCTATATGCGGGGTGTAAAATTCGTTACAAAACACCCAACTAAATAGCTAGTATGAAAATGTTGTTTCGAACGGAGGCTATCTGCAGAGTTTGGAGTAGCGTAGACTGTAATCAGACACGGCCAGTTTGGTTCGGGCCGCAATCTCGGCCGTGTCTTTACTTGATTTTTGCTTGTACTTGCTGGGTATGATGCGGCCACCGCTTCGTTTTGTGTATGATGCATCGTACTCGTATGTACATGTTTGAACGGAATGATGTAGGTTGGGAGGATGGTTGGCTGGCCGTGTCGTGGGAACGATGCACTTGCTTGATGTTTTGCTCAAGATAGCCGCTTACACAAACCAGGATTGAAGCAAGATTGAGATGAAAACGGTCGAATGCAAACGGGTCGTTTATTCGTTTACACTGTACTATTTCGATGTTACTCTAATTTGGATCGGAGATTGTATACGCGGTTTATGAAAAACTTAAGATTGAATAAGGCAGACATGATTAGGAAATGAATTTGTAGTAATAATGTGCTTAACATTATTTATTTATCTCTCTCATTTTGGGTGACATTAGTCAATTCTTTTGGTACGGCCGGGCCGACCCTGCCGCCCCTGACGAGCCGCCACTGGTAAAGACATTATCTAAACTCTAGATTTAACTCAAACACTGAAAATATTTCTAAATCCGTTCGATCAATAAAATAAAGCTATTTTTCAATTAAATTAAATGTAAAAACTTGGTGAACTAGTGTAGACACCTATAGCTAACAAACAAATTTACTTGACTCCTCCTTTTTAGTAAATAGCTTTGAACATACCTTTGATACAGATATTACATATATGTAAGTTCGTTAGATTCCTACAATGCCACCTTCTTCTAAAAAATATATATTCTATCACACAATCGATATTTATTCTCGACTTGCACATAATAAACGACTTATTTTGAGCATTGATTGATTAATTGTTTGATTGCATGAAGTGGGTTCAAAAAGCCCCTTGCACTGCGACCTCCTGGGTCTATCGTGCGTCCTCTGCGTTACAGCTTAGTGCTGGACAGGCTTCTTATGAGCCTGGATGTATCCCTTGACGGGACATTTGTTATGTCGTTGGCGGAGAGAATGCAGAGTCAAAGAGCTCTAGTGTTCATATCGCTAGTGCTAGACAGTGTGTGCGTAAGAAGATGTTCGACACACTCCGCCGTCTCCCCGCAGTAAGTGCAGCAGTTGTCCCGCTCCTTACCAGGTCTATTCTGTGGAGACCATTTTCGCAAGGAAGGTGGCGTACCGATGCTTCACATAGGGATGCTATGGCACTTTGCCAGTCAGCCACTGCTTCTTTTGCTATCGAGCTAAGGTATTTTTTAGTGTTTCAAATCCTCAAGATTAAGCCAGTAGCTTTCGATCTTTTTCTTGTTCCATGTTTTAATTACATGGCTCGTGTCTGCCTTTGTAAAGCTCCAGTGCGGAGAAGGAAGTATGAAGGGTATTTTAGCTCCTTCTTTGGCATTGGTATCATTTTACTGCTTCTTAGGTGCCTCTCATGGCCGCAGATCCATATCAGCTTGAGACTGCTTTATACCCATATATCATTTAGGACCTCTCTCATCTCTAAAAGTATAGTTGAATTTATGTGATCGCGATTGATAGCTTTGAGAATCGCTTAGCTATTCGATAAGATCTAAACTAAAGACTTTTTTATCTTTATTATATGCGAGGCTTCCAGCATCGCAGATTTTTTATGCTTGATATATGGTTGCCTCCTTTGGGAGAGAGATATGCACTTTGCACTTGGGTTCTACCATCTCTACTCCTACCCCCAATCCATCTTTGAGTCACCCGTGAACCCCATTTGCGCCCCATTGTACGAGGAAGTGATTGTTTGTTGATGGAATTGTGACCCCGAACCTCTTCCCGAAAACTGCTTGGTCTTTATTTGATCACTGAAGTTCAACATTTCCATTGTGAGCCAGATGTCCTCCACAGTTTTATGATGGCCTTTTGGGTCTCCTGATTTATAGCTGTAGATCTGTTGTAGGCCAAAAGCCTGTTTCTCTGGTTCCTCCTGAATTTCGAGGTGGAGCGGTTTTAGATTAAGAAGGACCTCGAATCCTGCTTTTGGGGTGGAGCTCATTGCTCCTGTAGTCTGCAGGCAGGCCATCATTTGAAGCTTTTTTAATATATTAGCAGCAGTTTTTTGTATGGTTTTCTTCAACTGCAGTGTAGCACCCAGCCCCGGACTGGGACCATTTGGGGCCCTCAGCTAAAATTTGTAAAGGGGCCCTCTACTGCGGGGTCCATACCCCCAGAGAACGGGGGAAAATTTTTGAAAATTAGGTGCTTGAAAACAATGAAAACGCGTTTTTACGCTATTTTGGCACTTAAGCATAAAGAAGAAGAAATTCAGCTATGTTTTTATGCGAATATTATGATTTTCGACTTTTGTTGACTTTATTGTTTATTAAAATAAGAAATTTACAGTATTTTTAGGATACCACAACACTACAAAACACATGCTGTAGAGCTACTAATAATTACAACGGAGTTCAAAATAAAGTGCAGTATCTTATTCACACCAAAGTATTAATTAATTATGTCAAAGTTATATGTGTAGAAAAAATAATGACAAACGGATTTTAGGGATTAGAAAAATAATACTAACATTTTTTACAAAATCCTGTGTATTTAACAGTTTACAATGTTGTTATACTAGAATAGAAGGGGCTTAACTTAACTAAGATGATTCGACATTTTACTCCCCTAGCTCTAAAGTAATAGCTTCTTTGTAAGCAACTCACTTGTTAAAGCTACTTCATCTATTATTTTATTTTTGTCCAAATCATAAAATAAATCCCTCTCAACATTAATAAAAAGCAGATTGGACATAAGGTATTGGCCTAAAGACGACCGAAGTCGATTTTTGACTATTTTAAGTTTAGAAAAAACTCGTTCACATGTGACTTGGGTACAAGGTATGGTAAGAACAAATTTATATGCTATACACAGGTTGGTAAACAGTCCAGATTGAGTAAGTTCAAACAGAACAGAAAAAGCACATGTCAAACACTGGAAACATTGTCTATTTTCAGAACAGTAAATGTCAGCATTTTTTCCGCTTCTTCGGTTGGGTCCAAATCGTCTTCTTCGTCACTGCATCTATCTCCGTAGTTCTCAATGGACTCTGCTGCTATGAAGTTGCTGTATTGTTGTGCAAACTGTCGCAGCTCTATCAACAGCCGACTTCTTTCAATTTTACACAGTTTAGAAACATTGTGCAGGGCCTCTGTGGGAAATGTTTCGAGTTTCAAGATAGAGTCAAACTGTTTGGGGTCCAACCAAGAGCAATCCTGTAAAACGTCTTTGTTTGCGCAAAATCTTTCTTGAATACTCATCAACGTACAGTCTAAAATATCAAAATATGCAATTTTGTAATGTTGAACTGTTGAAATAGGGTCAGCTTCATCTTTTGATTTTTCACCGGGCATCAATTTTTTCTTTGACGTTCTTTTTCTCTTAAAGTCCAACTTTAACTCGATATCAATGTCATTTTCGTCTAGCTTAAGATTAACTGCACTGGCATAGGTTTTTGTTTTTGCGTACAATACTTCAAAGTGCGCGTCATTCCTTTTGTCCTTAATTTGCTGGAGGAGTGCTTGTACTACGTTCCAAGCTAAAGCATAATCATTGGTTTTACTTTGCAAGTAGTTAGGGGAAGGGGAAGGGGGAAGGGGAAGTGACCAAAAACAAATCTTGTAAAACAAACGACATATACAAGTTTTCAAATTTGGACCATTGACTTATCAGGTTTCTTGCTGTGAATCGAGATTTGCTGTCAAAACTTCCATCAGATATTTCTTTTAAAACAGAAATAAAATTTATGAATTTAGCTGAATCAACACTGTTTTCACGGATTAAAAATTCTTCATCAATAATTGATGAAAGAGCCTTATGTTTGCTCCACCACCTCGTTGCTTCTATTTTTTGCAATCTGTACAACTTGTCATGAGCAGTATGTTCTCTTTTTGTTTCCTTTTCCCAGACGGCCATTCTCTTGTGCGATGAGCTTAGAAATACCGCAGATTCTTTCACTAATCCAAACAAGTTCTCAGTTTGTAGTAACTTTACTGTTGAGTCAGCTACAACTAGGTTCAGTACGTGTGCCATACAGTGAGTATAAATAAGGTCTTCATTTTCTTTTTTTAAATGGGCTTGTAGCCCATTGTAATAGCCTTTCATGTTGTTGGCTCCATCAAACGAACAAGCAATAATATTTGACGTTGCAATGCCATACTCAGATAATTTTAATTTTATAAGCTCGTACAACGCTAGTCCACTTGAGTCATCAACAACTGCAATCTCTAAAAGTCTTTCATACTCTTTTCCTTGAACGACATAGCGGACGCATATTACCAATTGGTCCATTACAGCTATATCTTGGGTGCTGTCCACCATTACGCTGTAGATAATGCTATCCTGGAGGTCTTTCAAAATAATGTTTCGACCCATCGAGCTAATTTTCTTGATTAGCTTGTTAATGAAAGCCTTTGATAAAAAAGTCAACATTGATCCTCGTCGAATGGGCTTATAAGATTGCCTTCCTGTGATTGCTTCCCTTTTGTCCTTTATTTTTATTCTGTGCTTTTTGCTGTCTTCGATACATTTTTTTACATGGCTTTGCAAAATTACATCATAATTAGTTCAACATGACCAGTTCAAGGAAATTACCATGATTTTGTAAAGAATCGAGAGCGTAGGCTGCTTCTGCTTTGTCACCTCTGCAGGCAATGCCTTGTCTTCCTATAAACAAAACTATGTCTATAAACGTTGGATAACAAATCTTCTCGTTTGAATTTCTCTTTCGGTGTTTTTATTTATTTGCTGTTTAGTTTGGTTGGTATTCAGGAGAGTTGAAATATCATAGCCCTTCTGACTTTGAAATGCTGCTTTCGCAGCAAGTCCATGATGGGTGGAGTTTTCGTGCATTTCTACTGATTTATACACATTTTTTGAAGAAACATCATAACCAGTAATAAAGGTAAAGTCTCTGTGTCCTTTATCTCCAAAAGCCATACAGCACGAACAGTACACTTTATTCAGCTGAATTGAATATGTTAACCATTTACGGTGTATTTTTTCACCACTTGGCAAATGTCGGTAATAAAGTTTAGAAGGCTCAAATGGCAATTTTGTACCGTTTCCTTCTACAACTTGAATAGGGTGTTTTTCGATGAACGCTTTTTTAATCGTGATTGGATCACTTTCGTTTGGACAAATGAAACACCCAAGTTGTTGCTTAGCTGCATGACAGGTCTCCTGATTTTCTTCATCATCTTCTGAATCAGAATTGGAGCTTGATTCGCCGACAAGAGACGATGAATAATGGTCTATATGTGGCTGATTATGATGCAGTTACAGCCTGATTTGAAGGCAGTAAAGTGCACTTTTCAGCCTCTGGAAATAAAACATCCCACTTTAGCTGCGATATAAATAATGACAGATAATATAATTGCGAACAATGCTTTAAGGTAATAAAACCATGCAATAAAACCTAAAAAAAAACTCTAGCGCACCTGAACCGCTAGAAACACTAATGTTCGAAGAACAGTAGAAGAATCGTGCAGGTTTTGAGTGCATATTCCACCACATGTGCTGCTTATTACGACCAAACTGTTTCAAATGCCACGTTTTACTTTGGTCTCAAGAATGCATTATAACTCATATGGTGGAAGGTTTCAGATATTACCACTGGCATGAATTTCAACGTTTATGAGAGCAAAACACGGGTTAATTATATTCGTTATCAGTTGCTTATTTCACAAAATTTTGAAAGCAGCATCTCATATAACATCATTGAAAAAAATGCTCAGGGCCTGCAGCACTGTAACTGAAGTTGGAATTTGGGTCTGCGATCCGAAAAATTTGCAGAACTTTGCGAATCGCAACATTGATTATTTATTTTAATTGTAAATGTTTCCGGTATGAATACTAACTGTAAGCGTTTATTGATACAAAAGTAGCACAACCGACTCGTGCTGGCAACCTTCTGCCAGTATCAAAGCCAAGAATATATCACATCTGCTTCACGTTGTTATATAACATTCGAAGTTAAAGGAGTATAAAGAAATTTAGAGTTACCTGCAGCGAGTTTTTTCAAATAATCGAAAGCTTCATATTTGCTGTTTATTGTCACTACAATATCATTACCATTTGAAAATTCTACGATAAAACCGCTTAATAAAGATATTGCTATTAAACACAAAACCAACAATAGCTGGCAACTCTATCGTAGCTTTTCAACCAAATTTAGCCTGAATAATGTTTATGACAGGCTTCATTAATTGTATGAAATTCGTATTGATTTAATGACTGCACTGGAAGTTATAGTGCAAAAAGTTTTATTTTCCTGAGCGTATTTTCAAAACCAAAGACACAAAAATTACCATAGCTGGTAGCACCAATCAAATTTTTTAACCAAATTTCCACCAAACAGAGATTAGAGTTAGGTTTAGCTACTGCGCCAATTTCATGAAAATCTGGTAATTTATTCACATTTCATAGGGCAAAAAGCAGTTTTTTTTCTTTGTAATTTTTCAAGATGGCACCACTGGCACAGACTTGCCCACAATTCAAAATCGCTTCTATCAAATCTGGTCTTACTTAAGTCCAATGCATTCTGTAAATTTTAGCTGTATCTGATTATTGGTTCGTGAGTTTCCGTGAACAGAAGTTTTTGATGCTAAAAATATAGGTTAACTGGGAGAGGGTTACCGTTCTTGTCCGACATGAAATTTCCAAAGTTTTATTTTGAACGTGTAGATAAAACATAAGATTTATATACAGATTGGTTTTATTGTAAGAAACGGACATTTTTTTGAATATTCGATGGTTTGAATGTTTTCACTTCAAAATTTTTTTTTTCAAAATGAAGACACCAAAATTATCATAGCTGGCAACTCCAACCGAATTTTTCGACCAAATTTCTACCAAACGTGGCTTAAGGTAAGGTCCAGCAGTTGTGCGAGTTTCGTCAAAATCGAACGATTCAATCAGAATTTATAGGGCTAAAAACAGTTATCTTTTTTAGTGGTTTTTCAAGATGGCACCACTGGCACAGAACCGCCCATTTCAAAATCACTTCTATCAAACCTGGTCCTATTTAAGACCAATACATTCTGCAAATTTCACTCAATTCTGCTCATCGGATCGTGAGTTTCCGTGAACAGAAGTTTTTGATGCTAAAAATATAGGTAAATTGGGCAAGGGTTACCAGGCGTGCCCGTTATACCATATCTTTTTTTTTTTTGGTTATGTAAACAAAGCACAAGATTTACATATGAGTGGCTTTTTTTTGAAGAAACGGCATTTTTTCAAGAGAGACGATGATTTGGAGGTTTTCATTTTCAGTGCCTGCCGTAGCTTTAGGGTTGCCAGCACGCTCATTAAAAGCTACACAAATCTACAACTAAATAATATCAATATGTTTTGAAAATTTCGTAATGATTGAATAGCTCTGTCAAAAGTTATCGCAATTTAAAAATTTTCAAATTTTCCCGTCCTCTTTTTAGGCACCCAGCGCACACATAGGGTTAAAAAATTCCAAAACATTATCCGATTCATATGTAAAACACGTTCGAAATTTATTTCGTTAACTTTATTTTTGCGAAAATTATTTGTGCACGAAATAATAGGTATATTAAAAATAGCACTTAAATGGCCGCCGGCGCCAAAAGGTTAACAACAACTGCCATTTAAAGAGACCTGGACCTATTCTGCATAGACACCAATGTATCCTGAAAGTTTCAGCTCAATCGGATGGCGCGTTCCTGAGATTATCTCACTGAAATTTTTTGATGATATATATATATATATATATATATATATATATGGAAATATGAATTTTTGGCCGAATCGATTTTAATACTAATGTTCTTCGAACATTAGTAAAAAATGATTATGGTTATAAAAATCATAATGTAGAAAAACACTGTCTTCACTAGGGAATCTCCTTAACTATACTGTAACTAGAATTAATTATGATTTTCAAAATCATAACTAATTGTAGTTACAATATAATTAAGTTCAAACATTACTCGTAATAATTATATTTTGACCAATGATGAATAAACCGACAAACTATCCACATTTTGCATAAAGTACCTCCTTATGACGTTGGCCTTAACACATTTCTGTTATGAATTTATCCCCAATGTGAGAGTTTTTTTGTACAGTTTATTTTGTTTAAATTATAACAATTAATTAGCCCTATTAGTAAAAACCTTTGAAGTAAAAAATGCAAAACTAATATTGCTAACTTGCAAAACTAATATTGCTACGACTGCTAGCCCTAAATTTCTTTGTGCCCCTATTACTTCCAATGCAGTCATCGGGTCAAAACGAAATTCGCAGGGTAGGTTGATTTTAATGTGGGGCAGGTGTGATATATTTGTGGCTTTGATGCTAGGGTTGCCAGCCCGATATGTTTTTCGCTACTTTCGTTTCAATAAATGTTTACATTATGTAATCATGTCGCGAACATTCACAACGAAATAAAGCTCCCAAAGTTTAAGTTCTAGAAATTTTTCAGTCTCGAACATCTTTCGTTTTTTGATCCCAAACATCTTTCTATCCCTGTAACTTTCGCCGAAATCATGGGATAAAATCGAGGTCGATAGAATTATTTGATTTTGACGTGAGGCAATTGTCGGAGACTTTTAGTTGCAGTGCTGGTAAAGTGTTGCAGGCACTGAGCATTTCCTTTGTTTATGTTATGTTATGCTGTTTTCAAAGTTTTGCAGTGTTTGGCTTTCCTAAATTTTGAAATTCATGCAAGTGGTAGTCCTGAAATCCTTTCCACTCTATGAGTTTAAATGCATTGTTAAGATCAAAGTGGTTTTACACTCGAAACAGGTTGGTGGTAGAATATGCACTCAAAATCTGCACGATTCTTCTATTGTTCATCGAACATTAGTATTTCTAGCGGTTCAGGTGCGCTAGAGTTTTTTTTAACTTGTAGGTATACTGGGCCTTTTCCAATTAACGTTTTCGTCTTCAGTTGGTTTAACAGATTGTGATATCAGAGCAAGTCAAACAGTGTCCGACTTCTCTCTGACTTTGCTCTTCTGTTTGAGAATTGATTATCACATTTGCTGGATCGCGAAGTCTACTTGTGAGTTGAATTCATGTTGTCTTAGCTTGTTGTAAACTTACCTACACCTCTGACTTGAACTTGTTATACGAAGCTTAAGATGAATACACGAATTCGGAAAGGCCCATTGTAAACAGAGTAGAGCTTGGTATAATTTTTAAGGACCGATAGCTTAACATTTAAGAATTTTAGCTGTTCAAATGTCAAAGAAAAGCAGGAAACCCCATCAACATAAACCATTGCAAAAAATCGTCCTTTTTACCCACAATACCAAATACCATCGCGCATAAAAATAATCATCGAATACGATACCTACATCATCACCAAATCCTTCCAATTTCAACTACTCAACCTGTGCTCACTAGCAATCCATCGCCTAGCCACTGTTCAACCAAATCATATTGATGCGCTTTCTTCAATATCGCGTTGCTTGACAAAAGCTCTTCGACAAATTTGATTTCCACCGTGAATATATGAAATATCGGCCCTAACCACACTTTGAACGTATCACCGTAAGTATCCAACCATTTCAAAGCGATCAATCCATAGTCTTCCGGATCCTTGCCGATAAATTCATAAAAACTACCAACTATCGGCCACGTAGGTGGTCCAACAAAATCACGAGCTAACTGACACACACGAAGATATTTGCGAAACGCTGTCAACGAAGGCACTAGCACGATTATTGATAAAATGGCGAAAAGAAGGAATAGAATCATATTCACGATTCTATCAACAAACAAAACAAAACAATTTTCTTCGCTGACCGAACAATACTAACTGGTTTATTTGTGAAAGTGCTCATAAACAAAAACACAGCTTGATAATTTGCAAAAATTTATTGGTCCCATGAATATTTTTTATCAGAAACCACCGAATGTATGATTTATTGGACCATATAAAAATCCAACGATTGGCATCATGATAGAGGTCAAATTCGTGTTTATCTTAAAAAAAAAATGAAAAAAAAATCTGTTCGGTCATGTGGAAAATTCACATGAGATAGTATATGAGATAACGAGTTGCACTTAGCGATAAATGTAAACTGTGAGCTGTTAAGCATTATTTTCTCAGCAGTACATGCGAAAATCAGGCAGCGGCATAGATAATATATGTGTCCCAATAAAAAGTTTGCCGTTATAATGCAAGAAGTGCTGAAATTCACACTACTAACTGTATGCTACCTCTATAATTGGATAAAATCCAAGTAACTCCTTCAAAGCTGACTAGTCATCATCATGCAGACTAGCAGAATAAAAACGACGTAAGCTATTCTGTCAATTTGTATACCTCCCAGTTCAGCTATTCTACATTGTTCAACGATTTTCTCCAAGAACAATCCCATGAAATAATATCCGGGCAACAGACAACTTTTAAGTCACTAGCTCCTAAGAATAAAAACAATCAAAATCAGTCTGTTTCTCCTGCCAAGCATTGTTCATTTTTGACTTAATTCGACAAAGATGGTCGGCGGTGAAATTTGATCAGCTGTCCCGTTTAAATCTCCGGGGCCTGATGGCGTCCTTGCGGCTGACATTCTGCAGTCCATGGAAGTATCGCTACCATGGCTCAGAGAGATCTATAAAGCTTGCCTACGCTTCTCGTATGTTCCCTTCAGCTGGCGGGAAACTAGAGTTGTGTTTATCCCTAAAGCAGGAAAAGTTTCGCATGTTAAGCCGAAGGACTATCGTCCAATAAGTCTTAACTCTGTCTTGCTTAAGATTTTGGAAAGGATCATTGATTACCATATAAAAAAAATCTATAGATCCTGTCAGCACGCCTATACCAGAGGTAAGTCGGTTGAGACTGCTCTTCACGTCCTCATTGAGCAAGTTGAGAAATCTCTTGCTCTAAAGGAATATATGCTTGCCGCCTTCTTGGGCATTGAAGGAGCCTTCAACAACGTAAAGTGTAACGCAATTGTTGAGACACTCTCGGTGCTACACGTGGATGAGCGGCTGATTGTTTTTATTGTGCAGCTTCTTAAAAGTAGAGTGGTAATCTCTTCCCTGGGGAATGTCAGCGTAAGACGAGGAGTCAGTGCAGGCACACCTCAGGGTGGGGTCCTCTCTCCCCTGCTGTGGAACATCACGGTGAATACTCTCTTAACAAAACTGGACCGTGCCGGCTGCAAAGTGATTGCTTATGCGGACGACATAGCGTTGGCAGTGTCGGGAAAGTATTTATCTACTCTATCGGAAAGGTTAAATCACTCTCTTGACAATCTCTCACGTTGGAGTCGTGAGTGCGGCTTGAATGTGAATCCTTGCAAAACGGAGCTAGTACTATTTACAAGGAAGTATAAAATTCCCTTATTTGAGTTACCCAAACTAAATCGGGTCTCCATTGAACTGATCCAGAAGGTCAAGTACTTAGGGCTTATCTTTGACTCGAAGTTACTATGGACCTACAATGTAGCAGAAAGAGCACGGAAGGCTTTCAATGCACTTTACTGCTGTAAAAGAGCCATAGGAGCGAATTGGGGATTACAGCCTCGTACTGTTGCTTGGCTTTATACCACTGTGGTTGAGCCAATTTTATTGTTTGGGGTAGCGTTCTCGTGGCAGGCTGCTCAAAAGGCTACCTGCAAACGGCAGCTTGAAAAAGTGCGGAGGATGGCTGCACTGCTGGTAACTGGAGCGCTCCGATCAACTCCTACTAAGGCACTTTTCGTGCTGCTTCATTGGCTGCCAACCAAACTACTTATCTTACAGCAAGCCAATCTTGCTGCAGTGAGACTTAATTGCATCTCTGCTTGGAATAGAACAGAAGTCGGCCATGCGGCAGAGAGGTTGCGGCTATTTTACAGGCTATCGATTGGCTTCTGTGTAATCGAATATTCGGGGTCAATATTGGTATTTTCACAGATAGCCAAGCGGCTATTAAGTCCCTTGCTGGTCCTTGTACAGTGTCCATTATTGTTACTGAATGCCGTGCATCTCTTAGGGAGATATCGAGACATTCGGTTGTTCAACTAATCTGGGTACCTGGACATAGGAGTTTTCTGGGCAAAACTGTGAGGCCGATGAGCTGGCAAGGCTTGGAACCTTGTTACCGGAGGTCTCTGGCTCCTCAATAGGAATGCCGATGACATCGGTGAAATTGGCTCTCAGGCAAAAATATCTTGACGGAACTGTCCCTGGTCAATTTAAAAGCGATAGTCCGGTTTATCAAATGAATCAGATGGTTTCCTGATTTAAGTGAGTAGGAGAGAGTCACTAATCTATTATGGCATCACAACGGACCTCTCTGGTGCCTATGTATGCCAGTTGGCAGGTCTCTGTGGATCGGCAGCCATTTCGACCTAACCTAACCTACTATTCAGCTATTAAATTTAAATTTAATGAAAAAATCTTGCCCGTATATTTTCAAAAATTAATACAACTAAAGATGCACATAACATTCAAAGTATACATACCTTACATACGGAAATTCTAAGCTGTACCTGACAGAAAAATATTAGTTTCATATTGAATACAGCAATAAAAATATATTTTCAATAAGATGAGTTCCGTATTGCATTTTCTGGTTTCTGATAAACGGAATATGCATTACCTGGAATAAATCTTATTCGTTTTAATTTTCAACTGTTATTTATGATATTTTATAACTGAAAAAGGTAAAATATTCGTGTAATGAGAAGCATGTATCATGTGCAACAGTTTAGAACTAGTATTATATCATAATTTTCAATTTTATATATTTTCATTTTTATATATTTTATATCATAATTTTCAAAATTTTGTGCGGTTTTTTGTTAGTAGTATAGTGTCTTGTTAATGAAATATTTATACAGTTGACTAGCGTAACTCATAATAGATGAGCACATCTGATTCGAGCCATACGCCACTGCCGACCCCAACGCAGGTTCCTACGTCATTGTGCGGGCCTTTTTGACAGAGAGCGGTGAAGGCCAGGCACTGGTGGAGGTAATAGGTAGAGCAGTGTCGACCATAACATCAACCGATGCTACTAATTATGTTTCGGGCATGTTTGTAAGTGACTTATAGGTTGCCCAGCAACGTTAATCGTTTGGAAATACAGTCGAACTTCGATAACTCAAATTTCGATAACTTAAATTTTCGATAACTCGAACAAATTTTAGTGGCAACAGCGCCAAAGTCAATAACTGCATATGTACATTTTTTCCTTGATAAGTCAAACTTCTACAACTCGAATTTCTTGATAACTCAAATAAAAATTAAGGCAACAACCTTCGACCAGTCGTATTTTTCGGGGAATCAGCAATTTACTGTCGATGCATTTTAGGTAGACCATTGTATTGTGCCGGGCTTGTGAACTCAAAGCAATATTTGCGACAAAATAGCGTTCTGGTAACAGTCTTCTACTGTGTTTGCTGCGATAAACTTCGGTCGTGTTTTCTAGCGAATTCGATTTATTCTAGTTTTGAGCGATTATATATAAACGATTTTTTGTTTTGCTCATAATTTTGTATTTTAAGATATGACATCGAAGCGAAAATTGAAGTGTTTGCCTTTAGAAGACAAATTTAAGCTAATAAACGAGTCGGAAAGTGATGCAAATAAAAAAATATAGACTTGGCAACTAAATATGAAGTATCAACTAGTACTGTTTCTTCTATTTGTTTGTATGAAAGTTTGGATAACGCCGTTTTTAAGTGGTTTGAAGCAGCCAGAAACGAAAACTTGGCCATATCCAGGGGACTTATTAAAGAAAAGGCTTTAGATTTCGCAAAGTTATTGGGTGACTCAGATTTTAAGGCAAGCGCTGGTTGGTTGGCTAATTGGAAGCGAAGGTAAGATAATGGAATTTATTTTCAAAAAGAAAAAATGTATTATTGCTATGTTTTTGTTATAAGAAGATGTGCGGTGAGAGTAATGACGTATCGGATGAAGATTGCGAGAAATGAAAACGTACAGTTCTACCAAAATTATTGGAAAAGTATGAAATGCGTAATTTATTCAACGCGGATGAAACGGCGTTGTTTTTTAGATGCTTACCGAATAATACTTTAACCTTCAAGAACGAAAAGTATCACGGATGGAAGCACAGCAAGGAGAGAGTCACGTTACTGTTGGATGCCAATATGGACGAATCAGAA
This sequence comes from Nemotelus pantherinus, assembly GCA_963978885.1. Taxonomy (NCBI): domain Eukaryota; kingdom Metazoa; phylum Arthropoda; class Insecta; order Diptera; family Stratiomyidae; genus Nemotelus; species Nemotelus pantherinus. Next base: position 160,661,568 of record OZ022263.1, read on the forward strand.
AAACTTAAAATTTTGCTAATAGGAACGACGCTGCTTCCGAGGAGTTAATTGGCTACCAGTTTATTATAAATCAAATACGAAGGCATGGATGACAGGGCAATACTTTGAGGAATGGCTTTTGAATTAAGATAAAATGTTTTCACAAGCGGGAAGAAAAATTATCTAACTCATTGATAACTGTCCGGCTCATCCTCAAAGTATTCAATGCAAGTAACGGTCAATTGAACTTGCGTTTTTCCCACCAAACATGACATCAAAAATACAACCGCTCGATCAAGGAGTAATACAGAACTTAAATACAAAAGTAATACAGAACTTAAATATCATCGAAGAATCTGGAAGAAAATCATAAAAGACATGGAATCGCATACGAAACGTGTTATTACATTGAAGGACTGTATAGATGAGGTGACCAAAGCGTGGAAGGTTGCTGTTAAGTCTGAGACCATTTCTAATTGTTTCCGCAAAGCGGGATTTGGTCTACACTCTGCATGGGAGCCTGATGACGATATGACATTACATTTCTTGAGAAAAAACGAAAACGCTACGGAAGCTGATATTCGAATCTTGGAATCTGAATTCCAGACTTGGATGCATATAACAAATCAATCGGATAACGAAAGACTTTTTCCGCGACTATTTACAAATTGATGAAGATCTAAATCTGAATGCATTTTTCCCCAACTATTTTTATATTTAGCATTTCATATCTTAGAAGAGCTAACACTAGATACGCGATGATCTGCTTATCCTCATCAGCTAATGAGGAAATCCATTTTAGTGGGTCTTTTGTATATCCCTCCGAGAACACAGGGGGTGAAATTGACCCCAGAGACCTTTTTGACCGATCGCAGCGCTTAGGCCTGCGGGAAAAGAGGAGTACTATATGCTTCTAAACATATTTCTGTGCCTTGACTATGAGTTTACACCGTTCGCTTCCAGTCCCAAATCGTTAGTCGTCGTTGAGAAGCCTTTGAAGCAGATTAAGGGGTCAAATATACCCCATCTGTACTCGACGTCAATTTTGAGGTAAAAACTCAATTTTTTTTACTTTATAAATCGACAGCTTAATTTAAAAAAGCCAAAATATAAGTTTGCCATTGATTTAATTTTTTTTGTTTTTAGCAATATAGCGTATAATCTGCGTTTTAGTGTACGCAATAATTTGTTAGCTGAAGACAATGATAACAATTTTGGCGAGATTGATTCCCCCGAAGACGACCATGTCTCGGAGCAATCAGAATCTGATTATTCAGAAGATTATACCGTTTTTGCAACCCTTTATATAGAACTAATTTTTTTTATTATTTTACTATGTCTGATGAGTATCCATATACATTTTCAGCTCAAAATATTCAAAATTGACAAAGTTATGATTTTTTTTAAAAATGCAAATTTTAAAATCTTCACAATCGCCTCCGTATAATAGATACCTTTATTTCAAGGGCCACAATAGGACTAATTTTTTTATAATTTTGTCATATCTTGAGAGATTCCACTTAAATTTTTAGCCAAAAATATTGAAAATGAAATAAGTTACGATTTTTTTTGTAAAAAAGCTGATTTTCGACAAAACTGTTTTGTCTCGAATTTTTTTTTAGGAATCTTTAGGACATTTAAGAGGGGGTATGGTCAGAAAATCGTTTTATTTTTTTGTTTAGTGACTAGTGTATAGTGACTCAGGAGTATCCATACCAAATTTCAGGTCGATCCGAGCAAAATTAACGAAGTTATCGGCTTAACAATACAAATAACTCAAATTCTTATTTTCGCGCAAATCGCGTTCCTTTCCTGCTTTATTAGCCGCGCGCAGATCTCATATACGTAATAGTAGAGTCTTCCCACTCTATCTACACCTGTCTGTGCTATATTTGTGTAAAAACACTTATATATGTGACTTGCAGTAGTATACATTCATTTCATCGAGCAGTTACGGTACACGCGTTTCGTAATTTTTCACGCACTTTTGTTGCACAGTTAAAATTTTGAAACGCGTTTTTTGAGGAATTTTATTTTTCAAGTCGGTGAGACACGTAACTCGAAAACTACTCGACCGATCTTTCTGAAATTTTGCACACTATTTTTGTAGGCAATTTACTAGGTAACGCTGTGGAGATATTTTTTTCTTGCTTTTTTTTATTTATGGAATTTTGTACAACTGAAAACAGAAATTTCGAAAAAAAAATTTCCGTTTTTTTCGTTTTTTTGACTTCAAACTTATACCAAAAATTAAATAATCTAGATATTTGGAAAAACTTGAAAGCGTTACCTCAAGAAACTCATAAACTAACGAAATATTTTTGGTTTTTTTGTTTACGATGATCCAGTCATTAGTTATGTGTCTCACCGCAAATCAACTCTTTGTCCTGAACGAAAATGTCAAATTCATGTCACGAACTTAATTTTCGATATTTTTCAATAAATTTTTTTTTGGATACTCTTCAAAGGTTGTTCTTTACTGTAGATATTATCCTAATCAAGTAACTATTAACAGTTTTCTAAAAAAAAATCTTGAAAATGGGTATAAAATGTGCTGCTCTGACCATATTTTCGCCAAAAAGATGGGCATGAACACCAAAGCTAGATCCATTCGCTATCAAACCCTGATCCGGCGTATCCTGACTTATGCATCCCCATCCATGATTACCTGTTCAAAGACTGTCATGGCCGAAGCGCAGATATTTGAAAGAAAAATCCTCCGCTTCTGCACTGGTAAATTCTGCAACCCGGTAACTAAGAAGTGGCCAAAGAACCTTTTCCTGTATCAGGAGTCGGGACTGACGCCACTTAGCGACCGGGCTGTAGAATTAACAAGATTCTACAGACTAACAGACGAACATGAGAACGGACAGATTCGGTCAATAAGGCATTGGCATATGGGCGCGTTAGTTCCAGCTGCCAGTAGGCAGTTGGTTAAACAACTCCAATATAACAGATTAGCATTAGGTAAAAATAAAAGGCCAGAATTATTCGATGGATTAACACAGGTCGTTATTATAATAATATAAAAAATAATTTAATGCTTTTATTGCAATATTTTTTTAAAATTTCGATAATATTACACACTGCAACTTACCACAAATAATATCCAAAGCACATATACCGATATGATCATTAATACGAACATAATCTCGAATGACACTAGCTTTTTGAAGAATATCCACTAAAATATCACTTTCTTTGTCAAAAATACCAGCATATTGCTCGAGAGCTTTAAAATGAAATGCAGGCGTGATAATTTTACGTCTACGATACCATTTTCTTCCTGAAAATATTGCAAACCGCTAAGTCTCGAAATCACATAAGAATCTATAAGTCGAAGTGGTATACCTGTACTTAGAAGCAGTCCATCATAAATCCAATTCTTTAGATAATCATATTCGTGAGCTTTCGTTATTAATTGATTCGAACCGAGAATACATTCTAGCATTTTCGTATCGGCTATGAAAATATTCAATTCTGTTCCGATCCAAAATCGAAATGAATTTCCATATTTTTCCCAAAGCTCGAAAATAAATGGAATTATATCTTCGGGTTGTTTCGCCAAGGCCAAATATGAATTGCCAACAAGAGGCAATGTGATAGGGCCGTGAAAGTGTCGCGTGAGATACCAAGATTTTATGTAATTTCGGGAAACAAACAGGATAAGTAAGACTGTTAGTGCAGATATAGCAAGAAGTAACATGGTGTGCTTATGGTCTACAGTAAGATGCCACTGAAAATAATATGATGACATGTGGTTTTCATGTTCTGATAATTATTTTCGATACGAACGATTAGCGAAGATAATTACTGTAGGTAATGGATGTAATCAAGACAGAATTTTCAGATGGTATCTACGCGGAAATGTAACAAAATTGACATTGAAATGCTTTTCTGGGTGATAAGTATTTAAAAAAAGCTGTGAGTTGATGGAAGCTACATTTTCCGAAAATGTTCAAATCAAAGGTAAACTAGGACATAGTTTTTGGATGAGGGTGGATAAAATCTCCATTCTCATTGATGGTTTTTTTTATAAGTGGTCATTATACAATTCTCATACGCTGTGAAAGTTTTATTATTTTAATTTATTTCAAAATACATTTGAAACATCAAAAATGAGCAGAAAACGTGAGGAAATAGTAAAAAAACTGAAAGTAAGTAGAAAACGGCGCACAGTCAGTAAATAAGGACACAAGCCTAAAAATAAGACTATCCACTTACTTTTAGCTAGAGTTGATAGTGCTGGCTGAGACAGAGCAATCCAGTAAAAATAGCATGCCAGTGTCACGTTAGGAAGTTAGTGACAAAGGAACATAAATACAATTGCTCTAATTTTAGACAGATTTATTTATTAAATTCTCTAACAAATAAATCAGACTTACGTCCAAATGTAGATTATAAAAAACAATGAAAGAAAAACTAGTCCAAGAAATAGAGCAAAACAGTGTGACAATACAGGGTAAGAAAAAATTACTAAACAAAAATAAATAAAATATACAGCAAGTTCCAAAATTGACATGATATTTTAGGACTCTATTTTTTTAAAAAGTTTTTGGGTCCAAAGAACGTCAATGGAAGAGGACCGAGTTTCAACTTGTTATTTTGTCGAGCTATGCGTAGTAACGGTGAATCAAAGTAACCATTATTTCGCGTGAAAGGAACGTTAAACATAAAAAAGGAGCTGTTAAATCGAGACACCACACTTGACAAGAATATTCCACAATATTATGGACTAATGATAGAAAAAGATGCAAACATGTGGCGAGGTTAAAAAAAAGTTTGGATAATAAAGCCAGACAACTTAGAAGCACTGTCAGTGATGAACATTATATGTATGTTGATCGAATTTCAGTTTCGGATCAAATTTCACACCAAGGTCATGGAAATTGACAGCAACATGAAGCGAGGAATTTAAAACAGCGTGAGAGAACATAATAGATGTAAGTCGACATTAGCCTTCGTATTAAAGAAGAATACAATTTAATTGCTCATGAACTCTATAATAAGTCTCACGAAGCGTATGACAGATACATTAAAACTACTGGGGAGAATATAATTCGCGACCCCAAAAATATTTTTGATTTTGCTAATATGAAGCGGCAAACAAGCGGCTACCCCTCTTCAATGTCCACTGAAAATTCGATGTTGTCTTCTTTTCCTCAGGAGATCTGTTACTTTTTTGCTGACCATTTTCAAGAAGTTTTTGGTCCAGTTATCATTCCAACAATGTATCGATTCCCGGGTGCGACTCAAACAATTTTTGCTGAGGATATGACCACATCGAGGAATGAAATATTTACTGCCATAATGGAGCTTGACAGTAACAAGGGCCCTAGACCTGACCTCTTTCTTCCAAATTTTCTAATCAAGTGTGTAAAACAACTGATGTCACCCCTTCATACTATATTCAATAATTCTCTCTCCTCTGGGCTATTTCCTTCGTATTGGAAATCTTCTTATATTACACCAATTTATAAAAATGGCGATAGACGTTCTATTCAAAATTATAGAGGTATCGCCATTCTATCTGCTATTCCCAAACTATTTGAAAAAATCATCTACTGCAAACTTTCTCCTCTGATCTTGACTGAACGAGCAGCAGCATGGATTTAGGAAAGGTCGTTCTAATACAACTAATCTTATGGTGCTTGTTTCTGATGTTTTGTGCAAAATGGAGAAAGGTGATCGAATTGACGCAGTCTATACAGACTTTACCAAAGCATTCGACCGAGTTGATCACTCCGGTTTGGTTTCCAAGCTGAAATAATTCGGAATTGCAGGATATTTACTAAAGCGGCTTGGCTCCTACCTCCACGACCGCTTGCAATTTGTGAAATTCCAAGGTCTTATTTAAATCCGGTGTACCTCAAGGAAGTCATATTGGCCCTCTTCTTTTTAATATTTTTATATCTGACATATCCGAGGTTTTATCTGATATTCCTCATTTACTATATGCGGACGACCTCAAAATCTACCATGTCATCAGGTTACAATCTGACGCGACCTTTTTTCAGTCTAAACTGAACTCTCTAGACCATTGGTGCTCCACGAACAAGCTCCCTCTTAACATTACCAAATGCCGCGCAATTAAAAAACTACACGCGTTCATTATACATAGCGCCTCAACAACATGGCACTCAGCAGGGTTGACAACATATTAGATCTCGGTGTCATCCTGGATGAAAAGCTCCACTTCAATCTACATTGCGATAGAGTGCTTTCCCGAGCAAGTAAACAACTTGGTTTCGTCAAGCGACGAGCCAAAGAGTTTAAGAACCTCTGGGTTACTAAATCCTTATATATTTCACTCGTTCGGCCTCTTGTTGAATATGCGTGCGCTATCTGGAACTCGGCTTTCGAAATTCACAGCCAAAGATTTGAGTCTGTTCAGAAGCAGTTTTTACTATTCGCTCTGAGAGATCTTTTCAAACCTTATGATTTCAGTAATCTACCACCATACGAATATCGCGTTAAATGTATTAACTTGTTACCCCTTGCGTCGAGAAGATTAATGTTATCTGCCTGCTTCAGCTTCGATGTCATCAGAGACGTGGTTAATGTCGTCTACTTGAAAGAAAAGTTTGTGCTCAATCAGCACTTGAGAGTCAATAGACCCCGACGATTGCTTATTGAATACCAACACAACACAACACATGCAGCAAACGAGCCAATAAATAGGTGCTGCAGGCTATTCAATAGCATGAGTGAGAACTTTTCCCCTACGATATCTAAAGTAACTTTTAAAAATAATATTATGAAGGATCTCTCTTTATAGTCTCCCCTTTCCCGCACCATAATAATATATATGTATTGTATATTTAATTTATATTAAAATTCATTTTCATTTAGTTATTTGTCATTTGTTATTCATTTAGTTATTTGTCATTTATTTACTACTTTATTTGTTATATCTTTGTAACTAATTTATTTATGCGTCATTTATTAGTCTTGTATTCATATATAGTTTTGTTTTTTATTTTGTTTCGTAATTTTATCCATGTACTATTTTATGTTATTCTTCAGTACATCTATATCTTGCTTGGTGGATAAATAAATATAAATAAAATAAATGAATAATTTTATTCGTAAAATAAAATAGTTTGTGATGTTTTACGTGACATTCAGGGTAAGTGCGTTAGCAATGCACCAGTTATTTAACGCAGAGAGATCATTTTGCAACCAATAAGAATCAGACAAAAGTCAAGGAGAATGTACACAAGATGGCAGTCAGAAACAACGTTGGGCCAAAAATCTTGCGGAACTCCTGAGGTAGAAAAAAATGTAATAGAGGTGCAGGAATGGACAGTTACGATCAACAACCTAGGAAGCGAGCTAGCAGAGTAGAGGACCAGAGACACTAAGATTTTCACGCTTCAGAATAAGATGATTCACAGAGAAATCACAGAGAAATCTCTATGAATGACATCTGTCTGCTTTTGCTGATCCAAGGCAGATGCAACCACATTGGTTAAAGAAAGCAATTTGGTCAATGTAGATTTGCCTTTTATGAGCACATGCTGCTCACGAGCAAGAAAAGATTGAACGAAAGCCACCCTTATAAGCCACCCTTTCAAACAGTTTACTGAAGCAGGAAAGGAGTGAAATGGGGCGATAATTAGAGATAAACAAACATGGTCACCAGCTTTGTGTACGGGAAAAACATTTTTCGTTTTCTATAGGGATGGGACTGTACCTGAAGTAATGCTTGGATTGAGGGATATTTCTAATACCATCCGGACCACAGCCAAGACTAGTAAAAAGGGAGCACATTAAGGATTCTACTTCAAAAGGGTTTGTACGAAAAGAGGATAGTGTTGGAGAGAATCGGGGAAGAGAAGTAGCGGAAAAAGGAAGAAAAATTGTTGCAAAAGAAAAAAGACAAGTAACAAGCAAAAAGCTCATTATTTCGAGGGTAATCTAGCCTCTTCTTCAGTGTCTATAGACTAGACCAGCCATTGCCTATCAGTCAGATCGATGGACACTTGAGAAGAGGTGTTCGATACCAATCTGGAAAAAGGAAACAAATAATTAAATGGATGGTGTGGATATATCAAAACCTTACCTGGGTCTTGTCTAGACTTGAATTTGACGAAGCATGCAGTCAGCTGAGATGTAATACATTGATAATGTGTTCCAAGTGAAATTTCTGATATCCAAACAAGTACAGTAGTTAAAAGTAATGTTATTGGAAAAAGTTGAACATGAATCACTAAGATTAAAAAGGGGGACCATATGGTTCTTTGAGTCAGTCTCTCTTGTTTTTGAATAACTCGTCTCTAACTATACAAAATACGGAAAATTTATTTCCATGAAATCAAAATTAGTCATATCATTTTCAAATGTAAAATGCAATCAATTGCATTTTACACTTACATTTACATTTCAAATTTGATTTGAACTAAAACAAGTGGAATCAAATATGGACAGAATAAAATATGGCCCTGTTGATGAACGAAAGCCGATGTATATGTAAATATTTGCACATAAAATGTAACGCACCTAGTGTGGGCTGTTCAAAACTAAAGCATTTCATTTTGCTCAGCAAAATATTTGAAAAATCAAGTCATTCAGCAAGAAATCAAATGGCTGTGCATAAAAGAATTCCATTAGTTTGATTTCTTCTAACTTTCAAGAATTTTAATGTAAAAACTAATTTTTCATTTAAAAGCTATAGATAAATTTCAATTTCTGGTTAGATGCTGATATTTCGCAGGCAGTCTATCCAATTCTTGAGCAATCGATCAGACTGATAGACACTGACCGATAGTCAATGATGGGTCTGATTTATAGACACTGAAGAAGGGGGCAGATTACCCTCAGAATATCGATAGTTGTCAAGAAACTGAAATATATATAGCTTCGAAAGGGGAAATCGGTCTTACAAATAAAATATTTTACTCTGAAAGCTAGAAAAATTCAAATAAAGTTAATTCAAAAAATACATGATATTTTCGAAAAGAAAGTTTATCCGAAGACATTGTACTTTTGAAACAGTGCTAAAAGCTTTTTTTACGTCGGCAATTGTTCTGGTGCGATGTCCTTTGAAGGAAAACAAAAAGGAAGTCTGGGGAGATCGAGCCTATACACCGAGGCTATAGATGTGGCAAAGTAGCTGATGATGACGAAGGTTTTGTTGGCTGGCATGTTGTTCAGATGGAATTCGTAATTCAAACAAACCTGATCATGATTCTGTTTTTTTTTTTGCAAAATTCAGAGTTGATAGACGTCACAGGCAATATAAACTTATGGCGGATAATTTCTTGGATCAAAAAGCTACAGTGGTATGGCGTTGATTCTTTGATTTGCCTCTCCTAGCTTTCAAAATCGAGATGATACTACGCTGTGCCAGTTGAAAATTGATCCTACATCAAAAATCGAAGTTTCGTCCCCTGTGATAACAGTGTCCAAAAAGTGAGGATCATTTGCATGCATTTTCAACAGATATTGTCAAATTTCCGCACAATAAACTTTTTAGCCATCGTTTGTTATCTTGGGGACAGACTTTGCGCACACTTTTTTATGTGCACATTGTTGAACACAATCTTGTGGACGATATTTTTTTTTGGAAAATATAACAAGACATTCAATAAAAGAATACTAATTTGACGAGCTGTCTGCGAAAGTTACTTGACACGGATAATATTTTCTTGGTTTGAGGAGTTTAATGTCGATCGTGGTTTAAGGTCCAGCGAGTGCATCGTTGTCCTCCTCTTTACGACTTTCTAAAAATATTTTATGCCATCTTTGCATTTGCCTTGTTTTACTAGACACATTTGTTGAAGTGGGTGTGGGATCATGCCTTGTAAAAAGAATGAAACAGAGATTCAAAAAATTACCTGTCTTTACTCTCCCAGAGGTGAGAGACAATAATCCAACCACTCACTCGGTAACTGACATCTACAAGCACCAATCCTTGCAGATAGAGTGTACTGTACTGTGCATTAAAAAATGTTCACATAACTTTTCGAGCAGTAGGAGCTATTTTGGTGGGACTCGAATAAAGAAATAATTTCGAAAATAGCTACTTTATAAACAAACTAATCAGAGACTCGTTTCTGTAAATTGAGAAGAGAAAAATCTCTATCCGATGATGTTCTAATTCACCACGCAGAACGCTACTGATTGAGTTTGGCAGTTTCAGTACTGTGTAATAGTAGCTGTGTTTAATAAGCTGCTCTAGGTTGAGCTAGGTTGAGATATCTCAACAAAATGTGTTTAAAGAGCAATTAGGCTGCTCTAACTTGCCCGAAGTTGCTCTGATTTGTGTTTCATGAGTCTGCTCTAAGTTGAACTAGAGCACTTTAGAGCACGATTTTTACTCTACTTTTTTGGTAGAGCAAGTTCGGACAAGCAACCAGCTGTTTTCCAACTGTCACGGAACCAACTTTCAACAAAAATTGTTACTGAAGTGCAGTTTTTGTTAGTGAAGTTACAGGTTGACCTTCTGACAAGTAATGAATTTTGAGAATTGCCTCTCAGCTGCTCTCACTTGCTCCACTTTTTTCTGCCTCTCAATTGCTTTGGTTTGCTCGACTTTTTTTGACAGCTGCGCTATTATAACTTGCCTTGAGATGCTCTGCTTTTTTTCGTGCTCATTAAACACAGCTATAAGTAGAGAAGTGTAAATCGAAATAGAGAATGGAATAGAAATAGAGAAGTGTGAGCTTGCTTTCGTGAGAAAAATTGCTTTTGAATTCGTTTGAAACTGAGCACGGTAGGTAGGACTTCTTCGAAAAGCAGTGAGGTACTGTCCCACCGGAGTCCATGGCTTCATTTTACCTTTCATTATATATGTTTTTCGTTGAATTTTCATTGGCAAGCGAAGCTTGAGTACAAGAAGTTCGTCACTTAAATAGCTATATTAATATTGTATATTTAATGGCTGAAGATTTAGAAGTTAAAAATGACAGATGCATTCTTGCTATCATACGGTAATATTAGTGGCCTTAGAAACATGCTGCGGATTCAGAAACGAGTTATGAAAGATTCAGTAGGACTCCTTTAACATTCCAGAAGCGAAATTTCTAAAGCTCATTCGTGTCACTAAAGAAGGTTGAAAAATTGTACGGGCAAAAACATCTGGAGCAATTAAGTGCTCACTAGAGAGATAGAATAAAGATGCATCCCATATTGGATTATTATGCGGCTGGTTATTCCTTAGAGATTACGAGCAAAAGCATTCCAGTCCAATAAGTAAAACCTTATTTGGTATTGATATCAATAATAAATGAAAATAAATCAAAATCGAATCAATAATAATAATTTAGTCAATTTATAATCAATAAAAAAATGTGTATTAACTGTTCCTTGATTATTTTTCTCCACTTTCGATTTCTTTCTCATCTTTCAATATGGAACTACAAAACTTTCCTTGTCACAAACACGTCCTACATATAGGGCATCGAATCCCGAGATTTCGGGATTGCGGATCCGAGATTTCGGGATTTCGGGATTGATAAAATTCAACCCATTTTGATAATTAGAAAAGTTTGGTCATTACGAAATGAGCGAACAACCCAGAACTCAATACTAAAAGAAATATCTTTTTATGAAAACGAAGGCGCTAAGGACTCATTATTACAACTGGCATATGATTAAATGCTTAATATCCCACCAAAAAGTCTAGAACCTGAAATATCTTTTTCAGCAGCTGGAAATATTGGGTTGGGGAAAAAGAAATGTCGTATTTGTGATCGAAATTTGACGCTTTATTTAACATACGTAAAATTATCCGATTTAAGTCAAATATGCGCCGTTTTGTTTGCAAACTTGTTGCCATTTAGAAGACAACTTCATTATCCTCCTTTTATAAAACCCCCCTCCTTATTTGCAAAAAACTCAGACAGCCAGTTTTCGCAAGCCTCTTTTGAGGCCAACTTAGTATCACCAAGAGCATTTTGCATGGACCGGAAGTGATGGTAATCACTTGGTGCCAAGTCCGGACTATACGGTGGGTGCAATAGGATATCCTATCCGAGCTCCCGTAGCTTCTGGCTGCTCATCAAAAATGTGTGAGGCCAAGCGTTGTCCTGGTGGAACAGAACACCATTCCTATTGACCAATTGTGGCCGCTTCTGGTCAATCGCCTGCTTCAAACGGTCGAGCTGCTCACAGTAGAGGACCGAATTGAGGGTTTGGCCATAGTTGAACAGCTCATAGTGGATGATTCTCTTATAATACCACCAAACACACAGCAAAACCTTCCTGGCCGTCAGTCCGGGCTTGGCGATGGTTTGGGCCGGCTCGCCGCGCTTCGACCACGATTTTGTTCGCTTGACGTTGTCGTACGTGATCCACTTTCCATCACCAGTCACCATCCGCTTCAAAAATGGGTCGAGTTCGTTCCGTTTGAGCAGTGCATCGCAGGCGTTGATTCGGTCCAACTCGTGTGGCACCCAAACTTCCATCTTTTTTTGGAATCCAATCTTCTGCAAATGGTTCCAAACGGTTTTATGGTCTATACCTAGTTCCTGGCCAATCGAGCGAATGCTCACATGCCGGTCTACTTGGATGATTTCGACGATTTTATCGGTTTCTACGATTGGCCTACCAGTACGAGGTGTATCTTCGACATCCACTACACCAGAACGAAATCGATCGAACCAACGCTGTGCTGTGCGAATCAGTATCGGACCCATAAACTTCACAAATTTTTTCGGCCGCTTTCGTTGCATTTTTACCTGTCAGGTAGTAAAAACGTAAAATATGACGAATTTCTTGCTTGGTTGACTCCATCTTTGACGCGCTATAACATGAGATTGAAACGTACGATCACAACACTGTCAAAGAGACACTTGTAGCACAGATTGTCGTCTTCAAATCGCCGTATAATATGACCCGATGCAATAAGTACAACACAAGATATGCTTAAGTGTCGCCATCTATTGACAAAATACGACTTTTCTTTTTCCCCAACCCAATATATGCAGCAGAATAAGGTCTAGTTTAAATTTTGAAACTCTTGACGAATTATGTCTATTAAGAGCATACTTTCAAAACGAATCAGTAGTTTGAACCAATCGATATAATTACCTATCACTTGTGTCATTGAAAAGCAATATTATTGTGTAATTGATATGTAAACAACTAAAAAGAATAATTTATTTGTATTATATTATAGTAACATCCGTTATGCTGATTAAATTTCAATTCGTTTTTAACTAATTTTATAATTAAATATCATGACCAAATAAGGAAAAATTATTCGATAAGAAGATAAGAAGAAATTAGATCATAAGATTAAATTAGATGCGATTAAGATTACCGTTTTACTTGCTAGTACCCATGTACATATGTATGTGCATCAATTTAGCAACATAATCTACTTAACTTCTAGTTTTATGTATTTAAATAAAGTTTTGATTGAGTAAAAATAAGCACATATATCTGCTTGAATTCGCTTAGTATACATAGTTCTTTTGTAAAATTTCAAGCTGAAGCTAGTAGGGGCGGTTAGATTCGCCACGCTGAAGCTTAGATCACTTGCGTTTTTAAAAACGATATTTATTTTTTTATTCTCTACCTCGTATTTGACTTGTGGTAGTAATTTGATTAAAGAATCTTAGAAGATTGAAGAGTAAAATTGACTAAAGAATCTTCTTACAAAGAAGAACGACATAGCGTAACTTTTCACTATCTCGGGATCCCGAAAATTCTAATCCCGAAGTTTAGGGATTAGAATTTCAATCTCGGGATTAATGTCCTACCTACATAGCCGTAACAAAGTTGAATTTAATGAGCTACTCTGGGTTGAACTACGTAGGTAGAGATATTTCAGCAAAATGTGTCTAATGAGCAATTCGGCTACTCTAGCTTGCCCGAAGTTGCTCTGATTTGTGTTTTGTGAACCTGCTCTTGGTTGAACTAGAGCAATTTAGAGCACGATTTCTGCTCTACGTTTTTTAATAGAGCAAGTTTGGGCAAGCAACGAGCTCTTTGTCAAATGTCACCGAACTGATTTTTAACAAAAAACTGTGACTCATGTAGAATTTTTTATTAGTGAATTGACAGGTTGAACCTCTGACAAGCAATCAACTTTGAGAGCTGCCTTTCAATTGTTCTAATTTGCTCGACTTTTTTGACAGCTGCTCTATTTGAACTTGCCTTGAGATTCTTGGTGTCATTAAACACGGCTAATATTGACTGAGAACTGAGACAGATGCCTGAACTGGAAAAAACTACGTAAATTACTAGAATATTTTAACTTATTCTGCTTAACAACTATAAAATATTTTTCTTTAATGCTTAGGGGAGGTATAATGCAGCCAAAACCTTTCAACACTTTTCATTACAGCACACATGCTGCAGAGACTAATCTTAGCTTTAAAATGCATCTAGAATATTCCGTGAATATGAATTGATTACATGTGACTAATTACGCTATAAAAAATTCCGATATATAATCTTAAAAATTTATGACACTGATATTTACTAATCTTTTCGTGAATTAAAAACGTGATTGCGAAATATTTATACATACCACATAGTGTATCCAAAGCGCATAAACCAACCAAATTGCACATATCTATATCGTCTCGGCTACCAAATTTACGGAGAATATTCACTAAGACATTGCTCTGTTCGTCGAATACCTCAATAAATTGTTCCAAAATTTTAAAATGAAATGCCGGTGTAATAATTTTCCTCCTTTTGAACCATTTTTGACCTAAATATGTCCAGAAGATATAAAGCAAATTATTCCGTGTCACTGAATTATAGTCTTTTAAAAGTATAGTTACTTTGACTTGAGATTGGCTTTAAGAACTTAATATATTCAAAAATTATCAATCGTTTATCATTTTATCATGAATCAGATATTTATGATTTTCAAAAATTAATTCGCCAAAAATCTTCATTTTTTTTTCAATTCACTGTAGATTTCACTAATCAAAAATTACAACACAAACTTCATTGTTCTCGTCTCACCTGAACTCACCAACAGTCCTTCCTGCAACCACGAATCCAACAAATCATATTCTACAGCCTTATCCAAAATCTTATTTGTTCCCAGGACTTCTTCGACAAACTTCAAATTCGACACCAAGATATTCAAATCCGGTCCGATCCATATCCGTACAATATCCCCGAACTCCGGCTCAAAGTTAATAAACAATTGCAAGAAATCTTCGGGCGCTATTCCTACGAAGAGGTTAGCATTGCCAATCAGTGGATAGGCTTTTGGTCCTGGAATTTTTCGTGCCAAAATCACGCGTCGAAAGTGTCCCCGAAAGAAATAGTACACCAGGAAAATGACGAGAACAATTATTATGAATAGCAGCAACATCGCGATCGGACTGGTGCGATCTCTCGCAATGACAAGAACTGATTAAAATTATAATTTTTTTCTAATATTGCTGCTGGAATTCTTCGTAGTATTTTTGCTATCAGTACATAGAGTTTGGATGAGATAAGATTGAGTAGTTTAGACTTTGTATTTTTTTGTATGAAATTTATGATGTTTAAGAAGCGTATTTTTATTTTTTTTCCGATCGTCAATGGCTGATTTGAATGAATTGAGAGATTTTGAAGTTAAAAGAGTGAATTACTTGTGGCTATCAGTGAACGTGTTCGAAAATTTTAAGGGTAATGGTGAAACTTATGAAAATGCCATATGAATTGTTTTATATTAACCGGTCAACCGGAAGAAGTACATATTTATTTCCATATTTATTTATTTCAAACCAAACAAGGTGTATACATAAAAAAAATAACAATTTACATTTTTACATTTTTCTCAAACTAAACTAAAATAAAATCACATAAATGAACAAAATAACATTTCGCAGACTTACCTTAACCTGTAACTATAAGATGGAAGACTTTCAAAATCATGTGGACTCTATAGATTTCTCAGAGCAAAAAGAACAAACTGCTTTTGGATAGATTCCAGCCTATCACTATGAATATTGAAAGTAGGATTTCCGACGATACACCCATATTCGAGTAAAGGACGAACTAAAGATATGTACAGAGTTTTTGTGACCTATATTCAATTCAATTAATTTATTGATCACAAAAATTCATAATAACGGAAAAGCTTACATACTAAAATCAACCTGTGTAGTAGCCTCCTTATAAGCATAGCTTGTGCAAGGAGGTCTATTCAATTCTTAGGTCTATGCCTTATCTGTAAATGTTTAACACTTACATCTAATTAACAATTTATAGATAGAAGATTAGTTACAATGCGGGCTTAAATAAAATTAAAAGTTGCTTTAAATTCTTCATTAGATAGTGCTAGGAGCCATTTTTTTACATTAAATTTGAATCTTTCAAACGAATTAATGTTTTTTTAAATATTCAGGGAGCTTATATTAACAAGTGTTTTGCTCTCATAAACTTTGAAATTCATGCCAGTGGTAATATCTGAAACCTTTCCACCATATGAGTTATAATGCATTCTTGAGACCAAAGTAGAAAGTGGCGTTTGAAACAGTTTGGCCGTAATAAGCAGCTAGTGTGGTAGAATATGCACTCAAAATCTGCACGATTCTTCTACTGTTCTTCGAACATTAGTGTTTCTAGCGGTTCAGGTGCGCTAGAGTTTTTTTAACGTTAAAATCGTTTTGTGTATTTGCTTATGTCCCAAGTGCTACTGAATTCAAATGGGGCTCAAGAAAGATATGACAAGAAATTGCAGAAATTTTTTTGCAAACACAGGTACTCAATGACCACTCTAATTTCGTTTTCCTCCATTTTGATGTTCTCTCTTCCACTATTCGTATTCAATTTAGACTTTTAAGAAGCGTATTTTGTTCATTTATGTGATTTTATTTTAGTTTATGTTAGATCAGGGAATTTCTCGGCGATGCTTGGACGGAGAAAAATAAAACCACGACCGTACTTTTTGAATGTGACAACCAGAAGAAGCACGTTTATTTCATTTTTCATTTTTCATTTTAATGCATTGGCATTATTGAATGTATGATGTGAAGTTGTTTGAAATCTATCACTACTTTTCAACATTCTACCTGAATTCAAAGCAAGTTCATTTATAATATTAAATTTGTTTTGTTTAAGAACGATATGAGTATTTTGTATCCAATATTTTGTTCAAGAGCGATATGAGCTGAAATAAATATGTTTCTAAATATTCATTTTAATTTGATTATATACAAAAGACTCGAATAACTTGTAACAACTGTTTTAATAACATGAATAAAGACTATTTCGTATCATAGTTTAATAGAGACTCATCACATCAAAATCAAAAAAAAAAAAAACTAAATTCAATCTGACAGTCCCATTTGTTTCATGGTTGCTTCGATTAACTGGGATTGTCAACATTCTCCCGGGCCTTGAAATGTATGCGTTTCAAAATTAAAGTGATGAGTGGTCGCCGCAACCTGGCACTTGGAATTGATTGTGATTTCGGTTTACCCTACATGATTGTTAATAGAAATATTTAATGACACATAGATTCGCGGCATTTCCTCCTTGCGAGCCATGTGTCATCTTCGAACTAGGAGTTATGGCGCTCCGACTCGCTATTTCGTGTTGATATTTGCTAATACTCAAATTATAACGGTAGAATGCAAATTTTTGTGATTGGACGCCGTATAATTGAATATTTTGTTTTTATGTCCATCACTCTTATCAGGCCGTCCGATCCTGAATGCGTTGCAATGATCCGGCCCATCAGCCATTTAAGTGGTGGTAGTCGTTCGTCTTTGAGAATGACTAGTTGCCCAACCTCTGGATTTAATTTAGGCTGAAGCCATTTTGGTTTTTGCTGCAGGGTGTGCATATAGTCCATACGCCATCGTGTCCAAAAATCTTGTTGAAGTTTTTGTAATAGCTTCCAACGTCTTAGACCAAACTGATTTGCATTGGTTAAATCTTCTTGTGGTGGGGCTGTTAATGCTCTACCGATCAAAAAATGCCCTGGTGTTAGAGGGGAAAGATCGGTCGGACAATCACTCAAAGGACTTAATGGTCTGGAATTGAGGCAGGCTTCGATTTGCACAAGGACTGTAGTCAATTCTTCATAAGTTAGCGTGACGTTTCCTATAATCCTGCGTAGATGATGTTTTACGGAGCGCACCCCAGCCTCCCAGAGACCTCCAAAATGGGGTGATCCAGGAGGAATAAAATTCCAGGTAATCCCATCATTTGCTAACTCTTCCGCCACCTCACGAGTTGCTTTCTCTTGAGCCACTTGTAATGTTTTGTCTAATGCTCTTTTTGCTCCAACGAAGTTAGTTCCACAGTCGGAGAATACAGTTCTGCATAGGCCTCTCCGAGATATGAATCTTCGCATAGCAGCAAGAAGGGCTTCAGTGGTTAAATCACTTACGACCTCTAAATGGATCGCTTTGGTTACAAAACACACAAACAATGCGATGTAACCTTTATACGTTTTTGTATTTCGGCCTTTTGATACTCGAATAAGTAAAGGACCGGCATAGTCCAGTCCGGTGGTTGTAAAGGGAGGTGCTGGCGTCACGCGTTCCTTAGGTAAATTTCCCATCAACTGTTCAGCTGTTTTTTTTGAAAACCTGAAACACGTGATACATTTTTGTATATGAGATTTTACCATGTTCCGTAACTTGGGAATCCAATATTTCATACGAATCAAATTCATAGTAGCAGTCAACCCTCCATGCAAGGTTTGCACATGACTTGATGATATTATTAATCGTGTGAAATGACTGCATGACGGTAATATTATGGGATATTTCTCATCATATGGTAGTTCAGCATTTCGAAGTCGACCTCCTACTCGTAAAATATTACGATCGTCCAAAATTGGTGTGAGACGTTTCAATTTACTATCTTGTTGGATCCTTCCAATTAATTTTAAGGATTCGATTTCGATAAAAAATGAGTCTTCTTGGACTATTTTGATCCAATACGAAGTTGCTGTTTCTAATTCTTGTGTTGAAAGAAATGCATGGGTCGGAGTGAAGTCTTCTTTTTTACATTTGCGAATGAATCGGAAACAAAATGCAGTTACTCGGATGAGACGGATATAGGATGAAAATTTTGTAAGATCGAGCACCCGTTCCTTAACCGTTACTTGCGTTGTCAGTACCTTCATTTTTCGAATTTCCTGTATGGTTTCATATATTTTTGCTTCTAGGACAGATGATGTGATGTTTCTTAGCCAACATGGGCCTTGCCACCATAGTATCGATGCTGCTAAATCATGTGGTTTGAAACGTCTGGTGACAAGATCAGCTGGGTTTTCTTGTGACACTACGTGTTGCCATGTGGCCGATGGGATCAATTCCCGAATCAAGCTGGTGCGATTTGCTACGAAAGTTTTCCATTGACATGGCTGTTTAGTGAGCCATGCCAGAACGATGGTGGAATCCGACCAGCAATACATGGGTACTCCTTGTATCGAAAATATCGTTGCCACTCGTTTCATTAACTTTGCGAGTAACGTGGCTCCGCATAATTCCAATCGCGGAAGAGAAACTGTTTTAACGGGCGCAACCTTTGTTTTAGCCATGATTATGGAAATCTTTGTGTTCGTTGGATTGAAACCATATGCCTTAAATAGACAACTGCTCCATACGCTTTTTCTGATGCATCACAGAAACCGTGAGATTCAAGTCGAGAGTTTCGATTTGTCTGAAACCAGCGAGGTATCTTTATATGTTCCAATTGTACAACATCTTTCATAAATTGATGCCATTCGCTCTGTTGTTGCTTAGGTAGTGGTTGATCCCAACTCAAGCCTTGCAACCACAATTTCTGCAAGTTTATTTTTGCAGAGATAATCACAGGAGCAAACAGTCCCAATGGATCGAATAAACTTGCAATACATGAAAGTGCATTCCTTTTTGTACAGGTTTCAGGAGTGGATTTTAGATTGCACTTTAAGGATATTTCATCACTCAGGTGATACCACACGATCCCCAAAGTATTCACGGTCGTCATAGTGGTATCGTGGATTTGTAAGGTGGTTGACTCCAAACGATCATCATCAGGTATGTACTGGAGGACTTTCGAGTCATTTGATGCCCACTGACGCAGATGAAAACCTCCTTTCTTCAAGAGCGATATGAGCTCATTCTGTAATTGCAGTACTTCGCTTAAGATTTCGTCGCCACTCAAAATATTGTCAACATACAATTCTTGAGATAATGTCTTTGATGCCATTGGATAATCTTGACCACCATCTTGTACCAATTGTTGAATGACGCGCATTGCTAAAAAAGGAGCGGAACTGACACCGAATGTGACAGTTCGGAGGCGAAAATGCTGAATTGGTTCATGAGGATCTGGTCGCCAGAGTATTCGTTGAAAATCTCGATTATTTTCTGATATCAATACTTGTCGGTACATTTTTTCCATGTCTGCGGAAAAAACTATGCAATGAACTCTCCAGCGAATTAGAATACTAGGTAAGTCTTGTTGTAGTCGTGGACCAACATGGAGTAAGTCATTGAGGGAATAGCCAGTATCAGTTTTATACGAGGCATTAAACACCACTCGTAGTTTTGTGGTAGAGCTTGTTTCCTTGACAACTCCATGATGTGGGAGATAATAATTTGGATGATTATCGAGCTCATGCGCTGATACCTTTTCTAAGTGATGTAGATTCAAATATTCTTTTAGACATTGTTGATAATCATCGTATAGCTGTTTGTTTTTAAGAAGTCGTCGTTCCAACGACGTATATTGTGAAAGGGCACCTGACAATGATGCCCCTAAATTGTTTGAAGAAGTTTTAAAGGGTAAAGTGACTATATATCGACCTTCCGTGGTTCTGTAATGGTTATTCTTGAAATGATCTTCACATTCAACTTCGTCGTTCTTTGGAGGGGGAGTGATGTCTACTTCTTCCATCTCCCAGAATCTCCGTAATGTTTCATCCAGTTTCATTTGATTTAAGAAGGTGTGGACTGTGGCGGGTTTAATGGTGTTGCTGCTGATTGGTCCAGTTAATACCCATCCTAGCACAGTGTTTTGCGCTATTGGTGTTTTAATAGGTCCCTTCCGAAGACCATCCCTGATTAAGGCTGGATAAACGTCAGAGCCCAAAATCACATCGATGTTGCCTGGCTGATAATATAGTGGATCAGCAAGATTTAAGTCTTGGAGATGGGGAAAAGATTCGATAGAAATTTCAGAGTGTGGGAGTCGGTCCGTTAGTGATGGTAAGACGATCGCTTCGACGGTCATTCTGAAATTTTCCGATAATCTGGATCCCAATTGGAAACGCACAAGTTTCCTGGCATAGTTTAAATTAACGTTACCAATTTCGGTGATTAATGTTTCTGTGACAAACGGAAGGGGTTTGAGGCATAGTCGTTGCATAGAGGCTGTTGTTATGAAGCTCGCCTGCGACCCAGTATCCAAAAGTGCTCGTAAGGTGTGCCACATTCCATTTGATTGCACTTTTATGATTGCGGTAGATAAAAGTACGATGTCAGTTAGGTGACTGACCACATAAGATGAAACGGGCTGAATATTATGGTTTTGGTTGGAATTGGACAATTCGGGTGATGCTGGGTTATGTAAAGATGTATGATGACGGCGACCACAGTGGAAGCAACCACATTTGCTAGGGCACTGTTTGTTTTGATGGTCCGCCGCAAGACAATTAAAGCAAATATTTTTGCCTTTCACGAATTTCATTCGTTGATCCGGGGTGAGTGTTTGAAATGATGTACATTGACGTAGATGATGATTCAGTCGACAATATGCACACACGTCCTTTATATTTGAACGTGATGTAACGAGAGTTTGAAAATTTCGGTTAGATGCTTGTGTTGATTTCTGGCTCGAAGTCTGAGGGATGGCTTCCAATGTACGGGATCGCGTTTCAAGGAACTCTAGATATTGAGAAAGTGTAGGCGGTTCCGTGATAGCGCTCAATTTTGTTTCCCACAAATGTCTGGTCTCATGTGGTAGACGTTGGGTCTGTACGTGAATTATCGCCAGGCCCCAATCATCAACTTTAATCTTCAATGACTTCAACGCAGAAACGCTTTCATTTGTTGCATCAAGTAAGTTTCTTATGTTGGAAGCGGAATCCTTTTGAATGATATCGTTGTTCAACAGGATTGACATTTGTGCGTTTACCATTAACCTTACATTACTGTACCGCTTACATAGAGCATTCCACGCTAATATATAATTATCAGCAGTTAAGGCATAACATCGCAATAACTGTTCAGCTTCCTCTGTAACCGAACTACGCAGATAATGTAACTTTTGAACGTCGGTGAGTGAATTATTATCACCCACTAAAGCTTGAAACATATCTTGGAACGTCTGATACTCTGAATATTTCCCGGAAAAAGATGGGATGTTGATCGAAGGGAGACGTACGTCATGTTGTGTCACTTCACATGTGGACTTTTTTGCAAAATTTACCTCCTCGAGACAATCAGTAATTTTTCCACAGAATTCATAATATAATTCCTCAAATTGGGAATACATGTCATCTCCAAAATAAGGTATTGCCGGCTCCTTTTCTTCAATCAATAATAACATCTTGTTATGAATCTCTTGGAAATTTCTCCATAAATCGTCCAAGCCTTTTGCTCGGCCTTTTAAGTATCCCGAGGTGCGATTTGCTTTCGCACATTTTTTTAAGTTTATGATAAACTTCTTTATTGCAGTCATGTTACCTTCTTGTTGCTTTAACAAATTCTCTAAAGTTTCCGGCATAGTTTTTCAGTAGTGTTCTATACCGGAATGATCGAATTTGCTAATAAATTTTTCACAATTTATTATTATTTATACTATTTGCGATGCGCACAAAACTGAAATAACACATTCGCTTGGCGCGCGTTTCCTACTGATTTTCCACCATTTGGAACTGATTATTACTACTAAAAATATAGTAATAATTTGATATCTATAACTTGCCGAGATAATTTGCAATTATAATCGGAAAAATCCGGTTCGAAGGACCAATGTTTTGTTTAAGAACGATATGAGTATTTTGTATCCAATATTTTGTTCAAGAGCGATATGAGGTGAAATAAATATGTTTCTAAATATTCATTTTAATTTGATTATATACAAAAGACTCGAATAACTTGTAACAACTGTTTTAATAACATGAATAAAGACTATTTCGTATCATAGTTTAATAGAGACTCATCACATCAAAATCAAAAAAAAAAAAACTAAATTCAATCTGACAGTCCCATTTGTTTCATGGTTGCTTCGATTAACTGGGATTGTCAACAAAATTCAAATAAAATAGTTCAAGTGATGTTGTAAATTTACTTCAGTCCAAGAGCCTTCCTAAATGTTGTATGTTTTGGCTTTGATAGAGCCTTTGTGAATATATCCGCAGTCATGATAGAGCCTTTGTGAATATATAAGCTATTGACTTTTTCATCATTGTACTTTGTACAACAGCTTTTCCTCGCGGGTTTCTAGGAAATTTAAAAACACAGACCAACCATTAAAACCTCATCATCAAAATCGAAATATCGCACCATTAACACCCCAAACGCCCTCCTTGAAGATGCTCAATTTTACATTGGCTTAAAGGCAAATCACTCACAGTTGTCACCAGCGCAGAACGAACGCATTTTGGTACTCGGAATAGACTACCTTGTTTTCATTGTATCATGGTTCATACGGTAACGCCTATGTAAAAACCAGGAGAGAACGCAAATTTGAACGTCGTTTGACATTCCTTTTTCCGTAACCGGCGAGTGAAGATTAAAATGTTTTTTGCAAATGAAATCAACAATGATTTCACCCAAAAAGAAGACGAAATTGATGCCCGAAACACGATATCCGCCGCGAAGTACTTCTGTAGCTACTATTGCAGCCTGGAACGCGGCACTTCATTCTCCCACTAAATTGACAAACCGACACAGATTATCGCACAAATTTTGAACAATTTCAAACTTTTCTGTGAGAAATTTTGACTTAAAGTCAACGTGTTGATTCACATTTCTCTTCGTGTTGCAAGTTGCACTCATATTTCTCACATTTATCGTAAATAAGAGACAGCATTAGGGCTTTTCGGTTGTGAGTGCAGTCGAAAGGGGTGCATTGAGCGGAATTTTTGTGAGAGAGCAATGTTGTGCGTGTAAAGCCATTTCGTATCCATTTTCTTTTGTTTGTGTATTCTATGTGTAGAGAGAGAGAGAGAGAGAGAGAGAGAGAGAGAGAGAATAGAGAGGGGTAAAAGAGTCAATTAGAACAATTTATTTTTGGCCCTTTGATACAACACTAGCCCATTTTTTCGCTTTCGTTTCTTTTTAGAGAACAGGTTACCTCGCCACTAGGCATAGCCGCTTTGAGTAGAGTTAGGTGGGCTTTTGTATTATTTAGGCTTCACTCTGTTAGATTGACTTATCGTTTGACTTTTTGTTCACGAAAACAATTTTTTATTCCGTAATCACAACGGTATTTCGATTGTTCTTTACGTTGATGGCCATGGGTTCAAAAATGAAGAACATGAAAGAGGGAAAGGATGAACGAAAGGACACAAGAGACATGTCTGTACAGTTAATAAGACTGCATTCTTAAATATAACGAAAATCGAGTATCAGTTTTTTCTAGACAATAGATTCTAAATTAAAAGAATAGGCTAATGTACACCATAAACCAGTGGAGCTATAAAAATACAATAGAAAAGGGTTGATCCAAACAAAAAAAATTTTTTTACTATCTCATATACCTACTAAGTCAGCATAATAAAACATATGGATAGGCCACGATTCCAGGAAGGTACATTCATTTGAATACGAATAGTGGAAGAGAGAACATCAAAATGGAGGAAAACGAAATTAGAGTGGTCATTGAGTACCTGTGTTTGAAAAAAAATTCTACAAAACACATAGACCGTGACTTGGTGGAAACACAAGGGGACTCTGCTGCTCCATATTCCACCGTTGCATGCTGTGCCAAGGAGTTTAAGCTGGGAAGAACATCCACTGAAGATGAATACTGCGATGAGCGTCTATCCACGTCCCTCACTGAAGACAAAGTGAAAAAAAAACTCGAAGATGTCGAGTTGGCAGATCAAAGAATGACCATCCGACATATAGCTGAAGTCAAAAGGATATCGTATGGTAGGCTTCAGGCAAACGAATTCCATCTGAAGAATGTCTCTGCGCGTAGGGTGTCGAGAATGTTAACCGGCGAGTAAAAGGAGAAACGATTCGACATTTCGAGGGTGAATCTCGAAAAATTGAAACTGAAGAAGTTTTTGGCTCGTTTCGTAACCATGGAGGAGACCTGGATCCACCATTTTCATCGAGAAACCTAATAGGAATCGATGACCTGGAAGCGACCTTCTTTACCGATGCCGAAGGAATTCAATGTGTCGAGTTTGGCAGGGAAATTTATGCATCCGTTTTTTCGGACGCTGAAGGAATTATTATGGTGGAATATTTGGAAAAGAAAGCCACTATACCAGGCTTTTACGACGCAGAACGAATAAGAAGATTGCGGGAGGCTTTTGACAAAAAAAGACGAGGCAAACTGCGAGCTGGTGTGCAGTTTCATCAAGACAACACACCGGTTCACAAGGTTGCAGTTGCGGTGGCTGCAATTCAAGAAACAGGATTCGAGCTGCTTGAACATCCACTCTATTCGCCAGATTTAGCTCCCAATGACTTCTACCTTTTTCGTCGGCTCAAGGAACAGCTTCGGGGCAAGAAATTTGACGATAGCGAAGTGATGGCCTCTGTTGGGGCGTTTTGAGAGAGTAAAGACAAAAAAAATTCTGAGAGTATCCTGGGTTTGGAAAAAAGATGGACTAAATGTTTTTTCTTAAGTCTAATCACCTTGGTTTATATTGATTATCATTACTTTTGGATCAACGCTCGTACATATCAAATGTGCAAGAAATCATTTATAAACATGATAAAAAATAGGATGTCAATCTGAGGACCTAAACTCTGAACCATCATGTACGATGATCTGCTGCGACTGGAAATGCCTGCGGATGTGTTCCTGGTAAGTTACGCTTATGACTTTAAAGATCTGCTGACTTCGCTCAAATTAGACTTAACCAAGTCATAAGGAGGGTGGAGCGGTGGATGACCGAGCATGGCTTCCAGCTCGCAATTTCAAAGCCAAGGATTGTCATGCTGATGAAGCAGAGGATACCAACTATCATGCCCATGACATTTGGCTCAGTCGAGGTCCAGACCAGCAAGTCGCTCAGGTATCTGGGGGCAACTCTGGACGCCAAGTTGACCTATTCGAATCATATCCACAGGGTATGCGGCAGGACTCTATTAGTTGTCGCTTTGTTGAGAACGCTGATGGCCAGCATCGGTGGACCTAGAAAGGCGTGACGGAGGCTGCTGATAGTAACAACTAGACATGAAACTGTTCTTGCGTTCACTGATACCAATCACACTGTTCTTTCAAAAGAGCAGTGTTCAGTGTGAATCAAACTGAACACTGTTTGATTGCTCTTTGCCCGTGCTGTTCAACGCTGCTCTTTTTCAGAAAAGGTAGCTTTGAAAAAAGCAGTGATCAATGTGATTGTTTAATTGTCCATAACTTTTTTTGCAGATGAAGACTACACATTGCATAGATGCTGTCTGCTACGGTCGCCCAGATCACGGAAATTGTAAATTCGCCGTTGGTGCTTTGCCTATTTGAGGACAGATACTGTACAAGTAGATACCAGAGAAAATGAAAATTTTTAATTGAAAATGTTGTGACTTAATAATATGCCCATTCGCACGCGCAACTATACTTGGTTATGATAGTTCAAAATTCTCTTTTGTGTTTTTGGAAGGCTTAGCGTTTTTTATTACGTTGTGGTTGCTACAAGCAAGTTTTTGTAGCTTAAATGTGTGTATAACAGAACGGGATGCATATTAAATATACAAGGGGGTAATAATTTTGCTTTATGCGCTTTTCTAGATCTAAATTTTAAACTGCATGCGTTTCAAGATAAACATGAACTGGTTACATTCGCGGAAAAATGATTACAATGAATTTCTGATAATATCTAAACTAAAGCAGCAGAATTCCATAAAATAACATCAAAAGTGCAGCAATCAATACATATTGGTGACTGTGATTGACAGGAAAGAATATACTTTGGTTCACGGTAAATTGTACATAAGAATGCAATTTACCGTGATGCAAATTGCTGATAATAAAAATAAAAATCCGTAGTTTCTCCTACTACAAAATTGTTTATTTGCGTATATACGTATTTCGGGAGCTATTTACTCCCTTCTTCAGTACTTTAGCTACTAAATCATTTGCAAGGTCACATGGGCTTAAATACAAAATCGGTACAAAGATACAGGTAAAAATTATAAAAGTTACATTAAAAGTGGGAAGATACGTAACTCTGGTAAAAGTAATTAGAGAAATATTAAAAGTAGTTAGTGTAACACGCCCATTAAAAAGTAATTAGTGTAAAATGTTCATTAAAAAGTAATTAGTGTGACACGCGATTTGTCCATCTTTTGGCGAGCAGTTTTATTAATTTGGATGAACAATTTCCTTCGTCTGTGTTCATCAACTTTTCCGCATCCTTCCGCAATATTTCTAAACTCTCCCAGGCGTCCAAAGTATAGGGTTTGTTTACGTGTCGTAACAATTCCAGGTTTTCTTTCGTCACTGAATGTCCTTCTTCGATAATATGAATTGCCACCGCTGATCGAACCGAATTAATTCCTCGTCTTTCCCCGCTTGCTGGACATCGGTATACTAATCCATTTTGTTTCTTCTCTGGCGTTGGCTTGTTCGGATAATGTTGTATGCTGGTTTTTCCATATTTGGTCTTCTTTCTTCCTCATTAGTTTTTTAATTGCTTCGATGCAGTACCCGTTCTTTCTTTCTTTCTACAAAATCAAATCATTTATGGAAAAGTTCAACATCAAAGTTGTCGGATCCAGTAGAGACGCTACGCTGAAAAGACGATTAGGAAGCGAGAAGGACCCACTAACGGACGGAGAAAAAAGCGGTATATATCAAATAAGCTGCGGTGATTGCGATAAATATTACATTGGCCAGACAAAACGGCTCATCACGACGAGGTTCCGAGAGCACATAAAGGAAGTAGCAAGCGGGGAAAGACGAGGAATTAATTCGGTTCGATCAGCGGTGGCAATTCATATTATCGAAGAAGGACATTCAGTGACGAAAGAAAACCTGGAATTGTTACGACACGTAAACAAACCCTATACTTTGGACGCCTGGGAGAGTTTAGAAATATTGCGGAAGGATGCGGAAAAGTTGATGAACACAGACGAAGGAAATTGTTCATCCAAATTAATAAAACTGCTCGCCATTAAGAAGAATCGATTGTAAGATGCCTTCCATGACCGCAAGTTTCGTATCAGCCAGTTACGTAAGCGGAATTTTCAAGTGACCCGGGGATCACACCACTTTGACCTGAATATGAAGGTGTTGATCTAGGAAAAACCATATCCTTTGAACAAGCGTCTTTCGAGAGTTGGTATTAGCAAGTTGATTACAGAATAGGTTATTATACATTTGCACTACTATCTGGTTATGCCCAAGACGTACTACGAATTCTATTACCTTAAAAATGATTACCAGCTCCGTACTTATAGCCGATTCCAACCCAGGATGAGAGACACACAAACGGGTATCCCTCGACTCAAGTACTGCAGCACGTCCTAATCCAAGAGGATTGTCGACCCTGACGGTGGCTACAATAGTAAAATCTTACAATTTGTCAGAAGCCACTAGAGAATTCAAAACATTAGTGAAGGAACTTATTGAAGACGGGCCAGTATCCCTATTCACAATACTAACATAGAAGAAAAGGGGTTGTAGGTTTGGCTCTACATCTTTATTAAGGTTGAAAAAGTTCATAAGATTTCCGAAACGTGAAATTACAAGACCATTACTTGAAGTTGTAGGAGATATTCAGGACATCCAGGAAGCAGGACATCATCCAGCGTCAATAATGATATAGTGGGGAACGAAGATGTGACACAACTTCATTTTTTGCCAAAAAGGTGTCAAAATATGCGTAAAAATACTAAACTGTTCCACAACCGTCATTGGATTTTCCAGAAGCATGGTTGGAAAATAATGCTGAAAAGGACATTTGGTTACATTAAGGTCTGAGTTCCAGTTACATCATGCATTTAAGGCTGTGAGATCCGATTTGATAGAAAACCGATCATTGACAGAGCAGATTTCACGAAACAGCTTAACATCGTCCACATAATGGACTTACTTAGATGAAATTACACAAGGAATGTCATTTATAAAAAGAACGAATAATAAAGGCCCTAAAACGGAGCCTTGTGGGACACCTGACGTCGGAAAAAAAGAGGGGAAAGCAATCATTCATCCCAACTTTGCAGGATGTACGAAGAGAACCAGGAAAAGAGGAGGCCGGATATGCCAAATAAGTCAGCTGGTCCAGCAGGATGAAATAGTCGACTTTGTTAAAAACTTTCGAAAAATCAGTATATATTGCTATAACTTGTTGCCCACTGTCAACATAAAGGACACAAAATCGATTAATTCGACTAACTTAGTGGAAGTGGAGCGATTTTGAGAAAACTATGTTGTATATTTTAAATCTTACCATACGAAGCACGGTCGACTTTTACAATTTTTTCTAATGTTGTTAATGCTTTTAATGCTAATGTTGCACTTTAACGGATTCACCATTAATCTGAGTCTGCGTCACAAAATAAGAAACAAACAAAATGATATAATTTTCTTCAAATCAATGAATGAAAGCACAATTACAAAACAAAGATACTATTCATTGCATATATGTATGTATGTGAAAAAAAACTGAATATTTATTTATGAATTAAATCAAATGTAAAAACAAATAAATCACCTTTTCTCACCCTCCATTTCACATTCTAGCTTCGCCCAAAAATGTCTTTGAACTAATTCAAAATTTCAAATTACAGGCCTAATCATGAACCTGTACTCTACTCATAAATCATAAAATATAAATACAAAATAAACACATCATAGCATTACGAACTAAAAGCTAAGAACTAATTATTTTAACCTAAAAAGCTGTTTTGTCGAAGTAAATTTTGTATATTAAGGTTACACTCCCAATAAATTTAAACATCTTAGATTAAAAATAACATACGCACAATTATGTTTTTTCTCATTGCAATTTTTCACTTTTATTATATGTAGAAAAATTCAAACGCAATACAATTTTTTTTCATCATCATTCCATATTAAATATTTATTTGGTTTTTCTTATTTTCATTATTTTAAATGTTTCTCACTAATCTTTTTTCGTTTGGGTTATTTTTTCAGTTTAATGTTTTTGTTCTGTTAAATTTCATTATATATTTTCACTACTATTGTTTTATTTATTCAGTATTGTTCTAAAATATTTAGTAACTAAGTTTTTTTTTCTTATCCTTCTTCACAATATATGTATATACGAACGCTATATGCACTTTATGGTATTTATCAGTGTTTTACCAGGCTATTTATTATTTAGATATGAAATTTAAAATTTATTTTTATTTTTTTAAATGCTGTGCAATCGAATTTAGGCCTGTAAAACGATATCTTCCGTCAGATTGATTTCAAGAATATACATATATAAAGTGTACATGATTTGATTTGCTGTTTTTTTTGTCAATAAAATTAATTCAGGATTGAAATTTTCGTTACGTTCTTCGATATAAAGATGGTTCACAGAAATATAGTTCATCTAGTAGCTATGGTATGAAAAAGTTCAACAATTTTATGATTGATCATTTTTTTATTGAGATCGTTGCTAATGTAATATAAATTGTTTTCTCTACTGGATAGACGATGCATTTGTGATTTATCATGTTAGTTTCAGTTATTTGAAACAGTTATGAAAATTAAGGACTAGGGATATTATTTTAATTGTTTTACTACCATTTTTTTAGCATATTGAATGCTTTTGAATTTTTTACAGTAATTTTTTTTGTTTCATTTTGACTATTTTCATAAAATGATGGATGTTTTGATTGATTGATTGTAAGTTTTAACATTGAGTTTCGGGAAGCAACAACAAGAAATCGGGAACAGGTAACATTTGAAAATTGAAAAATTTAGTAAACGAGAGGGATTTTTTATTGTTCAAGCACAACTTTCAAGAAAGTATAATTGCATATAATTTGTTGAACGTTTAAGGATCTTGACTAGTCAGTATTATGTGGTTTTTAGGTTGAATCGAATTGAGAAAATATTGTGGAAACAGGATATTTTAGTTCTATGATAGCCTCAAAGATTTTGGTAATTTAATGGTATTTTTTTATGATGATGTTATGGTGATTGCAATTAGGTTTTATGAATGCTTGCAATTTGGTTCCAAGGTTCAAATTAAATCTCTTAGAAATAAACGTTTTTATATTTTATTTATTATTTTATTTTATTCAAACGATAATATGATCGCGGAATCAATATTGTTGGCGGCTGAAAAATTAATATGCTATAGCTCCATTTTTCTTGATTCGGACTAACTTCTCAACGAATTCGCATGTTTAATACAGTCGATGAAGGCTGAGAGATTAAGTTTTAGATGTTCGATCTAGAAAAGGATAGATATATGGAGACGAAGAGAGAGCTGCGACCGAGAGCGTGGCGCGCGGCAGGACTTGAGTCATCGCGGTGCCGGACCGGCAAATAGAGCGCATTGACTGCACAGCCCTCACGGAGGAAAGACGTATTACTCTACATCTGTGAATATACTATAAACACTTTTGAATAAACAGTTTTGAGTTATAATCACCAGTGTTAATCATTTGTCCCACATTTTGGGGGCTCAACCGGGATAGTTTTTCGTAAAAGACGAGATAAATGCGACGGTCTAATTTGTGAAAGAAAACTATTCCTAGATAGACGAAAGACGGGGACAAATCGGTACGTGCTGTGCAGTGTAGTCATAAGTAGGAAGGTGAAAGAAATTACGACGAAAACGACGAATGGTGAAATTTCCATAGTTTGTGAGTGTGTTTTACGACGATCAACACGCTACATCACGACGGATAGAAACAAAAGATAGCGTGGAAAAACGTGTCTTATAAACGACGATTCTCGAGAAACGACGACGACAAGAGGTGAAATCTGTTGTATGTGCGTGTGTGTTGGTAAAGTCCAATACTTTTTACGTGCTGCTGCGCCGGGTTTGCAAACGAAAGAGGACGTGAAAAGACTTGTCCAGCAAACGACGATCTGTGTGCCTTTTAGACAAAAATATAAACAGTGAACATTTAAAATGTCGTGCCTTCAACAAATTCCGAGTGTAAGTGCCAATATTTCATCGGCTCCACTGAAGGCAATAAAACTTTTCCACAAAGTGGTTTGTGGAGAAGAAGGCGATCGTTTGAATAGAAAACGACTTCGGGCATTTACGGGATTCAAATTTGTGTCGGGATCATTGGAATACCGAGAAAAGATCGATTTTCTGAAGGAACATTTTAGTGAGAGAGACCTAGCCGCCGTTTGTAATTTACTATGCGTTGATTTCACAGGTAGTGTGAGTGAAATGTCAGAGCGGATTTATGATGTGCTTTCAGATTTCTCAAAGTTGAGAAGTTATGACGAAAATGACGATGAGAAAGACGAAGGTGATGAAAAAGAAAGCATTCAAAACGAACAGTGTCGTGATGAAGACAATGTAAGTGTTTTAAGTGATTCAATGTCGCGGTTGAGTTGTAGTAGTAGAGCGATCGGTCAGAAATTTGCGTTGAGTTTCCGTGATATAGACATTCGTCCGTTTAACGGAAAAGACAATTATCCGGTGAAATGTTGGGCCGACGAAATTGAAGGAACGGCAACGTTATTTGGATGGTCAGAAACGGAGAAACTAGTGGTGGCGAAAAGATCGTTGGAAGGTATCGCGAAGATATACGTACAAGGCGAGAGAACTTTACGAACATGGCAAATGCTAAAAAGAGCACTATGTGAGGAATTCGGAGAGAAAATTAATTCAGCCGATCTACACCAACTTTTAACAAAGCGCAAAAGGGAGAGTAATAAATCATGCTTAGGTACTTTCTGATTATGAAGGAAATAGCCAGTAGGGGGGAAGTTGAAGAAGCGGCAATCGTACAATATGTAATTGATGGAATCAACGATCAACCACGAAATAAGATGTTATATGACGCTATCGGCATGAAAAATCTTAAAGCAAAGTTGCTGAACTATGAAAAATGTCAACATAAGCAGTCATACGAAGAATCAAAACGATTACCGAAAACCTAAGCAGCAGCAGTGACAAATTTAAAAAATTCACGATGCTTTGATTGCGGAGCCACTGGGCACAAATCGGTCGACTGTGCTCATAAGTCCAAGGGCATGAAATGTTTCGGTTGCGGAAAGTATGGTCATCGCGCTTCTGAGTGCAAAAATAAAAAACCAGACAGCAAGGACGTACGCCATTTAGATGGTAATGTCAAAAGCACAATGACTAAAGACATTATATTCGAAGGAGTAATTATGAACGCTCTGGTCGACACGGGAAGCCAAATTAACATAGTTTCCGAAGAAAAGTTAAAGTCAATTCATGTTCCGTTCATACAGCGCACTGATCTAATTTTAACGGGTTTTGGACGAAATTACGTGTCACTAAAAGGTACATTCGAAGCGAACATCAAATTAGACGAAGACGAGTACACTACGCGCTTTTATGAAGTATCAGATGATATTCTTTCATTTGACGTTATACTTGCCAGCGAATTTTTAAAGCAAGCGACACTTATTCTGAACAATACAGGAATGCATATTAAAAAATTAGTTCCCGAAGCATTTTTGATGAACATTAATGTTCACGACAACGACGAGCTAAATATTGGTGAAGCAGTAGCAAGCCATGAAAAAAAAGTCACGGGGGAAATTCTCGCCAACTATGTTCCTAATAAGACCAAAGACACTAATGTGAAAATGACAATAGTCGTTAAGTATTCTAGCCCGATATTTTGCACTCCAAGAAGACTTCCAGCGAAAGAACGAGAAATAGTGGATAGTCAGGTTGCGGAATGGGTACAGAAAGGCATTGCTGAACCATCATCATCAGAGTACTCGAGTCAGGTGCAAGTAGCCTGGAAAAAAGATGGCTCTCCTCGAGTAGTGATCGATTATCGGCGTATCAACAGAATCATCGAAAAAGATAGGTTTCCGTTACCATTGATAGAAGACATTCTCGACAAGCTGCGAAATGCTTATGTCTTCAGCACGTTGGACTTAAAAGATGGTTACTTTCAAGTCGAAGTAGAGAAAAACAGCAGAAAATATGCATCGTTCGTGACGCATAAAGGTCAATATCAGTTTAGACGCGTTCCATTTGGGCTGAGCAACTCTCCGTCAGTGTTCCAGCGATTCATAAACAGTATATTCTGGGAACTATTTAATCAAGGGGTAGCGTTTCCATACATGGATGATATAATTATCCCCGCGCAAGACGAACAAGAGGGAATACTAAAATTGAAAATCGTCCTTGAAGTTGCGAAAGGTTATGGTCTAATTATCAACAAAAAGAAGTGCCAATTTTTGGAAAGAAAAATAGAGTTTCTTGGGCACATTGTCGAAAATGGATGCATATCACCCTCTCCATCGAAAACAAAAGCTGTCAGACGATACCCAGAATTAAAGAATGCTAAGGACGTGCAAAGCTTCTTCGGATTATCAGGATACTTCCGAAAATTTATCCCTGGGTACTCCATTATTGCTCAACCGCTTAGTGACTTGCTTAGAAACGGCGCGAAATTCGAGTTTGGAGAACTGCAAAAACAAGCGTTCAACACACTGAAGCGGATATTGTCGGAACAACCCGTATTACAAATTTACGACCCCAGCCTTGAGACGGAGCTTCATACAGATGCCAGCCAACATGGATATTGAGCAGTATTGCTGCAGAAGTCATCAGAAGACAATCGATTCCATCCGACGTATTACACGAGCAAGAAGACTACACCACAAGACGAAGACGTCGTACGAATTAGAAGTTTTAGCTGTTGTTAATGCACTCCGCAAATTCAGAGTGTATTTGTTGAGTATACCGTTCAAAATTATAACTGATTGCTTAGCGTTTGAACAGACTATGAAGAAGAAGGACATCATACCAAAAATAGCACGATAGGCTATGTTCCTTGAAGAATTTCAATATACTCTTGAGCACCAACCTGGATCAAGACTTCCACATGTTGACGCGCTTAGTCGACATCCGGTAATGACGATTGAAGCAGGAATCGAGACCCAGTTGAAGAAAGCACAAGACGAAGATGCAGGCATAAGGGCGATCAAGGAAATGTTAAGGAATGGAGTATTTGAAGACTTTGTTTTACGTGGTGAAATACTATTAAAATTTGTAGATGGACAAGAAATTTTTGTCGTACCGAAAGCCATGCAGAAGGATATTATTCGACGAATTCACGAGAAAGGGCACTATTCACTCGCCAGAACCGAACGAGATGTTAAACAACATTACTACATTCCGCAGTTGGCAGAACGAGTAAAGCGAGTTGTAGAAAATTGCGTTCCTTGCATACTTGTAAATCGTAAAGTGGAAAATGTCCGAAGGATTTCTGCACCCGTTGGATAAAGGAAATATACCGCTGTACACCAATCATGTCGATCATATGGGTCCACTGGAATCGACACATAAAAACTATAAACATATCTTGGTGATAATAGATAGTTTCACTAAGTACACTTGGCTCTATCCGACGAAGTCCACTACGTCAGTTGAAGTAATAGCAAGGCTCGATCTACAGAAAAGCGTATTTGGGAATCCGTTACAAATAATCACAGACCGCGGATTGAATTTGAAAAATATTGCGAAAGGGAAAATATACGTCATCTCCTTATAACGACTGGATTACCTCGCGCAAATGGTCAGGTGGAGCGGATGAATAGCGTGATAGCGTCTATTTTAGCGAAGTTAGCGGTGGATGAACCTACGAAGTGGTACAAGTTTGTTCCGCATGTGCAGCTGGCGACCAACTCGACTTTTAATAGAAGCATCGGCATGACACCGTTTGAATTGTTAGTAGGTACACCAATTCGTACCAGGCATAGTGCCGACGTTATCGAAGCACTCGAAGAAGAAATAATTTCAACATTCCACAATGATCGAGAGCAGAATCGGGAAGATGCGAAACGTCAAATTTCCAAAATGCAGCAGGAAAACGCTAAAACGTACAACCGACGGCGAAAGATTCCTCAACGTTACCAACAAGGCGACATCGTTGCTATTAAACGAACCCAATTCGGACCGGGTTTGAAGATCAAAGCGAAGAACTTGGGTCCATATAAGATCGTCAAAGTCAAAGGGAACGACACGTACGACGTAGCAAAACAGGGCATTCATGATGGTCCAAAGACGACAACTAGCTGCGCTGAATATATAAAACGATGGGCGAAATACGAATCTTCTTCATCCGAGTCGAATGAATCTTAGGACGGCCGAGTTGTGGAGACGAAGAGAGAGCTGCGACCGAGAGCGTGGCACGCAGACGCAAACGGCAGGACTTGAGTCATCGCGGTGCCGAACCGGCAAATAGAGCCCTCACGA
This sequence comes from Nemotelus pantherinus, assembly GCA_963978885.1. NCBI lineage: Eukaryota > Metazoa > Arthropoda > Insecta > Diptera > Stratiomyidae > Nemotelus > Nemotelus pantherinus. Next base: position 160,697,974 of record OZ022263.1, read on the forward strand.
AGGAAAGACGTATTACTCTACATCTGTGAATATACTATAAACACTTTTGAATAAACAGTTTTGAGTTATAATTACCAGTGTTAATCATTTGTCCCACAGATATATAGTTTTCATAAATAAAAGGTAGTCGGAGGAGGAGGGTTCACCTCGCAGCCATATTGTGGTGCCCTTCAGCGATGTATTCACGACAGAGTAGCTACGGTCAATCATTTTGAGGATTTCCGGAGATCATTCAGACTTAAATGCGGTTGAAGAGATATCCGTGTCTAAGCTTATTACGGAACCGTTAAAGAGACGGAGCCCCAATGTAAAAGTTTTCATCTGGAGATTGTTCTAGGCGGTCAAATTTGAAGATCAATCGGTCGAACCTGATCTAATCGACGCAGCAAAAACAGTGCTGGTGCTGGAAATAGGGTCCATCAGAGAGTTGATCCACTGAAGAAAGTGACTGAGGAAAACCGAAAACGAATCTGCACCAAAGTAGAGCTGATCAATCTACTTTGGCACCTGAGTCGAGTTGAGCTAATTGATATTACCGTGGCAACTCCAAGTAAAATGGAGTGCGTCCACAGGTCGCAGGTTTCTGCCCTACTGTTGGTTTCGGACCACTAATGGTTATTCTGGAATATTGGTAGCTCTGAAATCTTACATAAAAAAGTTTGAAACCCGAGAACAGCACACTGGGAAGTTTACTCCAGAAAACAATGAGACATCTCAGGACACTAGATGACCTAGATCTGATGAACACAGGACAAACTATCAAGCAATCGAACCGTTTAATAGAAATCTTAGTGTCAGATTTCAAAGGCGTGTGCCGAGAAAACTCCGTCAAGTATTTTTAATTTACTTTACTTTACTTATTTTTACTGCCCTAACTCACGGAAACTAGAAGCCCCGCACGAAGGATGTTTAATAACGCAAGGTGATCCGGGAATGTTGAACACTGGGACCGATATAAGCAGGAGTTATCGCTCTTCAAAAACAAGATATGATGGACCAAATGCGACCCATGGAGGGATTTCTGTGAGACCTGTAGCATCCAGTAATTTCAGCGGAATTACTGGACACTTACTTCCGACTCACACTGTACGTGCTCGGAGCCGCTACAGCAATTTCAAATTGAAAACGAAATTCAATTTGAACAATAATAAGATCCCGGAAGTCCCCATCGACCTTATTATTGAATTCGTTCAGCAACCAAATTCCTAACGGAATTTTGTTTTGCTGTTCGATCGCGCATTGCGAGATGCATTGCTTCGTTTCGAGAGAGTCTTCGGAGAGTAGTAGCGTCGGGCGGCCGCTTTTGGCGTGGCGGGTGGTCGCGTCTATTATGGAATTAAAACATTTCGAGAAAATTTTATCGTTTCTAACCAAAGACGAAAAGCAAAGGTGAATGAATCCCAAGAATGTGCTTTACCAACGGTCGTTAAAAATAGTGAGTTTGCGATCGGTACTGCAGAAAAGTGAAATGCAATAAAGTAATCTTTAAAACTCTGGAACTGTGTGTATGTTCTAGTGATGTGCTAACAAGGAAGTCATCTTCAAGTAGAATTTCTATCTGAATGATGAGCCAGTGAAGTGCATCCTTTTTGTGCGTGAAACGGGTTATAAAGCAAACGCACGAATAATGCATAACGAACCCGTATTGTGGAGTTAATTTTAAATGTCCATAAACTGTAAACGCTGCACATCCCTTCAAATTAGATTCGACCGGATTTAACGGACTGCTTACTTATGTTGGTCTTTGGCGTGATCTAGTTCAAAGTGCGAAAAAACATACGTCCTCTGATCATTTTTCTGAAAAGCAGTCTGCCAATGGCGGTTTCTAAGTAAAGACTCCGGTGACCTTCAGCTAACATCATCTTGTGAAATCGTGTCGTGTCAAATCTGAAAAGCTCGAGTTCACCTGACAATTCATGAACGGTTCCTCAGTATCAGTCTGTGAGTGTGGTTTCCTTGGAAAAACAAGGCGGTCGACGTAGAAAAATTTACGATGCAGCCGGACGGACATATCTTTTCGATCTTGACTTCAATGATAACGATTGTTTATACACTATTGACGCAGCGCATCATGGAAACATTCGCACTTTATTAATCACTCATGCGATCCAAACTGCAGCGTGTGGGCGGCTTGGGCTGATTGTCTAGACCCGTTTCTACCGCGCCTTCCGCTATTTGCTGTTCGAAGAATTGAGGCAGGCGAAGAGCTGACATTCGATTATATTAATCAAACTGCGTCGATCGAGCAACCGATAATAATTTAACTTCATTCGAAAGTTTAGACCCGGAAGGTATTAGCACGGACGGTGAGAATTCAGGCGAAACGGGCAAAAGGGACGCGGTAAGAGTCTTATGCTGTTGTGGATCAAGTAATTCTATGAAAAATCTAGTTTAAGACAAATTCGAAACAAATCTGTAGCCTGTAGTACGTCAAACAAATCCCCTTTTGAAACAAGTAAACAATAAGTTTAAGCCTTAACGTATTTCAATTTTCGATCGAATTTTAATCTTCCTAAAGTATTTGAACGAGAAATGAGATCAATTGAACTGAAACCAAGGGAATCGCTAAGCTGAAATCCATATTGTGTCGCGGGAAAGTGAAATGTTATGCATATTAGTTGACACGAATTCTAACTTTCTTTACACGAGATTTGACAAGGCAATGAAGAAATACGCAAATATGTACTTCAGTAATCGCAGTGAATCGTACTGGCAACTTGGCTGACATTTAATATTAATTTTTGTTTTAACGTCTGGCATCGGTGTATAGAATCATTAATTTCGAGTGAGACAATATTACTAGCATTATGACGTTTAAGTATAAATTTGATTTTCGTTTATAAATATGTTAAGACATAATTGAAATTTTATGGAATACCAATCCACTTTGAATTTTATTGTTGATTATAAAATAGAGCGCGGAAGGTACGTGAGGGCATCGAAAGTTTGCCTAAGCGACGGTATTAGCGTAGTCACCTTGCTTCGAGCGGTTGTGGTTTTGCGTCGAATACTTATTGCGTACACTTTTGCAAATTTTGAATTGTGTTTGGAGGGGCAGTGTCGAGAAGACATGTCTGTAAAGTGAAGTCATAGTCATTATCATAATTATATTCAAAGCAATATTATGTAGTATATTCTTGGAATGGCACAGGGTGCGTTCCAGTCTGCACCATAAAACATCTTTTAGATAGATAGTATACAGACCATGCAATACATGATTCTATTTTAATTTCAACTAGCTCGTAAAAAGCCATAAGATGCTATTGCAGTTTGTTTAAGGCGGTGCTAGTAGTAGTTCGTCCGCATGGTATTGCTTCAGGCGATCTAATCGATCAATTCGGATATTGAATCTTTATTATCGCGACGCAGAGGTTCACTTCCGGTTGAAGTGCTAGCCGTATGCCATACAGGTACACTGCGCCACTAGGAAAGCGATTGTCATTTATTGTTTCGAGTGCGCAATTAAAACGATTAGAACATAATTCAACTGTAGAACAAAATAACGTTGCCCAAAAAGTTGATATGGAATGTATAAAGTGTGAATGTATTGAACTCAATTAAAAGTAGCTGTTAGAAACAAGTATGAGAAACATGCACCGAATAACTTATTTCAAATGTATTAATATTAACTAATTAATATAACGATAAGGAACAACAACTGAGAATGAAAAGAAACTAAATAACTTAATTAAATCAAATTTTCATACATGACTTTTGGGATGGTCTCAAAAGAGCTTAGAAAAAAAAAGAAACAAACTGGAAGAAAAGAATGATTTATATAATCAGGTAGGAAATGGTACCATTCGCCCCGAAAAGAAAAGAAAAAAAGAAGAATTTTTTATGATACCTATATAGAGGTACACTTACATATACGTAAGAATCTCCGTTTGTTCTTTTTTTTTGTTTTCCAAGGAGCTTAGATTGTTGGTTTGGAGATTAGGCTACTCACTTATAGTTTTTTGTATAAGTACTAGCAGGGTTGTTACTATATCAACGGTATAATAATAATGGATTGTTAAATTTTGAAATTCTGGCCTTCTTATTGGGCGAAAGCCCTAGAAGTTCTTCTTCTTTTCAGGGTCCGCGCATGGCCTGGCTGGCCAATGATTAAATAGTTTGTGTGATTTTTCAGCACTTCAGCATCTTCCAAGGGAGGGATACTGGCCATACATAGTTAGTTTCAGTTCCGGTATTAGATTTTGATTGAATTTTGCAAATTATGGCCAGTATCAGAGGGTGGAGGACCCCAGACCATCGGGGTCAGGGCTCCACTACCATCGGGGGCCCGGGGCTGTCTGCCTCACCCGGGTTCCTCTGAAAAGAGAGGTAGCCTTTTCCCTTTCTTCCTTTTTTCAGATTTTTCAATTTTGGCTCCGTGCTTTGTCACGAGCACTGGGTCTGCTTCGTCAGCCCATGTTGCAGAGCCTGGGTGGTTTCCTTTACGGAACTATGCCCCCTTTTGTCCCTGGGTATTTTATATACCAGTTTGCGGCTACGTATTCATGACGGATGAATATTAAGTAGCATCCCGTTTCTTCTGAGAGCAAAACCATCCCCATTATTTCATGAACTCACCCCAGCCGCAGCGAGCTAGCAAAGCGGCACCCCAGCATCCGTCGGGGTTGGTTAAAGGGCGCTCCGCTAATGCGGACGAGGGGCCTTCACGGCCATTTCTAGGGCACCCTGCTCTCGGGGCAATTCTTTTTTTTTGGTTTGCCTCTTGAATGGCACTAGCCATTCCACTTCTGACCTTAGCACTCTTGGTTCTGGACTTCGGTTTGGTTCTAAGTTGTGTTAAGGCCCACTCTCAACCAAATTATCGCTACACATGTGATGATGGTTAGGACGCATGACAGGAAAAGAACCCCCCCACATCTCCCGAATCGCTTGATGGCAACCAGCATGTGCCGCCGTCCTGTCATGTGAGAGTAGTAGCTACCCGGCGTAGCTCAGTCCTGCACGGACTAGTGACTCGATATCCTTTGATGGTCATTTAAGAACTTCACCCAATTTTTCTCAGGCACTTTGTGTTTGGGAAAAATAATTCCACATTTTACCGAATTCATTACAACTGTCTTTCAGTCTGAAGTATACGCAAGGCAGTTAAGTCCATTAGCGGAACCTCAACCATACTAACAACGATTTGCGTCGACAGTCATTTTCGCGCTTGCGTCTTCGAGAAATTAACGCATGCAGAGTGCTGCCAACAAAAAGTGAAAGCATACTCCTAGTCAGATTATATGAATACTAGGTCATAGTAAGTTCATAGGCAACGAAAAAGCTGGTGAATTAACGAGGAGAGGCCCAGAAGGTAGAAATAGCCTCTGTATTACTGTACCACGGTCAATTGCTCACATCGCAAACAAACTAGATGCGGCAAAATCGGTTGAATTAAAGATAAAGCAGGAAACTGCTCAAGCTCAGCTGAAACTGCTTGAGAGCGACGGTTGGCTTGTTCACAGGACACTACCTTACTGCATATGATGCGAATACAATAGGACCGACATCCATCAAGATAGAAGATGACATCATCGAGTCCAGACCTAAATAATAAATGCCTCAAAATAAATGCCTTACTGCATATGATGCGAATACAATGGGACTGACATCCATCAAGATAGAAGATGACATCATCGAGTCCAGACCTAAATAATAAATGCCTCAAAATTTTAGTTTTTTACAGCTTTCAAGAGCTAGCAGAGGTGGCTAGGGCCGTTACGTTAAGTCCGTTGATTCAATTTTGTGGAGTGATCACTTGACAGCTCTTATTAGCCAGCGGAGGATGGCAAAGGGGCCGTCTTCTATAGCCTAATGACCGTTTTGCGCATATGACGAATAAAGTATCACAGCAAACATAGCAACACAGGGAAGCAGATTTGAATTAGTATTAAGAGGTTCGGGTTTGGAATTTTTCAGAGCATTAAATTAAATCAAAAAAAGTGAGAGCACTATACATGATCCTCGAAAATTACCCCAAAATTATTCACATGATAATTTCAAATTATTTCAATATTCACATTTCCATTATAAGTATATACAGCTTTTTCTGTTTTTGACTCGTGTAAATTCATTTGACGATCGTAATTTTTTCAACACAAGGACTTCAAACTTGCAGTCTTACACAAATGCTTAATAGTACATGTGAAATCAAATAAATTATAAACTTGTGAGATCGATATTAAATGTCCTACTTCATTGAGGAGTAGTGAACAAATTATATATTGTGTTTGAGTTCTATGAGAACCAAGAGCATAATTTTTGATTCATTTCAGGACTAACGGTATACAGGATATACAATGCCAAATTTCCTAGGAACACGCAAAGTATTATCTATGGTATTATCTATGAAGATTCTTCGACATGTCATATGCAGTCTTATTTATAATTTCATGTATGCACTTGTAATAAATAGCAATAAAGATTTTAAGTCGGAAGATACATTGCACACTTTTTTTTCTTCGTGTTCAATCGTTTTAATTTAGCTTAATTCTACAGTAGTTCACTAACCCAATTTTCCTATTTTATGTATTTCACGGTTTTGCAAGATTATTTAATTTTCATTAAAATTATCCTATTATTTCATTCGTTCTTATGCAAATTAAGTATTATTTCATTTATTTCCTTCAATTCAAGTATTGCTGTCAATTGCACCTAGATATTATTTTCTATTTCAATTATTTTCTAAACTTATCCTGTAAATGTTACCTCCATATAAGCTGGAGCCATTTTTCTCTCGTCAAAGCCTTAATTTTCAAAGATTTTCCGCTCGGAATGATAAAAAAAATCCCTTCTCCTCAGGTTTTGCCTATTTTAAACGTTCAGTTTCGGGTTTAGTTTTGATTGCATGTGATCTTGGTGATGAATAATAATTATATGTTTCCGGTACATGGTGGAATGGGTCTTTGTCATTTGAACCATTTTAAAGCTGTTTTAAGGCGATTTTATCATTCGAGAAAATTAACATTTCAACCGTTCAAATGTATTAGTTTCAATCAACTCAATTTCAACATTTATTTCATATTTGGCATATCGCATATTAAGTTATGCTAATAATATCTAAAGTTAATGGAAGCATTCTCTATTGTTCTTAATATCTCAAAGCGGTTGAGTTTTGATAGTAAAAATTCAATAAATTTTCCAAAAGTTGCTATCGATTAAAATAAATTCAATAGATTGGCACAAGAACATTAACAGTGGCCAGGAGGAAACATGAAATTAAATTTTTAGAGCAATTTTGTTGTAGCAACTAACATACAAATAAAAAGGAAAATTGTTAAAGCATCCGCACTTTTTCGCATTTAGAATATCAGAAGTTAAAAAACCCATTTGAATTGAAACTTTGGCAGCGTAGAGTAGAGCAATTTAGAAATCGTTGTTTCGGATTCAGCATTTTGTTTGGAAATTTAGTTTTCACATAGTTCATAGCTTCAACAATATTTTCATACGAACGCAATAATACGTACGTATTCATTTAAACCTACTTATTGACTATAATTTTAAATAATAGTATTTATTCATTTGGGCAGTGAATTGACCGAGTTTATTTTTACTTTTTTGCTGACGTGCATTTACAGATTGATTTAATGGTATTTATCACTTCGAATATTTTGCAATAGCATGAGTAGGATTTATTGTTTGTAAACATGACAATGAATATACATACCATTTATATTAACAGAAATGATTTTATATAATTTTTTAAATAATTTTAATTTTAAAATATATACGTGTCAAATCATATTGTTGCATGCACGCCAAACGAATCGTATGACCTTGTGGCGGCGCCAGAAAATGCTAGAAACAATCTATAAATAGCCAAAAACCGTAAACAATCTATAAATAGCCAAAAACCGTAAACAATCTATAAATAGCCAATACACAATAACAATCTATGGATAAAACGTAGAATAATAGTCTAGAACGTAAAAAGGGAACATTCCAGAGCCTCAAACCCATGAGTCAGATCTCGCCTGGCAACGGAAATTCCCATGAGTTATCTTCCACACAATAGTCATAGAGTCCTCTAGAAAGCAAAAGCAGAACATTCGAGAACCCGAGACACATTTGGCACCACTATAAATACCACCACGAGAAGTACTAGCGATCATTCAGTAGATGGCGAAGACAGCGTAAAGGCGCGATACAGCAGTTTAGTGTATCCGGGCGCGATTAATTAAAAGCGATAAAGTGCGAGTAATTATAGTGCGATAATTAAATTGAAAAAGTGTTAAATTGTAACGCGAGATTATAGTAGTGCGAATATAAAGTGTAAATAATCAATAGTGTTTATAATAGTGTGAATAAAATTGTAATTAGTGTTTTTTAAAAGAAACTGTTTTATTTCACGAATGTGAAGAATATCGAACTCACGGAAGGTGTTCAACGATAGATCACAACAACTGGTGTCAGAAGTGGGATTCTGTCGCGTTCGTGATTTAAAAAGTGACTCTTAGAGAAATTACGGACAGTGAATTTGTGTGAAAAGTGAAAATTAATAAGTGCGCGGACTAAATAAAAAGTTAAAAGTTTCGGACAGTGATCATTGAAAATTGTGCGAACTAATTAAAATTGTGAAAAACTGTGTGGACTTTGTGATAATTGTGAGAAGTTGTGCAATTAAAGAACAATGCCGAAATTAGTGAACGAGTTGACATTGGCAGAGTTAAAGGTGGAGTGCCGGAAACGTGAACTTTCAACGACTGGGAACAAGACGGCGTTACTGTCACGGCTCAGGGAAGCTTTGAGTACCGAAGGTAACGATCCGGAAACATTTGAATTCCCGGACGAGGAAATCAGCCAGGAGTTTGTTCAAGAGGAAGAAAGCAGCGAGGAGAAAAACCCGGTGATGGATTTACTGCTGAAGATGTCCCTGGATATCGGTCAAAAATTGGAACAGCAGGCTGAAGACAGTAAACAACAAGCCACGAAGCTGGATCAGAAACTCGACCAACAAGCTGTAGACGTTAAGGAGCAACTGGAACAGAAGCTCGACCAGCAAGCCCAGAAGCTCGACCAGCAAGCCGTCGACATTAAGGAACAATTAGAAGAACATGCGAGGAAGAGTGAGGAGCAGCTGGTAGAAATCAGACAACAGTTCCAACAGCAAGTTTCAGAAGTTAAACAGCAATTAGAGAGTCGAGTAACGGAAGTGGAACAACAGTTCGACAAAAAGTTGGTTGGTATTGAAGAAGGAATGGACCAGATGAAATTGGATCTTCAACGCGTGAAGGCCGTAGGAATTGTGCCAACAGAATCAAGTGGCATCAAGGCACTTAAACCACCAACTTTTGATGGGCAAACTTCTTGGACCAACTACAAGAAGCAATTTGAGGCTGTTGCAAAAGTTAACCGCTGGAACGATGAAGAACGTGCGACCTCACTGATGGTGTCTTTGAGAGGATCCGCGGTGGACGTACTGCAAACCATGTCGGTCGACAATTACTCCAGTTATTGCAGCCTGGCGAGTGCCTTGGATATGCGGCATGGCGAAGATCACTTAAAGGAAATTCATCGTGCGCAGCTGAGGACACGCACACAGAAACCGGGAGAGACCTTGCAACAGCTGGCTCAGGACATCGAGCGCTTGACACTTCTGTCTTATCCTGCTTCAAATCCAGATCATCGGGACGAGACAGCGAAGGATGCTTTCATCCAGGCAGCTCGTGATGAAGAGCTCCAACAAGCACTTCGATTGGCAAGTAATCGAACGCTGAGGGATACTTTGGCCTACGCTCTCACTTACGAATCGGTAAAGCGGGCATCACGCAGTAACGTTAGAGTGCGTGAAGTGTACGAAGAGTGTGTATGCCAAAGAGCCGAGGTCAGCCGAGAATCAACGACAAGCGGAGCTCCACAATGTTGGAACTGTGGAGAAAAAGGGCACTTGAGGCGTGACTGCCGAAGGAAATTGAAGACAAGGTTTTGCGAAGGGTGTGCAGCGCGATGGCGAAAAAGGAACGAGGCTGGTTCAGTGAACGTGGCCGTCTCTTCTTCGGAAGCGGCGGGAAACCAGTAAGAGCCAACCTCATAGGTCGGAGGTTGGCTCGTGGAATTGTTGACCCCAGAACCATCATCACAGTCTCTAGGCTCTATCGACACGAGAACGACTTAAGTCTGCGAGGAAAAATCGAAAACAAGCCTTGCAATATCACCATTGATACCGGAGCAATGAAGTCAATTTTGCGGATGGACTTGGTGAAGGCATGGAGACTTGGTAACGTTGGACGATATGTACTTCGTACAGCAACAGGCGAATCTGCACCAGTTCACGGGGAAATAACTCGTCAAATACAGCTCGGTGATTTGGTGTTCCAGCATCGGTTCCTTGTGGCAGATATAACCGACGAATGTATACTTGGGATGGACTTCCTAGGCCCTCATGGCTTCAGCCTGGATTTGGGAGAAAGGGTGATCAAGTGGAAAAACGTTGAAATACCGTTGGTAGGAAACCGGAAGGGAAACGACCGGCTAAGAATCGTCGTCTGCGAAAACACCAAAGTACCAAAGTCGTCGGAAAACATAATCTGGGCTACATTAGATGGTGATCCTGGGAGCCACCAATTCTTCATCGTGGAGCCAACGCAAAACCCAGCAGTCAGCAACCTTATGGTGGCAAAAAGCCTAATCACAATTACGGAGGGGGCTTATGTTCCTGTAAGGGTGCTGAATTTAGCAGAGCAGGAGAAGAAACTTAAGGAAGGAGAAGTAATCGCTGACTGCCAACCAGTTTCTTCAATTACTTCTTTGGAGATAACCGAAATAGAATCTGAACACAAAAAGATACCCAACAGGAAGATAGGGGAGCTAGCAAAGAACATGCTACAGTCTTCGGAACTAAGCGACGAACAGTACCAACAAGGAGTTCAGCTAATTGAACGCTATGCTGACATCTTATCGACTCGAGAGGACGATTACGGAAGAACAAGGTTGACTACTCATCGAATCGATACACGAGATGCATCACCGATTCGGCAAGCTCCCCGCCGCTTACCACTAGCCAAACAAGCTGAAGTCGCCGATATGATACAGAACATGCAAGAACAAGGGATCATAGAGCCTTCGAATAGCCCTTGGACGTCGCCTGTTGTCTTAGTCAAAAAGAAGGATGGCAGTACACGGTTCTGTGTTGACTATCGACGATTGAATGATGTAACGAAAAAGGATAGCTACCCATTGCCGAGAATGGATGACATTATGGATACTCTAGCCAGTGCGAAGTGGTTTTCAACGTTGGACTTGAAGAGCGGATACTGGCAGGTCGAAATCGAGAGGAGTGACCGTGAAAAGACAGCCTTTTCCTTGGGAAATGGGCTCTGGCAGTTTGTTGTAATGCCGTTCGGACTCTGTAATGCTCCTGCGACCTTTGAACGACTCATGGAGCGAGTACTGCTTGGATTAAGTTGGAAGACATGTTTGGTGTACCTGGATGACATAATTGTCATCGGCAGAGAGTTCAAGGAACACTTGAAAAACCTGGAGGACGTATTCGAAAGGTTGCGAGCGGCTAACTTGAAGCTAAGTCCCAAAAAGTGCAACCTGTTCTGCAGTGAAGTGAAATACCTTGGTCATGTGGTTTCCACTGGAGGAATAAAAACCGACCCTGCGAAAATTGAAGCCGTTAAAAATTGGCCAGTACCTAAGGATAAGCATCAACTTCGGAGTTTTCTGGGATTGGCAACGTACTATCGCCGGTTTGTGAAGGATTTCGCTACCATCGCCAAAAGTTTACACCAGCTAACGGAGAAAAATCAGCCGTTTAACTGGAACCACCAGTGCCAAGCAGCGTTTGAGAAGCTTAAACAGGAGCTTTGTGAAGCACCGATGCTAGCATATCCTGAGCCGCAGAAAACTTTCATCGTGGACACTGATGCAAGTAATACAGGTATAGGTGCAGTGTTATCGCAACAAATTGTTGGCCAGGAACGGGTGATTGCTTACTTTAGTCGGGTGCTATCCAAGCCCGAGCGAAACTACTGTGTCACCCGAAGAGAGCTGTTGGCAATAGTCGAGGCCACTAAGCATTTTCACAAATACCTGTACGGTCAAAGCTTCGTATTGAGGACCGATCACGCCGCTCTGAGATGGCTGCTCAACTTCAAGAACCCCGAAGGACAAGTGGCACGATGGATTGAAAGGTTGCAAACATACAACTTTAACATAGTCCATCGAAAAGGTACTATGCACGGAAATGCTGATGCCCTCTCCAGACGTCCATGCAAGCCGGAATGCAAGCACTGTCATCGGTTAGAAGAAAAGGTAGTCGATGCCGAGGTTAAGTGGATATCCGTTTCACCAGCAAGAGGATGGTCGCAATCGGAACTATTGGACGAACAACTGGCGGATGGAGATCTACGAGAAATCATAGCCTGGAAGGAGTCTGCACATCGACCTGAATGGCAAAGCATATCGAGTCGAAGTCCTACGCTAAAGAGCTACTGGGCACAATGGAACTCCCTGCATCTTGAAGGAGGCCTACTAAAAAGGAAATGGGAAACCGCGGATGGGTTAGCGCATCGAATGCAGGTTGTACTTCCACGGAGCAAAGTTAAGGATGTTTTGCAGGAAGTACACGAGGGAACGTCAGGAGGCCACCTGGGCATAAACAAAACACTTAATAAAATAAGAGAACGATTTTATTGGGTGCATGCGCGGGAAGATGTGGAGGACTGGTGTAGGAAATGTGCAGCCTGTGCATCTGTGAAGGGACCCAGGAGAAAGCCTAGAGGTGAGCTGAAGACATATAACGTTGGAACCCCTTTCGAAAGGATCGCCATCGATGTAGCAGGACCGTTTCCGGTGTCGCAACAAGGAAATCGCTACGTGCTGGTGGTATCCGACTATTTCACCAAATGGACAGAAGTTTACGCTATTCCAAACCAAGAAGCATCTACAGTGGCAGAGCAAATCGTGATTAACTGGGTTAGTAGGTACGGAGTCCCAAACGAGCTACATTCCGATCAAGGTCGAAATTTCGAGTCCCAAGTGTTTACTGAGTTTTGCGATGCGTTGGGCATAAAGAAGACGAGAACCACTCCACTACACCCACAGTCCGATGGAATGGTCGAAAGGTTCAACAGAACCTTGATCGAGCACTTGGCCAAAGTGGTAGAAGATCATCAGCATGATTGGGATCGTCATATCCCATTCTTCCTGATGGCTTATCGAACGGCGACGCATACTACAACTGGAGAATCACCGTCACGTATCGTATTTGGACGAAATATTCGACTTCCGGCTGATGTTAAATTCGGAATATCACCAGAAGATCCGACGACAACAACGGAGTACGTTTGGAGCTGCGGCAAGGGTTAGACTCCATTCACGAGGTAGTTAGGGGACGCATAAACCTAAACACGGACCGGATGAAAACGCGATATGACCTGAAGGCAAACTCGGCCGGATTTCAAGAAAATGATTTAGTCTGGCTGTACAACCCCCGCCGGCAGAAAGGCCTGAGCCCGAAACTGCAGCCAAAATGGGAAGGACCATACCGCATCATTAAACGGCTCAATGATGTTGTCTACCGAATACAGCAGCATCGAAAACACCGATCAAAAATGAAGGTCGTGCACCTAGACCGACTTGCCCCGTACCATGGAAACAACGCAATGGATGACGACGAATCTGTTCGGGACGAACAGGTCTAAGGAGGGGGTAGTGTTGCATGCACGCCAAACGAATCGTATGACGTTGTGGCGGCGCCAGAAAATGCTAGAAACAATCTATAAATAGCCAAAAACCGTAAACAATCTATAAATAGCCAATACACAATAACAATCTATGGATAAAACGTAGAATAATAGTCTAGAACGTAAAAAGGGAACATTCCAGAGCCTCAAACCCATGAGTCAGATCTCGCCTGGCAACGGAAATTCCCATGAGTTATCTTCCACACAATAGTCATAGAGTCCTCTAGAAAGCAAAAGCAGAACATTCGAGAACCCGAGACACATTTGGCACCACTATAAATACCACCACGAGAAGTACTAGCGATCATTCAGTAGATGGCGAAGACAGCGTAAAGGCGCGATACAGCAGTTTAGTGTATCCGGGCGCGATTAATTAAAAGCGATAAAGTGCGAGTAATTATAGTGCGATAATTAAATTGAAAAAGTGTTAAATTGTAACGCGAGATTATAGTAGTGCGAATATAAAGTGTAAATAATTAATAGTGTTTATAATAGTGTGAATAAAAGTGTAATTAGTGTTTTTTAAAAGAAACTGTTTTATTTCACGAATGTGAAGAATATCGAACTCACGGAAGGTGTTCAACGATAGATCACAACAATATAATAGATTGAATGCAATAATATGTTTACAATGGCAGAACTGCAGATTTACTTATTTATTAATTTATTATTGTCTGCATCAACAGATACATATCCCATTAAAGTTTAGACAAGGAATAAATTCAAACGTATAAAAAGAAAAATATACAAAATTTCAAAAAAAATAAGAAAAAAATAATTTATCGATCAATATAAATTTATATAAACATTCAATAAAATCATACACAAAGCAGTAAATGAAAAAGAATCGAAATATTTGTATTGCGATAAAATTAGATAATTATTAAACAAGTTATTCATAAATTTATGTTGTAAGACAAAACTTTTGCTCTTGAATTAATTTTAAAAATACGTAAAGATTACGGAAGGTGACCAATATTTAGACAATGTTGTTCTATAGGCTAGCGTATGAAGGGAGAATAAAAATCGGTATAAGTTCGCGCAAATGGCATGTTAAAGGTAAATAAAGAACTGGTAAAGATATTCATCTAAGAATACTCTACGTCACAGAAGGATAAGGAATTCGTAATTTAGGGAATAGGAAGCGAGTATATATGCGTTCAACAGACTTAACAGCCTCAAGTAACTATATGAGGACACCAAATTCGGCAAGAATGCAAGAGGACACTACTCACGAAGGAAATATACAGACGTAAACAAAAAGGAAAATTCAGCAACAGTCTGAACGCTCTAAGAATAAAGAGGTTTTGGGTAAACACGCAATATCCATATTAAATTAAGTCCAGCATCAAACCCAACTCCAAGAACCTTGAAATGTTCAATAAGGCTGAGGAATGAACCTAAGATGAAATAGGAAAACATGTTATGAGATAATTTACATGTATGAGACACCTGGAAGCATTTAGCAACATTAAGATTAATATAATTGATCGAGCACTAGTTGGCCAGTGCATGAAGGTCATCCTGCAGCTGAAAGCAGTCAACCACCCACCTGAACATTTTTAGACCGGCAGAGTGCAAAAGACAGGGGAAGTTCAGGACGGACGGAAGATCCTTTATAACCAGATTATAAACAGATTGTTTTAATCGAACCTTGTGGAACATCCGAAGCAGGATAGAGGCGGGATGAGGAAAACCAGCAGCGGAGTTGAACCGAGATATTGAACCCATCGAGCTTTGAGGGGCGGAATTTATGGTTCACAAAGTCGAATGCCTTGGCAAAGTCTGTATAGAATACAATCACAAGCCCTTGCTGGTCGATAGTGGAAGCAAAAGTATCAATGAACGATAGTAACTTTAACGAAACCGTGTTGCTCAGAAGCGAGAAAACATTCAATTATCGAGTATACTCTATTGTAGGCAGCCCTTTTGAGATGCTTACTGAAGCACGATAGAAAAAATATGGTTCCGATAATTTCAGTCCCAAGACAAACCTCCAGCTTTAAGGATGGCAAACATATTAATGGATTTCCAGGAAAAAGGCATCGCGCTGGATGAAATTACGCGATTGAAGAAGACAGATAAAGGAACACACAGTGATGAGGACAGTGACTTGTAGCATCCAGTAATTTCCAGCGAAATTACTGGGCACTTAATTTCGACGCACACTGTACGTGCTCGAAATCGCTACATATTTCAAATTGAACGCATTTCAATTTGAAGCAATAATAAGGTACACATTCCTTGTCCTACACCCCTTGCGTGCAGACGCATTCCAAGATTTCTGGTTTTTTGTGTGCATTAAGTAGTCTAGTGCAGTGACGCCATTTTAAGGCAAAGAAGTTCCAGTTGTGAGGTGGTTTTTTGTGCTAAATGCAAATCAGTACGTAAGTGCTCAAAATAAGTAAGTCGTTGTTATTTGAATCTTTTATCTATCCCTTGAGTATTGGTGGCTTTTGATAGGTCAGTTTTTTTTTTACTTGTAGAAAATAAGTAGCAAATAATTGTAAGTCGCAACTTCTTAGGAAATGGGGTCGGAGCCCCCTGATAAAGAGGAACTAATCCAAGTTCTAACTAAAAGTGCAGCGAAGAGGAAAAAAATTGCGGGAATAGAATGGTGCGGAATTGTGTCGAAGGGTGCTAGGGAAGAAATTCCTCAAGATATTATGGAGCAACAACATAGTGAGGATATAAGTAGTAAGGAAGACATTAGCATCACACCAAGTCTAAGTGACCCGGTTTCCATGGAAGTTAATAGAAATACTAATAGGTACAAAGTAGGATCTAAGAAAAACTACCCCGTACTAGTAGTGGCTAAGGATTTCGAGGGAAAAAGAATCAGATTAGACCCTGTACTAATCTACAAAATTAGAAATGATCTAGCAATTAAAGGAATCATAGATACCATAAGTGTTGGCTACAATAAAGTTAAAGTAACTTTTAGCAAAGCTGAAGAAGCGAATTCCTTTGTGGACAGAGGAGAGGACATGCTAAAAAATTATAAAATCTTTATACCTAACAATTTTTTATTTAGATATGGGATTATCAAGCAAATCCCCCTGAATTTTGACGAAAAAGAAATTTTAAAAGGACTTCCCTGTAATAGAAATGGACATGTAATTGAGAAAAACAAAATCATCGGAGTATACAGAATCACAAGGAGGGACAAGGATAACAAAGATATTCTCATTCCTACGACTACTATCAAAGTCACCTTTGAAGGAGACCTGCTACCTGATGGAATAAAGTTAGACTTTCTCAAAATCTATGTTGACTATTTAATCCAGCGGCCTAAGCAGTGTTTTAACTGTGGTAGGCTGGGCCATTTTGCTGCGATATGCAAAAGTACGAAAAAAAAGATGCCTTAACTGCGCTTCGGAAGAGTGTGAAGGAAATTGCGTAGCGATGAAGTGCGTACTGTGTAAAGCAGATAACCATAACGCGAGAGACAAAACTTGCCCTAAATGGATAGCGGAAAGGGATACACTAGAGGCAGCTTCTAAACTAAATGTGTCAGTTTCAGAGGTCAGAGAGCGCTCTGTCGGCCACCGAACGAAGTTTTCGTAGATCGAAACGTTTCCATGGAAAGCGCATTGTGACCGAAACGTGTAACTGTAATTGGTGAGACTCGAGTGCATTCAGTCTAAGTGGAATAAGACGACACATACGAGTCAATTGACAAAGTTAATTATTTTCTTGTCGGCTATAAACTGCAAAGCGTGGTGAAAATATTTAATCTCAGTGGGAAATTGTTGCCTGGACTCCATCACAAGCGGATGAATGTGTGAAGCTTTCCAGACCGCTCAATTCGCGTGTCCAGGGACTCTACAGAAATTGTGCCTCCGCAACTCTGGTAATTGTCGCAAACACCAGTTACGAAAACGTGAAATACTCTTAGTAGAAAGGGTGATCGTACGATGCGAGCAACGACTGTTGGAAACGGCAATATTCTGTTTTTGAATCGGGCTTAGTGTTGCCGAGGCCATATCATGTCAATTTTGGATTAGTGTGCCGTGTGGGCAGTCGTCATTGCGTGCGCCGCCTAGAAGAGTGTTTCGGAAGCCAATACTGAAAACGAATATTGAGTGGACCTTGTGAACGAAAAATGGCGTATCGCGCGTTGACAAAATTCATTGTCTCTGTCTTTTTTGTAATTGTCGATACGGTTCGGCACGTGTTAAGTACGTTGAGTGCCTTGAAGGTGACGGTGAAGGTGCTAGGTTCAGACACAAGTCACCGACTTAGTGCAAAATGCAAGTCAGTTGCTTATTTGCGACTTCCGTATAACCAGACAGCACTAATAATGACAATCTCAGCGGGGTGCGATGAAGACGACTCCAGCCAACACCAGGTTTTTATAACAAAAAAAAATATAAATAACATAATTGCAGGTTGGCGCTTCGATTCGGTATTGATTCTTTTGAAGCGACATAACCCTTTCGGAAATTTTTCCACTAATGCGAAGTGAAACCGAGTGATGCTGAGCAAAGCGCTAATTTCGGGAAACGGAGTGGAATTATCCGTAGTCTACGTGACGATGCGAAGATGAGCAACCTGATTTAAAGAATTGTGAAATGCAAGGAAGACACTGAAGAGCCATAGTACAATGCCTCCACGTATGCCACTCATTTACCGAGTTATGCACATTGTCAACTAATTATTTGCGTAAAATGTGATAGAAGTAATTCCATTTCAATTAAAACCAGAATGTTTTCTTACCATAGTTCCTATGTATCGTGATATACTTGACTCTATATCACATTCAAGATTAAACGAAGCATGAATTGTAATGTAAATACCTAGGGACCTTAAGTCATTAATTTGCGTTATTTTTCACGAGATGAAATGAATGTCGCCAATTTATCTCTTACAGTCAGCACTGAGCTGTTAGCTGTTAATTTTTTTTCTTGAGTGTTGACAAATTCTATTTTTTTGGTGTCTGTAAACTTTTCGTAAGTTAAGCTGTAGGCTAGTTGTTGCCTACTATTTCTTACGTTCAAATATTGTAGTAATGAAAATTCTCTTCAGCTTGTGTTATTCACAAAGTAATTGTATTAATTGTAACGATATGCCTCGCTGCTGTTAAAAGGCACGAATCCCTCGAACTTCACTCGCAACTGTCAGACTCGTTTTCAACCATAAATTCTTATAGTTTGACGAATGAATAATTAAATGAGTAAATGTTGTTTTAACACAATAGAATTTCTAATTTGGTATTCGAATGTAACAATTTTAACCGCTACAATGAGGAATATGAGTGATATCGTTTATGTTGTTCAATCCTAATGGGTTCAGGCAACGATATTTTTACAGTTTTTTTCTATACATTGAAACACTCTAGTGAAAATTAAATTATTCATGGGAAAGTTTCTTTATAAAGATAATTGCACACAGTAAAGAGAGTAAAAGGATTCATCTGAAACAACCAGACCATTCAGACCGACCGACTGACAGACATACTCAATAGAACCTATGAGTTGAACTAGCAGATGCATGAACAAACGTCATATATATATACAAACATAGTCAAGGGATCGATTGAAACCTGGTTCAATGGTAGCATTGTTTTGAATGTCAATATCAAAAAAAGGTGCCTCTTCTCTGAGCATCTGTTCCGGTTTATTATTCTGTTTTGGTTTCCAAATTTGGAACCAATTGTTGAACACTGAAACACATCACCTTTTGTTTTAAATTGTTTTCTTGTCTACACGCCGGGGATGTACTAGTTGTTTGATACGTTACTATATGATCCTTATTCGCAGTCTGTTTAAAAGAAAGTTGCGCAAAGTTCCAAAAATCTTTTCAATGGCAATGGAGCTAGTTAATTTTGCTTAACATAGACACAATAGTCAATCGAATACAATCTATCATTTCTTTGTATGGTTCAAATAGCATCTGCATACAGTGTACATGTTTCAACTCTTGAGTTTAATCTCGCTGGAGAGCACCTTAATTTTGAATAAAGTGTAATGTATTTGTAAATTTAACTTTTTGGCCTTCTTATTGAGTGAAAGCCCGAGAAGTTCTTTTCTTTTCCAGGGTCCGCGCATGGCCTGGCTGGCCTATAAATGATTCATAAATAGTATTTTTCTTGATTTTCAGCATTTTTAATAAGGGAGGGATACTGGCCATACCTTGTAGTTTCTGGTTGCTTTTTTGATGTAAATTAAGATTTTTGAATTTTTGATATTATGGCCAGTATCAGAGGGTGGAGGAACCCAGGCCATCGGGGTTAGGGCTCCACTACCATCGGGGGCCCGGGGCTGTCTGCCTCACCCGGGTTCCTCTGAAAAGAGAGGTAGCCTTTTCCCTTTTTTCTTTTTTCAGATTTTTCAATTTTTTCTGGCTCCGTGCGTTGTCACGAGCACTGGGTCTGCTTAGTCAGCCCATGTTGCAGAGCCAGGAGTGGTTTTCTTTACGGAATTATGCCCCCTTTTTGGTCCCCTGGATATGTTTACATATCAGTTTGCGGCTACGTATTCATGACGGATGAATATTAAGTAGCATCCCGTTTCTGGAGAGCAAACCAACTCCATTTTTCAAGAACCCACCCCAGCCGCAGCGAGCTAGCAAAGCGGCATCCCAGCATCCGTCGGGGTTGGTTAAAGGGTGCTCCGCCAATGCGGACGAGGGGCCTTCACGGCCATTTCTAGGGCACCCTGCTCTCGGGGCAATTCCTTTTTTTGTTTTGCCTCTTGAATGGCACTAGCCATTCCACTTTTGTCCTTAGCACTCTTGGTTCTGGACTTCGGTCTGGTTCTAAGTTGTACTAAGGCCATTCTCAATCTCATTTACGCTACAGACTTTGCAAGGATATTTGGTGAGCCATCGGGGACACAGCTGTCTAGGTTAGCAAGGAAACCTTCGACTTCTAAATGATTCGTCTGAAACAAGCAAAAACTATTAAAATCACAGAAGGAAATATTATATGAGAAAGATGAGTTAAGGTGAGAAGTAGCAGAAGAAAAGATATACGCAAACAGCTCACATATTTACTGTCGCAAAGAAGCAGATAAATCAGTTAGATACATCGAAGTAGGAATACAGGGAGTTTTTTTAATGGGACGGATATAGGACCAGAAAGGTTTCTGAGTATAGGATGATATAGAGGCTTCAATATGACTGGGAAGACTATGGCTAGCCCCTTTTTAGCACACCAGCGTACTTTTTTGCAATTTAGTAAATCAGCCGGAGATTCGATATTGTCTTTAGTTTTAAGAGCACGAATTTCGTCAATTTTATCCGAGGGTCAATACCTCCTTGGTATTGACTAACCGGAAAATACTAACACGAAAAGTGGGAGATTGGCAGGTAACAAGATTAGTTAAAAAAGCATAGAACATAGAACATATGAAGACCGTTATCAACATTGCGACCCCTAAAAAAGCAAACCAGTTAATTTAACTTCGTTGTTCATATAAGTGAATCCCACTTTAGCGAAGGTAGAACACAGTACAGATATATTTTAACTAAAGGAAATCTATAGCGAGACGAGGGTGGTGACTAGAAAAGACTAACCAAAGATGACAAATCAGCAAATAAACGAACAGATGAGAGTCGCCACATAAAAGAACAAAAGAAGAGGGAAGCTGCTGTTAGTAAACGAAGAATTTTTTCTACAAAATGCTCATAAACTATAATAGGACTATTGTATGGGATATAAATTGAGGATATAAGTTACACAGTGTCTGAAGGTACTGATATATGGACAAATATACATTCAACCGGGTACAGGAGGTCACGTAAAGTATTTTGCGAACTGTAAATACATCACCGCCGCCCTCCGGTTACCCACGATTTTTGTAGAAGATAGTGTCAAGAGATAAAATTTCGTTATTGACGATATCTCTAATCAGCGGTTTCAGTTAGACATATTATCTCGTCTGACGCGGTAGTCGAGAAAGTTTCAACCTCATGGGTTTTGGTCCTTAGCCCTTGAACATTCTGGTAACAAACTTTAAGATACTTTCTACGTTCTTAGGACGAATTTTTTTCGCAACTTCGTTGAAAATTTCAAGAGACGGATTTTACAAACTGAAATTGTATCAATATAGAGGATGATTTTTCATCAACGCATTGTAATAACAATTTTCCAAACACAAAACAGTATTGCAATAAACGGAACCAGGAATAATTATTTATGAGGGATGTTTTTACACGTTATTCTTTTCTGTCGTCATGAATACTTTATAATTAGATTAGAAAATATCTCACATTACCAGCAAGTAGAGGATAAAAAGACTAAAATTGATACAATACCTTATACAGAAATTTTTAACGCATTACAACTTTTTATACATCTATTGTTTTGCCATTGATAGAATTATCAGAACTGATTTAAGCACTTAAAAGTTAGGCCTCATGTTTATGTTTAGATACTTTGCGTTTTGGCTTTAGTATGTAAATTTTTCAGTTATATCAAATGTAACTATGTTTCAGACTGCTTGTGATCAAAATAACTAAACTAGAAATTATTGCGATAGCTTTTCATAGGATATTCTATCTTTTCTACAGATTTTTCTACAAGAAATGTGAATATTGAGACTTCAGAGAGTTGATGGATCATTTTCCTCGGGAAGCATATCACCAAATTGCAATTTTCATTTTTGAGATTTTTTCTTCAACTAGTCATTGAGTTTTTCTCAACTGCACCTCATGATTTTTACTAAAACTTTGCATAACTGTATTAGCTTATATTAGGATCTTTTGATGAAAATACATGATCAGTAGTTTGTATTTTCATATCATCTTATATGATTATTAGGCATATTTTCTCATTTCAATCCTAAAACTATGAACGTTATACGTGTTTTCTCAATATCTCGATTTACTTTTTTAGTATTATCATCAATTTTTTCATTTATAACTTATTTGATACACGAGTCTTAATTCTAGAATACTACGCTAACATCACTAATTCTCATTCTTTTTTTTGCTTTGTTATTTGGAAGAAAAAAGATTGATTTTCTTTATGAACAGACAATATAAACAAAAAAAACAGTGATCGGTTCTCATTTTCAACTTAGCACAAATTTCTAGTAGTTTTAATTTTTTCATATACTTATTAACTATCTAGCAGTACCACATTTTTTTTCTTACATGATAGTATCATTATCATACAGAATATAGGATAACTAGACTATTATTTATTATGTATATATATAATTCGATTTTTTTTCCTTCGTAGATATATCACTAATTTTACTAAATACTATTTACAATTATAAGAATGGATAATGATACGATCTTTTTCGATACAGTCCGTCTATTAAGCCTACTGTTATGATGATGATGTTAGTGTGCAAGTCATATGCACATACGGAATGATGCCAAGATGTAGTTAGTACGACGATCCAATCCAAATATGAAGTTGTTAGATAGAAAGGCAGCGTGTTAAGGAAGAAAATGCATTATAATTTCTATGATTGTTAGTTGGACAATATTAGATAATAAAGTAGATGGACGATTGTTTGCTATAAAAAGGATACAATGAAAGATAGATTCGTCGGCAGATGTCAGGAGCTCAAGTTAAGACAGTGAGATTTATTTAATAGACTATGCTGTTGATCGACTTTTTGTAAATTCTAAGCAATTAAAATTAGAGATTGTCGTTATTACTGTGTAAGTTTCCCTTGAAATTGTCAATCCAAACTACAGTATTTTTTTTCATTTCCTACGTACAGTTTACATTTTACTGTAACTATTTGATTCGCTGTTTAATATTTATACTATTGTATCTCTTTGTGCTGAGTTTAATGTGAAATAATTCGGCAGTATTCTATAGCGCGTTTTTTAAATATCTTTTGTCAATTTTTTGTCCTCGCACAGTTAAATTAGTTTCATATATACATATAACGATTCGGGATGCATTGCTATATTTTTTGGCTTATTTTTTTCTCACAAATATGTATTAGTATTTAGCATTTTAAGCTTTCACAATTATTGTTTATTTTCTTAGTTCATCGGCTCATCGCTTTGCATGTCTTTTTTACATTATATACTTACCTTATACGTTCATGCATCAGCGATCTGAAAAAAGTTGCTTCACTTATATACAGTGGGTTAAAACTAAACTCGTACACCTATTTGTAAATTACTATTTGTATTCCCCATAAGGGTTTTTTGTTAAAAAAAAGTGATAATATAAGGTGCCCCTGAAACTTAATAAAACAAGGCGTTGAACGTGTTCACAGAGTTGAAAATATTGATGCCGAAGTATGATTGTTTACGTTACTAGATAAGCAGGAACAGTTTGAGCGGCAAGCTATAAAATGAGGACAACATTTAACCGAAATCAAACAACAGCAGTACTTGGAAACTTAGGCTACAGAGGCGAAACATCAATTCGACACTCAGGCTGTTAAAGTTAAGTTGCGACTACATTAATGGTGTCACTAAGAGGAGCTGCAGTTGAAGTTATTTAGACTATACCAGTAGAATATTACTGCAGTTTTTTCAGCCTCACAAATCCTCTAGCCATGCTGTACAGTGAGGGTCACTTGGAAGAGGTACATCGCTTACAGCTAAAAACGTTACAACAGCTGGTTCAGAATATTGAGAAACATCGGGGCATTGGGATGAAACGGTAAAAAATGCTTTCATCTAGGGGTTGCGCGATGAGGAACTTCGGCAGACTTTACGTCTAGTCGATAAACGGCCGCTAAAGGACTCTTTGGCCTAAGCTTCGACTTACCAATCGGTAATGCAGAAATCTCAAAGAAATGCTGGCATTGTGAAAAAAAGGGGGAAATCGAGAGGTGTCTGTTGGAAAACATGGAAGCCGTGGCAGTGCCGGGAATGTGTATACTAAAAGACAAATTGCTGTTGCTTGTTAGAAAAAATAGAAAAAAAATGCGGAAAGAAAGGACTCCTGATTCGTGATTTACTATGAGTCGTAAGAAATATAAACCTAGGTACTATCAAAGATGCCAAAAGGACGATGAATTCAAATAGCGAAAAGTAACCACTCCTTTTTGGAAGGCAGCAGCGAAGTTGATAGAAATTAAATTTGAAGAGTTGGAAAGTCGGTTGACCCCTGGCGACCGCTAAAACTATTACTGTTGCCAGGTTTTATTTTCGCGAAAATGATAGAAGTTTTTAAGGCGACAACAAATTTGTAACATCAAAATCAACAACGAAGCTGCTAAGTCGATCTTAGGAGCACATATGGTAAAGTTCTGGAGACTTAGCAACGGCAAACGATATGTGCTCCGGATGGCTACTGAAGAATCAATATCAGCTTCTGGAGATTGGGTATTCCAGCAAAGGTTCCTAGTAGTATGCATATTTGGAATGGGGTTCCTAGGCCTTTACGATTTCAGCTTGCGAAAAATCAAGTAACGTATTACTAGCACATCGATGAGGATGCAAACATCATGGAATAAAACTAAAAAGTGATCAAATGTACGAATACGTGAAAAGAGTGACGACAAAATACAGCCAGATCTCTTGAATAAAAAACTTGTTGATGATGGGACAAAGTGCAATGTGCCCTGGAAGAAATATTTTCATAGCTCTGAACAGGAAAGCGATTTAGATGGAAGACCTCGGAAAAGACATAGTAGCTCCAGAAGACCCCAAGACAACAACGGAGTACGTTTTTGAGCGGCGGCAATGGCTAGACCATATTCAGAAAGCAGTGAGGAACGTGATGAGGAAGCAGTCCGGTTTAAGAGCGAATCTAACTGGGTTTCACGAAAACAGTTTGATGTGGCTGAACAATCCTCGTTGACAGAAAGACCTAAGTTCTAAGCTGCAACTGAAACGAAAACGACCGTATCGCACAATCAAACGGTTCAACGATGAAGTCCGTCGAATACAGCAGCATCGCAAACACACATCCAAAATGAAGATTGTCCACCTAGTTCGCTCCGCATGATTCCATGGAGGCAACATTATTGATGATGACGAATCTGTTTGGGATGAACTAGTCTAAGGATTGGAAGTGTTGCATAAAAATACACCCAGGACACCTTCACATCATATAGGCGGATCTAGAGACATTTATTCGAACAAAGAAGCTAAAATCGACCAGAACATGGCAGCCGAGAGGTCAATATTATAATAAAAATATCTATTTACGATATTTCTATGAAATTCAAACTTTTTCTAAAGCCCTAGCCAAGGGACGTGGTTTTAACTTGTTTTCGGGTGCATAATAAACTACATAGATCAATGGATAGCCTTCTTGTTGTCCCATTTCAAATCTCTTTTTGTTGGCTTGAGTGAAGGATACATTTGAAATATATTTAAGTAAGTAAATAATGATTTTCACGCAACATTCATGCATACGTTGGATATTTGTAGGCCAACTATCGAAACAGTCAGAAAAGAAACAATACACACACATATTTTTATAATCTTTAGACGAGCAACCACAAATATTTGAAAATTTCAGAATAACATTTTTCTTGAGAGAATCAAGAATAAACTATATCAAAAATGCCTCTCTAGCTCAAAAGATCGTCGAATTCCAATCGAACCAGTATATATAGTGCGTTTCATAGCTATATCAGCAGTCTTTTCTTTTGTTGTTCCGAAAAAATTCAATAGCAACAAGTAAATGTAATGTAACCAATAAATACGCTCTCCACTTAGGTAGTAGACTGGCAAGCAGTCTTCGCATTTATAACAGTGTATTACATGTTATCAGTGAAATAATTGTAAAAGTGGTGGTGAAGATCATTTCATAGCTATAGACGCAGCGATTAAGGCAATAAATTTAACTATTTGTAATGAAGTTCTTTGAAACTAATATATTCAATTCACTTACATGTGGTAAAAACATAGAATAAACGAAACGACTTGATGTTTTTTCAGAGGCAGGCTTATCAAGGAGGGGAATTGGCCGAAGAATAGAAAAATCGGCGCACATTGTTTGTAATTACTTGAAGGGCAAGGCTATTTATGGAAAAGACAATCAATTTTATCATGTCGTATGGATCTTATTGAATACCAAGCCACAGTGGCGGAGAAAGTTTTACTATTGGGTGTATGCCAAAGTTGGGTCGTACTAGGATTCTCACGTACTAGGTATAACTAGTGCGAGTACAAAAAAATACCTATTCCAAAAATACTAGCAAGTATTTTTTGAAGTCTGTACATATTTACATACAATACATACGATTTGCAGTGATGTAATGAAACGATATCCCCCTCCTTTCAGACACAAAGTTCCCAAGCTAGAATGGTAATGGTGCAAGATGACCTTCAAATGATACCGAGTCATTAGTCCATGCAGCTTGTCCATAGCTTTCCAATGGTCGATTACTTATTTGGCAAGTCTTTCTCCAATCTAGGAGCCATCTAAGGGAAAACAATCAAATTCAATCAATTTCATTTGATTTTCATTTTCTTATATGCACAAACATCTCCTGAATTCGTTCAAATGACCAAAGTCGAACAATTTTTTAAGATATGGCCTGCTAATCCTGTTGCCAAATATATTACTTTTTATCGATTGATCTGATACCAAACTTTTCCTGGCTAATCTAAAACAATCGGTAATAGCATCAATGCCGAAAATAAAAAATTACATAAATTACAGAACACCCGAAACAAACACCCAAAGCAAATCACTCTAAGTACGAGTACTCAAATACAACTTTTTTCTAAGTACAATACCATATCAGCAAGTGCTGCTTACTCTCAAACACCAAATATTCACAAGTACGCTAGTATTAAATATTCGCACGTACGAAATACTAGCTAGTACGAAATAATTGCAAGTACGAAAATACTTGAGAGTACGAAAATACTCGCAAGTAAGAAAATGCTTGCAAGTACGGAAACACTAGTTACGAAAATACTAGTAAGTACGAAATACTCGTGAGTATGAAAGTATGAAATACGAGTATGAAAGCACTTGCAAGTATGAAATACGAGTACGTATTAATATTAGGATACTATTATGTCGCTGTTTGATTAAAATGAATCAAATGGAGGAAATTTAATGGGTAAATTCTTGATTATATGTATAGTTCACAAAAATACTCGTACGTAGTATTCTGAAACTTCGTACTAGGTAGTGGCTGTTCCAAAAAATACGTGTCCAGTATATACGCTTCATCTCTAGTGTATGCATTGAAAACCGAACTTTTACAGCAAGTGGTTCCACTAACACATGCGCTCTAACACTTCAATGTCATATATACTATTTTGAAATACCATCCGGTAGCTGTCAAAGCCAGAAAGACAACACTGTGTGACATTGTGTGCGCATAACAACACTGTGTGCGCATACGTTTTTTGCCCTCATGGAAAACTTCGAAAATTGGCGAAAAAACAGCATTTGCGGGAAGTATTGTTGGTATAATTTTTTGCCAAGAAAACTTTTGCCGAAAGTCATCATTTGATGGTGGATGTTTATGGCGACGATGCTCTATCCAGAACAAAGCATTTGGAGTGGTTTAAGCGCTTTGAAAGTGGCGATGTCGACATCAAAGACAAAGAGCGCCCTGGTCATAAGAAAAAAATTGAAAACGAAGAATTAGATACACTCCTCAGTGAAGACTCGTGCCAAACGCAAGATGAGCTCGCAAAAGCACTAGATGTGACACAGGCAACCATTTTCAGGCGTTTGAAAGAGTTAGGGTTCATTCAGAAGGTAGGAAATTGAGTGCCACACGAACTAAACCCAAGAGATGTCGAAAGGCTATTTTGCATGTCTGGAATGCATCTCGAACGCTACAAAAGAAAGTCGTTTTTGCATCGAATTATTACTGGTGATGAAAAATGGATACATTATGATAACCCGAAGCGCAAGAAATTGTATGTGAAGCCCGGCCAATCAGGAACATCGATGTCAAAGCCGAATATACAATGCTCTATGGTAATGCTTAGTATTTGGTTGGACCAGAGGGGACCGATCCACTACGAGTTACTGAAATCAGGTCAAACCATTACGGGACAGCTGTACCGACAACGATTCGTTTGAAGCCAGCATTGACAGAAAAACGGCCGGATTATCCGACCAGGCACGAGTCTGTAATTTTTCATCATGACAATGCTCGACTACACGTTGCTGTACCGGTCAAAAATTACCTGGAGAATAGTGGCTGGGAAGTTTTACCTCACCTGCCCATATTCACCAGACTTGGCGCCATCCGACTACCATTTATTTCGTTCGATGCAAGACGCTTTCACTGGAATACGCCTGAGCAAGGTATCAAAAATTGGCTTCATTCTTTCTTAGCCTCAAAGGAAGAAGCTTTTTTCCGACGCGGAATTCATTTGCTACCAGAACAATATTTAGAATAACATATCAATTCATTAATTAATTAATTTTAAGCATTATTTTCTTCGAAATAAATTCGGTTTTCAATGTATACATCCAATATATCTGAGCAAACTTGCTGAATTAAATTTCCCTTTTCAACAGGATAATGCTCGGATACATGTAAGTGTTTTAACAAGGCTATGTTTTGCGATAAATAATATACAGTTGCTCAATTTGCCAGCATGTTCTCCTGATCCTAACCCCATGAAAAATATGTGGTCGGTGAGACAAATTTATTATGATATCAGCAATATGCCACTGTTGGACATCTTAGCGCTGCGATAATAGAGACAAAATTCATGCAGATATTCCTTAATATCTTATTAACTAACTAGAGAGCGTAATTATTGGTTACATAACATTCACTATTTGCTATCGAATTATTTCAGAACACCAAAAGAATAGGCTGCGCATGTAGCTAGGAGATCCAGTGTACAGTTTTAACAAAACCTCAGTCAACATGACACTTTTAAACGATTTAAATGATCAAATTCAAGAGTTTTTTTTAACGTTTTGAAATACCCAAGAATTTTAGCATTAATTTATATACACTTCTCTATCTATCGTTCGTTTATCCTCGAAAAAAAAAATATTCCATTCCAGCTATTTCAATATCATGATTATATTTCTATATTAAGCATATTCATATTATTCGGTTGAGAAGCCTTATTGTTAATGCTAGCACAATTATTTTTTTTATCATATTTTTTGTTACCCAAAAATTCATTAGAAGTATGTAGATTGAAATATAATTTTCACAATACAATTCTACACTCATTTAAACTAGTAAAATTTTTGATGAATGTATAACGATCTTATACCAAGCATAGAGAAGCTCAAGTTTAATCAAATCAATTTAGTGCGAATAGTACAATCATGTTTTTTTGAATTGAAACGTAGCTTTGATAATAGTAAAGATTTTGATACTGTGAATTGTATTGATTATATATAAAACTTATGATTTTTCCGTGAATTAAATCTACATATCATGTATAAGTTCCTTTATATTTTATAATTTTTAAATATTTTTGAATTGAAACATTAGTGAATGTTCAAATGTACATACGAACCTACATCTACTACATAGTATACAATTGAAAACATAGAAAAAATAATTAAAATAAAATTAAATTTTTTTTTAGGTTTTTCCTAACGAAAAAATTATACTGAATTCTAAGATATTTTCAAACTTCTCTACCAATTAATAATTTATTCTAAATCTTAAATTAAAAATCTTTATTTCAAAACAAATAATAATAAATTTGATTTATAGATAATTGATTGTTAAATTCAATAATATATTCATGCAATTTTAATCAAAATCAAAAACTCTAAGTCAAAAAATTGTCAACAATTTTCGAATATGTCTTACTTACATTTTGATTAGTGCATTAAGGAAACGCTTAGTAGTGATGCAGCAACTGAATATATGAAAATACTACTACTACAGCGTAGATTCATCAATTTGCTGCTAACACACTTGTCTCTGTGCTAACACTATTTAGCAGTACGCGTTGAAACCTTTCAGCACTAATCAAAACGAAAACGCAACAACAACGTTTATGCTTTCTAAACTAGGATACAAATAAAGTGATGGGATCTAATCTTACAGTTAGTTCTACTTGATGCCTTAAACATGACACAAAACGAATAGTATATATGGATACTAGGATGTTATAGCAAGATACTTATTTCTTAAATCCTGATGTGGAGTTTTCAAAAAAAAAAAAATAATTTTCAGTTGTATCCTTTTTATGCATGGTATGATTACAGATCTACCATCTTAAGCCACATTTTACAGGCAAGTGACCTTCATGTAAGAAACTATTTAAAAAAAAAAAATTATAATACAACATATTTCTTCTTTATATCATTTCATTTAATATTTTTCAACGTTTAGTACTTGTTTTGTTAATAACTTCAAAATTAAAAATTCAATTCATCATATCCTGTTAATAAATTGAAATTGCTATTGGTCATTAGGCATATCATCCTCCACAATCACAGCATATGAATCTTCTTCAAATATTTTGCGTATTTGCCATTTTTTAAAAAGAAAAACAAAAAAATCCATGGAGTTGAATTTGATTCTTCATTGTTCTTCATTAAGATCGTTTTGGGTATTATCGAAACGATTTAGATTCGATTACTCATCATGTTATTCATGTTCATGTTATTCATATTATTCATATTGTTCATATTGTTCATATGATTCATATTATTCATATTCATCAGCATTTTATTGTGATTATTTTGATGTGGATTATTATTTTGACCATATGGATGATTTTGAAAACGAAATTTCATTCTACCTCTGTGCATGACGTTGTTATAAACCGCCGAACCAGATGGCATTGGTGAAAATTGATGATGTGGTAGGGAAGTATTGGCTCGTTGTTTACCATGCTCTTCGGCAACACGTACAGTTAGAGGTTGATTACCACCCTCCGGTATGACATTGTTTAACGCTGAGATGGCTTCTTGCGCTTCTTCGCGCTTGTTGAATCTACGGAAAAATTTAGTGTTTACGATACATTTTTCTTTATGACTTTAAAATCTACTACTTTATCAAATTAGACTGAATAAATTTTATCTATTCAATTTAATTTGTTAGTTTATATATTTACCTAACGAAAGCTACACCTCGTGGTTTTCCAGTCATTTTATCTCTTAAAATATTTTTTTGTACAATGTTTCCATATTTTCCAAATATAATATCTAGTTGATCTTCAGTTATTGAACGCGGCAGATTCGTGACGTACAAATTCGTGTCCTTCAAATGATCACCGCCAGGACGAGCATATGAAACCTTAAATATCGATATTGAAATATATAGCTTTCTAGGTGAAAAATTGGTTTTCAAATTGTAATCTTTGAACTTCAAAGCTATGAAAAATCGAATTAGTTAAATTTTAAAATAATTTATGCGGAAAATGTGAACATATTTTCAAAAAAAAAATCAGTTAATCGGAAACTTTGTTTTTTTTTTATTAGGAGTGACAAGACTAATGGTTCTGAACCGAAGGATTATGGGTCCGCCAAACACAACTCGAAATAGGAGGATTTAGCACTAAAGCAGTCATCCGGCAAGTGGTCTACCACTCTCTCTGGGGATTTATCTGAGCGCCATTTAGATGTGGAGTCCCCCTCGACTTAAGGGAGGGTCAGTATCGAGATTAACTTTAATTTGGGTGATTTTCGAGACCTTCTGAGTCTAGAAGCAGAGGAGTGGAGTGAGGCAGCCATAGCGGCCGAAGAAGATCTCCTCTTGACTCTGATTGGTAATGGTATGGGGTTCTTCAAGTTAACCTCCATTATTTCAAAGTAGCAACAGCTGCTTTGCTTTTCGACCTGTCTAATACAAGGGTGGAGTTAATACTATCCCAAAAACCATGGCTTGTGAGCAGTTCGCGGAAGCAGACTGATTAAACCCGGCAGTTTGGGGAAACGACGAGTTTGCATTCTTACCAGCAATATCAGCATTGCCTTCCAATTTTTGGTGACAACCTTGACTTGACTTAGGTTAGGTTAGGTTGTACTGGCTGGCACATGGCCACACATAGACCTACTGGTCCGTAGTGATACCAGATAAATGGACCTCGAGAACGGAATTCAGTCCGAGTGGCCATCAAAGGCTCCGGACTTTTTCACGAACTGAAGGATGTCCTTCAGCTTTTGCTCTGCCACGTGCGAGAGATCCACCAGCCAGGGCTCACCGAAGTATCGCAGTCTGGTTCTCCCCAGTGCCGGGCAGTGACACAGGAGATGCTGGATAGTTTCTGAGACACCCGGCTCTTGACACCTTCTACGGGTGTCGCTCGTTAGGAGTCCCATTTTCGTAGCATGTGCTGCTACAAGGCAATGACCAGTAATTATACCAACGAGTCGTTTGCAGTCAATCCGCGTTAACTCGAGGAGGTACTTGGTCGATGCGAGATTGTATGACCCCCACATGATTTTAGTTACCCTGCAGATCTGAGTTGCACCCCATCTGCGCTTCGCACCCTGCATCATTTGGGAGTCGGTTGAGTACTTAATCGTTTGGATAGGAGAACGGATGTCAACCGCTCCTAAAAGGGAAAGACTAGCCCCATACTTGGCTAACGCATCCGCCTTTTAATTTCCATCAATGCCTTTATGACCGGAAACCCAGAAGATTCTGACTATTCTGCTGTTATGAATGCAATCGAATACACACTTCGATTTGTATGTGTGAGACATCAGTGCTTTTACCGCCGCCTGACTGTCCGTAAAGATATTTAATACTTTACTAGTAGTATCTTTGGCGTATATCAGGCCTTATCGCAAATACTTCCGCCTGGGAAATGCTACTGTGGTTCGGAAACCTGAAAGCTGTTTCCATAGCTGCATCTGCAGAATATGCTGCAGCACCTACTCCTGCAGCTGTTTTCGAGCCGTCAGTGTAGATGCTAAGAGCTGCAGGGCACATTTGTCGATTCCATTCCTGCCCATCTCCCACAATCGCTCGATATCCCCGCTCAAAGCACAGAGTGGGAACCAGGTAGTCAGTGCTTCCTGCGTAACCCCGTTCAATACTGCTGTGGCCAAAGGATCCTGACTCGAAGTGTCCTGATTTCCTAAGCCTGACAGCAGCTTTTGCGGCAGTGCCTCTAATGAAGAGATCAAGCGGGAGGAGATGAAGCAGGACGTTCAGAGCAGACGAAGGAGTCGAGGCTAAGGCACCTGTAATGCAGAGAGCTGCCAACCCCTGAACTCTATTCACCATACTAGCAAAGGTGCTTTTATTCACTGCTGGCCACCAGACCAAGCATCCGTAAACAAGGATCGGCCTAGCTATCGCCAAGTAGATCCAGTGCGTTAGAGCAGGGCTGAGACCCCTTGACTTGACTTATGCAGCGGAAATCGATCAGGAGGACGTTCTGGTTGTGCATTCTGCTCAATGACGTCGTCAAGGATGTCATTGTGCCTCTTATTCTGGGTGCTGTCTCCAATGCTCGTCATGAGATTCGGGGCAGCTCCGACACAAGTGGCAGTGGTGAGGCACTGTTTGTATTTATCTTGGCCTAAATTCCGCCGTTCGCAAATGTGGGCAACCCGACGACCTTCACCACCTCAAATCGGGTGCAGATTTTTGAGGTTATTTTAGTTAGCAAGCGACAAGCCTAGCCCCTCAAGGTCATGCAGTAGTGTTTTTTCCCTGACCACGGGTACATATCTTTGAATATGGGTGGAAAGAAGCCTTTGCCTTTGATAACCTTTGTTAATAGACAAAGAGTATTCTGGGCAAAGTTCCAATCCCTGATCACTGAAACTTGCTCCAGGGAGCAACGATTGTTGCCAGGCTCTAGATTAAGCGATTAAACTGTCAACTCTGCTGCTAGGGCAACGTGCAACCTACCTAAAGCCACAGGGAATTTGAAGCCTCCATGGTGGACCGTGAAATCACCACTTCTCAAGATTGATGATGAAATATGATTGTCTCAAGAGACAGAGATTAAAAAAGTCCAATAATTTTAATTCGAATAAAATCCAGAAGTCAATGTAAATCCAAAGGGAATTTGGAAATGTTAATGTACATAATAGTAAAAATAATACTAATAAAAATAAAAGCATTAATAATAATTGTAGCAATAAGCTAAACATAATGATGAAAAAACTCTAATTAAGAACTAACAAAATATTTCTGAAAGGCTAGGAGTAAAACATGAGCTTCTGATTTGGTGCTTAAATTGTAAGAGTGTTTTTTTGGTAGAGGACCAAGCCGGAGCTCATCGTGTCTTCTAGAAATACGTAATAAAGGCGAATATCAGTTCGTGCAAATATTATCGGTCATCTATCAGAACGGCTGACGTTTTGAAGGAGCAGCTTAGAGCCTAGGATGGACAGCAGAGAGCAACAAAGAAATTTAGCCAACGAACGCTCATCTAGGATCTCTCTGCAAGATTCCCAATGCGATATTTGCAACAAAGATAATCGATCACTATACTCACAATAAGGGATATGGAATTCAAACAATAAAGAGCAGGTGAATCTGTGTTCCATTGCATCCATCATGGTAAGGAGACCAGACTTGGCAGCAATACTCAACAAGAATGAAGAAAAGTGTTTAGCAAATAGTTTACAAATCGCTTGAGGATTAGAAGAAATGGCATCATTTAGACAGATTGTGTCAATGAAATGATGGGATTTTTTTCAGGGGATGGATATAAGACCAGAAGGGTTTATGGTGAATGGAACAAATAGTTGAATGTTGACGAGAAAAATCCACATTGCTTATCTAGCAATAATTTCGGCCGCTGATAGCTTGAAAATTCTATGAAGTCGTCATGAGGCCTGGAACCTCTAACTTGACATGGGTTACATCTTAAACCTTTGGAGTAGACGTCACATTGGATCGAAACCAAGGCGTATCGTTCCGTTTGCGTGACAGCTGGTAGGAGTAAATAGCAAGATTTAGAGGAAAGGAAAAACATAATAAAAAAAAGTGTCAAGAGAAAGGTCATTGAAATAAAAGTAACAATTACAGAGGTTGATTTCGTTAGCTATACTTTCGAGGTCAGCTTTATAATAATTGATATGTAAGGCCCGTTTCACACGAGACACTCGGTGTCCGGCCACTGTGTCTCTAGCCACTGCCGGGGCATAGAAATAAATGAGAGCATACACACAGAGCCACAGTGTCCGGGCCACAATTCTATACAAAAACAGTGGCTGAGGATTCAGTGGCCGGATACCGAGTGTCTCGGGTGAAACGGCTCTTAGAGGGATCCACCTTAGGCGGAACGTAAGGTGCGGGAGCAGTTTGAAGGTGACAATTTGAGTTTTAGAAGAAGCTAGGGTAACACGAACTACAATACATTAAACTGGAGCAGATGGATGGAAATCACGCCAGAGATAACCTTGAATGGATTTGTTCACGTTAACTAAAACACACTTCTATCATGTTTGACCGTTAGCAACCTATCACGGTCAGCTTGTCATAAATGCCCTCATAATGTCTTGTCATAAATGCCCTCTGTAATCCAAGTTTCGGCAAGGCTAATTATATTATCTGATGACAGAGAAAAAGGGAGATTAAGTGTACTCACCTTAGTCCTCAGACTATAAATGTGACGATAATAAATGTGAAGGACCCAAGTGGAATAGTTGTTTGGGCTCGCTTTGCGCTTTGTTTTGAAACAGGAATTCCGACTTGGTATTTGAGTGAACGCCTTCACTAATGTGCTAGAGAGCGGAAAGCCGTACCGAAGAACCATATCTACTCCCGGAGAGGAAGTGAGGCAAAATAATGCGATAATTTGGTTGTTATATTGAGCATCGAAAAACATTTGCTTAATGCTGCTTGAACGGTAAATATAAGGGTTTTTTTTGCATCGGGTTGTTAAAAGCGATGAATAATGGACATATTATATATAGTCGTCATTTTAGACATTTTCTGAGAAAAAAATCCAAATGACGTTTTTTCAACGAAATTACCATTAGTGTAATATCAGAAACACTATGTGAAAAGTCCATTAAGAAATCGTGTCAGGTCACGAAAACAGTTTTTCTAAAATATAGCGTTAAATCTTGGGGTCTGAAACTACAATCAAGTTGATTCCGTTGAAATAGCCGGGAATGGAATTTTTGTCTAAAATGTTTCGGCCATTAAAGCAATTTTAAGCACGAAAAACAATGGGTGAAACATATCCATCACAGC
Source organism: Nemotelus pantherinus (assembly GCA_963978885.1). Classification (NCBI taxonomy): domain Eukaryota; kingdom Metazoa; phylum Arthropoda; class Insecta; order Diptera; family Stratiomyidae; genus Nemotelus; species Nemotelus pantherinus. Next base: position 160,734,620 of record OZ022263.1, read on the forward strand.
AAAAATGAAACATTCATTGGGCTAAGCATTTTTATTGGGGTGGGATTAGAAAGTTGGGAGTTATTATGATTTACCTACACCATTTGAAGTTATTATTGGCGATGACTATCTACGATAATTATAACAACATGCACGACCAGAATACGAAAATAGGCACTACAAATTAAGTTTTCATGGAGACCATTCTGTGGCAGCATGAGGCAAATTGTCTCCGTGAGGTCTTAAGCTCAATACTAGAGGCTGTGGAGTGTAGTCAGAAGCCTGACGACAGCTGGACTAATTCGAACACTGATACACTGAATCTCCTGATAAGCTCACATTTCAAATCAAATCTCCGGCTCTGATGGTGTTTTTCGAGCTTATATTCGCTACCTTGGCTGAAGGAGATATATAATGCGTGTTTCTGCTCCTCATATATTTCCGTGAGCTGGTGAGAAACAAGAGCTATGTTTCTTCCTAAAGCAGGGTAATTTTCGCACGTTCGAAATGTCTTAGCTCTGTTTTGCTAAATATTTTGGGAAGGATTATTGGCTACCATATCAAAAAGTTAATTGATCCTTCGTTGATTTCGCAGTCACAGCATGTCTAGACCAACCGCAAGACTATTGAAACTTATCTCTATACTCTCATTGGGCAAATTCAGATTGAATAGCGCTGCTCTAAAGGCCATCCACTAACGGGAGCTGGAAAAAGTGCGAAAATTGGATGGACTTTTGGCAACGTGCCTTCCGAACCACCCATGCTAAGGCGTTTTTCGTGCTGAAGAATCACCTTACGTAATCCCAAGAAAGTCCTGGACCTCCATGGATACACGTCGCACCAAGTAGCTATTAAGTAAAGCACGTAGTGTTCTTCGCTGTGTAGTTGGCTTTTTCATGGGAAACAGCGGTTGGATGTACAATGATTTCATTCGGAGCTGTGACTCACAGGTTGAACAGGAGTCCGTACTTCATCTTATCTGCCAGTGTCAGTCTCTTGCAAGGAAAGTAATAGCGTGTCTTGGGACGCACTTCTCTCAGGTCTAGCTACTGACCTATCCCTTATCGAATTAAGCAGTATTACACTGTTCATCAAAGGGTCCAAATAGTTCCCAGAGGGCAGTGGCAAAGTGAAAACACATTCGTGGTATGGGCCTCTAATGTGCTTATATGTGTTTTTCAGCAAGACTCTTCAATTGACAGCCACTTGCCCTAATTTAACGTTAGTAATCATTTACATCCTTGGAAGTTAATTTATTTTCGGTACTAGCTAGCATTGCCGAAGAAAACGTAAAATTTATGCGAATTATTTAAATTACCTTCAATGTTACTATCTATTTTCTTCTGGTTGTAGATTTTTCGTGAGTTGACTGATTAGTACAATGTGATTTAGTTCCTCAGCGGAAACCATTTACACATGTAAAAAACCAGTGCAAGGTTGGTACCGGCACTTATTTCTTCAATACGAAAACGTTTTCGTATTCAGTGTTGGATTTAATTTTTGAAGCTATGTGATGATAAACCAAGGGAAATAATTTCAAGAATTCTCGCGGGAGACGAAATGTGGGCCCAAAAGAAGATTCAGATCAGCGATTGGATTCAGACCTTTGGACCCAAAGAAATTAGTTCTCTGCCTTATAGCCCAGACCTTGGCTCCGAGTAATTATTTTTTTTTTTACATATTTGGAAAAAAACCCTACGAGGAGTGAGATATCCCGAAGATGGATTATTGAAGGAAGCCCTTGAAGGGTATTTTAACAGCAAGCGCAGTTCGTAATTCTTGAAAGGAATTGAATTGTTAATGTAATGACTGCATTTCAATACATGGAGAATATACTGAAAATAAAAAATTGAATTGATTTTTATTAACAAACTCAAGACTTAAGGACCTCCGTACTCATATATACGCATATTGATCGACTTTTTTTTTCAGTCATTTAAGTCTTGAATCGCAGAATTTCAGGACTAATGAATAACTGCAACTGTCTTTTAAAAAGCCAATTTCGAAGTAAATATGATAATTCTTAGCAACATTGAATGTCCTGATTCATGTGAGAGTGTTTATTTCACAGGAATTCAGTAGACCATTTATTGCCTCAAACGTATAACATAAAAGCCAATTAAATACTAGCTGTATTTATTTATAATATGTCAAGATCACACTATGTATCCATGTGCTGTATCAAAGAGAAAAAGTCAGGCTCGTTATGGTCGTAGCAAGGATGCACTTTCTTCTCATCTGAAATACACCATTAGTCCGTCTTCAAGAAATTGCCTAGTATCCTCTTCTCATTCAACCCTTTACAGAATGTAAAACAGTTAGAAAGTTTTTCGTGTATATTTGCACAAGCACCACACAATTCCTGTGGGGAATGAGCGATTCTTGGCTTTTTTCGGTCGACGCCGAAAGGAAATTTAACTATCCACAGGAAGAGCGAGAGAGAGACCTGTTCAACCCTACTTGCATAATTGGAGCATGCAACTCCACCTCATTTTTGAATATTTAAATTTTAATTGTTGTCGCTGTCGTAATCTTCTTAAGTTGATGTTGGCGTTGGCGGAAGAAAAACGAAGAAGATGATAGGATTTTCCAGTACGAAGAAAATGTAGGAGAATACTGTATCTTTTATTAAACGGTTGCGAGTTGCTTATGGGGTGGATGATGATTACGAAAATTTTTAGGTTAGAAGTAGAGTAAGTGCTATGATGTTTGAAGGAAATGGCTTGTATGTCTTTTAGACAAGTCAGTTCGAATTCTGAGGGTTTTTAGAGCAGAAGAAATGTTGCTCTTATTTATTTATATATATATATTTATTTATTTATTAAATGTACAACATGCATATATTAAATCCAATGAGACGTCGCTATAAATTTTACATTTCAGTCTATTTTTGAAGTTATTAATTGACTGAAGAAGTGGACTAAGCTGCAGATAATTATAAGTCCTTGGTAGTCTCGGTATAGCAGATGTGTAATAAAAAAAACATAACTTCAAATGTTTCTGTGCTCCGAGTGTCCCTAGTTGGATCCTGATATGTGATGTCTTCACATATAGGAGAATTTGGAAGATTACGGCATAATTGGAAGAGGGAAAAAAGGAAAATAAAGATAGGAGTTTGAAGAGATTAAGACGATCACAATAGCTTATGCGTGGAATTTTGTGTTTCTACAGTAATGAACGTGTGAATTTACGCTTTACAGATTCAACAGAATTCTTGTCACATTCGTAATGCGACGATCAAACAACAGAACAGTATTCTAAGACAGATCGTACAAGAGATGTATAATTGCAGTAAGAATGATTGAATAGAAGAAAATGATTGAGATGATCTGAAAACGAAGCGGGATAAATTGGAGACCCGGTTGACCATGTCGGAAAAATGAAAGCCGAATCGGAGTTCGCTGGCAAACGTAACACCAAGGTCCTTAATACAGCTAGAAGAAGAAGAAAGTATATTGGTACCCAAAGAATAATCAAACATAGTTTGGAGTAGTCTCATGGAAAAATAGTACCCAATTATATTTCTTCTTGTTGAGAGTTAGGTTGTTCGCCTAGCAATAGTTTAGAAGATAAACAGGAACTATAGCGTACTTGATAAGAACGGTGAACCGAAAGAATGCAAGCATTTCATGATATATGGTGAAACGCTAAGGCGACTTAATTTGCAAAGAAGCAGGTTGTGATCCGCATGATCAAAAGCTTTCGAGATGTCTGTGTAAATTGCATGAACTCCATATTGAGTTCCCAGTGCTTTGACGACAAAATTTGTGAAGTGTGCTTGATTTGTCAAAGTAGAGTGACCTGCCAGAAAGCCATATTTCTCTTTTACAGTCAAATGACCATAATCATTCATGATTGAATCATGTAGTAGCAGAAGTAGAATTTGGCAAATCGAACATGATTTAAGCTTACGTTAGTGATCGTCTGCAGGCAAAGTGTGAGTGATCAGTAAAAATGCAATTAATCGATGTTTTGGAAACGCTCTATTCAAATTCCATGGATAGTTTTAAGTGATCCTTGATGAATTCACCCACAGTTTTGATGAAATTTGAATTGCTTAAGGATTTCAGTTGGCCAGCATATGCACTCACAACCTTTCAATTTCTTTAAAGCCAACTTCGCCGGAATGGCGAACGAAATCAACCATGTTAATTGGTACGCGTTTCTTCGCTGTTTAGACGTTGACGAGGCTCTTCATAGACTTTACGTCTTCCTCACAAACCTCATTCTTCGCTTTACTCCCACATGTCGTTCCAGAAGGCCTAATGATGCTCCATGTTTTACCACTGAAGTTGCTGCCGCCCTTAGGGCAAAGGATGTTGCACGTAACAAATACAAACGTTCTTCCCTGCTTGTTGATCTTCTTGAATTCAAAAAACGACGCTCTCATGCCAAAAGGGTCGCTAAAGAAGCCATGTGTGCCTACGTTGCCAGAGTTGAGGCTTCGATCTGTTCCAACAATTCTAAACCCTTCTGGTCATTCATTCACTCCCTGAAAAAATCCCCCGTTATCCCTCAAAGTATGTTTCTTCACGAAAATTCACAACTGAAGAGACCTGTGAGCTCTTTGCTCGTTTTTTTTTCGTCGTTTTCAACCCCGCAAAACTCTCTTTCTCCTCCATATGTTTCTTTTTCAACTCCTTCGTCGGATCGTGATAGCCTGAAAGCGCTCTCTTCTTTCCATACAAACCCTTTAGAAGTTGAGAACTTAATGAGTTATCTCGATTCTAGCTCTAGTTGTGGTTCTGACGGTATTCCTAACATACTAGCCAAGTCACTATCTTCTTCACTTTGTGTACCCGTGTTGATAATATTTAACATCAGCATGGCAACTGGCGTTTTTCCTTTCTTATGGAAATCTGCCAATATTTTCCCTATACTTAAAACCGGTTACCCTGCTTGCATCTCCAATTACCGCCCTATATCGCTTTTGCCTTGCTTCAGTAAACTACTAGAAAGAGTTGTCTACAACAGAGTATATCCTCTATTTGTGCCTTTCCTCGCCACCGAGCAACATGGATTTGTCAAAGGCAAATCTACTGTTACTAATTTGCTATCGTTCACCAACACTGTTGCTTCCGCCATTGATCAGCAAAGACAGGTGGATGTTCTTTACACAGATTTCTCCAAGGCGTTTGACTCTGTCAACCATGTCTTCTGTTGAAATTAGAGAAATATGGTTTCCATGGTCCGCTGCTTTCCTGGTTTTCTACCTACATTCATGCGCGTACTTGTGTTGTTACGGTGAACTCCTGTTCGTCTACTCTCTTCTATCCCTCCTCAGGTGTTCCACAAGGTTCGATCCTTGGCCCCTTATTATTCTAAATTTTCATTAATGATCTCCCGGGTCTGCTAAACTCTTTTTCTCTTCTATACGCATACGATCTAAAAATATTCAGAGTAATCGATACATTCGAAGACTGCTTACAGCTTCAGAATGACCTGCTCACTCTTATCAACTGGTGTAATGTAAATCATCTTACTTTGAATGTTTTAAAATGTCGCCAAATATCATTCACGCGTAAAACTTACCCACTAGTATTTTCTTACTACGTTTCTGGTGCCTCTCTCGAAGTCGTTTTAAATTTTAAAGACCTCGGAGTAATTTTTGACTCTAAACTTTTATTTGATAAACATATCTTGCACATAACCTCCAAAGCGTCCAGATTTTCGGGTTTTATACTGAGATCTTCTAAATATTTTACAGATATCTCTACTTGTGTACACTTGTTTGTCTCCTTTGTCCGCAGTATCCTCGAATACTCTTGTCAAATTTGGTTTCCACATTTTCAATATTTGATTGATGCGGTTGAATCTATACAACGCAGGTTCACCCGCTCTCTTCTTTACAAATTCAATTTTGCTTACTGTGGGTATAGTGCGAGACTTACCATGTTGCAAATACCATCTCTGAAATCTCGCAGACTTTTTCTCGATGAATGCCTTCTGTTCAAACTGCACCGTCAACTTGTCCCATCTGACCTCTGCAACCAGGTTTCCGTTCGTGTTACGGATCGGTCAAATAGATCCACGTTAACGTTTAACGTTCCTTTTGCGCGGACTGACACGTATACCTAGGCAGCATAATGCACGACTAGGTTCTCTGCCACCGACCTTGTCACGTTTCAAAACCATTTTAAAGGATAAAATCGTTACTTTTTCTATTTAATACGTTTTTATCTTTTTTCCTTGCTCATATGATACAAGAATTTTAATTTTGTTTTTTTTTTTAATTGGCTTTCGATATTCTGTTTGTTCTATATATATGCTTACATTTTTTTCTCTCTTTTTCTTTGTCTATTTCATAATTGAATTTGATCTGTTATTTGGCAACAATGTTTTGCTTACTACCAACTCAATGTAGTTTTTTTTCTTCTTATTTTTCTTAATTTTAAATTTATTCTTTTTCACCTTGACTTTGTTTATGATATTTGTTCTTTTTATTATTATTATTTGGTGCTCTCTATTTTACATTCATTCATTCGTAGATTCTTTGTATATATTATATGTTTCTATATTCAGTTATTGGATTTTTATCCGTTGAATATGTAAATAAATAAACCTTTGTTAAACCGCGTATACTACTGATTAATTTTAGGACTGAATTGAAACTCTTCGGTAAAAGATTAATCAAGTTTATAATAAAACTTAATATTGGCGCTTTTAATTAAAAGACCAATTTTTCATTCAAGACCATTTTTCATTCATTGTTGGTGGGGAATATCATTAACACATCCAGTAATGATATCGATACATTAATATATCTAGTAATGAAGGGTTGCATTGATTTTCGTGTAATCAAGGAGCTTTATGCAACATTAAATGCAAGAAAAGAACCCGCGGTGCTTTGACAGAGTTAGGAAAATTTGGGGAACAGTGACTCTACATTCTCGATGCTGGCAAACCGGGGGTCCTACTGTTTTTTCAGCAAAGTCGTAGTTAGAAACATCGAGGAGTAGCGACCTAACTAAAGCTTGTGAATGGAAGGCGGTAATTCCTTCGGGAATAACTTAGTCCATGGGGAGTAGCAGCCTCACACGTACCAAGTTTGGTGCAAAGAGTGATCTCTCTGTGCTAGTTCACAGTTAGAGAGCTTTTGGGGAATAGTACCCTCACACTTACCTTAGCCAGTAGGGATTTGTCGTAATCGGTTATTAATAAGATAGTAGAATGGTGCACGCTAGAGTGTATAATAACTGCTTCAGTGATGAGCTTAGGGATATAGTCCCTTATACCAACCTAATGGAGGAAGTATTGTATTGTGGGGTTGAAGCGAAGACGGTGGGTCGGTAGATTTATGTCACCCGCTACGCAGCTAATAAAAGGCCTAAAAGAGCAATTTCTGCACGATATTTCACCAAGGCGTCTGGCGTCCTCCCATCTATCCAGCTAATGCAAGAAAGCTTTGCTGCGGCAATAACATTGAGCAAAGCAAATCCACATTTACTAGCTGGAAGTTAGTTTCAGGGTCACTTCTACCGTAATCGATACGAGAATGGCTTTCGTTCATACCTGGCTATCGCAGATTGGACTCCGAGAGTCACTGAAAATTCGGGACCAAGGGCGGCAGATATTGCCCTTATGTTCACTTCGGTGTTCATAAGCCTGTCATTAGAGGTTTAGTCTTTCGTGGTTGTAGTGGATCCTCTTTTGACTATAACTCGAGGGGGAACTAGACTCTGGCGATAGGGCAGGAAATACATGATTAAGCATGTCATGAGTTTTATATTTCCCCAGTATAATAGAGGCGAAGATGCAGCTCTCAAGGGTTCGTCTTTCGGTGAACCGCCGCCTTAAGCCTCAAACGACATGAACTGCCGTTAAACCTTGAAAAGGATATATTTATTTATTTATTTAGAATTCATTCCAATTCAATTATAAAATCCAATTATAAAATTGAAATGAAAGATATACGAGGGTGGGGTGAAAAGTTTCCGGCCTGACCAAGAGATGGCGCCACTTCGTCTACTTTTGGAGTGGCGTCCTACAGTACCATTCCTTTCAAGCTTGTATGCACAGTTTCAGCCCAATAGCTACGTTAGTTTGCGTTTGAGAGCACAGTGCGCGAGACGCTTCCGTTGATTTCGCGAAAATGGAAAAATTGGAAAAACGTGGTGTCATCAAAAACTTCTATTTGAAAGGTTTTACACCAAAACAAATAAAAGAAAAGATGGATTCAACACTAAGAGACTCCTCCCCATCATATTCAACTATTAAGCAGTGGGTTTCTGAATTTAAAATGGGTCGTGTGAGCACCTCTGACGAACCTCGCTCAGGACGGCCCGTTGAGGTCACAACTTCAGAAATGATTGAGAAAATCCATCAAATATTGTTGGAAGACTGCAGGTTGAAAGTGCATGAGATAGCTGAGACCTGTGGGATGTCAACTGAACGTGTGCGAAATATATTGCACAACCATTTGAGTATGGAAAAGCTGTGTCCAAGGTGGGTGCCGCGTTTGCTAACGCTCGACCAAAAACTGATTCGAAAAAACATTTCTACCGCCAATTTGTCGCTGTATAGGCGTAATCCAAACGAACTTTTCGTCGATTCGTAACTGCCGTTGAGTCTTGGGTCCACCACTATACTCCTCAAAATAAAGAACAGTCAAAACAGTGGGTTGTAAAAGGGGAACCAACTCCAAAAAAGGCAAAAACGGAAGCGTCTCGCGCACAGTGCTCTCAAACGCAAACTAACGTAGCGATTGGACTGAAACTGTGCATACAAGCTTCAAAGGAATGGTACTGTAGGACGCCGCTGCAAAAGTAGACCTAGTGGCGCCATCTCTTGGTCAGGCCGGAAACTTTTCACCCCACCCTCGTATACATAAAAACAAAAATAAAAGAAGGCATATGCATGAAAATTCAATAATCCAACGAAGATATTACAATAAAGTAGATCAAGAAATAGAAACAGAAAAATTATATTAATAATAGAATAACAAAAGTGAAAATGAATAAATAGTAGGTAATCCTAAAATAGTGGAGATGAAAAATAATAAATAAAAGAAAATTGAAACATAAGCAAAATTATAAGCGAACAGGCTCTGACAATGTTTGAAGAATATGCCTCTTAAAAGCAAAGACAGGTACGGAAAAGGAATGCTCATTATGATTCCTTGGGATTCTCAGTATTGGTGAATAGAATAATACTTCAGTGCGCGCAAAAGTGAAGGTGGGAAAAACAGGGATCTGATAGGTCGATCAGAGACCCGCACAAATTCGGAAACAGGAATATTGATAGAACAAAGGCCAAAGTAAATTTTGTACAAGAATCATTCATCAAGGAACAATCTGCGGACGTGCAACGGGAAAAGGTTTGTGGATACACAAACACACCTTATTCATCCTCACATTTCACAACTCAACACACTACTTAACACAAAACACTAATACAAAAAAACAAGTAGGCTAAGAAAACAAATGTGAAAATGAATGTCAATTTTTGAAAAAATATTATTGTGACATGTAAAAAAATGTTGTTGACTTATAAACGAAATAAAGAGGACCCTCCTAAAAATAATTAAGCAAATATTATAAAAAATAATTAAATAATTTTAAATAAATTGTATTAAGATTATGCTAATTTTAAATAAATGTTATTAATATTATTATAAGTTCGACTGAAGCAATCGACTTCTAAAGGTTTAACAAGTTTAGGTGTTTATAGTAAGGGCAGTAGAGGACAAAAATACAGACGACAACAAGTAATATACAGAAGACAACAAGTAAACTTACGTTGGACAGACTCGGCTGCATCTGACAAGTACACAAAATGAGTACACCACCCTTGCGACCAGTATTCTAGCATGCTACGTACTAACGACGTGAATAGACGGTGGTCACAAGTTGCGATATTAAGGGAGCAACGAGAACAATGAAGAATCCTGCCACTCTTGACACTTTCGCTGAAATTAATTGAACATGCAGATCAAATTTCAGACAAGGATATAAGATAACGCCAAGGTTCTTATGATGGTCTACATGCAGCAACATAATATCGGAGAGGGTATAATCAAAGTGGATAGGAATTGGTTTGTTAGTAAAGGACATAACACATTTAGGGATATTGAGGGAAAGAGTGTTAACAGCATACCAATCAATCAAAGCAGGAAGGTCTGATTGAAGAAGCAAGCAGTCTTCATAAGGAGAAATAGGATGTAGAAGCTTAAGGTCATCCACGTAGAGGAGTTAAACAAAATTGATACAACTGGGCAGATCATCGATGAACAATACGAACAGGAGCGGCCCGAGGATGGAACCTTGGGGAAAACCTGATGTAGACTGAAAAGGGAAAGAAACGTCACCATTGAAGACAACACGACAAGCATGGTTGTCAATATAGGAGGAGAACCAGGAATGAAGGATTTCGGATATGACAAAATTGCGCAGCTTATCCAACAACACAGTATGGTCAACTTTGTCAAATTCCTTAGCAAAATCCGAGTAGATGACATCAGATTGTTGTCCAGCATTCTACGAACCAGCAACAGAGTTAACAAGTTCGACCAGTTTGTTGACGGGGAACGGCCTTTAATAAATCCATGTTGCTCCCTGGAAAGCAAATGGTTAATGGCACCATATACCCTACTGTGGATAATTCTTTCGAGCAATTTCGGAAAACAGGATAGAAGGGAAATGTGTCGGAAATTGGAAACAGTTTCAACACTCCCCGCTTTGAGAATCGGAAAAACATTTGCGACTTTCCAAACAGAATGAAAAACACCAGTGTACAAGCTTAGTTTAATTTTAAATAGAAATCGGAACACTTAAAGATGAATACTTAAAAAATACACACAGAATACCATCAGGACTTTTGCTGACTGTAGGGTCTAAAAGGGACATTAAAACTTCTATTTCAGAGGGGACGGTCGTAATGAAATCAAAACGAAAAACTGAAGATGATTGGGTGTTGCTGTTGGGAAGATTGGATGGGTTCGATGATCCAAAGGTTGAGGAAAAGAAAGTAACAAATAACTCACAATGTCTTGTGGAAAGGAGGTGACATCACCATTAAACGAAAAGCTTTTTTACGAAGAGCAATAGATACATCAACAAAGAACCAAGGTTGACTAGATGATCTGCGGAAACCTGTCGTAGGAATGTCGACAGATATTAAGTTGGAAATTAAAGCGCAAAAAAATGAAAGACCAGCATCTACGCCCAGCGCATCAAAGAAAGTATACCAATTAATGGCATCAAGTGCTGAAGCAATTCGCAAGTAATCAGTTTTGAAAAAGTTGAAACGCGTAGAGGAAACAATATTTTTTCAAAGCGGACGAGCAAGTTTGAATAATTTATATATGAGAAGCATCTTTTATACCATAAACAAAAAAAAAAAGAACAGCAATGCCCCAAGAATCGATCCTTGTGGAACGCCAGTATTTATGCACGTCTCATTATTGGTAAACGACGAGTCTTTAGTAACAGTTTTTCTGTTTGTCAAGTAGACTTTGATTATGCTACATACACCCAGGATTGTAAAAAATGAAACCAATTAAATAATGTTGACAGGAGAAAAGCGATTCTTAAAATTCTAAGCAACAATTTGAAATGATCAAACATCCCTTGAACTGTTTTGGATAACAGGGTAACTAACAGGGTAACAAGGATCGCTAGAAATCGATCGGTTGCGAATCTAAGAACGAATATATTGAAAATGAGCCCGACACAGCAGATTATACAATTCAATGCAGAGCTCGGTAAATTCATAATTGAAACATAATAGAAAGGGAACTTAAAAAACATTGTCCTGGAAGTAAATGAAAGTGATGCACAGTGAATGAGAGTTAGGGAGAGTGGAAAAAAGCAGGAAAAAAAGTTATTGAAAGTTATTTCAGACATACTAAAAAGCTTCTTTTTCAAGATATCAAATGCTGGTAATTTTTTAAGTCCCCTCTGGGAGATTATTGGATTATGAGCATATCGGATCAGAAGGATTCTATTGAAGTTGACAGTGACTAATAGAGTTTCTCTTCACTGCTTGTTTTTATTAACAGTCCAAACCAGTTTTAATTTTTTTCTTATTAAAAATATGCAGATTTTGATTTCAACTGGATTCAATTTCAATTTTATAGGTTTTGATCGTTTCCAAACAGTAAAAATGATTTACTCACCTTTATTCTCTTATTACGAACTGTAACACCATTTAGACTTTTTATCGCTCGTGAAGCATCGTCTTCCGTACAAAAATTTATGAAACCGTATCCGTAACTGTAGCCAGTCTAAAATAATACAATAAATGTTAATGCATGATTAGCTTCCTGTGAAAATTACATATATCAATGCTTACCTTAAAATCCCTCATAATTCGGCAGGTATCGATAGGTCCCATTATCCGAAATAAAGCGAATAGCTCACGATCAGTCATGTCTTGGGGTAGATAGTTTATAATGAGATTCGTTCCTCCGCCGGGACCTGCTAACGAACTAGTACTCGACGAGCCCATATGGCCAACCGTCGCTAAGGTATTACTCGTTGGAAAATCATTAAAGTTTCGTCTGGCTGTCGGATACGATGATGTAAAGTCTGTGTCCTGCGGTGAAAACGCATAACGTGACTGCAATTTTCAAAGAATTTGAAATTTGGACGCGATGCTTTTTTTGAGATAAGGCGGGGAATAAGCACTAGGATATCCATTGGAATCTATATCTATTGTAGACAACATACACAACTCTAGTAATTTGTAGGAAATGATTCATTGGAGATAGATTTATCTAGCGGCAACACATCAGCATCATTACTATATATGCCTAGATCTAAATGATACTGAATCGATTATTTGACAACATTGGGGCAGGTAGAGAGTTTGAGATGTATCGTGTGACTGTTTGGTGAAAATGTGCTGTCTGTCAGATACTTACGCACAACTTAAGTAATAAATTCTTGAAAAATGCCACCAGGTTCTTCAGGATCAATAAATATGTTTGCATAGTATGCGCAATTATTGGCTACGGTTTAGTCTTAAAATAACACTACCAGCGAAAAGACTATTGACTTTTTATGCTATTTCTCTTAATTCAGGCCAGACCGGTTAGAGCATACCCACACACACAATATAATCAAAAATATAGTCGAAACAAACAAGTTAATTTTACAAAAGACATTTGATTTAAATAAAAATGAAAATAAGAGCGCCTAAAATTACTTAATTATTTCAATCTAAAAAAATTATAACATGTCTCAGTGTTGACGGCTGTGGCACAGGGTACTACTTTGGGATCGATTTGAAGTGTAGTAGGAACTTTGAAATTATTTTTAGAGAGATCGCAGGACAATTTTGAAGCATCGCAAGGAACAAATGTTTTTCTTCACATCAATATAGAATTGTCTGGGAAGTATGATACGATACTTTTTGGGAAATTTATTACATACAAACCGTGCATTTTGATTGAGTGGTGGAGAAAGCAGTAGGGGAGGGAGGTAAGATAACTGCCAAAAAAAAGTATGATAAATTCGAAAAAATCAGGAATTTATATTTTACCGAAACAAGGCATGTGAAATACTAAAAATATACATAAATAATGTCAAAATACTCTCCAAACCTGTAAAAAAATCATCGTCTATGTTTACTAAATAAAATAATGAACAGTTGGTAATGGCTCTTTGATTTTTTGGGAGTTGGTGGTTTAATAATTGTATGTGGTTCTACTCCTACAATATGTAGATCAATTTTTTATGTTGTGATAAAATTGTTGAGTTCAGTGTAGTGTATATGCCCCGCATTGTCACAGAAAAAAGTTGAAGCGATAAAAATTTAATATTTAAAAGCTCTAAAAAATTTCAAGCTCTACGCACAAATACTAATCTAAAATCTACAATATAATGTACAAACCATTCCCGAGGGCAACGAATGGGACATTCCCCACATACGACCGCCGCTACTGAAATGAAACAGAAGTGGAGAAATAATATTAAATTTGTGTGGTTTACAGTTTTTACTATAAAAGATTATAAAATTATTTAGTTTATAAATTTACGTTAGTTGTAAAATAATTTAGTTCACGTAGAGTAAATTCACGAGTTACGTAAGTAATTATTAGTGATGGTCTAAAAAACGCCAAACAGTTTGGAAAAAAACGTTTGACTGCAAAAAACGAACGAACAGTTTTTCCAAATAGCGACAAACAGTTTTTCTCAAACGAACAATTTTTCTAAAACGAATAGTTTTTCTAAAATCAACCGTTATTCTAAAGCTAACCGTTTTTTTTTACAACGAATAGTTTTTCTATAATCAATCATTTTTCTAAAACGAATAGTTTTTCTAAAACTAATCGTTCTTCAAAAACGAACCGCTTTTTGCGAATGAAAAACTGTTTTTCCGCAGCAAACTGTTTGGTGGGAAAACATTGTTTGGCAGCGGCGATTTGTTTCGTATCGGCAGACTGGTTTTTAACGAAAAACTGTTTGGCTATGGAAAACTGTTTAGCTGCGGGAAATAGATGTTCAGCGGGAAAGCATGAAATGAATAATCCTATATAATACGAGGTTGTTAGATTTATTAGGTGCGTATTTTTGCATTTCGATCAAGAGCTGGTTAGGGTAGGTATAAACTAACCATTTTTTTTCGTCAATTAGCGGGTTAACATTGAAAATATACACAAATTTCTAATGTTCTTTATTTGAAACAAGTGTAACTTAATACAATTAATGTTCACTATAACTATATTTAGATTCATTATAACCAATTGTGAAAAATCAAATCAATCAATGGCTCACCAGCTTAATAAAAATAATAAAGCAAAGTTCTTCTGACAGTAATTATTAACAATTTTTTTAATTATATTAAATTGCTCAGAGGGACAAATTGGTTTTAATAAAGTTAGAGATGATTTTGAATAAGATTTTAATTTATTCATTAGAGAAAAAACGCTTTCGACAGGAGCATTTGTACCAGGTAAACATAAAATATATTCCATTAGAACATAAAAATTTTCATGTTGAAGATTATTGGTGCGAAAGTGTTTGAATACTTCGACCCATCGAGTTTCTGTGGAAACTTTTAAATTATCCCATTCAATTATTTTTTTTGAGAAGTGACGTAGCTTGAAATTAATGTAAATTCGTCAAATACTTTTATTACAGTCAATATATCCCTTTTCAATCAATACATCCAGTGCTTTTTGAATGTCTTCCCATGCAGGTACTTTTTTTAAATCTGCCCAATCAAATATCTCCATTTCTTTAGTAAGAAAGCGAGTCCTCTCTTCCGGATATTCATGGCTTGTTTTATAAAATTCTGCACCCATGCTTTTCACAAACTCTTCATCAATATTAGTGCCATTATCACAATTAAACTACGAACAGTAAATGGAAGAAACTAATTGATCTGTTTCTGAGCCAAATTGTTTTTGAGATGATTAATTTTTTTTGTAGCTTCTATTGCCGACAAAGTCTGACCTTCAACCTTCAATACAGCTTGGTGAAAACTTGCGAGCGTGTAAAAAATGAAGCCATAATTTGGTATCTTCAAAAAAGTTTTTTTTTAAAATAATTTGGGACATTTTGCAATGCTCAAAAAATAATTTTTCAACAGGTGGTACATTTTTAAAACTTACTCCGAGGCAGGCATAAGTGCAAGCCATCTGGTTTTATTATAGTCGAGCATTTGGTGATGTTTTATTTCAGCTTCAGCGCAAAACTCCTTTAGAGCTTCAACTCGAACGGTATAAATATAAAAAAAATGAATATATTTTTACAATAACGCTTTCGTAATCTGAAGGTAGGCCATATGCAGCACATGTTATTGCTTTGTGAGTTATATGGGCTCCACATCCAATACCTATCAACGGTTTTTTTCAGAGATGATTGTAATTTTGAAAACACATTATTAATCCGTCGCCTAACTACACCCTCAAAATTGACATTGGCATTGTCGCTACAAAATACCACAAGTTTTTTGTCAAATTATTATCTGTATAGCACTTGGTGTCAATAATCAACAATTATATCATAAGTTGCACCTGGTTGGTCTTGGAGGTCTAACATTTTTTTTGCACACATTCGTAAGATAGTAAGGGCCTAACTGCTCTCGGCTACGCGGACGACATTACGGTAATAATAAGAGGCTCACACATGGATACCAAGGATACAAGGCCACTAAGGCACTCTGGGCGACAAAATAAATGCTTGGACGCAATTGGGGACTATCTCCAAGGCAGACCCTATGGGCATACAAACAAATGGTGAGACCTATCCTCCTATATGGAGCTGCAGTGTGGTGGAAGAAAACCATACGAAAAATTGCTATAAATAGGCTCAACAAGCTTCAAAGAATGGCCTGCCTGCTGATTACAGGAGCAATGAGCTCCACTCCAACAGCAGGAATGGAGGCTGGTGATGGGTTGGTGATTCTGTATGGTCAAATTTTAGATTTTTTTATTGTTTCATTCTATTGTATAATCCGTCAAGAGTTTCCAATTAAAATTTGAAGTTGATCCGAGTAAAATTGACGAAGCTATGGGCATGAGCTTAGGGACAAGCTCTCATGGATGAGCACGCGAAGAGGATAACATTCGTATTAGCAGAGCTGATCAAAAAGCTGCAAAAGAGTGCAAAGAAGGTCGAGTCCTTCGAAGACAACAACAAATAGATGCTCTAGACATCATTGCTGATAGCCTTACATTTTATGGACCCGGTATTCACGATTCTTTGGAAGTAGAGTAAAAAATTAACGTTTATTTATGAAAAAAATTTCAAACGAGTTCTCTGAGGCTTTTTATTTTTAAAGGCGGTGAGACACGTAACTCAAAAAATCCTTTCCTTTTGAAACTATGAACACTTATTTTGTAAACATTTTACAAGGTAATGCTTTCGAGATATTTTTTTTAGACTCATTTTTTTTTAAATAGGACTTTTTCCGATTAAAACCACAATTCCGAAAATAAAATTTTCTCTTTTTTCATTTTTTTTTACTTCAAAATTGCACCAAAAATAAAATAACAAAATAAATGAAAACTACCTTAAGGAACTCATTAACTAACAGAATCTTTTTGGTTTTTTTTTGTTTTTAGATGATCTAGCTACTAGTTATGTTTCTCACGGCAAATTACCTTTTTTTCGGTACGTCTATTTGGGTGTAGAGTCACAATAAAAAAATTACTGGATACTGTTTAGTACATGTACTTTAGTATATTCTTTCAGTAAATGAACTAACCTTTACTATATTGCTAGAAAAATTCTTAAAATTATGCATAAAAAATCAAGAATTAACCATACTGTTTTACTGTGTTAAAAGTTGATATGCCGAAAAAAATGGATCTTCCGATTGAAGTGCGTTGGTTGTTGATTGTCTATCCTAAAGGTCTTCATGATTGGTAGGATTGACAAAAACTATTATTACGTGCGGAATATAAAAAGTAGGTAGCTTAGAGCGAATTTGGCCTTGGTTATGCCGTAGCTAAAATAGCGCTGCCAAACTGGCGCTGCTATAGTAGTAGCGTTTACACCGGACAGCTTATTAACCAGAGCAAATATGGCGTAATATCTGAAAGGAGCTCAATACTAAGAACAAAAACACCATTGCACCAAGGCTTCCAGATTGCGAATGTCACTCGAAACTAGAAATCCTATTTATGACTGTTATAGTGTTTATACCACTGCTACCTTCACACTTATAACCGCGCTAAATTTTAGCAGCGCTAAAGTAGCATAGCCAAAATAGCAGGCTCGGCTAATTTAAAAGTGGTTTATACCGCTGCTAAATAAGCAGAGCTTACTAATTTGGCTACGGCATAAACGCACTCTTTTTCGCTGCAGCAAGGGGGCGGGGGTGGTTGGAGCCGTTGTCTAAAAATTTTAAAATGAAAGCTGATGTGAATTCCATAGCTTTCATAATTTTTTTTTTTTTCCTGGGACATGATATTATAAATACGAATAACCGTTGATAGAAAAGAGAAAGGATTATGGATTATTTAAATGAAGTTGTTTGTAAAGAACATAGGTAATTTTTTTTAATTCTAAATATTATTGTACTATCACATTTATAGGACGTCAACGAGTTTTACGCAACAAGCTCTACAACAAAACTATTCTGTGTGACTTCTGATCAAACATATCAATGATGGATTCCGGACTGACTGGTAGATTCCGATGTATAGTCATGAGAGCAAAACCTGTAAGACGCTCCTCACTTTTATGGTTGCGAAGATAAGTCTTCTCGCGCTTTAACGTTGAAAAACTGCGCTCCACAGATGCCGTCGAGACAGGAAAGATAGCTGAGTGCCAGCAGGATATGCACGTTCGGAAAGATTTCATAATTGCACAGTTTCAGTGCGCTAACTGCACACTACGTTTCCTCTTCCGGAGCATGCTGCCATCTCATCGACCACATATTCCATTCACCCCGAAGAATAGCTTCATTTGAATGCTTGATATCATCTTTGGAGAATTCTATTGCTGGCTTTAGATCTTCGAATGTAAACCTATTCACGTTTCCTGATACGAGACACTGGAGTCCAATAATTTTTTACTTGTGAGATAAAAACCTTTTGCTCAGAGAAAATCCAAGTACATCGAGGTACGGTATGAACAACACTCTAAAAAGTGGGTCTATAATTAATACTTTGATAATAGGAAATATATTCATTTTTTCGTTTAAAATAACGAATCACAAATTTTTTACACATTCGATGTGCATTTTTTTGCTTTTACGTCATATCAGCTGAATAATACACAGCGTTTTGTAACTTGAAGCAAGAAGAGTGTAAATTTACTAGTTTGCTATTCACCTTTGCGCCAAAGCCATAAAATTGCATCATTTTTTACGGTAAAATTATACGATTTGGTCGTAAAAAAATATTCTTTTTACACACTTTTGTAAATTTACATCTTTAGTGTTTTGCTCACGAGTTCGATTTGCGCCATAGCTTTACTTACTCGTAGATCGAGCAATTTGCTCTGTAATTATTCTGAGAATGTGTGCGTTAAGCCTAACATTTTTTCGCACACAATGAGAGCAACTGCGCAATCAAATCGGCATAGGGTATTGTGAAGGCACTGAGCCTTTGCAGCATCGTCTTTTTTTTGTTGTCTCGACCAAGTCTTCCAAAGATTCGATCACAAAGGACAAAGTATTCACGATGAGGGTACCAGCGTCATGCCACTCTACTCACGGAGTCTTACAATACTTCATAAGCCCGGAAGAAGTGACAGACGACTTTTCTAATTTTTGCTATAATATTGCACAACGTCGTGCAGATTCTCTGAAGAATGTGCAGACTTCGAAAATTACGAGGAATCAATGACGGACAGGAACCACTTTGGAAGCGTCATTGAGGCAGATGCCTTCGGATATTCATTTTGAATCTTGAACACTACGAAATAACCTGGACCTTTCATCGCATTCAATTCGAAGCCTAGGACAGTAAGTCGTTCTTTAATGGTTTTCGTGGACCCAGCTCCAGACAAACCGTAAACTGGAACAAACTCCAGAAAATATTCGCGCAAAGCCATGCTGTCATAATGGACGTATCTGACACAAAGCGAGAACTGTTCTATACGTTGAATGTCAGTTGTCTTAGTTAGACTTTTTGATACGTGCAGTAACTTTGGCTATAAATTGCTCAAATCTTTCGTTCGTTAAAATAAAATATACGATAAATATTTGTAGTATATACGAGGGCGGTGCGATAAGTACTGAGCCTCATCGACCGATGGCGCCACTATCGCAAGAAAAATTTCCTGTCGTGTAGTACATTCTCTTAGACGGCTACTGTCAAAATTTCAGCCGAATTGGACTCGTTGTTTGGTTTTGACCGCGTGTGGAAGCGGTCTTGTCCGCGAATTTTAGAAAAATGGAAGAAGAGCAATATCGATCGGTGATTCGATTATTGTTTTTGGAAGGGAAATCGCGCAGTGAAATCAAAGAGCGCTTGGGTGCTGTGTACGGTGACTCTTCTCCTTTGATGGCGACCGTCAAAAATTGGTTTACCGAGTTTCAATGTGGTCGCACGTCGGTTTTTGATGAGCCACGTCCAGGTACCTTAAAAACGGCTACCACGGAGGATAACGTGACAAAAATCCACGATCTCATATTGGCAGACCGCCGCTTGAAGGTGCGCGAGATAGCTGAGACAGCAGGCATTTGAAAAGACTGCGTATGTCATATCCTGCATTAAATTTTGGGCATGAGAAAGCTGCCGGCGTGATGTGTGCCGCGTTTGCTCACTCCGGACAACAAGCACAACCGTGAGACCACTTCAGAGCAGTGTTTTACGCTGCTTAAGCGCAACCCGGAGGAGTTTCTGCGCCGTTTCGTGACCGTCGACGAAACATGAATCCACTGGTACACTCGACTGTTCCGATAAGTATTTAGCCTACAAAAGAAAAATGGAAATTTTGTAAAAGTGGCGATTTACTTTTCAACATAGTCTCCCTTTAGCTCGATATACTTTAACCCGCCTGAAAAATACGTTTTCTCGAGGTCTGCAAAGTAGGCCTCGATTAGACTCAAATTGTTGTACCACCCTCGTATAGTAATCATTAGGCTCTATTATATTTCGCATGTTTTGCGTTTTCATAGAGGAAGTTTTGTTTCCGTGCAAAAACTTTTTTTTCAGATTATCATATAAGTAAAGTAAATAATAAATAATTTTATATATGTAAGTAACGTGCTCATAGACGAAATATAACCCAATGTCCAGTGTTACAGTTCGGTCAATACTTAATCTATGTTTTCCGGGAAAAAAACTTCGGTGAGGTTTCGGGTGAGGTGGCCCGTGCCCGCGAGCTCCCGCCACTTGTAGATATATTCACATGTACAGTTGGACCGATTTTGTGGTGGAACCACGATCGTGTGGTGGAGTGGCTGTCGACGGCAATACAGGATATACTTCTACCCGGATTTTATCTCTGCCAGAGCGACAAAAGTGATGTCATGGGCAGCGAAAAGGCGGATGAGTTGACACGGAGAATTTCAAGAGCTAGTAATAACCTCTGTATAACTGCACACAGATTACTTGCTGTCGCCACAAGCAAACTAGATACGGCCAAATGGGCTAATTTAAAGTCCGAATTGGAAAACAGGACGGACTGTAAGGTAGTCAGAACATTATAGCCATCTCTCGATTCAAGCAAGAGCAAGAAACTACTCACTTTTAGCAGAAACTGCTTCTGAATGACAGTTGGCCTCCAATAGAATCTAACTGAAATCCAGCAATTTATTCTTACAGGAAATGTGGGATGGGAGAGGACACCATCGAGCATCCACTTTGCGAGTGTCGGGCCCTAAATAATTAGCCTTTGAACATTCTAGACTCATACAAAATTTAGCGGACTGGTCACTGGAAGGGTCTAAAAAGCCAGCGAAGTCGCCTAAACGGCAGCGTTCTTCTATTACCTAATCTATGGTTTGGCCATCATAATTTCAACCCCATAGAACGCTTAGGGGATAACGTAGACAGGAACGTCAGAAAAGACTGCCCTACATCTGCTGAGCATCGGTGGATTATTTTGCAAGCGAACTGAGAAAAAATCTTATCAGAAATCTTGACAAAATAACTTCATAGGATGCTTAAACTTTGTGAAGCATTTATTAAGAATAAACATTGACACTTTTATGAGGCGAAGATTTTATAATAATTTTACTGTATCGAATCTTTTTGATAAATTTGCGTTGTATTTTAAATATACTTTAAATGAATTCTTGAAAGCTTGTTTTTCTAAATTTTCATCATTTAAAATAGTAAATTGCTGAGTGGGCAAGTACTTGCGAATGGTAGTGTAATTTTTCTTCGGTAAATATATTTGTTTAGAAAAATTTCTTCAAAAGAGGGTTAGTTATCTATTTCTACCCAAGAGAACAAAATAAAAATTATCGTGTATTTCAAACCACTCCAATAAAATACCATTTACAGAACTAAGCAAATAAGAATTTATTTCTTTAAGTGTGGAAAGGCTATATGAATAATTATTTTATCATTCAAACTCAATGCCTGTCATTATTATTTAAAATAAACGCTCGCAAAACACACCCGTTATCTCATAAAAGTTGGCTCCATCGATTCCTGCCATCATTGTCCCTACAAGTCACCACAAACATGCAAAACCATATTTTCTTCTCTGAACGAAACACATCTACCAACAAAAGCCTAAAATTAATACGGTGAACTTTGCATTTTTTTCCGTGGGACTGTTAAACTAACTCGACGGTCATTCAAGAGGATTTGTTTGTCTTTAGCAGGTTAGCATGTGTCGAGTGTGATATTCTTGAAAGTCTATACAAAACATTACACTAATATTGTGCGAAAGTTTCATCGCCTGAAACAGTCCTGGAGAAATGATGAGACAGAGAGAAGGAGCAAACAATTTCCGCCTACGATTATGTAGGCCTGAAATAGTGAAAATGTTGTTTCGTGTTGGAAACTTTTGTCGGCAAAAGAGATTGACTTGAAGGATACTTGTAGTTTCCGGAATTCTTAAGAAGGTTTGCTTTAAGCTAACACAGGATAGGACCACTAATCAAAGCTTAGAGTAGGAAGACGGAAGTATTGGTTGAAGAGTTACAATTTTAGATCTTGACATATATACAGAAATGATTTTATACAGAAAACTTTTTGCAGAGGAGGTAAAATAGAGGTTGTAGTTATATCATTAGCAGAAATGTTTCTCGTCTTATATTCAATTGATACTTGGGGCAGGCGGAATGTTATAATCGTACTATTCTTAGTATCATCTCATAGGCAGGTACAAAGTACTTCATGACACATGTCACATATTCTAGTTCACTTTTCCATAAAAAAAACAACATGCTATAAGTTACGTGTCTGCCTGGTAACAGTGCTCTGGGGAAAAAACATTCAGCTTATTCTATATTCCGCATTTGTCTAGTCCTGAACAGATTTCATAACTCTACGCACTTTTCGATGACAAGTATGAGTTTCTGGCACAACATTAATCATCTTACTTTTTATTCTCACTATCCCATCTTCTCTCCTGCGCCTCTCTTTGTCCCGAACGCACACGTTAGAATGAGGAGAACACATTAGAAGAAGAAAATATACATTCGCATTGAAACTGAAAATACCACGGCGTGCAGATATTTAAATCTTCAAGGATATTTTATCAGCTCTAATCTTTCGGTGACGACAAAACGAAGTATGCATAAAATTGTGTAATAATAGGTGGCGATTTTTTAGCCAGTTGCTTTGTGGGCTAGGATTATCTGGCTACTAGCTGAGTCTGCTTTTGATGTTGGTTTCTAATGGGAATTGAAAAACTAAAACAACAGCTGTAGTCATTATTACTGCTCGTAGATTTGGTGATGGTGGACCATCAATTCAAAATATTATCTGATATCTGATAGCGATATGATTTATGCTGAAGGTCACACGACTGCTTTATAGCCAATGGTCAGATGAATTATGTTCTATTTGTTGAAGCTGTTTGTTGCGTTTAGGCATTTTATAGGCAGTAAACAGGATAAAAAGACAATTTATTGTGATTTACTGAAAACAATTGATTGGTATTTAAATATGTGGATGCGAGCAAATGGAATGATATATGATGGCAAATTATTTTAGATAAAGGTAATTTTGAATAATTCAGGAAATCCGATTAGCAAAAAAAAAAAACGGGTAACATAGTATTGAAAAACAATATCACAAATGTGAAGATACTTAACTAATCAGTGACGCAAGTAACT
Organism: Nemotelus pantherinus; assembly: GCA_963978885.1. Classification (NCBI taxonomy): domain Eukaryota; kingdom Metazoa; phylum Arthropoda; class Insecta; order Diptera; family Stratiomyidae; genus Nemotelus; species Nemotelus pantherinus. The sequence goes on from OZ022263.1 coordinate 160,758,239, forward strand.
TAGAACAAAGCCAGCAAGTTTAGATGTCCTAGAAGTAATAAAACAAATATATAGGTCAAATTTCAATTTGGGATTAAATATGACACACATATCTTACATGCTGTCTCCACACGCCATGAGCCATGACAAAATTTATGTAAAGAAGTATCAGTTGATGGCATGTCAGAATGTGCGTGGGCAGTTTATGTCATGTCATATCATTTGAAAAATGAAACGCGGCATTCAAGAACTGATTGCTCTGAATGCTTTGAGTGCATTGGAGAGCGACGAAATTATAAAATCCAAAAAAAAAAACATGCGTGTTGGGCAAATCCATTTTCGGAAAAGCGGGTCACAACACTGCCCTCCTAAACATTAACGTGCTATCCGCATTTTTCTCATTTTTGAGCTAACACCCCGATTCAAAACTACATACTCTATTACATAATTCTACAAAATATGAAAAACCTATCTTTTGTGAAAAAATGTTAAAACCAATATTGAAAAATGCACTCTCCATATGTCTCCAGTACAAATCAAAACACAAATCATTGAATATCTCGAAAGTACTAAAATGTAGATAGAACGTTTATGCTTAGCAGGGCAGAATAAATATGAAAGCAAGTTCGTTGGACGATTTAATGGGGGAGGACTGCAGTAGTTTAAGAATTCCATTCACAAACTTAATGTTCTTCTCCATGTAGCTTTTGATTGTAAAATACGAAGAAAGAACACAAAAATGCGGGACGCAATAAATTCAAGAACGTAGTTGGTAATAAAACTGCGGTATTTGGCGGGACTCCTATCGGTCCTGAACTATTTAAGAAGAGTATCAGGGAAAACAATTAGTGCTTTTGTGCCGGATGTGTTATGTGCAATATATGATCCATTGGAAGGTGATCCCTAACATGTTAATTTTAGCGCAAGGAAGCATTGTGTTATAAAATATAAAAAAAGTCTAACGCATCAGAACCGCTAGAAAACTAATTTTCGAAGAAATTGTCTTTGAGTGACAAAAAAATGTGGAAAGACGTAATACACTTTTTAGTAGAATCATATCAACCATTCCTTATCCAAAGCAACAAAACTCAACTATAATACAAATGATGAAAATGTTCAGTGCTGGCAACACTTTCCCAACGAAGCAGCAATAAGTTTACCTTAACAAGCTTAAATCACTTATCCTTTGAATTTCGTTCTCATCGGAGGATTTCATCGAAAGTTTCAGCGGTTAAATGTTGTTTGAGGCTGCCATCCGAAAAATTTTCAAAACTCGGAAAATGTAAAAATTGGTTTCTTATTTTTATCGCAAATTCTTTGCATATGAGTACGTCATTTGAAGCATCTGTTGGTGCAATATTTACGAAAATAGCTAATGCTGGTTACCCTGTGTTAGCAGCAAAGCAAAATATATACCAAATCAGCTTCACGTTAAGTTAAAGCCAACCAGTAAATTTCGTTTCGATTCAATCACTGCGCTGGAAGTTATACGGGTGAAAAGAATTTTAGGGTTACCACTCTCAAAACTTTTCAAATTTTTAAAGCGTTAATATATGTTGTTAATTTTATTTGCAGGATGATTCCCATTTCCAAATCTAATGATATAATCATTAAGTCTCCATCATATTTGAACCACCCTCGTATATATATATATATATATATATATATATATATATATATATATATATATATATATATATATATATACAGATATAGATAGATTTATATATATATATATATATATATATATATATATATATATATATACAGATATAGATAGATTTATATATATATATATATATATATATATATATATATATATATATATATATATGTATATATATATATATATATATATATATGTATATATATAGATATATATATATATATAGATATACATTTATATATAGATATATAGATATATATATATATATATATATATATATATATATATATATATATATATATATATATATATATATATATATATATATATATATATATATATATATATATATGTATATATATATATATATAGATATATATATATATATATATATATATATATATATATATATATATATATATATATATATATATATATATAAAGATATATATATATATATATATATATATATATATATATATATATATATATATATATATATATATATATATATATATATATATATATATAGATATATATATATATATATATATATATATATATATATATATATATAGATATATATATATAGATACATACAGTTGTGTTCATGAAAATAGTAGTGCAGCACCTCACAACATTAAATATTCATGTTTCGACAAACTGAACACTGCAAATTGAACACGTTTTCATATTTTTCTAAGAATAGCATGCAAAGAAGAGAAAAGCGATAAAATTCCGTAAGTTTTGCATTGGTTTGGGTAAGTTTTTGATTACTTTTGAGTGATACACCGAAATTTGGCTGTTCATTAAAATAGTAGTGCTCGGTGTGAGTGGTTGAAAAACAATTCTAATAGTTGATTAGTACAACAAAAAATGTCAATAATAAGTGTAATTTAGCAATGAGTAGTTTGATGATTGATATTCATTAGGTTTGTAACTATTTTTTATTCTAGTGGGCAGAGGAAAGCATTGCATGGCTGCGAAAAGAGATTTAATAGTTACCCTTGGAGCAAAAGGCATAACGTACAAAGAAATTGAAAATATTTTTTGCTGCACACCTACAATGATATTTAACGCGATTAATTATAAAAAAACCCCAGAAAATCGTGGTGGGAAACGCAAAACAACCGCTGTCGAAGATAGACGCATTGTGCGCTTTAGCAAGATTCGGCCATCAGCATCCTCTAAAGTTATCAAAAATGATTTAAATCTATCGGTTAGTGATGTTACAGTCCGTCGTTGCCTAATTGAGCATAATTTAAATGTCAGAAGTCCTAGAAAGGTGCCCCTTTTGACTCGGAAGCATGTATAAGGAAGACTTAGATTTGCAAAAACTCATCGAGTCTGGCCCGCCAAAAAATGGCGCAACATATTGTGGACAGATGAAAGCAAAATTGTTTAATTTGGTGGAACAGGCTCTAGGCAGTATGTACGACGTCCACCAAACACAGAATATAGTCCTAGGTACACCAAAAAAAAAACTAAACATGGTGGCCTAAGTATAATTATTTGGGCTTGCTTTTCTTACAATGGCGTTGGTCCTATCCATATGATAAATGGTATAATGGACAAACATGTTTATGTTGACATATTAAAAATACAATGCTACCCTATGCCAGTTTGGAAATGCCTAAAAAATGGACATTTCAACAGGACAACGATCCTAAACATACAAGCAGGCTAGCAAAAGATTGGTTTATATCGGAGAAGATCGATGTGATGCAATGGCCACCTCAGTCCCCAGATCTTAATCCGATAGAAAACTTATGGGGAGATGTAAAACGGGTTGTGGCAACCGCAAAACCTTCAAACAAAGCACAACTTTGGCAAGCGGTTCAGGAAGCATGGTCTCAAATTCCTTTGAAGCGTTGTCAGGACCTTATCGATTCCATGCCCCGGTGGTGCGAAGCCGTTATTAAAAATAACGGATATACAACTAAATATTAGACTATTTCCAATATTAAGAATCTGTAAAATCAATTTTGAATAAAGTTATACAGTTTTTTTTTCCTCTCATGTAGCCACTACTATTTTAATGAACAGCCAAATTTCGGTGCATCACTCAAAAGTCATCAAAAACACATCCAAACCAATGCAAAACTAACGAGATCTTATGCCTATTCTCTTCTTTGCATGCTGTTCTTAGAAAAATATGAACACTTGTTCAATTTGCAATGGTCAGTATGTCGAAACATGAATATTTAATGTTGTGAGGTCCTGCACTACTATTTTCATGAACACAGCTGTATATATATATATATATATATATATATATATATAGATATAGATATATATATATATATATATATATATATATATATATATATATATATATATATATATATGTATATATATAGATATATATATATATATATATATATATATATATATATATATATATATATATATATATATGTATATATATAGATATATATATAGATATATATAGATATATATATATATATAGATATATATATAGATATATATAGATATATATATATATATAGATATATATATATATATATATATATATATATATATGTATATACAGATATAGATAGATGTATATATATATATATATATATATATATATATATATATATATATATATATATATGTATGTATACATATATATATATATATATATATATATATATATATATATATATATATATATATATATGTATGTATACATATATATATATATATATATATATATATATATATATATATATATATATATATATACATATATAGAAATATTAATTTTTGGCCAAAGTGATTTTAATACTAATGTTCTTCTTCGATCATTAGTAACAAAGCAGTAGCCAATTCAAGCCATTTCCTGTCACAAAGAACCCACAAGCAACACACCTATAGCTTTTTTCCACACATGATTTTACAATTCCTTCAAAAAATTCTCTAACAATAATGAATTTCTTTTTTTTTTAATTTTTTAAATTATTTGATTTTAATTTCTCCAAAGAATTTCTCTACCCAAATCGCACAAACATGTCATTAGCCTAATTTCTCAACGTCCTCGTTGTTCCGTTTAAGGTCACAGTTCTCATACAGTCAACCCACTATTTCGGCTACCCTAATCTCCTCCTTCCTCCCTCTGCTAAACTTCTAACTTTTGCCGGAACATTGACAACTCAAGATATATTGAAGCGTTATATGTGCGAATAATCCCCAGCAAGCAGAGTATGGCATCGAATGTTTCCAACGACCGAAAGAAAATGAATTGTCATAGAATTGCCGTCGAATTCGAACTTAAGCGCATACATAGGAAGAACACATGTCGACGATAAAGCGCAAGAACTTCTTCAAAGACAAATAGTCCGACAGATTGCTTTCTTCGGTTGGAAAGTTTTACCGATGTTTCGAACACAGGACGCTATTATAGATACATACGTCCAGAGTTGGAGTATTGTCTCGATTTTCTCTTCGTTCGCTGCTATCATTCTTGAAACGCGCTATCTCCTCACTTATAAGAATGTAGGTGACATCGAATACTTGTCTTGGCCACCACCTATCGCTACACAAATCCATGGGGAGTTGTCAGACACATGACCGTGATCATTGTCGTCGTGACATCGATAAGGGTAGAAAGACTGACTACCTGACCGTCCAGCGAATATTCTTGAAGAAAACTTGTACGAAGACTGTTTCACTTTTTTATCACGAAGTCATCGATTTGGCTGGCAGCGGTCTTGGCCTTCGACCCTGTCACCCTTGTCGCTACGTGGTGGCTTGATGTTTCAAGTTGCACTAATTCCATCTAAGTAGAATAAATTGAATTAGAGGAGGTCCACTGTTGGTGTGCCTATGAGTTTCTTCACTCCGCTAGCCATAACTCACAGTCTGCGCCACTGCTGCCAAGCTTTACCCCGAACACCTATAGCAACAATCGCCGTCGGGAGACATTTATTGTTTGCGCAACAAGCACAGTGCATAGAGTAGCTAAAGATTGTCGCAAAGTATTTGAAGTGCCTCTATTGTACGAACAGATGCTGCGGTTGGAATGTACCTATAGAAATGGGGACACTATGTCAAGGCCAGGACATGCTCTTCATCGGGACTATCGTTGCACGGAACACTTTTTCACTATCTGAATATGTAAAGCCTACAAACTTGCTTCTTTGTTCCGGGCGCCCCGGTCTGCAGGCGAAACAGGAACGAGCGCAGTAGGAGCAGAAGTAAAGTCTCTGATGATAGGAGCTAGCCAGCATCAGCCACATCAGCTTAATTTTCAACATTTTTCTTTTGCGGATGCATGGCCCTTTGTTCCTGAAGATTGCACATTATGCGGTGATGAAGTGTTGTTGTACCGGTTAGTTCCGGTGTGTGTTTGTGTGAGTATGCGGTTGTGAGATGAATTCACGAAGGATTCCTATTGTTCTGGCAGAAATGATGTTGAAATGTGCTCCTTCGGTGAAATTCGTTTGTTTCTATTTATATTCTATTCTGTTGGTATTTTTTGTTGGTGGTATTTCTGTTCTGTATCCGTACAATTTATTATGCGAGAGATGTAAAATGCTTCAAAGGTACTGTTCGACTGTGGGTAGTTACGTGGGGGAAATCCTCTTGTGCGGATTCAGGTAACAGAGATACAAAATGCGGTTGATTTAAATATACATAGCTACATACAGAAAAGAATAGCAAGGTTACCACAGAAATGGCATTTTTTTAGGGTTTAAAGTCGGATGCAATGGGTTTGGGTTCAGTTAATTTGGGATTATGGGTATAGAGTTGTGTGAGAAATGTTAGTTTAGTGATAGCACAGGTCTTTGGCCGGAGTGCCTAGAGGTGGCAGGTGCCAGGCCAGGTTTCGGTAGCTCTTGGTCTGGGATATTTGTATGAGCAAAATACAATTTTTGTATGTCAAGTTTGAGTATTGTAGAATGAATTTGAGTTTCATGGTCAAAGAGCATACTATACTAGGATGGTTTCATATGCATGGTGAGATTCGGAGCTTTATGGTATGCTATGCTATGTTCGTTTCAATAACTAAAGTAGCCGACAAATAGTATAAAAATAGTTTTGTGTTAAAATAAGTATACAAACTTTTCTTTTCATTACGGTATATCACGGCAAATAAGCGCTTTCGAATAAAATTAAATTAATCAACAAATCAATAGTTAATCAAATAGAAAATAAAAGAAAAATGTAAATAATTGAACATAAGCATAAATAGTACAAAACAGTAAAGTAAAAGACTAAAATTACATTTTTTTAATTACTAAAAATATATAATGGTTAAAAAAAATTATGGAAAATTAATAAATAAAAGTAAAAAGAGCAAACAAATGCTTTTGCATAAAACACATATAAAAAGATTAATTTAAAAAACATTAAATTAAATAAGAAATAAACGAAACAGTAACAAAAAAATAAACATAAAAACTGAATGGATTAGAAAAACAATAATTTCAAATATAAACATACAAATCATAAATGAATAAAACTAGTAAATATTGGTATTAAGGTAAAAGACCGTAATTTCGTCATGTTAAGGAACTTTTTACATTATCCTATATTGTTTTTGGGGCAACTTGTGATATTTTGAAACTGCATGCTGAAAACAGTTATGCCTGGAATGTTCACAATGCTATAGCAATAGTTAATGCAAAAAAGTTTTGGTGTGGCTATGGATTTTAGTCAATCTAAGATAAGTCTAATTTGAGCCTAATTTCGTCACTTCATCATCATCGATGGCGCGACAGCCCAAATCGGGCTTTGGCCTCCAGTAACGTCCGCCTCCAATCGTCTCGATCCTGCGACCTGGTTCTCCAATTTTCGAGCCCCAGTATTGACCTGCTGTCTGCGTCTATCGTGTCTTCTCAGCGTTTCCTCGGCTTACCAACTGGACGCTTCCCTTGTGCTCTACCTTTCAACGTTCTTTTAGGTAGTCTATTGGCTTCCATCCTCTCGACGTGGCCAGCCCATTGTAACTTTCGTAATTTAATGCATGTGGATACAGGTGGGTCGTCATGGTACAACTCATTGTTGTATGGCATTCTCCACTCTGTCCCTTCTTGTATGGGGACCAAAAATTCGCCGTAGCACTTTACGCTCAAATACGTCCAGAGCCTTTTCGGAGTCCGTAGTCAAAGTCCAGGCTTCACTTCCATAGAGAAGCACAGGTTTAATGAGTGTTTTGTATATGCGAAGCTTATTATTCCTGTGCACGTTTGTAGACTTGATTATGGGGAGCCTTGTTTGCTGCATTTATTTGTCTTAAAATTTGGTCCTTTTCACTGCCTGCATTGTCAAGTTGGACTCCTAAGTACATGAAGTTACATTCTACATTCTCGATGTTGTAGTCTCCTGAGGTCAAGTTTTGTCTGATTGGCGCCATTTTTCTTGTTTGGGTCATTAATTTGGTTTTATCTTCGTTGACCCGTAGATTTATTTTCCTTGCTTCTGACTCCAAACTTAGGAAAGCTTCCTTTGCTTGTGATATGGTCTGTGCTATAATGTTGACGTCATCGGCGAATGCTACTATTTGCGTGGACTTGAAAAGTAGTGTGCCTGTTGTATCAGCTGGTATTTTTCAGATGACGTGTTCCAAAGCAAGAATTGTTCCAGAATAGCATCGGGGCAAGTCCATCTCCTTGCTTTAAGCCTGAGTTAGTGTGGAAGCTGTTGGTTAGGTCACTGTTGACTTTGACTATCTACACTATCATATGCTTGCTTGAAATCTACGAAGACTTGGTGCACGTCGATATTATACTCCCAGCATTTTTCAAGCACCTGTTTGACTGAGAATATTTGATCTATCGTAGATCGTCCGGACCTGAAGCCACCCTCATACTCTCCTATGATGTTATCATAGAAGGGCTTCATTTTGCGTTCAATAATTTTGGACAACACTTTATAGGACGAGCATAATAAAGCAATGCCTCTGTAGTTTTCGCAACGTAATTTGTCTCCTTTTTTGTAAATGGGGCATATAATACTTTTTCGCCAATCGTTTGACAACTGTTCTGCTGCCCACATTTTGAGTATTAATTGGTGGAGAATGTTGCAAAGAAGAGTTCCACTATTTCTGAGTAATTTGGGAGGTATTCCATCTATTCCAGGAGCTTTATTTATTTGAAGGTTACGTATGGCTGCCTGAACTTCTTCGAATGTTGGTGGAGAGATGCGAATGTCCTGCTCTGCTTCTGCGATATTTGGATCTGCTGAGTTTGACGTCGGCGCGGGATTAAGCAGCTGTTTAAAATACCGTGCCCATCTTTCTTCAATCTCGACCGAGTTACTGATTATGGATCCACTTTCATCCTTACAAAGGCTCGTTCGCGGTTTGTATCTCTCGCGTAGCTATTTGATTGAGGAATACGCAGCTCGTAGATCCTTATAGGTCATGATTTCGTTCAGTTTCTGGATCTTGTCGTTGGTAAGTTGGCGTTTCTTTTGACGACACATTTTTTTTGCCGGTCGCCGGAGGATGTTATAGCTTTCGGTTTTAGCCCGTGTTGGTCGTTGGATTAACTCTTTGTAAGCCTCATTTCTCTTTGTGATAGCATCTTGACAGTCATCATCGAACCAGTCATTCCTAGGGTTTTGGCGTTTATGTCCTAAGGTATTTTCTGCTACTGTTTTGATTCCTTCTTTTACCTTCGTCCACATGGTTTTGATATCTGCGTCGTTTTCTTCCATCAGCGGGATATCTTGCAGTTGATTTTCGAGCGTCGTAAAACAGTTAAATTCCTAACTTCGTCAACTAATGCTCTTAATTTCGTCTATGTAAGAATATAATCGTAGATCACTAGTTTTTTATTGAAAACATTAACAACTTTAGGGAAAGAGAATAAAACCTTCTTAGAATTTATAGCATAAAGTTATTCTAACAAATTATTGATCGGATTTAAATATTGCTGACAGCGTAAATGCCTCTACTGTTTAATAGCAATGGAGCATTGATTTTTTCACGATATCTTCCCTATAGTAGAATAAAATATCCTCCTTATCGGGCCATGGCTAGTTTGCACCGCTTATAGTCATTGTTTTGATTTTAAATTTAGAATCTTCTAAATCTATAACCATTCCCGGAAATTTTTCACTTTCGTAAAGGATAACGACAAAATCATCTTAATTTATGCTTAGGATTGTGATTTTTTTGATTTTTTTCAATTATCTATCAGCGTTTTCTTGCTTTTAAATGTCTTTTCCAGCTTGGTAATTGAAAAATAAATCGGCGGTTGCAACTATAGGAGTTAGTTTTCACTTAGTGGTGGAGCTTTAAATGACTTTGGTGTTGCTGGCCAAAACAAAGAATTTTGAAATGGAGTCAGATAGCTATAAATCATTCCATGATCGCTCGACGCCATAGTTTTTTCGGGAGTCCTTGCTAACAATTGTGAACCCCATTGGGTTGAACATCAAACTCTAAAATATCGGAGCTATTCAAAATGTCACTTACCATGTTAGCATTTAATGTTAACTCGTGGTCTGTAACATTAGCCAATATACTGTCGTTTGTCATTGACCCTCTTTGCTGCACATTTCTCCATAGGTGAAAAAGGCTTTCATCAGTTGCACAACCAGTCCATACTACTCTGATGTTTCGCTTGAAACTTTCAATTTTTGCACAGCCTACCAATTTTTCCAACGTACATAGAAAAAGTCGACATTCTTTACGTATTTTAATACTTTCGAGAGCAATATTATCTTCACTGTGCTTATTTGTATGCACTGCAGCCTCTAGTAAGTTTTCATAGGGAACTGGATCCGCATCAAAAGGATACAATCCACTTTTCCTAAAGCCGTTTTGAATTGTCTCGGACTTAGTTGCTTCCAGTAAACATGAATCACGCAACACGCGGCGCACATCCGCATACTCTTTATGTTGGTGCCATTCGCACTGTCAAACTCCATAAGTCCTTCTTATCCAGATCAATTCGAATGTAGAACAGTCTTCTATCTACTACTTCCCCGACATCTACAGCTCTCAAGTGTTTAAGCAGAACCTACACAGGTACCTACTTCACTCTCAACCCTTCCCACTTCTCTTACCCGAGCTTCCCTCCTACCAATGCTATATATTGAACTCTACCGTTAAACGTCCACTCAAACCTAAAGATGTTTCTGGGTTCACATTGAAAGTCTCTGATGTTCTAAAAGCTAAAGAAAAAGCTCGTGAAAGGCTGAAGAAGTCGGGTCACCCGCTGATCTTCCGGATTTCCGTAGTTTGCTTTCTGGTGCTAAAAGAGTGTTCAAGCAGGCTATGCGTTACTACTTCTCGAGCATCGAGACTTCAATCTGTTCTAGTCAACAAAAATTCTTTTGGTCCTAGATCCGTTCCCTTAAGTCCAATTCTTCAGTTCCTAATTCTATGTATCTTGATTGTCTCTAATCATCAGGCTATTTCCGATTTATTTGCTGCCTTTTTTCGCTCTTCCTTTAAGGAAAACACTAAATACCTCTATAGCTTCTATTTTCCCCTCGTTCTTCTTCACTCTTATCCGCGCTGAGTTTATATTCGTCCTTGCAGAGCCACTTTAAACGGTTCCTTTTCCTTTCCTATACTTCCCACATCCGGAGTTTCTCAAGGTTCCATCCTAGGTCTTTTAATTTATATTTTGTTCGTCAATGACCTTCCTTCTGTTATCAACTCCTCTTGTCTTTTATAAGTGGATGACTTAAAATTATATAGGGCTATCAAGTCTGCAGACGATTATCACCAACTGATTTGATTGCTTTCAATCACTAGTGCCTGAATAGCCTCTTACTACTTAACATTTTGAAATGTCACCAGATGTCATTCGCATATAAAAATGCTCCTCATGTGTTCACTTATTCCTTTCTGGTGGTTCCTTATCAGTTGTTCACCATTTTAAAGACCTTGGCGTAGTGTTTGATTCCAAATTGAAATTTGATGTTCGTGTGATAAATATTACGGCCAGGGTTTCCAGGATTACCGGCTTTGTCCTGCGTTCTTGGTATATGTTTACCGACATTTCCACCTGTATTCATTTATTTGTCCCCTTAGTACGCAGTATTCTGAAGAACTAGTGCCAAATCTGGTCTCCTCGCTTTCATTATTTATCTGACGCCATTGAAGCTGTTCAGGGTAGGTTCACTCGTTCATTGTTTTTCAAATTCAGCATTTCCTACTGTCCTTACTCCTCTCGTCTTTCTATTCTTCGTATGACCTCGTTCGAATCGCGTAGATTGTTCCTTGATGCCAAGATTTTGCCAAACTTTGCTAAGATTTTTTTTTAGGTCAGATCTTGATTCCCAGATAACCAGACGTGAATCTTGTCGTCATAGTCGATCTTTAGAGGTTTTTTCTGTTTCGTTTGTTCGTACGGAAGTTTAATTTCATTCGCCTTTGTTGTGTTTTTCTAGAATGCACAATGCTCTTAAGCTTGGTCCTCTCCTGTTATCTTTCTTACAATTTTAGGATGTATTGAAAATGTGGTCTTGAATTCCAATTTAACTTTAGTTTTAATTTTTTCATTTTCTTAATTTTTGGTGTTACTTTTAAATATGGGCCGGTTTCACAGTCAAAGTTTAAACTTAATTCGGAGTTTAAACTTGACTCGGTTTCACAGTGCTGATATATCCTCGGTTTCCTCCTAAACTGTAGTTTATTTATTTGTGTTGCCATGATTACGACTATTCTGAACTAAATAAACCAAAGAAAGAATTTCTACGTGAATTTTCCTTAGTTTTTACTTTTTGAATGGAATTTTGTTTTGATTTGGTTTGTTCAAATGTCAAATTATTTTAATTTGGTCCAATATTGTGAGTGATACAAAGTGTTTTCTGTGTTCAGAGGCATTCTGAAGTGTTTTGTTGGTACAAGTAAACAGTAAAAATGGAAAATCGTCGGGCGTGCAATTTCACAAGTGACGAAGTGGTTTATTACTGCAATGTGTGAAAAACCATAAGGATATTGTTGAAAACAGATCTTCAGATAAATCCAAGTGGGATGAGAAAAATAAAATTTGGAAGACAATCGAAGAAGAATTTAATGCTGCTAGTGGCAGAGTTTATCGTACCAACGAAATATTGAACAGAAAGTACGAAAATTTAAAAAAAGTGACAAAAAAAATTTGCTGCCGAAAAACGGTCAATTTACACCACAGGAGGTGGTCCTAAGCCCAAGTCTACCATAACTGCAATGGACGAGACTGTTAAAAGTTTGTTGCAGTACGAAATTAATGGTATGCCATCACTGTACGACTGTGATGTGATAGATATAGGTACAGTTAAAGAAATTTTCAAGCATAAATTATATATATTAATATCTTTGTGTTATATTTTTGAAGGCATCAGAAGAAACGGAGAGGCAATACCGGGCCCCAGCGGAATTTACGGCACGCAGCCAGATGTTGGATCAGAAGATGTACTGGCTGAACTAAATAGCTCGGAAAACGTTAGCTGCACTTTAGCACCAGTATATATAGACAAAACCAACATCTGCGGGCAAGTTACTATAATTTTTATTCTTTACAACCTACTACTATTAACTATAACTTTCGATTCCTCTAGACTTTTTAAAAGAAAAATCAATAAAGTGGGACAAGTATTGTCCGTCCATGCGAAAACTCAGGTGTCGGCCCGTTTAAGGCAAAAAAATGTAAAAAAATAAAAGGGACGGATTGGAGTTTGGTTGCGGAAGCAAAAATTGATCTTGCAAAAGCGAAGTTGCAAAATGAGAACGCGAAACACGACTTAGAGGTGCAATTTTTAAAAGCAGAACAAAAAATGCAATTGGCAGAGGCAAAAACGCAGTTCGCTGAAGAGGAGCATAAAATCTAAATGGAGGTGTTAAGACCAGAACTAAAAAAAAATATTTACTATGCGCAATTTATTTGGAATCAAGTTATTTATTTTATGTTAAATTGAAATATTTATGTCTGTTATATTATTTAAAATATTTTTGTTATGTTACTTGTTAAACAATGTATCTAAAATAATCATTTATCAATAAAAGTCTATTCAAATTATCATCACTAGAACCAGTATGATTTTCAGACGGTACTTGCAGAACAAAATTGACCGCATTTTCAAAATCTTCGCTTAACGGAGGAGGAATACAGTCGTTTTCAATTATGCATATATTATGTATGATTGCAGTTGCAACGATCACACTTTGGTTTTTAGTCGGTGAATATCTGAGACCGATTGATAATATAGGAAATCGTCTTTTCCAGACACCATAGCTTCTTTCAATGCAATTCCTTGTCCGAATAAGAGCTTCATTATATAAATTTTCTTCAGGCCGCTTTACTCTCCTCAGACATGTCAACATATATTTCCGGTTTGCATAGCCACTGTCTGCCACAACATAGGTATTTGGAAATTCGTTTGCTTCCAACCGGGCGCAAACTCTGGAGTTGTCGAATATTGTTGAATCATGTGTCGAGCCTGGCCAATGCGCAACAATATCTATTATCTTCATGTTGGCATCACATAATGTTTGCACATTATATGAAAAAAAACCTTTTCTGTTTCGGAAAACTTCCGCATTGTTACCTCCTTAAACACAAAAATTATATGCATTAGGTTTTTTGAACTCAATTTTAATATGTTTAAATACCTGGCGCTAGAATTTTAACATGGGTGCAGTCAATAGCAGCGATTTCATTCGGAAATTTCGCTATCTCGAAAAACTTAGATTTTGATCGGTTTATTTCTTCCTGATTTGCTGGCAAATTAATAAATAATGGTTGCAAAAGAGCAATGGAATCCGAGACTTTCTTCACTACCCTGCACGCGGTTGACTTTGAAACCCCGAAAAAGTCCCCAACGGCGGTTAACATACAGCCAGTTGCAAAAAGCCGTAATGTTAGGAGCAACATATTATCTGGAGACATAGCATTGTTTCTGGTTATTCAAAGGTTGCAAATGTAGGATACACATACATAATAAATGTATGCTTACCAGTTTGTTGAATGTTCTATATCCGATCCAATCAATTCAAGCAGAATATCAGCGGATGGCTTCGAAATTCGGAAACGAGTGCGAAAATCAACATCGTCCCACTCGTTGAAGTGATTTGGACGAGTTCTAACAATATTTTTCCTCCTCATATGATTCATGGCAATCGAAACACATTCTTCACTTGCATCTTCATCACTGCTTGAATACATTTAAAAAAAAAACTTGATTTATTGAAATTTAAAGTCGAAAATCGGGCCCGATTAGTACACGAACTGTCAAAAAATGCTAATCTACGGCCATACCATTGTTTAACTTAATCCTAGGTTTAAACCAAAACTTGAGTTTAATAACCTCTGTGAAACGTGTTTTTCGTTTAAACTCAAGTTTAAACCTAATCTTTGGTTTAAACTTGAAATGTAAAACCGGCCCCATTATATTTTTTTTTATTTTTATATCTCATTTTCATTCTTAGCGCTGTAATTGGAGTATATCTGTAGTGCAATGGATAAAAAATAAATATATAAATTAGCATCAAAGGTTTACCCCCTGAGCTATCACAAAAACTATCACTATCATAAAAAAACCTTGGAATTTAGAGAAGCCTCATCATTTTTCATCATTTCATCATTTTTATGTTTTGTCCCTTCGTGCCAATAAAAGTCAATGTTGCTGCAGTAGTCGAATTTAGATTAAGTGAGTCTATGAGCAAGACAAAGACAGAGTGTTTTTTTTTAAATTCACCAATGCATTGACGTAAGTACTTTAGTCTTAAGCAATATTTGAGACTAATTTTATCATTCTCTCAATAAGACATTTTTACCTAAAATCTTTACTTGGATCAAAATGTTATCGAACTTTCAACGTTAAATCACAGAATTATAACTAAACTTCAACCAAACTTAAATCCCCTCTATATCAATCTCAATGAATATAACATCATCTGACAGTCTTTCACAGTATTTCAACATCATCGAGAAAACACCATAAAACCCTGCTCTTTTCGAAAGTTATCATGAAAAATATATCCGTAAATTCGAAATGTCTGTCTGTTGTTGGTGGTCTAGTTGTTTGCTGTTACTACTGCTACTGCTGCAACGGAATTACAACCACATTTCACATTGTTGAATCAGAACTTCTTTCACTGCACTGCAACAGTATTTATTATAATGATAGAGTACAGAGCTGTGTAGTACGGTTGAGTTGAGCTGTCGAGTCGGCGTCAGGCATTGATAAATTGAATAAAGTTCTCCTCTCCTTAACAAACTTTCAATTTATTTCTCGTCCTCTTTCGCTCTTTCGCACAATCTCTCGACTAACAGTTAAATATTTGAAGAGTCAGAGAACGGATATGTGATTGTAAATATTTTGATAGAGTTTGGTGATATTTTATGTGTTAGGACATGCATGGAAAGTGTAGGATGTAAAGTATGCTTTCGGGGAATAATACTCGTAAAAGGATATGAATTATGAAATTTAGTTATAGGGATTGAAGTTGTGGAAATTAATTGACCGTAACGTGACTTTATTGATCGGTATGTCAAGTGAGCGATTACGTTGGAAAATTGGCGTACTATAGCAGGAAAGGATAGGATTTTCACAGAAATTTCATCACAAAATTAAAGTTATGATGGAACAAATAAGAATAGATAGAACTTTTAACAAATTTCCAGTATCCACTTAAGTATCGACAAATAATCCTAAATCAGCGAAATCATGTCTATTCAATTATATTAATACACCATAAGCTCGCACACATAAAATTTCATTATCGTTCAAAACTTTAAGAAATTTCCACTCAACTAACCTTGAATTCATCCTTGAAATTGTCAGATTTTCATTCTCATCCCTCTACGAATAAGTGAATTATCTTGTTGAAATACTAAAGACTTTGAAAATATTCTACTGAAAAAATATTGCATGGTACAAATGAAATTTTTCTTTTTTTCTCTGCCAACGCAACCGAAGCGGCCTTGACTTTTATCATTTCTCATTCTCTAGAGTCGATGCCGTATTTCTTTTCGTCCTTTCGAGATCAAATACACTTCTATTATTTGTTTCAAGGAACGATGCTAAAGCTGGTCAGGATATTACCTATCTATCACCTAACTCATCCTCCACACTGTAACGCCTTCGAAAACTCAGTGGATCAAACAAGCTCCTTGAGAGCATTTCTATCGAATGAAACAACAAGCTGGTTATCAAATAAATAAAAATGATTGATTGTGTAGATTTGTGTGGGCAGACGAGAGACGTTGATGGCGCTGCCTTAAGGTGACTTTGTGAGCGAAAAGAGTGAGTGAGAGAATGAATGACTGTATGATGGAAACATAATACCTAATATCTATTATTTCTATTATTATTTTTGCACTCGAATAACATCACAGAAGTAGCAGCAGAATAACATATACATACATACATAAGTGAAGTTCAGGTCAACCCTGATTGGTTCGATTGAGTAGAAAACAACACTTTGTAGGGTATTAGGATGCACAGATGATGAACAGCATGTGGATTGAAGCAAAGCGATAGATTCCCATGTATATAAATAGATGGGTGGATTATTATGATGACGTCAAAATGGGGTGATTATTATTTAGGGGTGCACTGATGCAAAGAAGGTGGTATGTTAGGAAATGACGAGAATCCATTGTTTTACGTTTAAATGCATTGTTTTAAGAATAAATTGCATTGTGATACTATGCTTACATATGGATTTAATAAGTGGAGAAAGTTTATAAGACCTAAGACTACATTCATTCATTAAAAGAACTGCTTACTTTGAAAAAGATACAATTACATTCTTATTTCTTTTCAGATGAAAGGAACCCTAAGGTTCCGATTTGAAGTCTCCAAATGCTCAACCTGGAAAGATATTAACGATTAACGCAGGCCTAAGGGGTCGCCAAAATGAGATATGGGACTTCAAAATTAGTGAATTTTATGCTTGCGAGGGTGGAAATGAAACCTAGAATATTTGGAAGATTCTAATCTCATTTGAATTTGAAACGTGGTGAGCGATCCCACAGCCACACTTTCCAACAGGTTGATCATGCTACTAATAATTACCATGGTCAGGCACTACATTCCGCTAGTCCTACAATCACCAGCACTTCCTCCAGGGGACGAAAGACCGTAAAGAAAAAACCATTGAGAGCAAGGTATCACAAATAAAAAAAAAATCTAGCGCATCAGAACCGCTAGAAAACTAATTTTTGAAGAAATTATCTTTGAGGGGCTTAAAAATGTGTGAAGACGTTATACAGTTCTTTGTAGTATCAAATCAACCATTTCTTAATCAAAGGAAATAATATCATTTGCTGACAGCATTTCCGAAAACACAAATGATGAAAATGTTCAGTGCTGGCAACATTTGTCCAACACAGCAGCAATAAATCTACCATAACATGCTCGTGCTTAATCAATCTATCCTTTGAATTTCGTTTTCATCCAAGGATGTCATCGAAAGTTTCAGCGATTAAACTATGTCTGGGGCTGCCATCCGAAAAATTTCCAAAACTCGGAAAATTTAAATATCGGTTGCTTATTTTATTGTAAATGCTTTGCTTATGAATACAAAATAGAAGCATCTGTTGGTGCAATATTAACGAAATTGTCTGGTAATGTGAATCATGCATTAGCACCATAGCTGCTTCACGTTGAGTTAAATCCAACCTGAGAATTTCCTTTCGATTGAATGGCTGCGCTGAAAATTAAAGGAGTGAATAGAATTTTATGGTAACCATCCTCAAAACTTTTCAAATTTTCGAAACTTAAATATTTGTTGTTAACTGTTATGGCAGAATCATTCCCATTTGGAAATTTTATGGCAACATCGCTCGATAAAGAAATGTCAATAAATTACGAAAATCATCATAGCTGGCAACCCTTTCATGATTTTTTAACGAAATTAGTACAGAATTAGAAATACAGCGAGATCCACTTATCACATGAATTTCGTTTTGATTTCGTTACTGCATCGGAAGTTATAGGGAAAAAAAACCTTTGTTTTCCTGAGCAAATTTACAATATTTAGAAGACAAAAATTGCCATAGCCCTATACTAATTTTTCAACCAAATTTCTATGAAATTTATCTTAGAGTAAGGTTCACCTAATACGTGAATTTCGTTAAAATCTGGTGGCTAAATCGGAAGCTATAGGCTGAAAACCATTTTTTTTTCTCAGCGATTTTTCAAAATGGCACCACTGCCACAGTATTGTCCGTATTTCAAAATCACTTCTATCAGACCTGGTGCTAGCTAATTCCAACATGTCCTGTAAATTTCGTATTGATCGCATTATCCGATCGTCAGTTCTCGCGAACAGAAGTTTTGAGTGCTGAAAATAGAGGTAATTTGATCATGGGTTGCCGTTCTTCTTTACCGCGGAATTTTGAAAATTTTTATTTGACTTGGTGGACAAAAGTCAAAATTTATCAATAATTTGAATTCATTTTCAAAAATCAAAAATGTTTGAGGAGGGTCGATGATTTGAAGGATTTTTTTTCAGGAGCCTGCTGCAGCTACAGAGTTGCCCGCACAGTCTTGAAAGTCAATGTGTGTTAAATGTTAGTCTACGTAAATACGCTCTGCAAATTTCACGATGATCCATTGTTTTTCTTAGAAGTTATGACAAATCGAAGTTTGAAAAAAAATCCTTGCCTACTTTTGGGCACTCAGCGCCTACACAAGGCTCAAAATTTCCAATTCTTTCTCATAGACAAGCTTAAAACATAATAGGTTTTCATTCCCAATACTTTTCTTTAACAAAAATTTACACTGCTTGGAAATATAGGAGCACCTGAAAATTCACTTAAATGCCCGCCGCCGCCAAAAGAAATACTAATGTTCAATGAACAATAGAAGAATCGTGCGATTTTAAGGGGGGGGGGGTATGGTCAGAAAATCGATATTTTTTTTTTGTTTAGTGACTAGTGTATAGTGACTCAGGAGTGTCCATACAAAATTTCAGGTCGATCCGAGCAAAATTAACGAAGTTATCGGCTTAACAACACAAATAACTCAAATTCATATTTTCGCGCAAATCGCGTTCCTTTCCTGCTTTATTAGCCGCGCGTAGCTCTCAAATACGTAATAGTAGAGTCTTCCCACTCTATCCACACCTGTATGTGCTATATTTGTGTAAAAACACTTATATATGTGACTTGTAGTAGTATACTTTCATTTCATCGAGCAGTTACGGTACACGTGTTTCGTAATTTTTCACGCACTTTTGTTACACAGTTAAAATTTTAAAACGCGATTTTTGAGGAATTTTATATTTCAAGTCGGTGAGACATGTAACTCGAAAACTACTCGACCGATCTTTCTGAAATTTTGCACACTATTTCTGTAGGCAATTTACTAGGTAACGCTGTCGAGATATTTTTTGTTTCTTGGTTTTTTTTTTATTTATGGAATTTTTTACAACTGAAAACAGAAATTTCGAAAAAAAAATTTCCGTTTTTTTCGTTTTTTTGACTTCAAACTTATACCAAAAATTAAATAATCTAGATATTTGAAAAAACTCGACAGCGTTACCTCAAGAAACTTATAAACTAACGAACCATTTATGGTTTTTTTATTTACGATGATCCAGTCATTAGTTATGTGTCTCACCGCAAATCAACTCTTTGTCCTGAACGAAAATGTCAAATTCATGTCACGAGCTTAATTTTCGATATTTTTCAATAAATTTTTTTTTGAATACTCTTCAAAGGTTGTTCTTTACTGTAGGTATTATCCCAATCAAGTAACTATTAACAGTTTTCTAAAAAAAAATCTTGAAAATGGGTATAAAAAGTGCTGCTCTGACCATACCCCCCCCCCCCCCCCCCCCCCCCTTAAGTGCATATTCTACCATACGTGCTCCAACCTGTTTCGAGGGTAAAACCGTTTTGATCTCACCAATGCATTTAAACTTAAAGGATGGAAAGGCTTTCAGGGTTACCGCTTGCATGAATTTCAAGATTTAGAAAAGTCAAACACTAAAAAACTTCGAAAGCAGCATCCCCTGTAACATATATAAGGAAAATGAACTGTATTTACAACACTTTACCATAACTGCAACTAAAAGTCTCTCACAACTGCATTACGTCAAAATTAAATTATCCTGTCAATCTCGATTTAATCCGATAACTTCGTCGAAAGTTGCAGGGATATAGTTCAGCCAAAACAAGTTTTAGCCTCCGCTACAGGTAGTATTTTTGGAAAAATCACGCTAGCGCGGTACAATATGGCATTTCGAATAATACTTGATAATAGTTTACTCACATTTTTGGATACCAAGGTTGATTGAGGAGATTAACTTCACAACTTTGTATAAAAAGAAAGGCATGATGTATATTAAACAATGGAATACACAGAAAAATCAATAAAAACTTGATTGCTTCTTGGTAAAGGGCCCTGCAATCTGCTCATCTTGGTTAGCTTTTGCACTTGCTGCTTGAAATCAATATGCTTTAACACCATGTTTGGTAATGCTCTGTGAATCAACAATAAAGCTTGTATGGCTCTTGCAAAGGCTTTCCCTTGTCGAATTTTTTCTACTGAAATGGGGGCGTAAATGGTGCACATCAAGTCCTGAAGTCCACTTCCAATCATAAGATACCCAATACATCCAATGTAGGACATTAAAAGATGGAAACCACCAAATCTGACTACACATTTAGACAGCAAGGAGTTTGGTTTAGCTGCTGCCACAATTTCCCTGGCTTTCGAGTAGAGCGGCTGGTCAAATGTGACTATCGTGTGTTTCTGATTAGTTTTTTTCGCTCAAACTGCCAGCATACTGCAATGCTGTGTAGATAGTGTTTCCATCGGATGGGAGAGAGTTGATGCAAATTTAATAAGCTTATGTATATGGTCAACTTGTGCCTCCGAACAACGGTTCTCGAGATATTAACGAGAAACCAAAAAAAAAAGTGCCCTGTTTTCGCCAATTGCCGCTAGAGGTCGCTTTATATTCGTGAGGACTTTTGGTACATTCATCCCTAGATACGTATAAATCACTGTGCAAAGTTTCAAAACTTTCGGATTTTTTCGGAGGTTGGGTCATTTTTTGGGATTTTTCGACTGGAGTGATAGAAAGATGTTTGGGATCACTATGCGAAATATTTCCAGAACTTAGAAAATTTAAACATTTTCATTGTAAATGTTCGCGATATGAATACTTAATGGAAGCATTTATTGATACGAAAATAGCAAAAACGCCTCGCGCTGGCATCCCTCGCTCTTCCATACCAGAAATATATCACACCTACCTCACATTTCGATACTATATACAAGAGTTGGGAAGGAAGAGGTTCTATAACATATAACAGTTGGATATGCGTTTTTGTGTGCTTCTCAACATCAGGGGTTCATTTCGAGGCGGTTAAAATGTGTATGTTTTTGGATATTAGATAATTATTAATTTATTCAAAGTAAATTTTGAGTAGAAGTAAAACGAGTTTATCTATTTTAATTTTATCTTTATTCAGCAGCTGTAATTTCTTACGATTTAAATTTAATTGCAGTGAAAATCTATAAATATTTAATAATTTAAAGAACAAAAGTATTACTTTTCTTCTTCTTCATCGTCATCTTCTGGACGTTGGGGAATTTCGGTATCATTGTCATCATCTTCGTTGCCTTGAATTGGTGTTTCCAGACCTCCCTGAATTTCATGGTCAAAAGCACTCTCTTGCTCACAGTCACTTTGCAATGAAACAGCCTTGAGGCAAGTTTGCCCATTACACTGGCCACAAGCTAAAGTGCATTGCAGCCCCGATTTTCTACATCCGCACCGTGCACCACACATCCATTATTACAATAGCAAAATAGAGTATTCAGTAATTCATCGGAAGCTGGTGGCAATATTGTTGTGATTGGCTCCTGGAACTCATTTTGGAGCACCCAACCCCATTCCTGGGGTTCAAAATCATGCTCTAACCATTTTTGAGATTGGTAATAGACATGGTTTGTATGCTGATGGGCCGATGTACTTGTCGGTGGAAGATTAGATAACTGGATAGGTTTATGAGGTTTTGGAGATTTAATGAACGGAGTATATCGAAGATGATCGATATTATCCTCCGATTTTGGAGCATTGTATATCGCTAGTAAGATTCGAATGCCATTATCGTATAATTGTTGAGCTAGTTCGTTGAAATTGGCAAGTTGTTCTAGTGATTTGATGAAAGTTTTTTCTCCTTTTTTAAACAGCGTAGAAGTTGTATCACATCCACTGAATGCATGTAAAAATAAAATATGTTTTTAGAAAGGGGATTCTTTTCAAAACTTGTTGGAAAATAGATTTGTGTTTTGACATTGCCTTTGCCAACTTTTTTGAAGAAAATGTCTTCTTGATGTAATTGGGTGCGTCCAATTAAAATAACTAGTAAACCTAGGTCTTCTCCTATAATAATGCCAGTCCTCTCATGTTTCGATTCTTCGATAGCTGTTTCTATGATTAGAACATCAGCATCATATCTCGCTTGTTTTGTTGTTGCTGTGATCTGATGGTAAATAGAAGGCGGTCACTCGAAAAAAAAAAGTTTTAACAATGGAACATCTGTCTCAAGAGCTAACTATATAATGAATGAAGAAGGACGTATTATATACGGGTCTGAATTCTCATTTCAAGTATAAACGTCATAGAAAAAGGTCGTATTATAGGAAACTGTCTTCCATGGCTACCCGAACGTGCGGAGAGTGACGTGCAAGTAAATGGACGATCCGTGTGAAATGACTCCTCTCATCTCTCCTCTTCGTCCTATCTACTCGCCTTCCCGCGGCGGTGCTGTTAATCTTGACCGGAGATCGGGTAACGATATCCTAGCGATACGAAACCCCCGGTGGAAGGGAAAGAGACTAAGTCCGGTCTTCCAGGCTTGGGGGTTGGTGCGATGGACCGACAATCCGTCCTCCACAAAATTTTAAATCGTTCCGGAACTTGCGGAGATGCCTCGGATAGGATTGGACCAACGGAAACGACCCGGCAAACGAAACATGAACTACGCATTTGGATCCTGGAATGTCAGATCACTAAATAAACCTGGTGCTGTAAAAGAATTATTACTACAGGCCACTCAGTACAAATTGAACGTGCTGGCTAGGGCATGCAATCCCGAGATTTCGGGATCTCGGGATCCCGACCCATTTTGGACATTTTCGGGATCCCGAATTTTTTATCGGGATTCCCGAGATTTCGGGATTGATAAAATTCAACCCACTTTGAGAATTAGAAAAGTTTCATCATTACGAAATGAGCAAACAACCCAGAACTTAATACCAAAAAAATATAGTTTTATGAAAACGGAGGCGCTAAGGGCTGATTATTGTAACTGGCGTATGATTACATGCTTAATATCCCACTAAAAAGTGTAGAACCCGAAATATCTTTTTCAGCAGCTGGATATATATGCAGCAAAATCAGTTTAGTTTAAATTTTGAAACTCTTGACGAATTATGTTTATTACGAGCATACTTTCAAAACGAATCAGCAGTTTGAACCAATCTATATTATTACTTATCATTTGTTTCATTGAAAAACCATATTATTTTGTAATTGTTATTTAACCCTAGAATGGTACCCATGAGTAATTTTTGCTCAGATTCGGTATATATTTCGTCGCGCATCAGCCAGTTAGCCACTCTGACTGCCATGAGGCTAGAAGCTATATAATCTTTTTATGTTTAATGATAAAATAAAAAATGTACATAATACTATTGTTGCCTTCTTATTAATAAAAACATGTACCTAAAATCATCCAAAAATTTGCCGTACCATTCTAGGGTTAAATGATATGCAACTATTCTGATTAAATTTTAATTCGTTTTTAACTAATTTTATAATCAATCATCAGACCAAATAAGGAGAAATTATTGGACAAGAAGATAAGAAGAAATTAGATCATAAGATTAAATTAGATGCAATTATATATTAAAGTTTTAATTGCTAGCACCCATGTACATATGTGCATAAATTTAACATTATAATGAACTTAACTTCCGGTTTTATGCATATATATTTGAAACAAAGTTTTAATTGAGTACAAATAAGCCAATATATCTGTTTAAATTCCCAAAATATAGTTCTTTTTTAAAATTCCGAAATCTCGGGACTATCTCGGGATCCCGGAAATTCTAATCCCGAATTTCGGGATCACCATTTCAATCTCGGGATTAATGCCCTAGTGCTGGCAGTCCAGGAAACGAAATGGATTGGGAGCGAGATTCAAGACATGTGATCGCACACAATATTCAAGAGTGGGAAGCCTGCAGGAAGCCGTGAATTTGGAGTGGCATTCATTGTGGATAGGGAATTCAAGCCACACGTTATGGACTTCAAGGCAGTAAGCGAACGATTGTGTGCGATCCGCATCAAAGCAAAATTCTTTAAAATATGGCTGATAAACGTTCATGCCCCGACAGAAGAAGAAGACGAGGAAACGAAAGACGCATTCTATAGCCACTTGGAAAGGCTATTCGACTCATTGCCCTCAAACGTCGTCAAAATAATACTCGGCGACTTTAATGCTAAAGTCGGGAATGAAGAAGTACATCGGGGAACAAACGGAGGGCACAGTCTCCATGATGCAACTAACGACAACGGCCAACGCCTGATTGACTTTGCATGTAGTAGGGATATATTCATAAGTTCACCATGCTTTCCACATCGACACATCCACAAAAGAACATGGGCATCACCAGATGGCAATACCTTCAACCAAATTGACCATGTCCTTATTCAGCGGAGATGGGCTTCCAGCATACTTGACGTTCGGACGTTTCGAGGAGCAAATTGTGACTCGGACCACTACCTGGTCAAATCCAAATATCGATGTCGCATGTCAAAGGCGTATGGGATGAAGACCAGCCCCCTTCGTAAGTTTGACATCGAAAAGCTCTAAACGGCGCCAGTAGCAGAAAGCTTTTCAAAAACTCTTGAGACTACGCTAGCCCCTATCTTACAAAATAACACAGTGAGGTCGGTTGACGAGGTCTGGATGGAGATGAAGACAGCAATCAAAGCCGTTTCAGAACAAGTGGTTGGGTATGAAGCACGGCGCAAAAGAAACAGCTGGTTTGACAACGAATGCCAGGATGCGTTGAACAAGAAAAATCAGGCATATAAACAGTTCCTTGAAAGGAACACCAGGACGAAGAGAGAAAAATATGAAAACCTCCGACGAGTAGCAAATAAGATAATTAGATGTAAGAAACGAAAATATTATGACGAGCAATTAAAGAGTATTGACGAAAATCTGGCGAGCAATAAAACTAGGCAAGCTTACAAGGTAGTGAAATGTTTAAGACGCGGATACCAGCCCAAGACGACACTCTGTAAAGATGAAATCGGTAATATCATCGCCGAAGATAGCCAGATTAAGGAGATGTGGGCCTGCTATTTCAAACAACTCCTTAATCCTGCACAGGGCTCAATAATATCATAACCGATAGACGTCTCTGACGAAGTCCCGATCGCACCTCCAACGCTGGAAAAAGTCAATAATGCCATAAAAAGCCAGAAAAACAATAAAACGCCGGGCATTGACGAGATTCCGGTTGAGCTAATCAAGTACGGTGGAAGCTCCCCTATAAAAGCTATCCACAAATTGATCCAGCACATCTGGGGTCAAGAAAAAATACCGCAGGAATGGTGCAAATCCATCATATGCCCTATCCACAAAAAAGGAGACAAACTTCGGTGCGAAAACTACAGAGGCATATCGCTACTTTGTACGCCCTATAAGATACTGACGAAAATATTAAAAAATAAAATAAATGTATAAGCTGAAAATATCTTTGGGGAGTACCAAGGAGGCTTTAGGTCTGGTCGATCAACTACGGATCAGCTCTTCACAGTCAAACAAGTGCTCGAAAAATGCTGGGAATTTAACATCGACGTGCACCAGATTTTCGTGGACTTTAAACAAGCATATGACAGTATTGACCGAAACAAAATGTACAAAATAATGCTATACTTCGGCATCCCGGCAAAACTAGTCCGGCTGACCAAAATGACGATGACGTCGACAGCATCACAAGTCAGAATCAACAACAGTCTGACTGATGCCTTTGACACAAATGTCGGACTAAAGCAAGGCGATGGGTTGGCCCCTCTGCTGTTCAACCTAGCACTAGAGTACGTGATAAGGAAGATTCCTGTCGACACAGGAGGTACGCTTTTGTATAAGTCGAACCAATTAGTGGCCTACGCGGATGACATTAACATCTTGTCACGTTCCTTCACATCTGCCAAAGAACTCCTTCTGAAACTTGACCAGGAAGCCGAAGAAGTAGGCCTGAAGATCAATCAAACAAAAACAAAAATCATGACGCAAACAAGAAAGCAGACCTCCATTAGGCGAAATATAATTCTGGACGAATATAATTTAGAGAATGTTGACGAATTTATATACTTAGGCTCGAAATTGACAACGAAAGGCAGTGAAACTGATGAAATTAAACGGAGAATACAGCTCGCTAATAAAACTTTCTACTCCGTTCTGGCCCTACCGAAGACCAGCTGCATACACAGGAAGACGAAGCTCCAAGTCTACAAATCAATAAACAGACCTGAGTTGTGCTACGGATGTGAAACTTGGACCCTTACCCAAGCATCCGCAAATATGTTGAACGCCTTCGAAAGACGGGTCCTCAGGCGTATAATTGGAGCTAAATAAGAGTGCGGCCAATGGCGGATAAGGTACAACCACGAGTTGTACGAGGTTTTTGATGAGCCAGAGGTTGCAACAATAATCAAACTGCGGAAGGTGCAATGGGCTGGTCACGTGCAACGAATGGACGAGCATCGAGTACCTAAGAAAGTATTCGACGGAAGGGCCGAGGATCGAAGACCAGTGGGAAAACCAAGAAAACGCTGGTCTGAATCTGTCGACAAAGACTGCGCAAAGATGCTCAGTTTTCGAAATTGGAAGACGCGGTCATTGGACCGACACAACTGGAGGCGTCACTTGCGAGAAGCCAAGGCCCGAGAGGGGCTGCAGTGCTACGACGAGTTATAATCATGATAGAAAAAGAAGTACTTAAAAAATTACACATTTTAAAGATAAAATACATAATTAATTTACTACTTATAATCTACTTTCAATAAATTTACATGTACAATAAGTATTTCATTTAATTAGTTTTTAATTACACAAAGAAGGTAAGTATAATCAAATGAAAATAAGAAAAATATGTAAAATGTTAATAAATACAATGTATTAACTGATAAATAATACCAATAATTTCAAATTCAAGGTAATATTCACAGGTGTTAACGGTAGACCTTGCATTACAGTACGTATGGCTGAGTGCTGCACGCTCAGCGCCCTCTATCGCAAAAACGGTTGAGCGTATGAAAAAATGTTTTGAATAAAATTTGTCGCACATTGTATGCTCTATAATTTTTGTTGTAGATGTTAACATCATTGGAGCAATAGAAACCAAGATAATCGCGAAAAACTGTTTTTTTCTCACCTTTGACCTTGAATAACTTACGACGCAGACACGAGATTTTATAAGACTTTTGAGACAACTTTTAGAGCGCCAAAATGAAGGTATATACGAAAATTCAGCTTATTATCTCTCATTCCGAGGTTGACTCCTTTTTTATGCTAAAATGACTCGGCTATATCATTATATCCTGTGTACTATAAATCATATACAATTAAAGTTAGAAACGATTTTCATAAAATTTCATGACTCAAAAAAATCAATACCGCGCCATACGATGATAAACTCTTTTATTCCTACCATATTTAGGTCAGTCACGAGAAACTCAATCAAGTAGTGAAAAAACGACCTCGACACGAAAATTGTTCACGTTCTAAAAGGTAAAAAAAATACCGCCTCTTTGTTAAGCACTTAGGGAAAATTGTAAAACAATCAACGGTAAAACATGCATTTTGTTTAATAGTTCGCTCTGTATAGCCAACCCAGTTCAACTAATCGAAGAACTTCCTCCCAAAAAAAAAACTACTATTCAGCTCGAAACTACCAAAAAGTATTGGTTAAACGTTGAACTGTAGAGCATGTTCACTGCTCGACAATATAGAGTAAGTTTGTGTGTGTGTCAACATATGAAAAACTAGGCTAAATGGCAATTATGATGAGAAATCGCGACGAGTCCTGTGGTTCGGGACTATTTAGCTTTGAACAAATATAATCCGATCCAGTCGAGTCCAGCTTCACGAAATTAAGTGGACAAAAAGCCCTTGACTGGCCCATATGGAAATCGCTTTTATTCCATCATTTTTAGCGGTGCTCTCTGTCAAAACGAAACAACAGAATGGCCTCCTGGCTGGATGGCATAATCGGTGCGCCTATCAGACGTTTCGATAATATAATGACAATATGTACCCAACTGTATCCAATGTCACTTCATATGTAAGTCATTGGCAAATTTACATTATCGATCCGCTCATCTATGCCGATGGAACTTTAAGGCCAGAATCAGGATGTTCAAAAGCAGCCGAAAACAGGCCACATCAACTGCGTATCCCCTTTATCCTGTTCGTTTCCTTCTCGTGGCCGAGGTCGAAACTACAGTGCACGTTTGGATCTTTAGGATCTTTTTATTTTGCTACTGACTGGTGGCATCGAGCCTGGCGCCATATGATTAACATGTAGTTGACCCTATGTCGTCTCTATTTCGACGACAAGATTTGTTTTTTTTTTCCGACGACGACATGGTCCCTGCTAAACTGTCTATCCTGTGGCGTATGTGAAAAAAAATACAGTAGCAAAAATTGTTGGCAGCAGGATTACTCTCTTCGTTTTTCTTGGAACACTAGAAAGCAGCAGGAAAGTCATTGATGGCAAAAAAGTCGGCCAACGAAAATGGATGGTGAAAGTTGAATTTTCGACTATGGGGCGCGCAACGATGTCCTAGTTGTTTGTATTCGCTTTAGTATTGGTCCTGTGCGGTCTTTTCGGGTATAGTATGTATGGTTTCCTGTGTAAATGTCGGCTGGTCATGGCCAACATTGTCGACTGGAATGGCTATAGCCGACTGAGTATCTACCGAATGGATGCAGCATGTCTTGCGGCTAGTGATTTACTCGAGCAATACGAATTCATTTCGTGATGCATTCGGGAAGAAGGCGAAGGTTAGGTTAGTAGTCGATAGTGCGATAGATACTAAGATAGTAATGGGGTCAGGTCATTAGGATTGAAAATGATCTTTCTCTTCCGTTTGTGGATACACTTCTTACGGACGGTACGACTCGACTTCCGAAAGTTTATGCTATCATGCTTGAATTAGTTAAGGTGATTTATGTTGGCTTGACGGAAGATTTTAATTATACAAATCTGCAAGTTGTAGGCGATATTATTTTCGGCACTTAGAAAAAGTGGGATTACAGATTTTTACGAGTCAAAACTATTTTAATTTTAATGACCTGCAGGTGTTGGTCTTCCCATCAAAAGGTGCTATTAAATCCATCGAAAATCCCTTATTCAAGTACAATAAATGCTGTCAACTCTACTCCAGCAGTCCTAAATTCAGCTTGGAAATTCTTTAAAATAAATTCACGATTACGTTGTCATAGTAACGAAATAAAATCCTCCTGATATTTTACTAGTTTGCACGTAAATCCCTTCGGGCACCGAGTTGAAAATTTCTATCCTAGTTGAGTTCGTCATAGTGACTGACCAAAGATACGATGATGACTTCGATATGACACGTGCAATATATAGATAAGATGAATTAAGTCGTTGAAGGATCTGTTAAAATGATATAAACATAAAGGATACGAGAAAGATTTCAGGTAACGAATATGAAGGTCAGATTAGGCGGAAGAATTGTAATTTATTTGGTGTAGTGTAATGAAGAAAATTATGGCAAAGCCGACGTGGATTGTTGGTCGATGGGAAAAATGTTAATTTAATAGTTCTCTGCGCGGGAAACGGTTAGGTAAACATAGAAAATTATATGTAGTTAATATGCGAGGATACCGAAATGCTAGGTGTACAAATTATGTAGCTAAAGATATACAATGATTTTCCATGTAGAAATTGTTTCCTTTTTTTGAAATTGACATTAGGCTTGGGTCGGTTGTGAACAAAAAGAAACGTCACTGTTTGTTGATATAAGCGAACCGTAGCAGTATTTTATGTCCGAACGTTTCACTATACTTCATATTAAATTTTTGACCACTTTTGCTGCCTCCATGCTTTTTCATGTTTAAATATACATATAACGAAAAAAGGTACTAGAAGGATTCATGTGTGTAGCTTAAAGATTCGAGTGGTGCTGCACATCAAGATCCAAGTAAAATCGAAATTAAATTAGATTTTTTACGAATATGACTACAGAAAAAAATCATATTTGGGGATCGATGGCTGCAATTATGGTTTCATATAGAAAAATAAGCAAGCAGGAAGGAAAATAGGTATGTAATTAGATATTTCGAGTCATTATCAGTATTTTCACTGAAAGCCAAGCGGAAATGCTATACGTATTTTCATGCTATGTCGACACATTCGATGGTGCACCTTTTTTCATTCACATAGATAGGGATATTAAGGTAAACTATGAAGCGGTCCAACCAGCAAAGGCTGGGTATATTTTTATCGGACATGCCCTGCAGTATCGCAGACAATTGTGAAGTATTGGAACTAGGAAGCGTGACCCTTGGCGTATCGGTGGCTTTCTTAACTGGTCATTGTCTGTTTGGTAAGCTTCTTCTGCAGATGGGCGCCCCTTACAATGATTTTTGCCGGGATTATAGATACGAGGAAGAGGAGGAAGCAGTTCTTTGACTCTAATGTAAATTTCTGGCCCTTATTAGCAAGGAAGTAGTTCATTGGCTCATACTTTTTCACTAGCCTAGTCGAAGAAGCTTCGGTGAATTGAAGGGGAGTGGGTAGCGAGTTGATCCCTATAGGAAAACGCCCCGTACATTTTTTCATTTTTCTTACTAACTACTGCTCCGATTTTATTGAAGTTTTGTTATTATCTTTACTAATGTAGTCTTAACATTTAAGGCGAAGGGAATTGTTCTAAAGTTAGTAGTTTTTATTATACACCAACTTGAAAAAATTTAAACAAAATTAGTTTTCTTTTCAGCTTCAGAATTCTTTTCAGGGTAAGATCGTAATATAATTAAAAGCTGTAAGCCATAAATGATCTAATAACGCCACTTTATAACCAGAAAAAATCCTGTGACGATTGAATCAGCCGTTTTCGAGAAAAATGAAGATTTTTCAGGGAAGACAAAAAACGCGACGATTCGTATTTTGCGGTCGTAATGACGTTTCGGATGAAATTTTCTCACTCAAATCCATTTATTAACACTCGCTTGTCTCATTAGAGTGCACGGAGGTTGCATTTGCTGACGAACCTTTCATTTTATTGTCTTGTTCTTGTCCATTCGCACATTTCCGAATTATTCCACATATGGAAGTGTTTATCGTGACTCGAAGTTATCGAATTTAAAAAAAAAAAGAAATCGGAGATTACCGGTAGAAGACGGGATCAGATGAAGGAGATAACTGGGTCTTCGGAGTCTACACCTGCGCCATCTGGTATTGAACCGACACCAAGACCTTCGGCCCCAGTCCAGTTCTCTAGTTTGAAAGAGAAAGTTCCCCGGATTCGACTCATTCTTTAGTTACGGAAACGTATTTTTCATCGTCATTTTCGAAACTAAGCCACCATTTCGACGAGTACGACAGTTTTCAGACAGTTGAAAACAACTATTTTATTGATAAGGGTATGTATAAAAAATATCAATAACTTTGTAACGCTTTTTGTTATTTGGATTTACTTATCCTTGATAATGTGCCTAACAGGTAACCTAAATAAAACCCTGGAAAAATTGCTTGCTGTCGGACACGCCATGCTGCGCCGATGGTATCGGTAACTTTTAGACGAGGTCTGGCGACAAAATTCCAGATATTTTGCAACGAATGTCAAAAGGACGATTTTGGAATTGCAACAAAATTACATTTGGCACGGGCGAAGGTAAATATAATGTAACTGACTCTTTTTATTATATATACATGTATAATTTTTTAGGCGGTCAGACAGCTTTTGACTCGCTCAATGTGAGATTTTCCTATGGCCTTAGGGCAATAGGGAAAGGACCCACTTTGGGGAATATTCGGTGCAGCTTTCTGAATCTTGCTCCCCCTGTTACCTAATTTGCGGCGATTGACAAGGTCTTGGGCTTTGGAGCAAAAGAGGTGACCAAGAAGTCAATGGCAGATGCTGTCAAAAAGACTGTTGACTTGAACGAAGACAGCAGGGACTTATGTATGGCCATTGACGATTCGTGGCAGAAGTGAGGCCACACCTCTGAAAATGGAGTTTTTAGTGCAACATCAATTGACATTTGCAAGGTAAGGACACAGAAAAATCAGTTATTGGATATAGTTTTATACTGATTTAGGTCATCGATGTTGCAATTTTGTTGAAGTTTTGCCGTTGCCTCAACAAGCTGAAAAATGAACACAATGAGGATTGGCAAGCAAATTTCATTGGTTCAAGCGGGGCCATGGAAATTGCCGGACTGAAGCAAATTTTTGAGAGATATAAACAGAATTACAATGTGCGATACAAGGAATACCTAGGTGATGGAGACTCAAAAGGGTTCTTGCTGTTGTTGAAAGTAAACCGTACGGGCCAGATTTTGAAATACTAACGTTGGAATGCACAGGCCAAGTGCAAAAAAGAATGGATACTCGATTGAGGAACATAAAATCCAAATTGGGAAATAAAAAGCTATAAGATTGGAAACCAATTGAGAAAAACAGGTTGACAGATTTAGCTATTAACAAAATACACAATTATTATGCTAATGCTATCCGTCATCCTGAAAACGAAACTGTCCAAAACACTAAAGATGGTGTTTGGGCGATTTATTTCCATATTGGATCATCAAACGAGTACCACGTACATGCATGTACGTGGTACTCGTGGTACATATGCAAGCCAGCTTGGTGTAAGTACCTATCTCAAAAGTCAGAAAGAAATTAAAAAGATATGACCATGGTAAGCACTTTTATCTGAGCAGACCAATAATAGATAAAGTAAAACCTGTATTTCGCCAACTGGCCCACCCCGATTTGTTAAAAAAAGTGTGTTCATGGCCGAAACCAAAAGTCAAATGTAAGTTTTAATAATGTTATTTTGACTCGCGTTCCAAAAACCAATTTTGTAACAAAGAAAACTTTGGAGTTTGGAGTTTATGATGCTTTTTCCTATTTCAACGATGGGAACATAGCCCGAGGTAGAGTCCTCCATCAAATAGGTATTCCCCAGGGGAGTGCTGTTGCGATACTCGCAAAAAAGCAGACATCGAGAGGATTTGGAAGGCAGAGAAATTCCATTTGGAGTCTTCACCACAGGAAAGACTGAAGTGGAGCAAAGCGAAGAGAAAATTGGAAGAATAATTTGTAGAGACAGAAGGTGGTGAAATTGAACAGCGCTGGACAATTTCAATTTATTAAAGTAATCTTAGAGATGATTAATGTATGTTATTTTAGTCCTTTATTATACCTGACTCTTATCTGATAATACAAATTTAAAAAATGTCTAGCGCATCAGAACCGCTAGAAAACTGATTTTCGAAGAAATTATCTTTGAGTGACTTAAAAATGTGTGAAGACGTAATACACTTCTTTGCAGTATCATATCAACCATTTCTTACTCAAAGTAACAAATATCATTTTCTGACAGCATTTCATATAACACAAATGATGAAAATGTTCAGTGCTGGCAACATTTGTCCAACACAGCAGCAATATATCTACCATAACATGCTCGTGCTTAATCAACCTATCCTTTGCATTTCGTTTTCATCTAAGGATATCATCGAAAGTTTCAGCGATTAAACTATGTCTGGGGTTGCCATCCGAAAAATTTCCAAAACTCGGAAAATTTAAATATCGGTTGCTTAATTTATTGTAAATGCTTTGCTTATGAAAACAAAATGGAAGCATATGTTGGTGCAATATTTACGAAATTGTCTGGTGCTGACAATTATGCGTTAGCACCATAGCTGCTTCATGTTTAGTTAAATCCACTCTGTGAATTTTGTTTCGATTGAATGGCTGCGCTGGAAGTTATAGGAGTGAATAGAATTTTATGGTAACCATCCTTAAAACTTTTCATATTTTCGAAACCTAAATATTTGTTGTGAACTGTCATTGCAGAATCATTCCCATTTGGAAATTGTATGGCAACATCGCTCGATAAAGAAATGTCAATAAATTACGAAATTCATCATAGCTGGCAACCTTTTCATGATTTTTCAATGAAATTCCTACGTAATTATAAATGCAGCAAGATCCACTTATCACATGAATTTCGTTTTGGTTTCGTTATTGCATCGGAAGTTATGGGGAAAAACCTTTATTTTCCTGAACAAATTTACAATATTTAAGAGACAAAAATTGCCATAGCTGGCAAACCTATACTAATTTTTCAACCAATTTTCTATGAAATCTCTAAATTTTGACTTTTGTCCACCAAGTCAAATAAACATTTTCAAAATTCCGCGGTAAACAAGAACGGCAACCCATGATCAAATCACCTCTATTTTCAGTAAACTCAGCCCCTCACCTACTGCGTGAATTTTGTTAAAATCTGGTGGTTAAATCGGAAGCTATAGGACAAAAACCTGTTTTTTTTCCTCGGTGATTTTTCAAAATGGCACCACTGCCACAGTATTGCCCGTATTTCAAAATCACTTGTATCAGACCTGGTCCTAGCTAATTCCAACATGTCCTGTAAATTTCATATTGATCGCATTATCCGGTCGTCAGTTCTCGTGAACAGAAATTTTGAGTGCTGAAAATAGAGGTGATTTGATCATGGGTTGCCGTTCTTGTTTACCGCGGAATTTTGAAAATGTTTATTTGACTTGGTGGACAAAAGTCAAAATTTACCAATAATTTGAATTTATTTTCATAAATAAAAAAATTTTCAGGAGGGTCGATAATTTGAAGGATTTTTTCCAGGAGTCTGCTGTAGCTACAGAGTTGCCCGCACAGTCTTCTTTGATAGTTTGGTAAAGTACAGTCTTGAAAGTCCATGTGTGTTAAATCTCGGTCTACATCAAAACGCTCTTTAAATTTCAAGTTCATTCATTGTTATTACAAATCGAAATTTGAAAAAAAATCCTTGCCTACTTTTAGGCACTCAGCGCCTACACAAGGCTCAAAATTTCCAATTCTTTATCACAGACAAGCTTAAAACATTAAAACTTTCATTTCCAATACTTTTTTTAACAAAAATTTACACTGCTTGGAAATATAGGAGCACCTGAAAATTCACTAAAGTGCCCGCCGCCGCCAAAAGGTTAAAGATATCTGAATTCTAGCAAGTCATGGGCCTATCCACTATGTACATCTATGTCCTCCGAAAATTTCAACTCAATCGGATCGGCCACTCCAGAGATTATCTCCCTTAATCATTTTGCTGATATATAGATATAGATATATATAGATATAGATATATATAGCTATATATATATATATATATATATATATATATATATATATATATATATATATATATATATATATATATAAATATATATGTATATATATATATATATATATATATATATATATATATATATATATATATATATATATATATATATATATAAATATATATGTATATATATATATATATATATATATATATATATATATATATATAAATATATATGTATATATATATATATATATATATATATATATATATATAAATATATATGTATATATATATATATATATATATATATATATATATATATATATATATATATGTATATATATATATATATATATATATATATATATATATATATTTATATATATTTTTTTTTTTCTTTGATTTTTTATCATTTCTTGCTACCCACGCCCCGTAAATCACACAGTTTGTCAGAGACTCAACTTTATTCTTCATTCAAAAGTGGTTGTATTTAGCCCCTAGTGTGCTTGCCTGAGCTTTCTTCGCCATGTTTCGAGGAGTCTACATACAGGATGTGTTAAAAAAGTAATGAGTCTAAATTCTGGAAGTAAAATTTACTAAAGCTTTCGCAACAAACTACTAAATTTCTTCAAAGTGCCAGCGAATTTTCTATGCTTGGGGGATTTTTTTTCCTATGATAGTGCCAAAGCTTAGAGTATTGCTCTTTGAAGCGAATGCTTAGCTATGGCGGTAGGGAAACCCATATGGGAGAAGCCGATTTCAATCAATTCCACTATTCTTTTAAGAGCCACACTTTATTCGTGTAAAGTGTTGGTGCTGTGCCCAATCGCCAGCTATTAAAACGAACAAATACAACCATGAGCATACGGCGGGCCTCGTACCGGGGGTAGTAGCGCTGCTCTGGACTGACGTCTTAGCGAGCAGAGCTACCGACCTCCCAAAAAGAAGAATGTTCTTCAAGGAATGCGTCGAAGCCGATTTAACCTCCGCTACGAATACATGGAGCCGACATTTAACGAATGTCGTCAACAGGAAGAAGATTGCCGGGGCTAACTAAGGTATGTAGGCGGGGCTGAGGAACAGTTGCAATACCGTTCCTGGTCACGTAGTTGCAGACGGTGAAGCAGGTG
Organism: Nemotelus pantherinus; assembly: GCA_963978885.1. Classification (NCBI taxonomy): domain Eukaryota; kingdom Metazoa; phylum Arthropoda; class Insecta; order Diptera; family Stratiomyidae; genus Nemotelus; species Nemotelus pantherinus. Next base: position 160,795,353 of record OZ022263.1, read on the forward strand.
TGACTCGGTAATCGCAGTTATTGGAAATACTCTGAAAACTAGAGAATGGAGGATAAACTCGCATGATTTTCCTCGCTGGTACGCATGTTGCTCATCATTCAAGGGGTTAGATTTAAGCGCCCTAGTTCGTATGTGTCCTTCAACAAGTATCTCTGGGCATTTCAGCATTAACGAAGTTTAGCTGATCAGTCGTAAAGCTCCTTGGATCTGGATATACATCTCCCCCCAGTTTAGGTATAAAGGCTACCTAAATTTTTGACTTCTTTGTTTCAATCAAGTGAGTTCCATGTAGAGTCTGTAAAGATTTTTTTTGGACTTGATAAAGTCACCATCCGAGCGTTTTAGAGAGTCCAGCTCAGCTGATTAGTCCTTCTATAGGGCCTTGAAATATATCGACGTCTCTCATACACCTTCCAGTCCCTCATAGAATGATCTTAATGATTCTCTCTCGTAGGTTCTCTGCGAGGTTCTGCAGGCGGGTTGCTCTTACAAATTCGATTGTGAAGTTTCCTGGCACTTTTCCTAAGCCTCTGCAGTTTTGTGTCCCACCAGGAAATCGTCTTGCCACATCTACTGTTACTGATCGGGCAAACCTCTTCATGGCTACCTATTATGTGTCTATTCAGAGTACTCAATCGGCATTCTATTGAATTTAGCCACTAGGACACGCTCTATCTGCAAGAAGCCGATTGAACTTAGCCCAAACAGTGTTCCTTGGATTTCTTCTCTTCCTCACGGGTATTGAATTCGTGGCCCAAGAGAACACAATATAGTGGCGGTCAGAGAGTCAGACCTATTTCGAAAAGTGCCATCCAGTTATTGATCTGACAGATTACATAATGATACATAAATAACCATCCTTCTGTTTGGGGTGACAAAGGTGGGAGGAATTTCAGTGTTTAAAGTCATTAGCCCCGCAGAAGTTATAAAATCAAAGAGTCTGTCTCCTTTGGAGTTACATTTGTTGCTGCCCCAGCTGTTATGCTGGGAATGAGCATCGCAGCTCACCAAAGTTATGGTCTTTTCGATTCAGCGTATTAGTGGACCATGTCGTTCAACGCTTGTGTTGGAAGTAAGGAGTCAAAGGAAAAGTAAGCTGAGGCGGCTATCGTGCATTTCAGCCTGTCAAGACAGTATACTTAAGTCGAATTGTTTTTTGTGGGATGATTAAAATCTAAAATGTACTCTGCTAAGAGAAGACTAAAAGACGAAAATTTCCCCTCTTTCAGTAAATTTCGGTAGGGACTGAGCTACTGAAAATACTGAAAAGTGTCAAACTGTGTGGCGTGAGTAAAAGTTTTCAAATGTGCGCAGCAAGTAACATATTTTTGGCGTAATGTTGTTATGAAGGACGAATATTTTTGTGGCGATAATTTATCACCGCTGGATGACTTAATAACCATTATTGTTCTCCCAAAAACCGACAACTGACACTTTTGGTTGTCAATTTTCAGGAAATGCAATGAGAGCGTTTTCGTACTTGTCATGAATTTCCCCCACATGATTCAGGAAAATTCAGTGACTGAAAGTACGCGAACAGATCTACTGGCTTTCATAAAAAAAACTAAAAATAAGTATTTAATCTAAAAAGTTTTAAAAGTTATATTGAATTTACTTTTATATGAAAACGAAAATATGTTCACCAGATATAAGCTATTCTGTTTAAATTTATATTGGTTTGATTAAAAACCGACTTAGTTTATTGTTTTGTTGGTTTCAAAATAATTACCGATACATGTTTGGGCTTTACTATTCGCTCTCGATAAGTGTTTCTCATACACTGCACCAAATTATACCAGTTCCACTAATTCGATTTCATGACCTCCTGGCACATGAATCAATGTTCCATCTTGCTGGCGAATGAAATCACATCCACCACCACAATCTTAAGCCAAAGTTGCTAGAACAGACTCCAGCTAGACATATCGCCGATCAAAAGCGATAAGCGTGCAGCAAAGAAGCATTAAGCGAACAAGATGTAGAAGCGAACAAGATGTAGAAGCAAACAAACTATGTACATATAAATGTTTGCACCTCACAAAACGTTCACAATCGTTTACTATAAGTTGGATGTACTATATATAACAAAATTTATTTTGCAAACAACGAAAACGCGCCATATTCTCCGTGCCTTCGCATGACGACCCGAAGAATAAAAACAACAACAACAAGCTGTTCGCAGCAAATCATAATCGAATGAATTTGAGGTTAGGTCGAACTGCCAAAATCGATTTTTCGAAACTTTCTGTGATAGTACAATTTCTCGAGGCTTGGAATCTACATCGATTGCAAAACTAAGCCCACAAGGAGTTAGTTGAGTGGACTTGCCAGGCCATTTTAATTGAATAAAGCCAATTATTTAATGAATTTGATATTTACCTCGATCGGAATGAACCGGGACCGGGTCCACCGCCACCGTATCCATTCATGTTCATATTCATGTTATTGTGATACATGATGTGCTCGAATTATTGCCAATTGGAAAACTACTCAATAACGAAACAATGCATGCAAACTTCGAAATAATGCTAAGCTCATTCGTTTGCTCTAAAATCTACTCAACATGAACTAAAGAAGCATCCAAAACACGTTGGTTCACGACGGGCGTGTAGACGGAAGCGGCTCTGGAATTAATCACTGGTTCGAAGTAGGCTGACGAAGCACTGTTTTATTCAAACAATCGAAAAGGATCTAACGACTACTGTAGAAAACGAAATACAACTAACTAAAACAAATGGCAACAGCACAAACTGAACAAATCGGAATTATATCGTTTCTTCGATTGAAATTGGCACTTTTCACACAACACCACAACACGACGCTCTTGCCGCACGATTCCTTTTCACTTAAAACCACGAGGAAACTTCTTTTTTAAAATGGGATACAAGATAATCCATCACTTGATCACAATTGCACTTTTACACATTCTCGTCTTCGACTTTAGGAGTCGTCGCGCCTAAAGTCATTTTCACCAATTATCACGCCAACCGAAGACACTCCAAACTCGATTTAGTTTCGCGCGTCGATAGATTATAATAATTTCCGAGTGAATAATAGCAATTTGCAGAGTAAACTCTAGAAAGAAAACTTAATAAAGTATTCCCAATAATATCACCGAATGACCGTAGACGAACCGAAATTCAATAGCGATGGCGAGCGGTGAAGAACGCGACCACGACCGACACATGTACCTATGGAGAAGAAGACAGCAAAAGTCAGAATTCCTATCGGATGGATTAGGGTTGTAGAATTCAAGTGCTGCGCCATAGTGATGTGCGTTGTAGTGATTTTGGGAAATAGAATTTAACAGTGTATTGAGATGAAAGAGGGAATTTTGAAGGGAAGTTTCTTGTGACTGCAGGAGCGGGAAATGGAAGTTTAAAATGGTAATAGCGATGGATGAAATTTTTTGGTGCATGGAATTTTTATAAAAGAGAATATTTAGCTATTTAGCTAAGAATGAATGAAAAGATGTACTATCCATTTGTCAGATATGTATATGGATACCTAATCGTGTATTTCTTAGAGTAGTAATGGTTTTTAATGAAAGAAACTTGTGTGACAATGTGAATTGAAGTTTCCGAACATTAATTTCACTAAGCCCGTGTTGCATTATTACTATTTAGTACTCGCAAGTACTTCTGGCCACTTCCAACTACTCGCGCTCTCGTTCTCGAGTAGTTCATGAGTAGTTACGCCTTTTTTTGCCATGAGTTGGCTATTTAATTGTCAATAGGTGGCTTTGATTTTTTCATGGTTATGTTGAATGTTTTCGTAGTTAGGAAATTAGAAATAGCCCTCATAATATGTAGAAAGTTAAAAGAGGTAATTTTCTGTTAGTTCCTTTTATATTTTCTATCGATTGTGGTAGTTTACACTCTTTATTTTCTCCCTATATTTTCAATTTTCATTTTATTTACATTTGAAAACTGTATACAATTTGACAGATCAGAATCTGCTCGTATGAACGAAGATGGCGTTCCATTTGTGATCTATTTGGAAGTACTTGGGAGTACTAATTAGTAATAATGGAACACGGCATATTTAAAAATATATTTTTTTTTACGAAGAACAAATAAACTTGTGAATAAATGTTTTATCTGTGTTGTATAGGTATGAGTGATGGTTTTTGTCTTTATTTTGTAGATTTATAACTGGATTTCAAATACAAATGGTGGTGAAATATATATTTACCACGATTTGTATCATTTTAATTGATAATTGATAAAAATCTTGACAGTACCAGCTATAAGTTGAGTTTCACTACAATCGAAAGCACTGCAAAACGAAACCAATTTTAATTTATAATAAATAATTTATTTCTTACGACTTTTTATAACATTACAAATCACACAAACACACACACACACACACACACGCACACACACACACACACACACACACACACACACACGATATCAATCCTTTTTCCTCCACTTTCGAAAATATTTCCTAAACTTTTTTCTGCACCTCTTCAAAATCTTCCTGATCCATTCCAATGCCTTCTTAAAACTACTTTTCACTTTTTTGACAATAATTAACATTCGAATTTTCGTACGCGACGATAGATACTCAATTTGCCAGAAATCGTAGAGCAACTGTAATTTCTGTGAGAGTACAATAATTTTCCGTACAAGTTTTATGGATTCTGTAAACAATGAGTGAGAAAATAGATGTGTATGAAAAAACATCTGGTAGAACAATAGACACGACAAAAACAGATAATTATATGACTTACTGATTTTAGATCTGAAGGAATTTTCTTCGATTTCGATTTTAGTTTGTGATTTTTGGATTTGATGTAGTTTCCAGGCAAGAATGACGATGATGAGGAGCAATAAACAGGTTAACCACATTTTATTGACGTTAGAATCGCGATTTAACTCGTTGTTAATGGTGATGGCTAATGCAAAGTGTTAGTTGGATTGTTGTATCTATATCTAAAGGTGAAATGAGCGAGAGGAAGCCGTAGTTGGGGTATGTAGAGTGTGGAGTGATTTGAATCGCACTGAGCAGTGCGAGCTGAAAGTGATTTTCGATTCTAAAAAACTGAAAGCGTAACAATGACTAATTCTGGTGCTGGAGTATAAAATATAAATAAAGCTAATCTCTTATCTATAGCCGGCGATTTTAAACTGATAAGAATTCATTGAGTTGTTTGAGGCGTTTTATTGTGTTCCACTAAGCGAGACACATATTTAGTCATGTTAATTGATCGAGGGGCTTTTTAGAAGCGACAAAATCACCTTTTTTAAATGATTCATTTTTAGAAACATTAGATATTCTTTTAAAATTGCATGAAATTAAGAAATTAATTTACAAACGATTATTTCAAAAACTATAAATTAACATTTCAAATCTATTTGGTCAGATAATGCGAAATTTGTCATAAATTTCAGTAAGAAAATTTGATAAAAATTTGATGAGAAAAATTATAGAAATTGGTGAAAAAACTTTTGTTTTGTTATAAAATGTACGGTACTTTTCTGTTCCCCCCCCCATTTTTTTTCATTTTTGTTGTTGCAATGCTTCTAAAATTGATTAGAAAGTAGTAAATTATGATGGAGAAACACGTTCAATTTTTATTGTTTTTTTATTTTAATTTTTAATTTTTAAAATATATAATAATTTTTTTCAAAATAATTTTTATTGGGTTATTGGGCACTTTTCTGTTTTCCCTCCTCTATTTTTTTCAATTTTTTTAATGAAAACTGCTCGAAATGGGTTAAAAAGTGTTACTCCACAAGAATTGAGATGGAAAAATGCATTCAAAAAATTTTTTTTTTCCGGTTTTAACATTTTTTTTCATTTTTCTGTGGCAGAATGAGTTTTTTAAAAGTTAATGTGTTGTTGGCCTACGACTGGGACCGTACCCCCCCGCTAAATTATTTTGAAAAAAATTATTATTTAATTTAAAAATAAAAACTAAAAATAAAAAAAAATAATTAATAAAAATTAAACGTGTTTTTCCATCATAATTTTGGTTAATTACTACTTTCTAATCAATTTTAGAAGCATTGCAACGACAAAAAGTGAAAAAAGGGGGGGGGGAAACAGAAAAGTACCAAATGTACTATTTATTTTTAAAACACATGAATTAATTTTACTTTTTCTCAAAAAAAAAAATTTCCTCGATTACTCCATTCTCGCCATTTTCTCGGACAATATCGGCCGATCGTTCCCTCCGTTTTCGTATTTTCGCGTCGTTTAATCAACCATTTTTCGACACATTTTTAAAAGCTGTAGAGGTGAGATCGGAGATTAGAATCATTTTAGAACTAAAAAAAACCCTAGCGCATCAGAACCGCTAGAAACACTAATGTTCGAAGAACAGTAGAGGATTTGTGTAGATTTTGAGAGTGTGTGTATTCTACCACTAGCAGCTCTTCCTACTTAAACAAATATACTTCTAGTAATAATAGACCCTAAGCCAATTTAATTTCGATGACTTCATCGGAAATTACAGCGATAGAAAGGTGTTTGGGGCTGCCATCAGAAAAATGTGCAGAACTTAGAAAATTTAAACACTGTTTACTTATTTTCATTGCAAATGTTTGCGAAGAAAATACTTAATGCAAGCATTTATTGGAACGAAAATAACACAAAGGCCTAGTGCTGGCAGCCCTTTGATAGCACCGAAGCAAAAAATATGTCGCATCTATCTCACGTTGAAGTCAACCTGCTCTGCGAATGTTGTTTTGATCCGATGACTGCATTGGAAGTTATTGGGATGGAAATAAATTTAGGGTTTCCATTCGCAAAAGTTTTCAAATTTTCTAGATCTTAATATTTGGTGTTTATTTTCACTATAAGATCACTACGATTTGAAAATTTTATGCTAAAATCGCTTACTACAGGAATGCCAAAAATATACAAAAAACCCATAGCTGGCAACCCTATCATAATTTTGAAATTAAATTTCTACTGAATATTGCCTATAATAAGTTTAATTTTCCATTTGAATTTCGTTTTGATTCCATGAATGTACTGGAAGCTATAGGGCAAAGAGCTTTATTTTCCTCAGGAATTTTCCAAATTTAAGATACCAAAATTACCATAGCTGGCAGTTCGAACCGAATTTTTCAATCAAATTTCTAAAAATAAGATTCAGCTACTGTGTGAATTTCGTTAAAATCGAATGACTGAATCAGAATTTATAGGGCCAAAAACAGTTATTTTTCTTAGTGGTTTTTCAAAATGGCACCACTGGCACAAAATTGCCCGCATTTAAAGACCAATATATTCCGTAAATTTCAATTAATTCTGATTATCGGATCGTGAGTTTCTGTGAACAGAAATTTTTGATGCTAAAAATATAGGTAAATTGGGAAAGGGTTACCAGGCGTGCCCATTGTAAAATTTCAAATTTTTTGCATTGTCTATGTAGACAAAACATAAGATTTATATACGAATGGCTCCTTCTCCAAGGAGCAACATTTTTTCAGGAGAGTCGATGATTTGAAGGTTTTCACTGTTTACTTATTTTCATTGCAAATGTTTGCGAAGAAAATACTTAATGCAAGCATTTATTGGAACGAAAATAACACAAAGGCCTAGTGCTGGCAGCCCTTTGATAGCACCGAAGCAAAAAATATGTCGCATCTATCTCACGTTGAAGTCAACCTGCTCTGCGAATGTTGTTTTGATCCGATGACTGCATTGGAAGTTATTGGGATGGAAATAAATTTAGGGTTTCCATTCGCAAAAGTTTTCAAATTTTCTAGATCTTAATATTTGGTGTTTATTTTCACTATAAGATCACTACGATTTGAAAATTTTATGCTAAAATCGCTTACTACAGGAATGCCAAAAATATACAAAAAACCCATAGCTGGCAACCCTATCATAATTTTGAAATTAAATTTCTACTGAATATTGCCTATAATAAGTTTAATTTTCCATTTGAATTTCGTTTTGATTCCATGAATGTACTGGAAGCTATAGGGCAAAGAGCTTTATTTTCCTCAGGAATTTTCCAAATTTAAGATACCAAAATTACCATAGCTGGCAGTTCGAACCGAATTTTTCAATCAAATTTCTAAAAATAAGATTCAGCTACTGTGTGAATTTCGTTAAAATCGAATGACTGAATCAGAATTTATAGGGCCAAAAACAGTTATTTTTCTTAGTGGTTTTTCAAAATGGCACCACTGGCACAAAATTGCCCGCATTTAAAGACCAATATATTCCGTAAATTTCAATTAATTCTGATTATCGGATCGTGAGTTTCTGTGAACAGAAATTTTTGATGCTAAAAATATAGGTAAATTGGGAAAGGGTTACCAGGCGTGCCCATTGTAAAATTTCAAATTTTTTGCATTGTCTATGTAGACAAAACATAAGATTTATATACGAATGGCTCCTTCTCCAAGGAGCAACATTTTTTCAGGAGAGTCGATGATTTGAAGGTTTTCACTTTCAGCGCCTGCTTTAGCTACAGGGTTAACAACATACTCATTAAAAACCACACAAGTTTACAACCAACTAATACAAATACGTTCTGAAAGTTTCTTAATGATTTAATGGCTCTGTCAAAAGTTATCGCAATTTAAAAATTTTCAAATTTTCTCGTTCTATTTTTAGGCACCTAGCGCACACATGAGGTTAAAAAATTCCAAAGCATTATTCGATTCATATTTAAAGCATGTTCGAAATTAATTTTGTTACCTTAGTTATTGCAAAAATTATTTGTGGACGGAATAATAGGTATATTAAACATATCACTAAAATGGCCGCCGGCGCCAAAGAGTTAAAGATAATGATTATTTTTTGAAACCTGGTCCTATTCTGCATATACATCAATGTATCCTGAAAGTTTTAGCTAAATCGAATGGCGCGTTCCCGAGAAATAGTCACTGAATTTTTTTGATGATATATATATATATATATATATATATATATATATATATATATATATATATATATATATTTATATATATATATATATGTATGTATATATATATATACATATATATATATATATATATATATATATATATATATATATATATATATATATATATATATATATATATATAAGAAAATATGAATTTTTGGCCAAATCGATTTTAATACTAATTTTCTTTGAACATTAGTAAAAACACGTCGTTTTGTCGGATTTTTCTTAGTGAAAAACCTACCCGGAGTGTGTTCAATATTCTTGCTATAGCAGCTATTAGCTCTATTTTAGCAGCTCTGGCTGTCCAATACAATGGTCCAATATCACGAAATGGCTGCTTCCTTATGCTTGCTATTTAACAGTCGGGTTGTCCAAGGTTCCGGAATAGCTGCTAAGGTAGCAGCTATTTGCTGCTCCCAGTCTGGAGGATAGCAAGAAAGTAGCTAAGGCAAAATGGCTGTGCGTACACAGCTGACATACTGTTCCAACGTCACTTTGGATTAGAAATAGAAATGAAAAGTAGTTTTTTGCGCTTTGGTGGCAAAGAAAGTGAGCAATAGATTTGAGTATAGTGCTGTTATAAACGAAATACGGGCTTTTGAACTCTTCAACTCAACTCAAGTTTTAAGTAGGCTTTTACACAGCGCAACTAATCTTGAGTTTTTAGAAGGCGGGTGTAAAGTGCAACAGGCCGGGTACACTGATTCGTGTACCATGAAATTTTCAAGGTTTCGCTCATTTTCACAGATATGGTGCCAAAAGCCGGAAATAAGTGAAAAGTTTTGAATATGTTAGGAACATTTTAATAGTTTCTGCAGCTGTATGGTGAAAACTTAGAAGTTACAACAATTTTCAAAGTGCAAGGCAAATGGTGAGCTGATCCACGTAAATACTAAGACTAAAGTTAAAAAACTGGAAAAAAAAATTGTTATTGAGTTGAGCTGTGTAAAAACCGACCTACGTAGCAGAAAAGAGCTGCTACGTAGCAGCTCTTGGCTGTCCAATATCCATAGCTGCTTCACCTAGCTACTGCAAATTTTGACACTTGCTAAAGTGATGCTATGCTATGCTTTTGGAGCTTTTAGCAAATTTCAGGTAATTATGTTGAAATTTTAGTACAACAACGGTACAAAATACGAATTAGATAATAGCCCTAACCAAAGATGAGTCTGCGAACATAACCGTCTGTCAAAATCGACCGGTTTTAGAACAAAAAAGCAATACCTTCTAGAAGTACGGGTCGCAGTTTGAGAAAGCAGTTTGGGAAAACATTTATTGCTTTGAACTTTGATTACTTATGCCACATGGCTTAGAGAGATAGAAGGTATGAGTCTTTTAAAAATTTGAATCCATTTTAGTTCTTCGATAGCTACGAAAATGGAAGTTTCCGAATCGATTCGAGAATTAATAGTTGGCCTACGAAGAGAGGGAAAAAGTATCCGCGAAATCGGCAAAATTGTTAGCAAAAATCCTTCTACCGTACATAAAATTATCAAACGGTTTGAAGAATTAGGATGTGCGGCCAGCAGGCCTCGTACTGGACGCCCACCGAAACTGAATTCCGCCCATAAACGAGAGATTTTAAAAGTGATTCGTGAGAAACCGGGTACAAGTGCATTGACAATCGTGCAAAACATGTCACAGGATTATGGAGGGACAGTTACACCACAAACTATCCGTAACTATTTGCAAAAAAGTGGCATTCACGGTCGAGTCCCAAGGAGGAAGCCATTTATAAATAAACTTAATCGGAAACGCCGTCTCGAGTTTGCTAATGAACACCTATCCAAGTCTCCTTCGTTCTGGGAACGTGTTATTTTTTCGGACGAGAGCAAATTCAATTTATTTGGGTCCAACGGACGACAGAAAGTATGGCGGAGACCGAAGGAAGCCTTACAACTCAAAAACCTCAGACCTACGGTGAAGCACGGCGGAGGAAATATAATGGTGTGGGGGCGTATGAGTGCTGGAGGAGTGGGTAAACTGCACATAATAGAAGGTGTTATGAATCAGCATATGTACCTTGATATTCTAAGCGACAATTTATTTGAGAGTGCCAGAAAATTTGGATTAGAGGAAACTTATGTTTTTCAACAAGATAACGACCCCAAGCATACTGCTCGAAAGGTTCAAGAATGGTTGCTTTACAGAGTAGGCCGACTTCTCAAAACCCCTCCACAATCGCCAGACCGAAATCCCATTCAGGATTTGTGGGATGAAATCAATAGGAGAATTCGTAAACGTCCGCTAAAATCCTTGCAGGATTTGAAAAGAGTCGTCAAGGAAGAATGGGATCAAATTCCGGCAGAAATTACAACGAAACTAGTTGGATCGATGCAAGCACGTCTCCTGGAACTAATCAAAAACATAAGTGGCCCAACGTTGTTTTGACTTAAATTTAAACTTCATTTTTTTGGTTTATAAATTACTACTTATATTGTGTTCACAGATTTTTTTTGCAATATTTTTTAAACTTTTTTGATTTTTAAATTCTTGGGAATTTTTCAAGCACAAAAATATTAATGTTTAATTTTAGAAATATACTTTGTGCTTTTTAAGATGCAAACAAAATGTTTTTCTTTTGAAAATATTGCTTGTATGACCCTTGTAGTGAATTCAGATCATTTGCTTATGAGTGTTTACGAACTTTTTTTGCCCAGTGTACATAGATAAGCGTGTGCTCTCCATATTTGGCAGGTCGTTGTAAATTTGAAATTGTAAATAAAGTTGATAGTACGCATAAAAAGATCAAAGTCAAGATCAGTCAAAGCTGGGTAATTCTCAGTATTCATGATCAAGGGGAAACAATTTTTCGCAGAGTATTTCTTTAGACTCCATTATAGAAAGGTGAACTTTTTGTTTTTGCTTTGGTTTAATCAGACGGATATTCATTGTGGTGTGTTCAATGAATGATTATAGATTTCTATGTTGTAACTACATAAACGGACATTCAAACTGAGCAAAAATGAAAATATCAAGTGCATCGAGCGTTGAAATAATGAGATTGCCCGAATAATGTGATAAGACTCTTAAATAATAATCAATAAAATTATTTACAAGATAAGCGCGGGGTGATAGTCTGAAGTACGTTAAGTTTGATGTTCAGTTATTAAATGATTCAGTTGGAGGTAATCTAAGAAGCCCATATTTAAGTGTTTTTAATTTTTGTTTTAATACCCGCCTTCCACATTACTATGAGCTTGACTGTTTTGTGATTTCAATTCAAAGTTTCCTTCAGTCAACCAGCACCAGCTTTTCAATAGCATTATGTTTTTAACTGTTATACTCATCTTGGTGCCCATTCTAATACTATGGAGCTACGCATCGCAACAGAAGCGCCTCAAGCTTACTGCAAATATTCCTGGACCTCCAGTTTACCCGATCATAGGAAATACTTTTGTTTGGGGTCGACAAAATATTGACGGTAATTGCCTTGCATTTAACAGATTTTTCATTTATTATTTAATACTAAATCAGTTTTGTGTTATTTAGATAAAATAATTTGAACAAAATATATAGATAAATATATTAAATAAATTATAAATACATCACAGACATTAATATCATACAAATAAACATAGTAAAATAATGTAAAATATTTTCAAATCCGTAGAAGCAATCGGCCATATGCTGGGTTTCTTTAAAATGTATGGCAAAACAGTTCGTATATTCGTTCTCCATCAGATGGTAATTTTTACAGTTGAACCAAAACTACTTGAAATTCTATTAACAAGCCCCCGATACATTCGAAAGCATACTCTCTATGAATTTCTAAGAGAGTGGCTGGGCAACGGGTTATTGATTAGTAACGGTAAACATTGGTTTCAACGTCGTAAGATTATTACGCCAACTTTTCATTTTAAAATTCTTGAGGAATTTGTGGAAATATTCGACGAACAAAGTACTATTCTTGTTGAACATTTGCGAGAACATTGTGGAAAAGGTGCAATTAATATAAATCCGTATGTGACGTTGTCAGCTTTAGATATTATTGCAGGTATGTAAATTTCTGAAATTTTTATATTACAGTTTCACTGATTGCAGATAGTTCAATTATTGACGTCAATCGGGTCAAACTGTGTGCAATTGGCTGCCAATTGCCAGTATTTGTCAAATGAGTCTGACAGCCATTGAGTTTGACAGCCCACTGTGACAAGCAATTGCCGTCTACGACCTAGTTTATGCGAGAGCCCAATGTAATCCCGATTTGGGATTATACCAGTCAGAACGTCGTATAAACGGTCAAATTCGGATTTCAGCTTAAACCCGAACAGTTGGGTGTACGCCCGATGACTATGTGTGAGTGTGCATATGAAATGTGTCAATAAAAGTGATTCTTCAACATGACGGGTCTTGTTTTGAGCAGATTTACACATTATACATATGAAATATGTGACGGCGCTTGTTTTGTGCATTTGGATAAAACTAATGTCGTTTCGTTTATTTTTGCAAAAGAAGACGTTAATCATAATTAAGTGCCGAAAATTACTAGTGCCTGCTGTATTTTCCACAACATTGTGGAACGCCGAATAGAGCATTTGTATTCAAATTGGTTGGAGGAAGTAGCAACATGTAACATACGCAAACAAGTTTCTATGGTTACGCAAACAAGTTTCTATGGTTACGCAAACAAGTTTCTGTAAAAAAAGTTTCTATGGTTATACGCAATTCGAATTTCATAAAATCCCAATTCCAATTTTGCACGTTTATACGACGCGATATTTGGGATAATCCCAAATTGGGATTACATTGGGCTCTCGCATAAACTAGGTCTACGTCAAGCAATTGACCCGCAAATTTTGATTGACATCGGTGTTGTTAATTTTGCTTGCTTGGCACGCACGTGCTCGTATTTAAAGTTCAGTCGAAAAAATGGAAGTCATGTTGCCAACAGACACAAGAAATCTCAGACATACAGCAAATCTCTCAGCAGGAGAAATTGAATGACGTAGATTTGCTTGTTTGGTAATTCGTGGCAGTAGGTTTTTCAACAAGAAATCGAAATGTGCTGCAGTCATTCTCGTAAAATTTTTGAACAATTCCGGATCATTATTGCACAAGTGTTTATTGAACAAAAATTTTGGAGCAATTTGCGGAGCCAAAATTTGCTTTCTTTTCTTTTCGCACTTTCTTCCTCATTGCAGATTGAAGTCAAAATAATACTTACGCTAAATGCATACAATTCCATTTGTTTTTTGTTTTTGTTGGTCCCGATGCTTTGACGCCATATTTCTCATGCACTTTTCAGCGCAAATGAATCTATTTTTCTTCAAATACAATTATGGAATGACCTGGACATAGCGGAATGAAACTTCAATCGAACGGGGAACGATCCTACAATGACTTTTCTAAAGTGAACGAAATTGAGGCTGATTGTGTTTGTTGGTAACAGTGTGAATACCCAATACCTTCTAGAAGTACGGGCCGTCATGCAGAATGATGACGTCACAGTTTGCGGGAACAATGTCGCGAAAAACACACGCAGTCTTATGGGACGTCCGCGGGGAATTGTAAATTGTGCGGGTTGTGTTAAAGTCGGTGAAGTGAAAATAAAATGAGATCTGCGGGACAAGTCTAGTGAACAGCTAAAACAAAAATTAATGCGGTGCGTGCGGTATGATGTGGAAAATTCGCTACGAAATGTTTATCAGTTGTTGTTAGGTTATGTGATGTTTCGTGTCGATTTACTGTCGCGATACAATTGATAGATAAAAAATGAAAGTTATGACTAAATATTAGGCGTATTTTTTTGCTCCTCTATCCAGCAGAGAGTAGAGTATATGCATTGAAAACAACAACACTCCTGCACCAGTGAATTCACTAGTACAGAAATGCTATTCCTCATTTGTAGTTCACGTTGTTCAAATGTCTGCTACTACACTTGTATAGCCAAATCACTCGAACTGGTTTGCACCACTAGATTAACCATTAACTTCACTAGATTAACTTCACCAACCGACTTGAGTGCTCGTTATGATTAATCCATTTACTTCACATTTGGTACGACCTTATATAGTAAATTATTACAAAAAAAGTGTACTCATCATAATACTTATTTGCACTTTGCAATTGCTGACATACGAGGTGATCGATTTGCTTGCAATATTTGCTTACTGACCTATTTACGATACAAACAAGTTAAACGAACAATGCTGATTTTACATCATGGGAACGTGCGAACTTGGTGGCCCATATACCCATAGGAGGTATCAAATGTGCCAATTAATAATTAAATGCAAAATAGTCAAATCGACAAATAATGCAATGCAATTTCTCTTATACTGAAACGACCTTGTGATGATGATTCAGCATTTATAGTTCTATCTTATGAGCTACGATTGTAATTGATTATATTGGACATTACGGACAATTATTTACTATGTTGTTATTGTTATTTTGTATGATGATGGTTTTTGTTCTTTTTAAAATATACATGATATTTTATCTTATTTGTATAATATATTATTATCCTTAGCAAAACTTTAATTCTAAACACACGTGTTGAAGTGTAGAATGTGCTGATAGAAAAAAGAAAAGCTCATGACAAGTTGTCTTTTTTGCTGTGAGGTGGCTTTGGGTTTTTCATGGTTATGTTGAATGTTTTGTTAGTTACGAAATTAGAAAAAGCTCTCATAATGTGTAGAAAGTTAAAAGAAGTAATTTTCTGTTAGTTCTTTTTCTATTTTCTATCGATTGTGGTAGTGTATATTCGTTATTTTCTCCCTTTATTTTCAGCTGTTGTGTGCTACCACAGCAAATACAGCAACCTATATCAGTCTTAGCGAATGCACTGCTGTTTTATACTAGATCGTTGTTTTTGCGGCATAGTTGTACTCTGCTCTGTATCGGAGCAAAAAAAAAACACCTTATTATTATTACAACGCATCCACGCACAAAAAACTAACGTTTTATTCATATTTTAGCTAAAACCGCAAGTGAAATCTCCGTGTACATCGGCACTGCCTCGTGGAAATGTCAACCTCCCCGAATAATTGACGTCATAGCTAAAACGATTACGTAGCATGACGGCCCGTACTTCTAGAAGACATTGGAATACCTGTCAATTCTTGTTGTCAGTTTTTTTCACACGAATTGACGGCAATCTGTCAAGTCCGCAGTTGACGTCAAAAATTGACTTATTTGCAATCAGTGTAAATGTAGCATTAATTTTGGTGTCAATTACTACAACATATGCGAAATGCATTCTATGTGCTGTTGTTGAGTTGATTTTGTTTTGACTATAATTTAATTTATGTTTAATGAGTGTTTTGAAAATTTAATCTTTATTTCAGAAACTGCCTTAGGTACAAAAATACACGCACAAACTAATCCTGATTGCGAATATGCTCGTGCTGTTTATACGTATGTTGAAAAAAAGCTGCATAAATTGTTCAATTGATTTTTGCATCAATTGTTTCAGTTGATATTGCATGAATAAAAAACAATTTCTAATTTAAATAAAATTGGACAATTTTCAAGCATTTCTAAATTTTTCCAGAATGTCAGATATAGTAACAGCGAGAATTGTCAAGCCACAAATTCGATCTGAATGGGGTTTTCGGATATTTGCTAGGAAATTGAAAAAACAACAAGATGAAGCCATTAAAGTGTTGCATGAATTCACTGGTAAAATTATCGAAGAACGAAGACAATCATTATTGCAGAATAATACTAATGTAAAAGGTATGCACTTTGAGATTTATCTAAATTTCATTGTTCAATTTATTTTATTTAAATATTTTCGATTGCCTTAGTTTATTCCAAGTTATTTATTATTTATTCACATTCAATTTTACAATGAAAGATTAGGTACAATGAAAAATAATAAAGAGTAAAGAAGTAAAAATTTAATACCACTTTCAAGTCAATTTCATAGAATTTTGGTACTAATTCATAATATTTTCGAATCTAATTTATATTTTTTCAAATCAAATTCGTAAACTTTCGATATCAATTTAAAAGCTTTCGAGTGAAACTCATAAATTTTTGAATAAATTTCATAGTTTTTGCAAGTCAAATTCATAATGCTCGGAAGTTAGATTTTAGCTAAGTTTTCGAATCAAATTCATAGATTTTTGGTACAAATGTATATTATTTTCAAGTCAAACTCACATTTTTTCAAATTAAATTCGTAAATTTTCGATACCGATTCATAAGTTTTCGGGTCAAATTCATATTTTTTTCGCATCAAATTCATAAATTATGAATTTGATTCGAAAAAATTATGAATTTGACTCGAAAACTTATGAATCGGTATCGAAAATTTACGAGTTTGATTTGAAAAAATATGAATTTGACTCAAAAATATTATGTACCAAAAATCCATGAATTTAACTCGGAAATGGTATATACAGGGTAATTCAATTCAAGGTGCCGTGGGGTATACATTGTGATTCCATGAGGTGAGCTGATGGAACTATGCTCAAAATACGGAATCCATGGTTTGTGGATCAGAATGGGCTCCTCTCTAGTCTTAGAAAAGACGAGGGTCAGAGAGCAGCTGTTGCTTTACCAGCCCACAACAGGGTACGAGCTGGCTTTCTGCGAGGTGCAAGCATATCTGCGTTGAGCTGATTCAACAGCATTTGAAGCGAAAAAAACCATACTGGACTACATTATTCAAACATAGAACGGACTAAAATAATAAAGAGGTGCACACACGTTAAAATACTATAGGAATTGTGTTAGGACCGAATCCGGAAAGCCATTTTGATGATAATTTGGACATGACTATTAAATTTAAATTTACAATCAAAGGTAACACCAAGATCCGTGAAACTTGCAACAAAAGAGAGGGCGGTTTTTTTCAGAATTTTTGATTATCTGAGGAAGACAAACCAAATGAAAAGACAGCACTGGACTCAAAAATAGAATGATACTTAAGCTGGACATGAAGTAGCTGCCGATTAACAGTGTCAGTACAGATGACGTCAACTTTATCGGTGTCGTCAATGGCAGAAGTGCAGCTCGGAATGACAGTACTTAAAAATAGAAGTTTTCATAGACGACTGGCTTCATTAATGCCTTCAATATTGGCAGACAAAGGTTTTTATGAAGCTCTTTTCGCCTTAGGCTCGGAAGTTTTAATAGCCTTAATTTGACTTTGTAATGTGACCAATCGTTGAGTGTTTTTGGCAAGATTAAAGTCCTTCCAGCGTTCGTTTCGAAGAGCCGCAATCTCACTGTTTCACAACTGGGGCTTTTTCATTATAGATCTAGTTCAGTGGCGTGGCGTTCATGGAAGCAAGGGAAGCATTGCTTCCCTTACATTTTTGCTGATATATGTTTTAATTTATATTTTAATTTATATTTATAATAATTTCATATTTTTCGAATTCGCGAAAAAAAAATCGTGAATATGAATTTTCTACATAAATTTTCCCAAAAACTAATAGTGTGCATATCACGTAACTAAGGTGGTAACACCACAAAATGATCATCACCAGCGAGCCAAGAGCACGCATGGAAGCAACGAAAAAATTGCATCTACCAGCATTTAGTTCATTCCATGCAGACTGGATTGTGACGTCATAGAAAAAAAAGTGTTTGTACTATATATTTGGAAGCAATGAAGAATTTGCTTCTCAGGGGAAATTCTCGTCTCCAGAGAGAAACTGAAAGAGAAACCGCGTACGTATGGAACTTATTGCCATGTTCCCCTTACGCGTAGCAGACTACATTGCAATCATTGTACTTTGCTTGTATTAGGTCTGTTCCCGGACTTTCAGTCACTGAATTTTCCTGAATTTTCCTGAATCATGTGGTGGGGGAAATTCATGAAAAGTACGGGAACGCTCTCATTGCATCTCCTGAAAATTGACAAACAAAAGTGTCAGTTTTCGGTTTTTGGAAGAACAATAGTGATTGTACGGTTATTCTGAGCGGTGATAAATTATCGCCACAAAAATATTCGACCTTCATAGCAAAATTACGCAAAAAATATGTTGCTTGCCGCGCACATTTGAAACTATTTACTCGCACCACACCATTTGACACTTTTCAGTATTTTTCAGTAGCTCAGACCCTACTGAATTTTACTGAGAGAGGGGAAATTTTCAGTTTTCAGTAAAACGGAGTACGGGAACAGCTTCATTGCAATTAATCGCGATTAATTGTAATTAATGGTGGTGCGGGAACAGACCTATTATTTGTTTTTTTTTTTAACTGAGAATGTTTGCTGTGCTTTATGCACTATGAGAATTTTTGGGCAAATTTGAATTACGAGATGTTACGAGGGTTGCCAGAGACGGCTGATTTCACGAGTCGTTATCATTTACTGTAGTGAAGTGGTTGTATGTAGTTCGGGTGTGAGTTTTGTGCTATATTCTATAAAGAAATTTGGTGAAGGGATTTTTATTTGGTGAAGGTATTTATTAATAATTTACCGTGTTTAGTAATATACCGTGTTTAGTAATATTGAAATCAAATTCATTTGAATTATGTAAAGTTGAGTGCGTAGAATTATTTTGTCAAGTCGCATGATTTTTTTGTTTTGTATTTAAAATACTGATAGTGCAATTAATACAAAGGTATTTATTTCACAAATAGGTTACAGTATTTAGTAATATTGAAATTAAATTCATTTTAATTGAATGCGTAGAATAGCTTTGTAAAATCGCATGTTTTTTTTGTTTTATATTCAAATAGTGAAAGTGCAATTAATAGGTTTAATGTGCTTATTTGGTCTGTGAATAGCATGGATCCAAATTGTTTAATTAGTGACCTTTTTCGATTTCCTTTTGGATCTCGATCTTTTGCGGACAAAAAGGACGTTATCGAAAAAGGTCGACCGAAACCGAATTTGGAAATTGTCTCTGTAACGAAGAGATGCACTCGGCATTTTACTTGCAAAATCTATGAAGATACGGAATGGATTACCGGTTGTAAAATTAGACAAAAATTATTTTGCTGGCCATGTCTGTTATTTTCAAACGATTCCAATGTTTGGCGTACCACAGGTTTTTGTGATTTGAATAATTTGCATAAAGCTGTGGACAGACATGGTACAAAAAGCATTGATCCTTTAAAATCAGTCCTTTTACTTTCCAAGTTCGGCTCCGGTCCAAGAATTGAGGACTTGCTTAGTAGTCAACATAAATCATCAGTTATATTGCACAATGAGAAAGTAAGAAAAAACAGAGAAATATTGAAGATTCTAATAGATATTGTTTGTCACTTGGGATGTCAAGAACAAGAGTTCCGTGGTCACAACGAAAGTGTAAATTCTTGCAACAGGGGAAATTATGTAGAAACAATAAATCTTTTGGCAAAATACAACCCAGACTTGCGAGCTCATCTAGAGCAAGCAACTGTTTTTTCTGGAACATCAAACAATATTCAAAACGATCTCATTAGTAGCATTTCAAAAAAATTATTGAAAGAGATTTATAATGAAATTCAGGAAACTAAATTCATAGCAATAATAGTAGATGAAACAACCGATATTTCATGTCGTTCACAGCTTTCAACAACATTTCGATATATTACTTCTTCCGGTGCAGTTAAAGAAACATTTATAAGTTTTACAGATATTTCTGATGACCAAACTGCGTTGCGTTTGTTTAACCTTGTTTTGGATATTGTTCAAAAATTCAACTGCGGTAACAAACTTATTTGCCAAAGCTATGACGGAGCTTCTGTAATGTCTGGCAAAGCAACTGGATGGCAAACACGTGTAAAAGAAATCTATAAAAATGCAATATTTATTCATTGCTTCGCACATCGACTGAATTTGGTTTTATCTAAATCGTGCAATAGTATACGAGAATGTCGAATTCCAATCAATTACCTGTTTTTCAACATTTTTTAACCATTCAACAAAAAGAACATTTGTTTTAAATTTATTCCTGAAAAAAAAGGCTTCCAAAATTAGCCCCAACACGTTGGACTTTTAATGGTCGATTAGTTCTGACCATTTTCGATAATATAGATCAATTAAAAGAACTTTTTGAACATATAATTGAAAATGAGAGTGCAAATTGGGATGGAGAGACCATTAATAGTGCAAGGGGGCTTCTTGTTCTACTAACAAATTTTCAGTTTGTTTTTCTGCTCAATGTTTTCTCAAAAATTTTTCCACAAACTGACGTGCTTTACGATATATTTCAGTCCAAGCAAACTAATATACTGTACTGTATTAAAAAAATTGCAGATTTTGAACTTCAAATAAAATCTTTGAGAAATAGTTTCACGGTAATTTGGGACCAAACCTGTTCTATTTGCGAAACACTACCACGTATTAAAAGAGCAAGGTACATGGTTGACAGCAATGATAATGTTGAACTATTCTTTACACGTGTTTATATCGAAATAATTGATAATATAACCGTTGAAATAAGTTCAAGGTTTTCATCCTTAAAAAGTTTCGCATTTCTAGATCTTTTAGATTCTTCGAAATTTAGTAACTATTCAAAAACATTTCCGGATAATCTTTTACTTAATTTAACTCAAACTTACACCGACATATTTGACTCGATTTCATTGAAAACTGAACTCATTGTGCTTTACTCTGATGCAGATTTACAGGGAAAATCTTTTTAAGATATTTTTGAATATTTTACCAATAATAAATTAGAAAGTAGTTTCACACAATTTTATAAATTAATTTGTTTGGTTCTTACATTACCAGTAACAAGTGCGTCCGCAGAGCGCAGTTTTTTTTGCTTAAAAAGAATCAAAACTTTTCTCAGAAATAGTACAGGGGAACAACGACTTAGTGACTTGGGAATAATGTCCATAGAAAAGGTTTTCCTAAAATCATGTTTAAGCAAGCAAAAATTTTATCAAGACGTCATAGATGAATTTGCGAAAAAAGAAAGACGAATTGAATTAAATTTTAAATAGAAGTATGCATGAAGTTTGTGATCAATTTCGATTTATAATAGATTTTTTTTATATTTACTAACTGTGATTTCATAAAAATATATATGTTATTCGTTATGGAAAAGTTGTTATTTTTTATAAGTTATAGAATATTGATATGTTTGCTTTATGCGTGAAGGACTGTTATCATTTATTTTGCATAATTACTGTTGTTGTTATTGTTGCCGTTGCTACTTTTGAAAATGCTTTATTTACACAGCTTTGCTAATTTACAAGTCTGCCAATATCTAATTTTTGCAACTATTTATTTAAAGAATAAATAATTATATATTGGTAGCATGGGAATTAAAAATACTGAAAGCAATACAGTATACCTACTCTCACGTCCCCGTTCGTAATTCCTGGGTGCTTTTATATTAACAATGTTAAAAGTAGCTAACGAGAGAGGTTCTTTCAATACGTAAAAAATTTGAAAAAAGCATAACCAAAGTCAATGATCGAAATAATCTAATTGCTTCCCTGCGGTAAACTATCACGCCACGCCACTGATCTAGTTCAGCTATAGGTTCTCGAAGCAGCATTGTTAAATGCAGCAGTCAAAGAGTGCAATGCCATATTTAGATCTTCCCGACTAGTGATTACTGGAACATGGTCCAGCTCAGTATAAAAAGCTGACCAAAATTTCTCCCAATCTATTTTTTCCCTATCTAAATAAGGAGTTGCTTCCAAATGTAGCAATCTTCCTCAAGTGAATGCGCCGTACATGTGGCCGGAGAGTGCTCGCTTATCAACATTATGTCTAGAACCCTCACTTCATAGAATGATTCACCTCTTTCGTTGGTGTCTGAACTGCATCATAGCTTATTGTGTCTGCATCTATTATGAACAGGGTCTTTAAGGCACTTTAAGAATAATGAAATAATTGATATCGGCATCTCCCATATGTGTCTCACTACCACCATAGTATACCACCATTCGCTTCAAAGGGTAATCCCCTGAGCTTTGGTATTATCCATAAAAAAAAACCTTTTTGGTGGCACCAAACCAGTGCATTTGAAGTTATAGGGGTATAAAAAAATTAAGAGTTGCCACTCTCAAAAACTTACTAATTTTCGAAATCCTACTACTTGTTGTTTATTGTCACTGCAAGATCATTACCATTTGAACATTTTATGATAAAGTCGCCTACTAAAAATATGGCGAAAAATACAAAAACAACCATAGTTGGCAACCCTATCATGGTTTTTCAACCAGATTCATACTGAATGTAAAATAAGTTAAGTTGTAACTTCTACAATAAGTTTCATTTACGAAATGAATTTCATTTCGATTTCATGATTGCACTGGAAATTATAGGGCAAAAAGATTTATTTTCCTGAGCGAATTTTCAAAATTCAAGACACCAAAATTACCATAGCTGGCAGCTCAGCCTAATTTTTCAACCAAATTTCTACCAAAGACAGCTTAGAGTAAGGTTCAGCCACTGTGTGAATTTCCTCTGAACTGACTGAATCAGAATTTATAGGGCAAAAAGCAGTCTTTTCCTAAGTAATTTTTCAGCATGGCATCACTAATGCAGGGTTGCCTACATTTCAAAATTGCTTCTATCAGACTTGGTCCTATTCAAAACAATTACATTCTGTGAATTTCAGTTGTATCTGATTATTGAGTCGTTAGTTCTCTTGAACAGAATTTTCTGATATTGAAAATATGGGGAAATTGGGGAAAGGGTTACCGTTCTTGTCCGATGTGGAAGATCAAATGTCCTACTTTGGATGTGTAGACAAAGCATAGAATAGGACTGACACGTGAAGCACTGTTTCTTTCTAACATAGCGACAATTTTTTTTAAATTTTTTTATATTAGGCACCTAGCGCACACATAGGGTTAAAAATTTCCAAAATGTTTTAATATTCGCCTTTGAAACATGTTCGAAATTCATCTCGCAAATTCAGGTTTATTGAAAATTATTGTCCGATAGATTTATGGGAATGTTTAAAATATCTCTAAAATGGCCGCCGTCGCCAAAGAGTTAAAGATAATTAACATCTTTATATTGAATATTAAATTAACTGAAATATTGAATCAAAACCCAAATTCCCAAGTACATTGTCAATCCTTTACACAGCACAAGATGACATGGGCCGCAAACGTAAAATGGCTCTACTTGATGTGCTGCTTCAATCGACAGCCGATGGAAAACCACTTTCCAACAACGATATTCGCGAAGAAGTTGATACGTTTACATTTGAAGGACATGATACAACAACTGCAGGAATCAGTTTCACGCTTTATTGTCTGTCACGTCATTCAGATGTGCAAAATAAAGTTTTCACTGAAATTAAAGAAGTCATTGGCAGCGATAAGACCAAATCAGTTGGCATTCAAGAATTGAATGATCTCAAGTATTTGGAGCTTGTTATTAAAGAAACGATGCGATTGTATCCACCTGTACCTATAATTGGGCGAAAATTAGAGGAAGATCTCCATGTTGGTGAGTCAATATTTTTTTGTTAGATTCATTTTATATTTACCGGTAATTATTACATTTGCTTTATGGTTTGAAAGATTAACCGTTAGCTATCAAAACAAAGAAAAGAAATTAAAGATAGCAAAAAAAAATGTTTATAACCAAATAAAATCGGGCAACAGTAGTGGTTAATTCAAATACTACGACTGAAAATTCCGACGCTCAAGCATCCGAAAAAATCTAAAAATTCCGACGCTCAGCTTCATTTTCTTAAAACCGTACTATTATATATACTACATTTTGTGTCTTAATATACTTCAACTTTTTCCATTTCTTTAATTTCATATATTTCGTGAATTAAAACAAATGCAATTTCCCACCCAGGCAACAAACGTCTTCTAGCTGGTACCGATATAACCATACCAATTTTCCATATGCTTAAAAATCCTGATGTATTCCCGAATCCCGAAAAGTTCGATCCAGAACGATTTTTAGATGAAAACTATTCCGAAAAATCAGATCCCTATGCGTATATTCCGTTCAGTGCTGGTCCGAGAAATTGTATTGGACAGAAATTTGCTATGCTCGAAATGAAGAGTACCGTATCGAAAGTTCTTAGGCATTTTGAATTATTGCCGATGGGCGCGCCACCGAAAATTGTTGTAAATTTAGTAACAAGATCGACAAATGGTGTGAATTTGGGAATTCGGGAGAGAAGTTATGATTGAAAATAAAAGATGTTTGAATGAAAGAAAGATTGTCAATAATAATAAACTTTTGAAAATATGTATGTATCTTATTTTGAAAGGAAACCAAATTTTTTTTTCCATAAAAGTGGAGAAAATTGACTTTAATTATAAAGTCCGTTATTCTGATAGTACGAGTATTTGATGAAGACGTAGCAGTGGTAGTTTTTGTTCTTATTCATGTTAATTTTATTGAAATTGTAACTGTATTAGTGCGAAAAATTCGCTGGGTGAAGTCACGATGTTGACGATCCCAGTGAATCAAAGTAGGCAAACAAAACAAACAAAGGAACTATGAAAAGAATCTGACAGTTTGTTTGAATTTAGGTTTTGGCTTTGATGTGACGATTGAATTGTGTTATTGAATAGTTATAAAAAAAACTCACGATTTTGAGTGATTTGTATAAATAAATTTATATGAAAGTAAAAATCAAACTCTAAAATCAGAAAACAACTGTTTAATCGCAAGATTGACCTTCACTCAAAAAAAAAAAATTGGTTGAATTTTACCCTTATAATAGTAGGAAACTGGTTTCCTACTATTAAAGATGTAAATTTACAAAAGTGCGTAAAAGAATAAATTTTCTGGCGACCATATCGTGTAATTTTACTCTAAAAAATGATGCAATTTTATGACTTTGGCGCAAAAGTGCTTCAATTTACAAAAAGCTGTGTATTAATCAGTTGATATGACGTAAAAGCAAAAAATTGCACATCGAATGTGTAAAAAAATTTGTGATTCGTTATTTTAAACGAAAAAATGAATATATTTCCTATTATCAAAGCATTAATTATAGACCCACTTTTTAGAGTGTTCAATAACGTGAGACCCCTAATAATTTTAAGCATTTTTCATGTCATTTTTGCGATAAAACTCGCAATTCGTCAATTATGTTCATATTTATGTAGTATTCTAGTAGCTGTAAATATACCTGAGTTAAATGTATCTCAGAAACTAAATAAACTGTTGTGGCTTTGAATTCATAACAAACACAAAGCCATATGGTAACTCACGTAAGAATAATATTGTTGTTTTGATTGTTGCAAAATATTTCGTAGATATGGAAAAGAATTTCGTTGCACGCTGTCTTCTAGGATTATATTTATATAAATAATAAAATTTTACATCTGCGAACTTAATGTTGGAAAATTATTTTTTATAAGTTCATAAAGCATATGAAATGAAGGTATAAGAAAACGGATTAAGTAATTATAAACGTCTAATAATTAGTATTGATAAACTAGTACTGATAGAAAGCATGAACAAAAAAATCGTATTCATTAGAATTTAAATGTCAATGTCATCATAAGATCTATATTTATCTGCAGAAACTAGTTCTTTACTTAAAAGCTTATTTTCCGTAATTAGCACGACTACAATTTTCATCTCGAAGAACTCATGCAGGTTATGTTTGATATTTTATTATATTTCTATAATTGATATGTTTTTTTTTTTTAATTTTTGTTTTACTACTGTAAACAAAATTGGAGATGACTTATCAATTCAATTTATGCGGGTACATCGCTACTGATAAATCATTTTTCTTTTAAATTTACAGCACTGTCATTAATATATGTTTCGAATTTCATGCTAAACATGAGTCTGCGAGCATAAGCAAATGTCAAAACCGACTGGTTCATGAGCAAAAAAGGCACTTTTTTACATCCGCAAACACGTGTGAACATTAATGCCCATACAGTGCATGAGCGAACAAATGCCAACTCGTATCTCATCACCACTTTACATAGACCGCTCATGGCAACAATTGAGCAAAAAGTTGTCCAATGTGCAAGTTATCTCGGATAATGTTAAAGACGAAAATGATGATCACGCGTCTGCAAGTATCGTGAGAACTAAAAAGCATGCAGGTTTACCGGAATCGCGATGTCCACCTTCTTATCATTACAAGTAATTCAGTTCAGTTTGTATTTGGATTCAAAACAATCAAGATCGGGCAGCAGCTCCAAATTGTATTTTTCTAAACTTTGATTCGAACCTTTCATAGTTGGCGCCCAACGTGGGGTTGTTATTGAGCGCCGCGATAATTGATTAACTTTTTCGTATTCTTTTGGAGAATGAGCCTATAATATCCATATAAAACCCTTACCGAGGCCGGTAAAAAATCCAAAGAAACGAAAATTCTTCGAAGTAAAACTCAACGGGATAACGTTCCACGATAATAAAAAAAAGTCTTGCGCATCAGAACCGCTAGAAAACGAATTTTCGAAGAAATTATCTTTGAGGGATTTAAAAATGTGTGAAGACGTTATACACTTCTTTGTAGTATCATATCAACCAATTCTTACTCAAAGAAACAAATATCATTTTCTGACAGCATTTCCTATAACACAAATGATGAAAATGTTATTGCTGGCAACATTTGTCCAACACAGCAGTAATAAATCTACCATAACATGCTCGTGATTAATCAACCTATCCTTTGAATTTCGTTTTCATCCAAGGATATCATCGAAAGTTTCAGCGATTAAATTATGTCTGGGGCTGCCATCCAAAAAATTTCCAAAACTCGGAAAATTTAATATTGGTTGCTTATTGGCTAAATGCTTTGCTTATGAATACAAAATGGAAGCATCTGTTGGTGCAATATTTACGAAAATGTCTGGTGCTGGCAATCATGTGCTAGCACCATAGCTGCTTCACGTTGTGTTAAACCCACCCTATGAATTTCGTTTCGATTGGATTGCTGCGCTGTAAGTTATAGGAGTGAATATAATTTTAGGGTTACCACCGTCTAAACTTTTTAAATTTTTGAAACGTAAATATTTGTTGTTAACTGCCATTGCAGGATCACTCCCATTTGGAAATTTTATGACAACATCGCTCGATGAAGAAATCTAAATTAATTACAAAATTCAACATAGCTGGCAACCCTTTCACGATTTTTTAAAGAAATTCTTACAGAATCATAAATGCAACAAGATCCACTGATGACATGAATTTGGTTTTGATTTCGTTACTGAAAAACCTTAATTTTCCTGAGCATATTTACAATATTTAGGAGATGAAAATTGCCATAGCTGGCGACCCTATACTAATTGTTCAACCAAATTTCTATGAAATCTATCCTAAAGTAAGTTTCACCTACTGCGTGAATTTTGTTAAAATGTGATGGCTGAATCGGAAGCTATAGGCCAAAAACCAGTTTTTTTTTCTCAGTGATTTTTCCCAATGGCACCAATACCACAGTGTTGCCCCTATTTCAAAATCACTTCTATCACTTCTATCATAATACCAACATGTCCTGTAAATTTCATATTGATCGCATTATCCGATCGTCAGTTCT
Source organism: Nemotelus pantherinus (assembly GCA_963978885.1). Classification (NCBI taxonomy): domain Eukaryota; kingdom Metazoa; phylum Arthropoda; class Insecta; order Diptera; family Stratiomyidae; genus Nemotelus; species Nemotelus pantherinus. The sequence goes on from OZ022263.1 coordinate 160,823,595, forward strand.
CGTGAACAGAAATTTAGAGTGCTGAAAATAGAGGTAATTTGATCACGTGTTGCCGTTCTTGTTTACCGCGGAATTTTGAAAATTTTTATTTGACTTGGTGGACAAAAGTCAAAATTTGTCAATATTTTGAATTTTTTTCAAACCTCAAAAATTTTTCAGGAAGGTCGATGATTTGAAGGATTTTTTTCAGGAGCCTGCTGTAGCTACATACATGCTTGCACAGTCTTGAAAGTCCATGTGTGCTAAATTTAAGTTTACATCAATACGCTCTGAATATTTCACGATTATAGAAGCTATGACAAATCGAAATTTGAAAAAAAAATCCTTGCCTACTTTTAGGCACTCAGCGCCTACACCAGGGTCAAAATTTCCAATTCTTTATCATAAACAAACTAAAAACATAATAAGTTTTGATTCCCAATACTTTTTTTAACAAAAATTTACACTGCTTGGAAATATAGGAGTACCTGAAAGTTCACTAAAATGCCCGCCGCCGCCAAAAAGTTTAAGATATCTGAACTCTTGCTAGCCATGGACTTACCTGTTATTTACATCTATGTCCTCCGAAAATTTCAACTCAATATATATATATATATATATATATATATATATATATATATATATATATATATATATATATATATATATATGACGAATTTTCGCGAAGCTAGTTTAATACTAATTTTCTTCGAAAATTAGTAATAAATATATATATAATAAATAAAAATAAAATAAAAATAATGTAATAAAAATAAAAGCAGGTGCCAAAAAGGAAACGTACCGGCCAGGCTTCAAGAGCAGTTCTAACTCCAATGGAATCAGCATTACTTTTATTGCAAGTAAATTTAAGAGGGGTGACTGTTTAATAGATTAGATTAAATAGATTTTCTTATTAATCATTATTTCAAGTGATCATACATGACATTTTATTCAGTAAAAGTTCGTAAATGATAAAAAATTCTCAGCTAGAAAGTTTATTCACAATCACAATAACTTTGGATAAAATTAACTACTAATTAAATCTTTAGCTAAAAAATTCAAATAATTATCAATCACTTTTTGAGCTTTTGTTATTTAAAATTAAATTTAAATAATTTTTTTCCACTTTTAACCCTGCGTCCGATATAAATTACGATGCTGATGAATCTTTTAGTGCCGAAAATGATGTGAACTTGACCGACATGGACCGTATCGCCGACGTAGTGAAAAGTTTGAGGGAGTTCTCGGGTCAACTAGGAGAATTTTCATCACGGAAAAAAAGTGTCGACAGGATACTTAAAATCTACGATCACTTGAAGGATACAACAAAGTATTATAGTGGGCCCTATTCTGAGAGTCACCTCACGTGAGATCTCACGTCACTTGGAAAGTCACGTCACCTACGAGTCGGTATTCTGAGATTCACGTGAAGTGACTCTAGCTGAGGTGAATACGAAAATGCGTTTAAATGGCAACGCTTGAGCGTTTGAAATTTATCACCCAATCGAAATTTATCATCGCTCGAAATTTACCACGTCCATAGCACACTGACATCGACCGATTCTTGTCCGATCGTCGAAATTAAGCAGTGTCATGCGCGGTCTCTACTTAGATGGGGGATGGCTTGGTAGCGCCGCATGTTGTTGGCATGCATAAAAAATATTTCCTTCCCTTCAAATCACTAGAGCGCGGCATACTTTGAAGAAAGTAAAATATATTTTAAACAAAATTTAAGTTTAATTGGAGATCAAGAAAATGCAAACAGGGAATTTCCAAGAGTAAGCAAATGATTTGTCAAATTAAAATAGAGGAGGCCATGTACAAGTGGAACAGGTATGCTAGAACAGGTATATGCAAGATTAAATATGTCAAAAAGTATGGTACTAGTATAAGTATAGCAGTAGTATCCAGTTTAGCTTAGTAACCTCTCCAAACGATCGTATATCTTGTAAAATTTGGTGTGGAAAAATGCACGTTCTACTGTAAGTAGGATTTTTTTTCAAATCTCAGGTTCGCGAACATTGGACTTTACCTCTTTTCTGGTTCTGATACCTGTGAAATTAGATTCAAACTTATGCGTGGTATACTGGCGTTCATCATTTGGTGCGAAAATGTGTACTCCTTTTCGAACCAGGTTTTAATGTCAAGTTCTAAAATATGTGCGATCGTTTGGAAAGTTATTTGGAAAGTGCGTTACGTTCGTGGAGGGAAAAGTATAAAAAATTTGTGTGAACGATTTTAGATTGAAATCATACAAATAAGATGTCGTCTTTTACATTTTGGTTTGATAGCAGTGATGAAGATGACGATGGTAAGGCGTTATCTTTGAGACGGTGCAGTTTAAGAGATTCTTCAGAACCATTGGCTTTGCCAAATACGACGTAAGTCTGCATGTAGTAACCTGTATCCACATAATAAAATTATATTTTCTTTTAGATTTGTAAATTGTTTTCGGATTTCAAAAGATATTTTCATTTACTTGCTAAGGAAATGGAGGAGAAATTCAGGCCAGTCATCGGAAGCGATGCTGTTCCGCCTGTAATAAAGTTAACTGCTTCCTTCAAATTTTTGGCACATGGCAGTTACCAAACAAGCGTGGGCAATGACTTCAACGTTGCACTAGCGCAACCGTCTGAGTCAAAGGCACTAAGCGAGGTCCTCAACTTTATTGAAACTAAAGTGTGCCCTGCAGTGATAAAATTTCCAAACACTGAAGAGGAAAAACTTAATATAAAACAAGGATTTTATTCCATAGCGGGGTTCCCTGGAGTTATTGGCTGTGTAGATGGAACATATGTTGCTATTGTGTCTCCTCGGCGAGATTTGCAGCACCTTTTCTGCAACCGAAAATGTTATCACAGCTTGAACGTTATGATCGTATCCCAGCAAACAATTTAGTGAGCGTTCATAAAAAAACGATAGTTTCTCGACAGTCAACAGACATATCCCTCATACGAAACCGAGTCTGTTCGTAAAACGATACGCAGCAATGCTTAGGATGACCAACGCAATAAATAATGCAAGTCATGTGTGTGTGCCCTATGGCCTATGCGGCTCAGTAGCAGATTTTGCATAGATTCTTCCCCTAGTTTGCTGGTCGATATATACTCGCTAAAACCACATTTTTTCTAACTCATTTACGAATCGTTAAAAATGATTCTTCTCGTATGGTCATTTTAGTAGGACCAATGAATCGTTTTCGATTCATTTGCGAGCTCGTTAACGACAAAAACATTCGTAAAATATGACTCTTTTATGAATTAACTACGATACATTTGGTTTGCTGGGATGCTTTGCCCTACGCATATATGGATACTTCTAACTAATACGTTTCAATTTGCAGATTTGCGACCACAAAATGTGCATCAGGTATGTTGATTCAAATCACTCAGAAGCGAGCCATGACTCTCTGATTTGAAATAGTAGCCAAATCGACAATCATTCATGGATCTTGGGTAATATTATAATTGTATTCGAAATGAATTAGCATCAAAGAAATAAACGCTTGTATATTTTCCAGGTGACAAGGGGTATCCCTTGAAGCTATATTTGATGACAACATTTAGGGAATCACAACAAGTGGCTGAAGAACGCGCAAGGAGGGCTTTGTACAATACTGCACACTCTAAGACGAGAATAACAGTTGAACGCACTTTCGGACTTCTGAAGAATGCATTTCGTAGCATTATAGGGGCAAAGAAGTTACATTACACACCCGAAAAAGCATCGAAAATCGTTAACACGTGCTGTGCACTTCACAATCTTCGCATTAAATATTGAATGAATTTTGATGGTGAGCTTGAGGATTTACCCGTTGAAGAAATCGACGGAGAAGATGCGCCCGATGAAAACGAACATCGTTTAAAATGATTTATTCCACATTATAATTAAAATTATTCCTAACATGAATTGTTAATTATGATTCGGATCTAAGTTTGTTTTCAAGTTTTCTCTTTTCTAATTCTAAATACTCCATTTTAACTTTTAAGGCGTCTTCCTTAATATTCGCGATTTTAGTTTTGTGGGCTTGGTATACTGTGAATTTTCTTTGCTTCAGAATGAAGGTTCGTCTCGCGTACTTTGCTATGGCGTCTATATTTTCAACTATGCATTTTAGATAATCCGTTTGCTCTTTTAATAACTTATGCTTAAAATCTTCTTTCGACGTGCGTGTCCGCTGCCTCAACTTATCGCTTACCAATGGGGTCACGTTGTCCACGTTGTCCACAGCGTATGAACATGATGGAACAACGTCTTCTGCTGTGCCGGTTCGCTGCTCTGGGAGACTAAATACTTTTGCTGCAGTTGGTACACTTGTGTCTAGCGATGATAATTTTATTGTCGCCTCTTCAATCGCGGAAAATTGTTGTAAGGTATTCGGGCCTCCTCCTGTCGCAGATACTTCTTTCTTGTTGCGGACGATTTTCTTTTTAACTTTTAATTTAAAATCGCTCCACACCTAAAATATATTTTGTTTGAAAAACTTATGTTAAATATAATTTAAAATTCAAATTATTTACTTTTTGCCACTCTGCGCCGGTTTTCATTGGAGGTCCAATACTGTTGAGTTTTTCAGCTAATGTCTGCCACTGGGTGTTAAAGTTTTGTTTTCCTATTTTGACAATTTCGGAAAACTTCTGCCCCTTCGCCAAGTTTGGATTACTCTCCATCAATTCAACAAGGCATTCGAATTGCCGTTGGTTGGTTACTATTAGGCTAATAATTAAAACAAAAAATTTTAGCGAAACACACAAAGACATTAATATACACAAGGAGACACTAAAGGACACACTAATGAAATACACCAAAAACATGAAACACCCCAAAAATTAACACAAAACCAAAGAACAACAAACGTACTAACCAAACATCTATCGGCAAAATCGTGTGACGACTATGTAGAACACGTATTCGAGCTTAGCCGCATGATTCAAATTAAAATATATAATTATCTTCAGCACAAAATGCACTTACTTTTTTTTTCCATAATTGATCTAAAATTCGTCAAAATTCTTCTTCGTCTTGTGAAAATCTTAATTTCTAGTACACTTGTGTTCGCAGTCACTTGATTTTTTCGAATGACTAAAAATCTCTCCTCACGTGACGCTCGTCACTTCACGTGACTCTCAGAATAGCCAACAGATCGAAAATGTCACTTGAGGTGAAATGGCAACACCTCACATGACTTTCAGAATACGAAATCATGAGAGTCATCTCATTCGTCACGTGAGGTGACTCTCAGAATAGGGCCCATGTTTTCTCAGTGATTCGGAACAAAATTACGGGCCACGCGGACATCGCGCTGGAATCGTACAATTCTTCTTTAAACTGGGCTAAAATCTCCAAATGTCTGATCCTACATTACGCAGACAAACGCGACCTAGGAACATTAGAGTACCAAATGACCACCTTAGTACAGGGCCACACAGCAATTCACGAACTCTATAAAATGGTATATTACCATCTCTCTTTGATCCTCAACAAACTTTTGTGCGTGTACATGAGCCAGGAATCTTTCAAGCCTATCAAGATAAGGCTCTCGATACGTTCGTCAGAGGTTTTCGTGGGGATCTGCCAAGATGGCTGAGCATGAGGGAACCGGAAGATCTGCCTCGAGCCTTGTATCTTTGCTTAAAAATGCAAAACGTAGACTACCGCACGCAACATGCGAACTGTTCTCAGAATAATTTCCATAGAACCCAAAACCGTGCTGTTCCTCCGATTCCCCCTAAGAGATCTCAACCGCAACAGGAACGAGTTATGGACAAAGTTTTTCCCTGATTGGGTACATAGCTCCCAGCAACCACAACGGCCAGTGCTCTTTAACCAGCCTTTTCCAAACCCTCGACAATTATCACCTATGCCTTTAGCCCGGCAAAAACCAATAGATATCAATCGGGCGCTTAATTACCAAAATCGACCCCAAAACAATCAACATTTCGCCCAAAAACGTTTACAACTACCACAAATTCAGCCACTATACAAATTCCAACGCACTTATCACCTACAAAACTCCCCAAGTGACGAGACTAGGCACGGAGATTACGAACAGAACATTTCTAACGAAGATCAACAGGACGACGAAACCCTTCAGGATTATATTGATCCTGCCTTATATTGATCCTCCCATAACACCTAGATGACATATATTTTTTAAGCTAAACCACTTTCGGCAGAGATAAACTGAAATTCTTGATTGATGCAAGACTGCTTTTTCACCCATTCTGTTGCGGGAAGTGTAAAAATAACACACTACTCTTTCGTTCAAGTTTTCGGACCCGGAACAAAAAAAATAAAATTCTTCATCTTGCCTAGTTTGATATCACTTCAGGGTATCATAGGCAATGATACGCTCAAGGAACTAATAGCAGTTATCTACACAAAAAAAACTAGACGCTAATCGATCCAAATTTAAAAATACCCTTGAAGCAACACATATGTATATCTATCAACCAAACTATCAACCAAATTGAAACAAATTGTTAATAAATGTCATAATCATTTCTCAGATCCAGATGAAAAATTAACCTACATAGCTCGTGTCATAGGCGAAATCCATACCGTAAAAATTGATCCCGTTTATTCCGAATCGTACCCGTACTTAATTTCACTAAAAGATTTAGCAAAATTATTGGAAGATGGTATCATTCGACCTTCTAGATCCTCGTACAACTCCTCTGTCTGGGCTACGTGAGATGTTCACTATTCGTTTTTGTGAAAATTTATTTATAAAATTCTTATATATGATTTTGACGCGATTTCTAAATAAATGAATTTAAAATATATATCGGCCAAATTGCTTCTGTGAACGCCACGCCACTGGTGTCAGTAGGTAGCGCGACCCCTATACCATCAGGGGCTGGAGGCTGTGTTCCTCGGCGCGGGACTGCTTTCGGGATGGAAGCATTATTTTCCTCTTTATATCATCGGCGGTTAGATTTCAACTCCCCTTGAAACAGCTGCTGCTTTCATAACACGAACCGGATGATCTTGTAATGCACAGTATGGACGGTTCAGTAGCCACCGATACAGATCATCTCATCGGGAGGAGAGTGCACCATCTGCTTGCAGCTCGGACCAATAGTTTTCAGTTCTCAAACCAGCCATGTTTCACCTTATCTAGCACTGTGTAACTTCTGGTGATTCCTTGGACTTAACCCTGGGGTCACCTTTTTTTGGCACGATTGAAGAGACAAAAACCGAATGTTTGCTTACTTTGAAGGCCATTCCGGAAAATGTCTTTAAAAACTGTTTCAAAGATTGGAAAAAGCATTGAACCAAAGTTCACCGATACCACGAGCTTCAATTTCGGGTAGCAAAAAATCCATTATAATGGTGCGATAGTGGTCGCCATTGACGGTTACGTTCTGACCGGACTCATTTTGAAAGAAGTATGGACCGATGATTCCACCGGCCCATAAACCACACCAAACTGTGCATTTCTGTGCCTGTAGTGGTAGCTGTTGAAGCTCTTCAGCTTGTTCATCAGCCCAAACACGGCAATTCTGCTTATTGACGTATCCATTGAGCCAAAAATGCACCTCATCACTGAATAAAAAGAGCACGAAAAACATTTCTCACAGAACGCTGATTTTCGTAGTACAGCTGAACAATTTGGATACGTTGTTGCGGCGTAAGTATTTCCATGATGATTTGTCAAACAATACTGAAAAAAATTACATTACAGTTTGACAGGAGTCACGCGTGATCTGTCAAAAAATGCCTATTGAAAATCAAACCTCATAATGAATCACCCTGTATGCCTTTCTATTTTCTTTAAAACTCATGTTCAATGTATTTGTTTTGTAGCCACGATTAGATCGTCTCTCTTCAACACTCAGGGACAATAAACTTACAACCTACCTTCCTGAACATCTGTTCTCCACAATATTTGCCTTAGTGAAATTGCTTCTGCCATTTGTCACGGTTCACGGACTTCAATAAAAACAAGAGAGAACGATGGAGATTGATCCACAATCACAATCTACGTAATCACAGAGCACAGGATGCTGCATTTCGTTAGTTTTGGTTAGGTTTAAGTTTAGAATATTGAAGATAGGGTAAGTTAGTGGTTAGGGACAGACAAAAGGAAAAAAATCGACTACGATACAAAACGATACGGAACGCAACTGATCATTACTAAAGAATTTGGGACTGTATATACTAGCAGCACCACAATCACCAGCGATGTTAACGCAACCACAACAGCAAAAAGACGGACAACACAACACACATCACACGACTGAAACAGTTGCTTTATCAATATGATGATATTTAAACAAAAATAATTCGTAAAAGTACGTACCGAGGCCTGCGGAATTTGTTTATGCACAAGTTGACAGTTCGAACTATCACTTGACAATCAAAGATGGAACTGGCGGTTTACCTCACCAACGTGGAACGAGAAGGTACGGGAAACGATGGAAATGGAATCGGGTTGTGGATCGTGCGAGTCACAGTTGAGGTGACAGAACCTAGCAGTGGCGAGGGGTGAAAAATCGATGGAGGGAAGCCGAATAATTATCCACCATTTTATATATGTATAATAATGCTGTTTTGCATGCTGATGCTAGTCATACTTACCAATTTCTATTTGATTGTCGTCATACTTGCAGACAGTATGAAAAATCGTCATACAAAAAATGATAAGCACATGTATGATGTACAGAGTAGCGGAAAATAGTTCTGAAAAAAACGATTTTAGGCACCTAAAAAGTCCTAAAAATGGCCAAAATAGGCACGAAAAACAGTTTAATATCCACAAATAGGCACGAATTTAAATGCACACAAAATGCATCAATATTTATTTTCACGATTGCAAAGGACAATACAATGTTGCTTCAAATTTTCAAATAAGAAACATCGGCGTTTGTCAGTCAGTACATTTGCATACATTGAAAATGATCTTTCTACGTCAGCTGATGTTGTCGGGCAATGTTTGAATAAAGCTAATTCGTGTGGCAATAGATCCTTCACAAATTGTTCTATTGGCTGTTTACGCTCGTTCAAAACATTGTTGATGTCAAGAATAGTGTTATATCCAGGATTTCGATGAAGCACCGCTTCCATTTTATAGCCAAATTCTCTTTGACTTAATGCATTCAGCGATCTGCGAATGGATGTGATTGTATGAATGCTTTCACTCAATGTCAATCCTTGTGTTTCCAGTTTAATTGTTGCCGACACTAGGTGTGAAAAATGAGATTTGATGTATGCCAGATCAGTTTTTATACGATTATCGGCAAACAGCTCTTTGGCTGCTCGAATCGCTTCGGAATCGTTGCTGTCAAATGAATCAATGACAGATTTGATCTCTGCAAAATTATCGCAGTAGTATATTGCTGCCTTTTGCCACGTACACCAACGAGTTGTAACTGGTTCGGGGGGTAGAGCTAATTCTGGGCAAGCTGCTTTGAATTTTTTTTGACGAGACGGTGCCTGATTAAAATATAGTTTTATTTTACTACTTTAAAAAATCATAAAAATACTGTGATTGAAAAAATAAATGTAAATTTGTTTTGTAATATACCTTCACAAAAACAGCTTTAGATTTTGATATCAATCGATTAACATTCGGAAATCTTGTGCGAATGAACTCTGCAACCCGATGTAAACCATGTGAAAAGCAAGTCAAGTGCACCATCTTTGGATACAAAATTCGCAGTGAGCCCATTGCTGCAATCATGTACGCAGCAGCATCAGTCAAAACAGCAAGCACCCTATTGTATTCAATTCCTAGTCCAAACAATGAAACTTCTGTACTTAAATTGTTTTCACATACTAAAATGATATGATTTACAATTTATTGTACAAACCATTTGGCCAAAGCAAAAGCAGTGAGTCATTGAAGAATGCGGCCATAGTGCTTGCATTGGCATTTTCTACAATACCCATATTCAATAGATAACACTTTTGATGCTCTGCACTATTTTCGACGTCATCCAAAATCCCAAAAATGAAATTGACAACTAGTCACTGGTCAACATCTGTCGTTTCATCAATGGATACCCAAACATGTTTGTTCTTTGCCTTTTCACGAAGCGTTTTCATGCAATCATTGTATAAAATTGGCACGTATTTTTCACGTAACGTAGTTTCACTTGGAAGTAATTTTTGCGTGTACTTTTCTAAGAAATTTACAACGGAAGGGTGGCTTATTTTTTTCAATGGGATGTTTGCTTCAACACACATTTTACACAGATCCATGTGGAATTGGTTGACTTTTTGTTCTGGACGCGGTTGTTGATGTTCTATCAATAGACTTTGTTGGGCCGATGAGCGTGGCAGTGGATTTTTGAGTTCAATATTTGTTTTGTGTTTTTCAGTAGCAAGGTGTTGTTTTACATGAGAAAGTTTTTCGGCAGCTACTGACCACTCACAATATTTGCAAAATAATATCGAATTATCTGTTCGAAATGTAGCTGGAAATTTTGTAGTCATTCGTACACAAAAGTCGCGATGAGTTTCCTTTGTTCTACCCATTTTTGCGTATATATACTGTCAACCACACTCAATGAAATTCGAAACACAAATGGACAACACAAATCAATTTGATTTTGCTCAAACACATTCAATTAATGTGCCTGGTACAAACATGCTTGTGCACTACACAAAATACAGTTTAAATACTGCACACATGAACGTACATATGAATCATCGAAACTGAATGGCTATCAATTTGAATATATATCGACAGTGACATTCTCAGCTCGAAACGTTTATTTGTAGAATTGCAAAAAAAATACTCATTTCAGAAGAAACCGAATGTTTATAAAATAATAATGCATTGCTGCTGAAAAGAATTGTCGTACATATAACGTTAACAATCACTGTCTAAATACGTTCCTGCTTGTTTATTCATATTGAAAGAAAAAACAGTGTAACATATCGTCGCAAATAGTCGTCAATATTTGCTTGGTACAATTGTTCTCTGTTTCATCTTGTTTTTTATGTGTTTCAATTTATATGAAATTGATTGTGTACGCAAAATCGCTGTGTGCCAAAAAATTGTGAAGTTTGCATTTCTCATTAATTTATTTTTTCTCTTCATATAAAACGACTTTTAGGACGAAATATATTTTCTTCACAGTTAAAATAGCAGAAAAGGCCATTTTGAGTTTGAAACATCGAAATAGGCACGATGGGCAAAATTTGGCCAAAATAGGCAAATACCTAGGCTCTAGGCAAAAACCTATTTTCCGCTTCTCTAATGATGTATATCAACAAATAAGAGAGATTTTTTAGGGTCTCCTTCAATAAACATGAAACCATTTGCTTTAATGTAAATTATGTTTATAAAAAAGAAGCATTAAAAAAGCGTGGTTCTGAGCCTGCAGAACGGTAAATGGGATTAATTTTCATCCATTAAATTTAAATATATCTTGGAAATAAAGCGGTTGAAATGTAAAAATTCGCAAAAAATGTCAACCCTTAACATAAGAGCGTACCGACAATTCTTCATATACTATACTTTTGAACTGTTTCGCGATATTTACAATTTACAATTACAATATTTTTAAGTGTCAAGTTTCAAATTTCCCACGACAAATAGTTTTATGTACTTTTTTTATTTACTGTTTTTTGCTTTTTATGAAATATTATCTAATTAGAATGACAAAAAAATATTTTAGGCAGAACAGGTACCATAAAAGAGTTTCACGCAAGATAGGAATTCGTTGCTAAAAACTAATATAAGACAAATTTTAGTTTTTAGATGCCCATTAAAATGTTATATTCATACTCATATGTATATAAAATATATAATCTTCTCGTGCTGCTTTTTATGTGAGCAATATAACTACCGAAAGTAACGTTCACATGTAAATTGTACAACGGCAATATTGAGTCAACCGATTGAAATTTTCTTCCATTCTCGAACCATTTGCAAGCCGATCCAGCACGGCTTATTTGTCCCCTTTTAAAGCGAGACGATGCTAGCTTTTCAGCAAGGAACGAAGAGACAGACACAAGGCAATACACATTTGATCAAAGCCTCTTAATGGCTCGCGAATAAGAATTTGCAAGCCGGCAAATTTCGGCTTTTGAATGGGAATTTTGACGTTATCGTATCACGCAGAAGATGGCACGATCGTTAGTAAATTGAAATTTTATGTACATGTTAAGATACATACACACTTTGAAAAATTCCAAGTAGGTCGATATTTTCGAAAGGGAAGCCGGAAGGAATCGGGTTGTATGGGCGCTTCGCCACTGGAACCTAGCAGCTCCCATCGAACCCCGCTGCAGAGAAGAAAAATTTACCTGCAGACGAGTAAAGCTGCAGAAGGTTTTTGTTTTATAGGAACCGGGTAAGTAAACGGACGTGCTAACAGCGGCAGGAGCTATTAAGTTTATTACTAATGTTCGAAGAACATTAGTATTAAAATCGCTTCGCCGAAAATTCGTCATATATATATATATATATATATATATATATATATATATATATATATATATATATATATATATATATATATATATATATATATATATATATATATACCTATATATATATATATATATATCAGCAAAATGGTTAACAGAGGTAATCTCTGGAGTGGCCAATCCGATTGAGCTGAAATTTTTGGAGAACATAGATGTATATAACAAGTAGGTCCATGACTTGCTAGAATTCAGATATCTTAAACCTTTTGGCGTCGGCGGCTATTTAAGTGAATTTTCAGGTGCTCCTATATTTCCAAGCAGTATAAATTTTTGTTAAAAAAAAGTACTAGGAATGAAAACTTATTATGTTTTAAGTTTGCTTATGATAAGGAAGTGGGAATTTTGAGCCTTGTGTAGGCGCTGAGTGCCTAAAAGCAGGCAAGGATTTTTTTTCAAATTTCGATTTGTCATAACTTCTAAGAAAAACAATAGATCATCGTGAAATTTTTAGAGCGCATTGATATATACTAAAACTTTACACACATGGACTTTCAAAACTGTGCGGGCAAATCTGTAGCTACAGCAGGCTCCTGAACAAAAATCCTTCAAATCATCGAGTCTCCTGAAAATTTTTTGATTTTTGAAAATAAATTCAAATTATTGATAAGTTTTGACTTTTTCCCACCAAGTCAAATAAAATATTTCAAAATTCCGCGGTAAACAAGAACGGCAACCCGTGATCAGATTACCTCTATTTTCAGCACTCAAAACTTCTGTTCACGAGAACTGACGATCGGATAATGCGATGAATATGAAATTTACAGGACATGTTGGAATTTGCTAGGACCAGGTCTGATAGAAGTGATTTTTAAAAACGAGCAACACTGTGGCAGTGGTGCCATTTGGAAAAATCGCTGAGAAAAAAAAACTAGTTTTTGGCCTATAGCTTCCGATTTAGCCGCCAGATTTTAACGAAATTCACGCAGTAGGTGAACCTTACTCTGAGATAAATTTCATAGAAATTTGGCTGAAAAATTAGTATAGGGACGCCAGCTACGGCAATTTTTGTCTCCTAAATATTGTAAATTTGCTCAGGAAAATAAAGATTTTTCCCTATAACTTCCGATGCAGTGACGAAATCAAAACGAAATTCATGTGAAAAGCATATTTTGTTGCGATTGTAATTCTGTAGGAATTTTGTTGAAAAACAGTGAAAGGGTTGCCAGCTATGATGAATTTCGTAATTTATTTACATTGCTTTATCGAGCGATGTTGTCATAAAATTTCCAAATGGGAATGATCCTGCAATGACAATTAACAACAAATATTTACGTTTCACAAATTTAAAAAGTTTGGACGATGGCAACCCTAAAATTTAATTCACTCCTATAGCTTACAGCGCAGCCATTCAATCGAAACGAAATTCATAGGCTGGCTTTAAGGCAACGTGAAGCAGCTATGGTGCTAGCACATGATTGCCAGCACCGGACACTTTCGTAAATATCGTACCAACAGATGCTTCCATTTTCGATTCATAAGCAAACCATTTACAATAAAATAAGCAACCGATATTTAAATGTTCCGAGTTTTGGAAATTTTATTGTTTGTTACTTGAATCTATAACCAAGTTTATTAGCTTATTCATCTGCACCATCCCCCTTCTATGGTAAGCATAATTTATGACAAATGACTTCGATTATATGAAAGCACTAAAAGATTATATAAAAGCAAAGCATCTAAGTTATGTATCTATATGCTTTTAGAATCGTCAAAAATTGGTGCAACTGCACCAAATTGTTTATATAATGTTATTTTATTTGAATAAAGCTCTTTGCCATATAGCCTCCAGTACAGTCATGGCATCATAACGAAATTCATATGGCAAATTTACATTATTGTAGATAATATTCAGTAGAAATCTAGTTTGAAAAACAATGATATGGTTGCCAGCTATGATTGTTTTTGTATTTTTTGACATAGCTTTAGTAAGCGATTTTGTCATAAAGTTTTCAAATCGTAGTGGTCTTGTAGTGAAAATACACACCAAATACTAAGATCTAGAAAGTTTGAAAGCTCTTGCGAATGGTAACCCTAAATTTCTTTTTATCCCTATAACTTCCAATGCAGTAATCGGATCAATACGAAATTCGCAGAGCAGGTTGACTTCAACGTGAGCCAGATATGACTTATTTTTGGCTTCAGTGCTAGCAAAGGACTGCTAGCACGAGGTGTTTTTGTTATTTTCGTACCAATAAATGCTTGCATTGCGAATATACAATATATAACAATATATATGACAATACATACAATATATAATATTTAAGACAATAACAACAATATAACAACAATATATAACAATACACTCAAAATCTGCACAAATCCTCTACTGTTCTTCGAACATTAGTATTTCTAGCGGTTTTGATGCGCTAGGGTTTTTTCTTTTATTCTATTCAATTTGGGACTCGCACTGTTTGGGTGGAGGACTTTGTATTGTTTACTTACGATAATGACGGCACTAAAAGAAAAGAATCTTTTTGGACTTGCAAATAGGCAGAGTTCTTGCAGATCATCAGTTGGAGGAGCAGTCGAAAGATTGATTTATCAACGAAGGGCCCCTGCGTGGCGTAATTTGAATTGCCAATTTCGCAGAATTATCACGGAAGAAAGCGAGAAAAATCAGGTTATATAAGTTAAGAGTTTGTAGATTTATATTAGTTTGAAGATTTATTGCCATACAAACATATATATATATACATATATATATATATATATATATATATATATATATATATATATATATATATATATATATATATATATATATATATATATAAATATATATCTATCTATCTATATATATATATAGAAATATATTTATACATATGTATATATTTATCTATATATATATATATATATATATATATATATATATATATATATATATATATATATATATATAATATACATATGTATATATTTAGATAGATATAATATATATATATTTATATACGCGATTCAGGTGTTTACGCGATTCAGGTGTTTACTGGTTCTGCGATAAATGCAGGAAATACTCAATGGTTTCTTATGCCTCTCGGCTGCGCTCGGCGAAATCTGCGATCGACGGTCTCTTTCGTTCCCTTTCGAAATTGACAGAGGATTTTCGCTCGACTAGCGATGAGGTTGATGAGCTGCTTCGTACTACAATAGTTGAGCAGCCTTCTGCACCACCGCATGGATCGTTAGCCATTGAACGCCCACCTGGATCTTCTGCTGCCATGCGAACACGATCACAGACGCTGAACCTTGCGTCAACAACGAATGGTGCTCATCAACAACAACAATTACCACCAGGTAATTACCAACAACTGCTGAGCCCATTACTGCCTACGCCTCAACCTGTGTCAACTGGCTTTTCTGGGCAGTCTGCCCCATCCTTATCATTAGATAATATGGAAGTGTTGCAACAATCTCGTAATGCACAGCAACAGCTACCAAGCCCGTTACTGCCAGCGGCTCATCCCTTGCCGGTGTCTACTGGCCTACTTCTGCAACCTGCTACTTCTGCTCAAACACTACATCAGATGCCTTCGGCACCAACACCAACTTTGATTGCTGTTACTCCTCCTTTACAAGTCTTTGTGACAAGACTTACTTATGAGACTAGTACTGCTGCTGTCAAGAAATATATCCATCACAAACTTGGATTTGTACCTGCCCTTCTGGACTGCACTAAACTCACTCCTGACAACATCGCTGGAAGATTGATCAGCTCATTTAAAATAACAACCACCGCTGATAACAAGGAATTACTGGAATCCAATTTCTGGCCCCCCGGTATAATTGCCAAAGCCTTCATCAGAAGACCTCGCTCGAATTTTCAACGGAAAAGGAAAGCACCTGTTCCAACCTAAACTCAAAAAATTGTAAAATATCATTATACTATCAAAACGTGCGTGGCTTGAGATCGAAGCTCCAATCCATATCCCTTAACTCTTCGCTCGCCTTGGATAACATTATCTGCCTCACGGAAACTTGGCTCTCTAGCGATATTAATAGCAGTGAAGTTCTTCCTTTGCACCAGGTATTTCGTGTTGATCGGAATTGCTCTATTTCCAAAAAATCGCATGGCGGAGGTGTATTGATTGCCTTACGAGAACCCCTTCATGGAGCACTCTGTCGTAACTTTCATCCTTCTCCTCCTGTTGAATGTGTGATGGTCCGTACTTGTTTTCCTAATAACATTCACTTAATAATTCTCTCTGTATATGTTCCTTGTAACAGTTCTTGTGCTGTGTACGAAAATTTTTTTATCGAGCTATCTTCTTACCTTCATAAATTTTTTCCTTTTGACTCATTAATAATCTGTGGCGATTTCAATATGCCTTCTATTGACTGGAATCCAGTTTCAAACTGCATCCGGTCTAATGATCAGCTCTCCTTAGTACTTTCCTCCTTCCTTTCACTGAACTCCCTTTCGCAGATTAACACTACACGTAACTTGAATGGTCGTATTCTTGACCTTATCCTTACTAATATTCCCTCTACTGATATTTCTGTCTCCTCTGTGTTCCATCCCTATGTTCTAGTAGACGCTCACCACCCTCCTCTTTCTCTTTATGTTCCATTGTCATGTTCTTCAGACAAAGGAATCTCAGCTGCTCCTCGATACAATTTTCGCAAGGCTAACTACTCAGGAATGACATCGGAATTTCAAAAAATTAACTGGTTTTCATTTTTCCGAGGGCTAAATATTGATCATGCACTCTCCAAATTTTATTCCTTCATCTATGACGTTATCTCTACCTATACACCTACCTTCAACCCTCGTAAATCTACAGATCCTCCTTGGCTAACCCAACGAGTTTTGAGGGCAATCCAACTAAAAAATGTTGCTCGGAAAAAGTTTCGTAGATCGAATTCTGCCTCTGATCTTGCCGTGTTTCAGTCCCTGCGATCCTCCGCTAAAATCGAAATGAAGCAGGCAATGCAAGATTATTTCGCTAGTCTGGAGTCTTCTATTTCTTCTTCCAATACTAAACCTTTTTGGTCTTACATTCGATCCTTGAAAAAAAACTCTTCCATCCCTAACCAAGTAACGTTTAATGGCTCTACCTCCTCGTCTCCACAAGAAGTATGTGAGTTTTTCGCTAACTTTTTTTCCTCCTCCTTTAAAAGTTCTACCTCTCTTGTACATCCCCTTATTTTTCCTTCCACTCCTCCTTCTCTTTCTCTAATCCAAACTAATCCGATCGAAGTTGAGAATTTATTGCTCAGCCTTGATCGGAATTCCGGTGGTGGCTCTGATTGTATTCCCAATTTTTACGCGTGGTCTATGTCATCTTCATTGTGCGTCCCCCTCTCTATCCTTTTCAATGTAAGCCTATCATCCGGTATTTTTCCTTCCGCCTGGAAAAGTTCTAATATTTACCCTATTTTCAAAACTGGCGATGTTTCCTCCGTCTCAAATTATCGGCCTATCTCTCTTCTCCCCTGTTTTAGTAAAATCCTTGAAAAAATTGTCTTCTCTAGAATGTATCATATCATTCATCCTATTCTAGCTCCAGAACAGCATGGGTTCGTGAGGGGTAAGTCTACTTTGACTAACCTTATTCTTTTCTCAAACACAGTTGCTCTTGCGTTAGATCGTCAGGAGCAAGTAGACGTAGTGTACACAGACTTTTCTAAAGCCTTTGATACTGTCGACCATAGTATATTGCTCAGTAAAGTTTCACAGTTCGGTTGTTTCGGGCCAATCCTTTGTTGGTTTTCGTCCTACCTCAGTAACCGTGAGTGCAAAGTTACTATTAACAACCTCTCCTCTTCTCCTTTTCATCCCTCTTCAGGTGTTCCACAAGGGTCTATCCTTGGTCCTTTACTTTTCCTAATTTTTATTAATGACCTTCCTTCCATTATTGATTCCCCTTGTCTACTGTATGCTGACGACCTAAAACTATTCCGAGTTATCAGGTCAGCTGATGACTGTATTATTCTCCAGAGTGATTTGTGTGCTCTTCTTAATTGGTGTAACCGCAATTCTTTGTCCTTAAATGTAAGCAAATGTAAACATATGACCTTTTCCCTCAAATCATCTCCTATTTCTTTTTCCTATTCAATTTCCACTAACTATCTGTCGTCCGTTGATCAATTTAGGGACTTGGGTGTGACTTTTGACCCTAAATTAAAATTTAATCTCCATATTGCTGAAGTCACTGCTAAAGCCTCCCGAGTCTCCGGATTGGTACTTCGCTCCGCCTCTAACTTCGTTGACATCAGTACATGTGTTCGTCTGTTTTTAATGTTAGTTCGTTGTGCTCTCGAATATGCTTGTCAAGTGTGGTCTCCACGTTTCCTATACCTTTCTGAGGCCGTCGAGCGTGTGCAGCGTAGGTTCACACGCTCTTTATTTTTTAAATATAATATCCCTTACACTCCGTATGTTTCCCGTTTGTCCTTCCTTCAAATTCCGACCTTGGAGTCACGCCGGCTGTTGCTTGACGAGTGCTTCCTGTTCAAATCGCAACGAGGTATAATATCAGGCTTCACCGATGCATTCCGACCTCGCAGCTCGTTACGGGACAACAGGTCTCAGGAAGTTTTCACTGTTCCGTTCGCGCGTACAAACATGTACTTCTTTTCTCCTTACGTCAGAATCCCTAGACGTCATAATGAATTGGGGCTTGGAACTCTGCCACAATCGTTCTTTACATTTAAAAGATATTTAAAAGTATTTATCCTAGACCTGAGCGTTGGGTCATTAGTTTTTTGAATTATGTTTTTCTTTTTGTATACAATAATCTTTGTTTTTTTTTATATCCATTTCTTATTTCATTGCTATAATTGGAATCTGTATTCTGTTGTGATGAATCTTTGAATTAAATAAATAAATAAATAAATAAATAAATATATTTATATATATATATATCTATATATATATATATATATATATATATATATATATATATATATATATATATATAATATACATATGTATATATTTAGATATATATAATATATATATATATATATATATATATTTATGTATATATATCTATATATATATATATATATATATATATATATATGTATATATATATGTATATATATATATATATATATATATATATATATATATATATATATATATATATATATATATATATATATATATATATATATATATATTGCAGCATTTGGCAAATTATTCTTCTTTTCAACTCAAATTTGCCGCCTCGTCATATTCCATGTGAAAGAATTTTCAATGCACTCGCGCCGTGAGCCGAACGAGACGACGGGTCACGTGTTGAGCAGCAACGTTTTTAAACTGCTAAGTATGGTTTGTGCTGCTGACGGATCGGTGGCGGTGTGACGGAATTTTTTGTGCCCCATCGGGAAGAAAAGAGAAGAAAAACAGAGTAATTCGTGGGGACCGCGGCCACGCGGTTCAACGTTGTACAGAAATTTGCCTCGAGTTTTGTTTGAGAATTCAGGGAAAGTTCTTTTCGTAAACAGTAAGTGATGTAGAATTGATCGGAGCAGTTTCAATATTGGTTGCACGTGCAGCACAAAACAAGGAATATTATATAAAAGTATCCGTATAAAGCCCACTTTCCTTTTAACTTTGCGACTAGCATTGATTCATGACGGATGAATAAAACGTAGCGTCCTATTTTTTTCTGGGTGTGAGTCCATCCCATTTACCAATGACCCACCCCAGCGGCGCACAGTTAGCAAAGCAGTCTACCAGCATTCGTTGGGGTTGGACTTAAGGGTACTCCGGTTATGTGGACGAGGGGCCTTAACGACCATTTCTAGGAGCACTTGTCTTTTTTTTTATCTGGTCCTGTTGATGGTCTGGCATTACTCTTTTCTTGCTTAACAGGCCCTCTTCTGGACTTCGGTTCAGTTGAGGCGCCTGGAAGCTAGTGGCATGGCGTTCATGGAAGCAAGGAAAGCATTGCTTCCCTTACATTTCGCTGGCATACATTTTCGATTCATTGTTTTTTTTGAAATTGTGAAAAAATCGTATGTTAACATTTTTTATAAAACTTTTCCGAAAACAAATTGTGAACATCTCACACAGCTGATGTGGTAACACCACAAATTGAGAGAGAACAACCAGTGCACGGAAGCAACGTAAAAATTGCATCTACTAGCGTTTATTTGACTCGATATGGACTAGAATGTGACGTCATTGAACAAAATGTGCTTATACGATCTGTTTGGAAGCAATGAAAAATTTGCTCCCTAGGGAAAATTATCTTCTCAAGAGAGAGACTCAAAGCGGAGTAGCGAACGTATGACTGCTGTGGAACTTATTTCAGCATTCAACGCACGCGTAGCAGATTACATTGTGTGTACAGATTTTTTGTGAATGGAGAATGCTTGTGATGTGGCAAGGGCTGTCAGAGGCTATTGATTCGACAAGACGATATTTTATGTGTTTTATTTATGATTTATATTATGACATGTTTTTTGTATCTGCTTTTTGTATTGACATTTTTGTGAAGGCGTTTTCAATTGGTGAAGGCATTTAGTCACTAATAGCCTATTGAATTTGGTAATAATATTGCATGGTAATAATAGGTGAACCTGTTGGCTAGATTTGTGTAGAATTGAATGTGTAAATTTGTTGTGTATAATTGCATGATTTTTTTGATTGATTTTTGAAATAGCGAAAATTGAAATAGGTGAATGTGTTTATTTGTTCTGTGGGTCAAAATTTTATAATTCGTAAACTCATTCGATTTCTCTTTGCATTTCGGTAATTTGCTGTAAAAAGGACATCATCAACAAGGATCGATCGAAACTGAATCCGTTAATTGTCTCTTTAATAAAGAAATGTACTCGGCTGTTTGATTGCAAAATTAATAAATGAAAAACTCGGAACGGATTACTGGTTGTAGTATTAAACAAACACAATTTTGCTGGCTATGTGTGTTATTTTCAAATGATTCAAACGTTCTGCGAAATGTCGGATTTTGTAATTTAAATAATGTTACTAAAACAGGAATGATACAAAAAGCATTGGTCATTTCCAATTAGTCCTTTTACTTTTCAAGTTCGGTTTCGGCCCAAGATTGCTGATTAGTCAACATAAATAGTCACTGATATTGCTCAAAGTTAGAAATATACATTGTGTGTCATTTAGGATGTCAAAAACAGGCACTACATAGTTACAATAAAAATGTGGATTCTTACAATAGTAGGAAATCTCCTAAAGACAATAAATCTTTTGACAGTACATAGCCCATACTTGCGACTTCAGTTGAACCAAGCAAATGTTATTTCCAGAACATGAAATTATATTCAAAATGAACTCATGAGTAGTTTTTATAAAAAATATTGAAAGAGATTTGTAATGAAATTCAGCAAAGGAGATTCCTAGCAATAATATTAAATAAAACAACCAATATATCATATCGTCCACAGCTTTCAACAACCTTTAGTTACATTACTTCTTTCTTTACAACTTTTTTTAAACTTTCATAAATCTGACAGAAGTTTCTGATAACCAAGCTGCGTCCCGTTCATTTAAAATTGTTTTGCATATTGTCCTAAAATTTAAAGCTATGAGGAGCTTCTGTAATATACGGCAAAACAATTGGATTGCAAACAAGTATAAAAGAAATTTATAAAACCGCAATATGTACTTATTAATTGCTTCGCACATCGACTAAATTTGGTTTTATCGAAATCATGCAATAGTATACGTGAATGTAGTTTTTCCCCAATCTATAACTAGTTTTTCAACAACAGCAATGAGTATATTTGCTTTGTGTTTATTCCTCAAAAATGGCATCCAAAATTAGCTCCAAATACACGTTGGACTCTTGGTCGGTTAATTTAAGCATTTTTTTTATAATAAAGAGCAATTAAAAGAACTCTTTGAATATATTACTGAAAATAAGAGTTGTAATTTGGGTGGATAGACCGTTAATAGTGAAAGCGGGCTTTTTGTTTTACTTAAAAATTAAATTATTGATAACATAATCTTAAAAATAAACTCAAGATTTTCAAGCTGAAAAAGTTTCAAATTTTTAAATCTTTTGAATTCTTCTAAATTTAGCCACTTTCAAAAATATTATATTTTTAGTTCTGAGAATGTTATTATATTACTGATAAATATTGGCATGCTTTCTTTTTGTGTGAAGTCGTTTATTTTCATAGCAAAACAGAATGTTTACTCTCACGTTCCCGTTAGTAATTCGTGGGTGCTTTTATAGACCGGTTCTATTACACGTAACAAATTTGCAGAAAGCGTAATCAACCATGGATATAAACCAATTGCCTCCCTTCGGTAAATGACCATGCCACGCCACTGCTGCAAGCAATCTTCCCCGTTTCGAAAATCGCTACAATAAATAGAAAATTGATGCTAGAAAAAATAAAATAAAGTGTAGCATCGAGTGATCTGTGAACAAATCGAATTTCTTTGAGTGGAAAAGTTTGTGACGATACAGGGGAGTTTTTATTATAAACTGGTGAACCCGGCGCTACCCTTTCCCTTCGGGGCGACAGTGCTGTAATTCCAGTCGTGAAGCAGGTGGCGCCCAATCCGCCCCATTCTTCGTTAGCAAAAGCCGCCCAGAACTATCTCCTTTTGTCCCTGTCGGGGTCAGAGGGACTTTCAATTGCGCTTTTCGCGGTTAACGGTGATATGTTCTTTGCTTAAAGTACCAATATTCTCGTGAATACGGAATACGGAAAATACAGAAAATGCTACTTTGTCCATAAATTACCGATCTGCGTTTTGTTAGTGATTTATATTTTCATAATTATGCATCTTCTTGTTCAATTAATTTAATCTGATGAAAGGTGTTCTCTCATCAAATATTTTAATCTAAAGGCCAGTGTTTCGCTCAAAATCTATTTATACGAGTATTTCATTTTATTGATATATATCGATATTTTGAAGGAAAATTGACACAGTGTGATTCTAGAAGACCACCCTTGAAAGATCAATATCTATCAGGGAAATAAAATATATCTAGTTTCAAAAGAAAATATAATTTTTTAAATCAAAATATTCGCTTTTCTTGTTTTTTTTTTCAGAAATTCTGCTACGAGCTCTTTGAACGATTGCCAAGCGAAAATAAAGAATTTCCTTTGTTATTTGTTTTCTATATGTTTATATTTTTTAATTTTTATTATCCTGCTCACATAGAAAACATGATACAGCAATCTTTGTAAGTTCAATATTCAGCAAACTGCAGAAAATTTGAAGCAGATATTGTAAAGATCCAGTAGCGCCCAATGTGGGCTCTTTCATATGTTAATGCAATTCTGAAGGAAGAATTTTTCAATCAAAGATATTTTTTTTTGTAATCTATGATATCATGAAACACGATGTTTTAAATAAACTGGCCACAACATTTTTCTCTATTAAATTATCCGTTTATCTAGTACAAATTAATTGCGCGTAAGTTCATACTGAAGCTCATTCAATAATCTACCTACGCACACAAATTCAGTGATCAAACATTCATTCATGAGAATTCTCTAAAGTTCTGAATTTTTTTTCGCAATATCGCAAAAGCTCACTCAATCGAATATCTATTTCATAATATTAAGATAAAATGTCAGTAATAAACTAATATGTTACATGACAAAAACAAACCGGTGATACATCTGTTTGGCACGTCAATGTCTAATGATGATTCTATGAAAATGATGGACTTTCATCAATGCACCAATGATTACTAGTGATTTTGATCGAATCAGTGTCCAAGATGAGGATCATCATGACATAGTAAAATTTGCCAATTTTTTTTCTGTAGCCTGGAATACGCCCGATTTAATTAATTGTTGCTTCGCGTGAGAGTATTCTGTGCTGTGTGTTATAGATGGAGAGTATGTGTGCATATAAAAATATATATGGATGATAACAGTATAAAGATTCGCATTTGCGATGATATTTTTATGCACATGACTGGAATGTATTCGAAATCTAATATCAGTCTGTTGAGAGCGCTTGATGTGAATAATATTCCGCAACGGGCAGGCGATCCGAATGATTGAACTAAATTATTTTTATAGTATTTTATTTGCAAAATATATAGTTTGATTATCACTATTAGAATCTGAAATATTTGTGATAAATTCTTTAAATATTTGTTTATTTTTAAGAATTTGACGAGTGAAAGCGAAAGTGATATTCTATGTAAGTTAGTGACAATGAAAAACGATGAATTTAATTAAATACTCTGTGACCTTGAGTGTAAGATTGTAAATGTTTCGTTAAAGATGCTGCTGTATTGTGAGTGCTTTAATTAAAGCAATTTAAATTCATTATATAAGTGGCATGACAATTTTATACTCATCAGCAATTTGTCGTTTTGCTGGATAAGTTATTTATAATTACCACATACACGAGGAAGTCAAAATATTGATCACCAACTAGATATGATTTCAGTGCTAGTAACCAAGTTGGTGCTATTATTTTCCATAGTGTTTAATTATTGAATTATTACTATTATACATATATGAGTTATCTTATAATTTTTGCACGAGTAATGAGATAACTTGTTATCTAATGTAGAAGGAATGGTATCTTGGCGAGATTAAAGTAGCTTCGCTATATTCATGTATGTATTTAGTAGCAAATGAAACTTTCATTTAGTGACATCGAGTGTGAGTTATCCTATGTATAGAGTTTCAAAGGAGATCTAGGTTTGTAGACAGTTTCCTCGCTGCAAATATATTTTTTGGATTATCACTTTATTCGAAGTAAAGTCGGTTTCATAATAACGTTAAAGTGTACTCCTAATGCCTAAGAGTAAAAAAAAACAGTCATTTATAGTAAATCTAATTATATTTTTTCGGATCAGAAGAATTAAGTGGTTCCTAAATGTCAGTTGAAATAAAAATAATGACAACAACAATTTAAGCATCATAATTGTTTTTACGTAAACTGTATTAAAGTAGCTTCGCTATATTCATGTATGTATTTAGTAGCAAATGAAACTTTCAAATTCAGAGCATTTACGGCTCGACGAAGACTAAATTGCTGTGAAATCTGGTGTGTCATCGTTTTTAAAGCCTTATCATTGGAAATGTTTTTTGCGGGATGATTAAAATTGAAAAAATTTATATTTACATAGAAAATTTTAATCTACATTGAAAATTCTATTTTTGACAAAGTGGTTTCGAAAACATGCACTGATTCTCATCAGACACCAGCTCACAGTGCATACTTGACTGATGTGACCACTTGCAGTTGGAAATCATTACATTTTTATTTACGCTAGTTGTGACAAATTTTATTACCTTATCATTAAAAAATAATATGCAACAGATTTCTGTTAAATGTTATCCCTACCCAGAAACTAATGTCTAGTAAATTTGCGGATGTTGGGGTTTTAAAATTGTATCGAATCAAAAAATTGTGCCCAAAATCTTGAAAGAATCATCATTACTAACTACTATAACACATTTTTAAATAGTTTGATACTTAAATTTAAATTATGGCTTGTGCCACGAAATCTGATAGCTATCGTTCTGTGGTTTGTTCGGGTTTTCATGGTGGCTGTGTCGGTCTGACAGAGCATTTATTAGTTCGGCTGGTTTGTATTCATTTTACAGTCGCTACCGCTCATCATCATTGGCACACTATGTGATGATGTTGATGATACTACATCGATGATAGCCACAGGACTTGGGATGAACTGTTAGTTGAGTTATAGCCCGTTCGCACTGATTTCGATCAGATGATCGGTTTAGAGCCCAATCGAAAAGGAAAGTAGATTTGAATGAACTGTGGTTCGAATTTCGTTCTAAAGTAGTGAAAATCGAACGCAAAGAAGAATGTAAAGTGCACAAAGAGAAAAGAAAATATTCATGCATGTTCGTTTAACATTTTCAACAATCTTCACTCAAAATAAATTGTGCATACAAAATTGAATGACATTTTCCGCTCCAAATCTGAATCACTTTGGCCAGTGCGAGCACTTCACCTGGGGTGTGTTCAATGTGCATGCTATAGCAGCTATTAGCTGCTATTTTAGCAGCTCTGGCTGTCCAATGTCACGAAATAGCTACTTTCTGATGCTTGCTATTTGAAAGCCGGGCTGTCCAAAATTCCGAAATAGCTGCTATGGTAGCAGCTATTTGATGCTCGTAGTTTGGACGATAGCAAGAAAGTAGCTAAGGCAAAATGAACGTGCCTAATTAGCTGACATATTGTTCAAACCCCACTTTGGATTAGAAATGAAAATGAAAAGTAGTTTTTACGCTTTGGTGGTGAAAGAGACGAACAATAGACTTGAGTATAGTGCTAACACAAACTAAATACGGGCTTTTGAACACCTCAACTCAACTTGAGTTTCAAGTGGGCTTTTACACAGCACAACTCATCTTGGGTTTATAGAAGGCGGGTGTGAAGCGCAACAGGCCGGGAACGCTGATTCGTGTACCATCAAATTTTCAATGTTTCAAAAGACGGGAATAAGTGAAACCTTTTGAATGTGTTAGGAAAATTTTAATGGTTTCTGCAGCTGTAAGCTTAAAATTCCGAACTTTAATACAATTTCCAAAGTGTAATGCAAGTATTGAGCTGATCGAAGTAAACACAAAGATAAAAATTTTAAAAAATTTTAAATTTTTTTTTTATCGAGCTGTGCTGTGTAAAGGCTGGCCTTTGTAGCAGCTCTTAGCAGTCCAATATCCATAGCTGCTTCACCTAGCTACTGCGAACTTTGACACTTGCTAAAGTGATGCTATGCTTGCTATGCTCTTGGAGCAGCATCAGCATGCACATTGAACACTCTCCTGATTTAAAAGTGCAGTGCGAACGTACTATTATGTGAAGCATTTCGAAATGTTGTACATGAGGCGACTGGTTTTTCAACCCATTTCCTTTTATTTGGCTTTCACTGAGTCCAGCATGGCCGCGACTATGAGTTGCTTAAAAATCTGGAACCAGAGGATAGAGAAGTTGGTTTATGCTCACATACATGTGGTGGATACACGAAATGTGTGGAATTTTGTGCTTACCAATGCCGTGGATCGATTTGCTGCTAAGTTTACACTGAGATTAATCAGAGCTTTTATGCGTCAGAAGTTGGGGAAGTGGCTTACGAGCTAGTTGATGGAAATGGGAGAATCACAGGGGTCTACTATGGCAAAGATATACGAGACTAATGATTTCTTTTGTTTTCTTCACTGATTGTGTTATTCATATGGTTTGTCCGGCGCTTGAAGGCTTTTCTCAGGACAGAGTCGGCCCCACAATGTTTGGTGGTTACGCCAACAACAACGCCTGCAACAATCATCAATCATCAATCATCGACCGCGTGATCTTAGACAGGAGGTGTTTCAACTTCATCCAAAACGGATTCTTGTTCTGTGTGCAATAATTATTAAAAACCTGTACCTAGATTACCCTATTTTTATTGAGTTGACACTATATCAACATCATCCTCCTTTAACTTTAAAGTTAAGATATTGTACTTCACACTATAATTCAAACACAATAAAGTTATATTATTAGCATGTATTCTGGATTTCACATAGGCTCTTCAAAATCAAGAAACTAAAAAAAAAAAAAAAAAAAAAAAAAAAAAAAAAAAAATTAACCATTGGACCGCCAGCTTTCATTGCTTTTATATTTTTTCCCGGCCGTCCAAAATGACTTTTGCTACCCATGTAATAGCAACAGCGCTGTATGGGTACTACTGGCTGTGGTCCTCCCAGTCACCTGGTAATGTCGTGGACAGTATTTGTGTTGTTTGCGTTTGGTTAACATGGCTATGATAACGCTTAGGTAGTTTTTAACCCTGTATGGACGCTGAGTGCCTAAAAGTAAGCAAATAATTGTTTTTTTTGAAATTTTGGCACGTAATCATGTTTACCACAGATAAGCTCATGCGTTTTTAATTCATGCACTAATGACCTTCTATCTAGAAAGAGCTGTGCGGTAGGATCGAGACCACATCGGAAACGGTGAGACTTAGAAATCTGCTGGCTAAACGCCCTGTCACGCCTAGCCTGGTATGTAAGCCGGATGGGGAGTGGACAAGCAACAGCTCGGAAACGCTGAGGGTCCTCGTAGACACTTACTTCCCGGGCTGTTTGGATGAATCCTCCCCCTTCACCGGTCAACAGGCGTCCGTTCTACATGACATAGATGGCATTGACGAAGTTGTCACCAAGCCGAGGCTTGTCTGGGCAATTGGCACCTTCAAGCCCTTCAAGTCCCCTGGTCCGGATCGGGTCCTACCGGCCATGCTCCAAAAATCAGGTGCACTCACCGTTCCTTGGCTCATACAAATTTACAAAGGCTGTCTAGCACTAAGCCACGTGCCTGCAGCCTGGAGGAATGCTAAGGTTGTATTTATACCCAAGGCAGGTAAAGTGAATCATGCTTACCCCAAGGACTGCAGGCCAATTAGCCTGACCTCCTTCCTCCTTAAAGTCCTCGAAAGATTACTAGATCTCCACATCAAACAAAGACTTGGATCTCAAACTCTATCGAGAGCCCAAAACGCGTACATGAAAGGGAAATCCGTTGAAACGGCTCTCCATAGAGTAGTCCTCGAAATAGAAAAGGCACTCAACTATGAAGAATACGCTCTGGGAGCTTTTCTAGACATTGAGGGCGCTTTCAATAATGTGCACACAACAGCCATTATGGAGCCTCCACGCAACCAACACCCAGTTCGCAGCTGGATAAGCAATATGCTTAAACAAAAACACATAATGGCTGAGTGGGCGGGGTCACAAATCACCAGGCAGGTCCATAGAGGCATACCGCAGGGAGGAGTTCTATCCCCTCTGTTGTGGAACCTGGTTATAAATACAATTTTGGACAAGTGGGAACGCAAAGGACTTACGGTTGTGGCCTATGCCGACGACATTGCTATATTAGTATCGGGCAAGTTTCCACACTCCCTCGGCCAGCTCATCGCGTATGGTCTGGGGCTGGTTGAGGAATGGGCAAATACCGTGGGCTTTGGCATCAACTCCAATAAAACTGATCTCGTGCTTTTCACTGGGAAGTACAAAATCCCTGAATTGGCCCCAATCAGGTTGAGCGTCGCCAGGTTAGGGCTCAAGTCGCAAACTAAGTACTTGGGTCTTATTCTGGACAGCAAGCTCACCTGGAAGGCAAATTTAGAGGAAAAAGTTAAGCGGGCAAGCAATGCGATTTACGCCAGCAAGAGAGTACTGGGTAAAACGTGGGGTCTAAGCCCTGCTTTAACGCATTGGATCTATATGGCGATAGCCAGACCTATACTGGCCTACGGATGCTTTGTCTGGTGGCGAGCTGTAAATAAGACTACCTTTGCCAGCATGACGAATAGAGCCCAGCGGTTGGCGGCTCTCTGTACCACAGGTGCCTTAGCCTTGACTCCTTCGTCTGCATTGAACGTCCTGCTTCATCTGCCTCCGCTTGACCTCTTCGTTAAGGGCGCAGCTGGCTTAGGGAATCGGGACACTTGGAGTCACGATCCTTCGGTCACAGCAGTATTGAGCGGGGGTACGCAGGTAGCATCGACTAAAGGGTCCCCACTCTGTGCTTCGAGCGAGGATATCAAGCGATTGTGGGGGATGGGCTGGAGTGGAA
Source organism: Nemotelus pantherinus (assembly GCA_963978885.1). NCBI lineage: Eukaryota > Metazoa > Arthropoda > Insecta > Diptera > Stratiomyidae > Nemotelus > Nemotelus pantherinus. The sequence continues at coordinate 160,853,521 of OZ022263.1, forward strand.
TAAGCAAAGGGGCGCAGCAGCTCTTAGCATATACACTGACGGCTCTAAAACGGCTGCCGGAGTGGGTGCTGCAACATGTTCTGCAGATGCAACTATTAAGGCAGCATTCAGGCTTCCTAACCACTGTAGTATTTTTCAGGCGGAGGTCTTTGCAATACGTAAAGCTGCAGACCTAGCACATGCCAGAGATACCACAAGTGAGGAAATCAACATCTTTACAGACAGTCAGGTGGCGGTCAAAGCTCTGATGTCTTACACATACAAATCGAAGTGTGTACTGGACTGTATTCACGCCCTGAACAGACTGGGCAACCACAGTAAAGTCCGAATTTTCTGGGTTCTTGGTCACAAGGGCATTGAAGGAAACGAGAGGGCGGATGCGCTAGTCAAGCACGGAGCTAGCCTCTCCTGTCAGGATCGGTTGACATTTTAACTCCAATCCAGACGATAAAATACTCTATCGACTCCAATATGATGCAAGGTGCGATGTGCAGATGGCGTGCAACTCAGACCTGCAAGCAAACCAAAATCATGTGGGGGGTCATACAATCACGCAGCGACTAAGTTTCTGCTCGATTTAACACGGACTGACTGCAGGCGGCTGGTCGGTGTCATAACTGGCCACTGTTTTGTAGCAGCTCATGCCATGAAAATGGGGCTCCTAACCAGCGGCACCTGTAGGAAGTGTCAAGAGCTCGGAGTCTCTGAAACAATCCAACACCTTCTGTGCCACTGCCCGGCACTGGGGGCAACCAGGCAACGCTGCTTCGATGAGCCCTGTCTGGTGGATCTATCACATGTGGCGGAGCAGAGGCTGAAGGACATACTTCAGTTCGCAAAAAAGTCCGGGGCCTTCGATGGCCGTTTGGACTGAACTTTCTTCAGGTCCATTTATCTGGTATCGCTACGGACCAAATGGGTCTATGTGTGGCCTGTGCCAGTCAGTTGAACCTAACCTAACCTTATCCTCTATCTACGGCAAACTCGCGAAAAAATCCTCCTCGTTTTTTTTTGCTTTTCAAAGCAAAATAGATATAAATTTACTGGATTTTCTACCCTGTAAGTGAGACATTTTCAAAAGCCTGCTTCCCGAAAGAATGGTGGCCCTTCACCAAATTACCTTTGTTTTGAGGACCAAAAAACTATGTTCACGAGACTCATGGCTGATTCATCAAATCATTATAAACTTTAGTAGATAAAGCTAACCTCTTTGCTGAGATTTGCACCTCCTTCATTGAAAGTTTCCTTGTAGATTATTACTTTCAAGCTGTTCTGAATGGACTCAAATCCTTTGTCCACGCCACCAATGCCGGGGTTCCGCAAGGTACTATTCTCTCACAAACTCTCCTACTTCTTTTTATGAACGACTTCTTTTTCTCCACTTTCAATTCGATTCATAGTTTTGCCGATGCTAGCACCCTTGACTTCACATATTTTTTTGGCAGAGTAGCTGACTCTCGCCGGAACGCAAATTCTGCTAATATATATCACATAATTGCATCGCTGCAACAGGGACCTATAAAGCATTATTTCTTGAGGATCAGCGAATCGTGTTGTGCTAATTGCGTCCGAAACCCAATGCTGTCGTCTTTAGTAGGAGAAGGGTAAGGCCTGCTCCTGTTAGTCACAATATATCTATTGAAAGTGTAGGTTTTTCTGAATCTCCTTCGTTAAACCTTTTAGGATTTAACATCTCCAGTAAACTTAGCTGGACCGGTCACATTTTCCAAATTGACAAAAGTGCCATGAAATACCGGAGTTTTCGTCAGAGAGGCAAGATATACTTTACTCTATCAGACATAGCGCACATCTACAAGATTCTCATTAGACCAAGACTTGAGTATAACTAACATACATGGGTTGGGGTAGGCCACACTGCTTTAGCGGAATTAGATAAAGTCCAACGCAAACCATCACTTCATGTATTGAATCTCTTGAGCATCGACAAAATATGGGCTGCCTTTCTTTTCTTTATCGCCCTTACTAGGGTCTTTGTTCTAACGAAATATTATATCAAGTCTGATCCCTTTTAGAGAGCCTCCTATGCGCAACACTTGAACCTCTCAACGCTCTCAATCTCATACTTTTTCGATCAGTGCCAGTCGCACCGATTAATTTCACAATTATTTCTTAAAGAAGTCGATATGATTGTCGAACATCCAACCATCTGCTGTTTTTCCCGCCGACTATATGTCCCACAGTTGTTAAAACGAAACGTGTATCGCTATCTGCTACAAACTCAACGCTTTTTCTCTCTCTTTTCTTTCCTTAAACTGTGGTTAAATGAATATGCTGGCAACACTAAAGCTGTCACGCCATCTTGAAAAAAATCTAAACCATATAAAAGCTTTCTGTCCTATAACTTCCGATGTAGATATTCAACTAGCTAGTCCAGTAACCTTATACATAATTTCCGGGATACAGCCTATTAAAGCTATTGTTTTTTTAAGTTTTCAAACTTTTAGAAACATTTTGTTGTTCTAAGTGCATTTTCCTCCCTGTAAGACTATTTTATTGTTAAATATCCCCTTCCCCATATCATATTCCAGTAGACCTTGAAGAGAACACAAATCTCCTTCCCTACATTTTTTATTTCTTATTTCAACCTTTTGCTCTTTATTTTATCGAAGCTTTGTCTTAAAGGTTAGGGGCGGTATTTAATACAAAAACAAAAAATAATAAAACATAGGTTATTATATAAAAGATTGTACAGAAAAGACTACTTCAATCACACATTACCTACATCAATTGAAATAATTTTGACATCTTGGAAGGATTCGGTTGAGGTTCGTCCGTTTTTGGATCGACAGATCTTAGGAAGATCATCATTTTCTGGGGAATGGAAGTCTATTTCTGATTCGGCATCCTGCACGTTGTTACAGGAGGCACCACTGCACTGCTTGCAGACTGACGAGCATTTCAGCCCGACCTTCCTGCAGCTGCACGCATTCCCACAATATGTGTTGCAGCCACATGGAATCATTCGTAAGAGGTTTTGTGGGGCTGCGTGTCTGGTCATCATTTTAGGGTTGTTGCCTCGTGACGTGGATATAACTCCTAACCACGCCTGCAATTATAAAAGGATTATAGTCATACAAAATATGACTTAAGAGCGTTTTTTATAAATGAAATGAATTCAAGGACTATTTGTACCTTGTAATAGATCCGTAGGGAGTGAAATCGAGCAACATCTCGTGAAACATGTAGCCTGGCCAGATTAAAGCTGGTTTCACAGCTGCCCTCGCAAATAGCTGATACCGCAGCTCATCAAGTCTGTGGATGTTGAGGTTGACTCCGTACAAAGCAACTGCTATTCGTTCTCTTACCGGTACTATCTCATCAGATGTAGAGGTGGCATGTGGAGAAATTGAAGCTTTCTTTTCAAGGTCTGGATTTCTTTCGACAATCGCCATAATTTATTTCTTCGCTTGACCAAAGAAACAGGACGTCGAGTCACAACCACTGAGATCAATGAGAACTTTGAGGAGGTTGTGCTGGAATGCAGACCTTCTGATCATTTTCCTCTTCCGCATTTCTTGAAAAAAATCTCATGTTGGTTTGCAATTGCAGTTAGAATGATCAACTAGTCAATGTCCGCATGAACGAATGTCACTACATCGTAGGTAGAGGCAACAGTGGCACCTGTAGTAATGATGAGTCTATTAGCATCTTCCTCTGCTTAGAGTAGGTACTTGGAAGCTGTTAGTTCCCATTTTTGTTGTCAGCAAGTTGATGAAACGATTTTCGTTTTGTTCTTTTGTCAAGAGTTTCTCTTGAGAAACCTGCACCACAGTTTTCTCATCAAAAATAATCTCTGGAGATCTTCGAAAACGCTCAGAGCTCTTTGTCCTTTTCTGTGCAGCGTCTGTGGGGTAACAGGCAGCAAGTAGTATTTTTGCTTGAGGATCTGAGCTTCTATTCTCATATCAAGTACTGGTGAGAATTTCGTGACCTGTGTTTTAAAACAAACAGTTGTTTGTTTTGAGGATGTTTCAACAATAGAAATATCGTCTCCGTACTTTTCAAACAAGCGACTTTTCACTGTTCGTGGTAGAGGTCGTTCTTCTTTATTTAGGTCCATGAGTTCATTTAGAGAGAGCTGACACTCCTCAGAGCTAATTTCCAGGAATGAATAAATTAATTCCATGGCCTGATCAAACTTTGGATGCTGACAGTTTCCCCTGAACGTTCCTGTTGGTGGAGCTTTGTTCGGCAATACCGATATGTCGCACCAAATCTGTGTTCTCAGATATACGCTGTTGTATTTAGATAGCTCATTCGTCAGCAAATATTTCAGCTGCTTTCAAGATTGCTAAATTTAGAGACATATTTTACACAGTAATGGCTTTGTTCCTTTTTTCTGGCCTCTCTTTGTTTGAGCAATAAGCAACTAACTCTTCAGTTATTTTGTTTCCGCAGAAAAAGCAATGTTCTCTAAAATTGAACAGCTGAAACACTGATCGCGTTGGTGTTGTGTCACACTTCTTTTTCCATGGCAAACAGCTACTTGGATCAACTTCGGGTTGTTATATATCTCTTATCAAGCATCGTACGCAGATACCTCATTAACACCCTTCAATAAAAATTCATTTTCTTGGCTTTTAAGAGAAACACAGGATGCAAGAAGGGTTTTTAGACCCCTTTCATTTCCTAACCATACTTCCTCCTTACATATAAAACACAAATTCGCACTGGGACTAGGAAGAATTTGAGCTGCAAAGGAGACATGCACAACTCATGTAATGAGACACCGGCCAGAAGAGAACTAGGTAAGGACTGCGAACTGAGAAGTTAGATGAAATATGATGCAAAGAACATGTCTTTGAGGTCTAGGGAGCGGAAGAGGGGTAGAATGGTGGAAGAGAAGTGGAGTGGTGGAAGGGGAGTATAATGGAGGGAGTGGAATGGTGCGGAGGGATGCGTCATTCAATCGGCAACAGCGCTCGAACTTGAACGTAATCTTTCCTGTTACAAAAAACTCTTAGATTGATGTTATCTTTTCAGTTCATTCTTTGATAGCATTATCTGTGTTTTATTACATTTTTGTTAAAATAATTATTATATATACAGTCAAATCTCGCTACTATGCCACGTCGCTACTATGCCACTCTCGATATTATGCCAGTTGCGCACGGTCCCGGCAAAAATACATACAAAATAAATTTACTATGTCACGCCCTAATCTCGCTATTATGCCACTCGCAAACTCAAGAGGGTAGTCAAATTCATCTTTTCGGATCTATCTTACACACGCACGCGCTTGTAATCTCGTAATGTTGTGAAGTTTAAAAAGTAGCCTACAATGTCAGCTCAGAAGTCCGAGCGGACTGAGTTTACGCTGAAGGAGAAGAAGGAAATAATCGATGTCGTGAAGAACGCCAGAGAAATAAGCAAGAAATTTGGCGTCGAATTCAAGAGAATTATCGTGAAGGGGAGCCTCAGCAAGAAGTATGCAATCGAGGTTGCCATCAAAGTTGGAATTCCATCAAAGCGCATGAAGCTAATGCAAGCTCACAAGCCGAAGGTCGATGAGGCCATGCTAATATGGTTGAAACAAGCAAGAGGGAGGAATTTGTATGTCGGCGCCGATCTGATGAGGGAGAAGATAATTAAACTGGCCGAGCTTATGCACCTCCCAAAATTCATGGAAAACGGTGGTTGACTGGACAATTTAAAAAAAAAACGTTTAAGAAAGATGCGTTAGCCAACAATTTTTGAGAGCTTTGGGCTTAACTGATAGAAAGCTTGACAGAGTAAATCTGGACACTATGTATGTCTTCAGTGGTGTAACTTTGTAGTGTAAATTTCGAATTTAAATGTATACAATGACAGAGAAACATTAAAAATTCTTGGTTTCAGTCAAGCCCAAAATATGTACTTTTATTCAGAAAAATCAGTTCGTCGAGACGTTTTCCCTCGGTACTATGCCACTCACGCTACTATGCCACTTTCACTTGGTCCCGCCAGGTGGCATAGTACCGAAATTTGACTGTATTACGTTTTGCTAAAAACTTCAAAATTAAAAAAAATCGATAAAGTTTGAAAGGCAATATCTTGGAAACTATCGGGTCTATTAGCCCGGGAGCCAGTGACATTTTTTGGCGACTCATTTCATCGTCGATCAAAGTATGTAATTATCCTCAATAAGGTCTAGTTAGTAACGAAAATCGACCACTTACAACCAGTTAGCGGGACAACGTTTACTGGGAGCGTCAACAATATGCAATAAACAATAGAAAAAAAAACTTGATATAATCGTCGTTCACATTTTCAGGCGATGTCAATTGACATCAGACGTTGTCGAAAAACGACCACTTACATTTGTTTGGCGGGACAATCAACCACTTACAAGCGCGCAAACGCGCAAAAATATTTTCAAAAATTGACTTATTTCATCGTTGCTCAAATTTTACATGGATACAGAGGACCATATTGCACATGGAAAAATACTGTGCTTACAACCGACTCGCGGGACAAACCTACTTTAAGCGATCCTCAAAGTCGCCGCTGCAATATCCAGCGCGCGGCCTCGGAAAAGTTCCATTCGATAGAACGGGTGGGAATGCAAGGAAACAGTGTAAAAATATGTTTTGTTTGCGCTGGACAATGTTTTGACGAGTTTCACGGGTTTTTCCGAGTTATAGGTTAATCACAATACAGCGTTTTCCACTGCGGCAAACGCAGCGTTCCACAGGGGGAGGCGTGAATGCCACAGTTGAATTTGGTGAATCACAATGCAGCGAAAATGTCGCTGTCAATGCAACCAAGGCACCAACCAAAATCATTTTTTTCTTTTGTATTGCTAAATCCTGTTGTACGAGGATTAGGTTGGCTTATCACAATACACATCAGCCATCGCTTGTCTATTCCACAAGACCATTCAACCTAATTCAAACAGAGTTAATTCAACCTAGTGGTGATGCCAACCTATGGTAGGTATCACCACTAGCGGTGCCGCAAAATTAGAAATTTGGCAAATTCTGCCGCTGCCGCAAATTCCGCCACAGCCATTGTACGCGTTACCATACAAAAGAGTGCATTCTAATTTTTTGACAGCACTTCCCGCAGCCCACTGCGTTGGCCACAGTGGAAAACGCTGTATTGTGATTAACCTGTTAAGTAACTCACCGGGAAAATTGAAAAATCCGGGATTTGGACATTTCCTGGAGCTCACTCAGAGTTTGAACGTTCAAATGCATGCACGTTTTGTGAAATATATTTGTTTATAAAACACGCAAAATGTCCAAATTAAAATGGGTTTTTGTTTTTGCAAAAAACGCATCAGATAAAGTACTTATCTTTTCAGTAGAAAATCTCGCTCAGTGTTTGAAATTTCGTTAAATATGCTTTATTAAAGTGTTTAAAATGGGGCGACGTCTCTCTGCCCGCGACAGTCACTCAACACGACGAATACCATACAAAGTGTTTGAGTTGTTTTAAAGCGAGAGGAAAAAGGTTCAAGGTCGTTGGTAAAATTTAACCACGTGCAACAAAAAAGAGGCATTTGAAAACAAGTGCGCTGGAGTCTGGTAAAGTTGACTACGTTGCCCGTATAACTATCGTAGAATCCCTTTGTAATTGCGTCAATTATCATCACTTTTGTGTGATCCTTATCAATGATAAAGTTTCCAAACGTTTTACAATGGATTCAGTGGCAATATATGTTGTCATTGTATTATGAAAAGTTTATTAAGTCACTAACAAATTTGGTAAATATTGATTTTTTTAAGAATTTCATGATCATTTTCTCAAATTTTTGTTTTCGTGTGTTATGAAATATCTACATACATACTTGCGTAAATTCATGCTGTATATTCACTTAAAGATCTATACCGATACGTACATATTATACTTACCTATTCGTTTATTTCCCAAATATATGTTTGCATTCGTACATGCAATTTAAATGTAGACTTAAAATATCTGTACAACAAATTCATATCACGTGCATGTAATTTCTTGTCTGTATTGCTAATACAGCATTTATATCATATGATATCTTGCCGATCGGTCCCAAGTTTTAAAGTTCAATTAATTGTATTATGCTAACGCGGCAATTTTGTAAACTCAGCACTCTAAAGTCAATCAACTTGGTAAAATTGTATCTGAGTAAAATCGACTACTTTGCTATGTCAACAAAATGCATCTAAATTTCCGTAATATTGCAAATTTAATAATGTAAGCATTTTATGTATTATAAAAGAAGACTGTGATTCAAAATAAAGTCAGAACTGATGATATCGTTCAGAAGTTCAGTGCAAATCAAGTTTTGACTTTTTTTGTAGCATACCTAGGACAACTAAGTGTTCACTTTGTTGTTCATACAATTTGTCGTCGGCACAACTAAGTTTCGACTTTTTTGTAACGGCAAATTCATACATTGGTCCTTCGAACCGGATACGGTCTTAACGGCTGATAGAGAGCTATACGAGCAACCTTAAAACGTCTGCAGACTTGGTATCTACATCAGAGATGGCGGTCGACGCAAGGCAGAAATTCAACTTGGACGAATTCAACCGAGTGGTCACCAACGTACGGAAAGACTCCAAATCTCGGCATTCGCTGCAATATTTCGAATCTAGATTGGAGAAGCTTAGGACGAAGTGGGCTGCATGCGAAGCGGAACATTTTGCAACCCAAGAAGCATTGGCTGACGATGATGACTCGAAGAAGGAATATCTTGAAGCATACTTGTCTGCAGAAAAGCTGTTTGACGAGTACGAAATCATATTGCGGCAAGGTTTATCAGCGTTTTCCAAGGCGGCTGATGACACGATGATGACGGAACCGGAAACACTGACAACGCAAGTGCAGGAAAGTGGCAGTCAGGAGGAGACAGTGCGCTTGGAGCGGATAAAAGTTCCAACGTTTTCTGGTCGATATGAAGACTGGATTAGCTTCAAAGACGTGTTCACCATGATGGTACACGAAAATCGGCACCTCAACGCGACGCAGAAGATGCAATATCTTAAGACTGCGATCACGGGTGCAGCGGCGCAGGTTATCAATCATTTGACGATAACAGCGGCCAACTATGAAGTGGCATGGAGGCTACTGATAAAGAGGTTTCAGAACAAACCTGCCATAGCAAATACGCTTGTGAAAAAATTTATGACTCTTGAACCATGCCAATCGCGCAATTCCGACGGGATCAAGAGAATTTTGGACATGACAAATGGGTTCTTGTCAAGTCTGAAAAATCTAAGCGTTGATCCATTGAATCTGTTACTGACTCATCTACTTGAAGAGAAACTGGATAACGAATCGAGAATCGAGTGGAAAACTAAGACGGCAGAATTGGATGAACTACCGTCGGTGGATCTGTTTGTGGAATTCTTGTACACCAGAATTACAGTTGCGGACGCAATCAACACATCAACAGCAACACCAAAACGTCACAAGGCAATCACTTTGACGTCAGTAACGGACCAAACCTGTATGATTTGTAAGGAGCCACATAGTTTACATATGTGCAAGAAGTTTGTGCTTTTTGATATCAACCGAAGGAGAAAAGTAGTTCAGGAAGCTAAAGCGTGCTTCAATTGTCTACGGAAGGGGCACTCGTGGAGGAATTGCACTTCAAAACATAAGTGTAGAGTTTGTGGCAAATGTCATCATTCCCTGTTGCATCTTGGTGCAAACGATGCAAGTGCTAGTGATGTGACGAATGCAATTGAACCAAGAAATAATGCGAAAAATACAATTGCAGTGAATCATTTGGCCACGGATGGAAATTCGGTTGTATTAAATCATTCAAACGCAAGCACAGCAAACATTCTATTGGCCACGGCGTTAGTTCAAGTAAAAAACGAAGCCGGAAGCTTGAGTACTGTACGTGCATTGCTTGATCAAGGTGCTCAGCGATCAATTATAACTGAGCGAGCTGCACAGAAGTTAGGGCTAAAAAGAAAGCCATGCGACTTCGTTATCCACGGCCTCGGTGACTCTACAATTAGACCAAGAGGCAGAATCACAATTGAGCTGAAAGAGAAATGGAACAATAAATTCATTGTGGCAGATATGATGATCATATCAGGCCAAATCACGAGGTTAATACCGGCCAAAACGATTGCGGTTAGCCAAAATTTAAAAATTGGGAAAAAAGACCTTGCTGATCCCCATTTCAACGAAGCTGGCACGATTGACATGTTAATTGGTGCAGACCTGTATGGGACTCTTTTGGAAACTGGGCTGATGCAAGGAAAACCAACATACCAGCAGACGAAGCTAGGCTGGATTCTCTCTGGGCCAATAGTTAGTTCAAACGCAGAAAATGGGTACACAGTGAGTTTAGTTAGCACCACCGAGCTAAACAACATACTGACAAAGTTTTGGGAGCAAGAAGATTGCAATGACCGTCAAATCTTGACACCAGAAGAAGAGCAAGCTGAGGAGCATTATAATCGTTACACTACAAGAGGCGAATACGGTAGTTACATGGTGCGACTACCATTTAAGAACAATCCCGATAAATACCTTGCGAACAACGAAAAGGAGGCAATTGTTAAATATGGAGCGATGGAGCGCAGACTTCTGCAGAATGATCAGCTGTATGAGGAATACAACAAGTGCTTACAGGAATACCTCGATTTAAATCAAATGGAAGAAATCTCACCATCAAGAGAAGGTCCAGGCTACTATATGCCACACCATTGTGTGGTGAAAGATTCCAGTTCCTCAACCAAGGTACGTGTTGTATTCAACGCATCAGCAAAAACTGCATCCGGGCATTCGCTGAATGATATGCTGTTGGTAGGGCCAACCATTCAAGATAAACTTGCTGACATACTACTCCGATGGAGATTATATCCAGTGGCTATTATAGCCGATATCGAAAAGATGTATAGACAAATCGTTGTCCATCCGAAGGATAGAGACTTTCAACGAATCGTGTGGAGACCAACCAAAAAGGATATAATTCGCCATTATAGGTTAAAAACGGTAACCTTCGGAACAGCGAGTGCGCCATTTCAAGCAATTCGCACTCTGCATCGATTGGCAGACGATGAGCAGGCAAGATTTCCCGATGCTGTTAAGTACCTACGTAATGATTTTTATGTGGACGACTTAATAACAGGAACGTATTCAGAGCTTGAAGCAATTGAATTGCAAGAAAGGATTTCGAAGCTACTAGCAACCGGTGGATTTCAGCTGCGAAAATGGAATTCCAGTAGTAAATTAGTTCGGGAGCACATGGGACATTCATTGCATCATGGACAAGCGTTGGTTCAATTTCATACGCCAGAAACAACAAAAACACTTGGCCTCCACTGGAATCCATCACAAGATGACTTTAGGTTTTCTTTTACAGAAGACATGTGCCAAAAGGACACGGTTACTAAAAGATTAATTGTATCTCAAGTGTCCAAACTATTTGACCCACTCGGCTGGATACAGCCAGTTATAATTACGGGAAAAATTATGATACAAAAGCTGTGGATGGAAAAACTGGATTGGGATGACAGGGTACCTAATACAATCCAGTCCGAATGGATAAGCTACAAAAACTCCATGCGTAATCTGCAAAACATAAGAATCCCTCGCTGGGTGGGCAACAAACCTCTTGAGAATATCGAGTTGCATGGATTTTGTGATGCATCCAAACAAGCAATGGCAGCAGCAGTGTATGTAAGGGTCTGCACAACAAATGAACAACCTGTAGTTCGTTTACTCATTGCAAAAACCAAAGTGGCTCCAGTGCAAATCCAAACAATACCACGCCTGGAACTTTCTAGCGCAGTATTACTAACGAAACTGATGAACCAGGTCAGAACTTCAATCAAGCCTAGTGATGATACTCGAATACACTTTTGGACTGATTCGACAGACGTGCTGGCATGGATAAATAAACATCCATCACAGTGGGAAACGTACGTTGCCAATAGGGTGAGCCAAATACAAGCGTCTTCAAATGTAGAACAATGGCATCACATAAACTCGGCAGATAATCCTGCAGATTGTGCAACAAGAGGCATTACACCATCACAATTGGAAAATCATGACATTTGGTGGAACGGTGCTGTGAGAATTCGGGCACACCATATCAACTTTACCATGCATCGCGACAAAACAGGAGACCAAGCGTTACCGCGAGAGGCATATGTCCTAATATGTATGCCGGAAGACGATCCTGAGATGGAGGAGTATAATGCCCCACCAAGCAGCACAAAAGACTCAAGCAACCCCATTGGCTCCCGGTTACTTACCACAACAAATAGCGATGACAACGAAGATTATTATGAGATTATTCAGAGATTTTCATCTCTCCAACGACTTCTGAATGTTGTAGCTCGATGCAGAAGAGTTATTCAAAGGCAAGACAAAAAATTCTTGACTGTCGATGAAATCCGCAAGGCAAAAACAATTTGCATTAAGCTGTCGCAGAGAAAATATTTTTCGGAAGAAATTAAGTGCCTGACGCAACAAAAACCGCTTCCAAAGAAATCAAATTGGCTGCAATTGAATCCCTACCTGGACACAGAGGGAGTGATCAGGGTGGGCGGAAGACTTCAAAAATCAAAATTGAAGCAGTCCTCAAAACACCCCGTGATGATCCATCCACATTGCCACTTAGCAAGATTGATTGTGCAAGACGTTCATACTAACACTCTGCATGGAGGATTACAGCTAACGATGACAACAATTCGACTCGAATACTGGATTATAAATATGCAAAATCTGGTCAAGTCAATAATTCACAAATGTATACCCTGCTTCAAAACAACCGCAAAAACCCGAACTCAACTTATGGGAACACTACCACAAGAACGCGTAACACCTAGTCATGCATTTTGCAATACTGGGCTAGACTTTGCTGGTCCAGTACGAGTAAAATGGTCAAGCGGACGGGGAGCAAAAAGTATAAAAGCATATTTGGCTATTTTCATATGCCTTGCGACCAAAGCCATGCATCTTGAGCTCGTGAGTGACCTAACGTCTAAGGCTTGCATTGCAGCAATCAAAAGATTCACAGCGAGACGAGGAAAGTGCAACCAACTTTTCACTGATAATGGAACGAACTTTGTAGGAGCGGACAGAGAATTGAAACAAAATTTCAACAAGATGACAAGCGAGGTTCAAGCACTTTTAGCCAGCGATCAAATTATCTGGAACTTTATACCTCCTAGCAGTCCACACTTTGGAGGCCTCTGGGAGGCAGGAGTAAAGTCCGTAAAACGACATTTAGTCAAAGCCATTGGAGAGCATATATTGAACGTTGAAGAAATGTATACGATTTTAGCTCAAATCGAATCTTGTCTAAACAGTCGACCACTCACTCCGCTAAGCAATGATCCTAACGACATGAAACCATTGACACCAGGACACTTCATTATCGGACGATCAATGTTTGCTGTACCTGAACCTGAACCATGCGAGCAGAATCTACATCGGAAGTGGGAAATACTTCGGACTATAGTTCACAATTTTTGGAAACGGTGGCAAGCAGAGTATCTGCAAAGATTACAAGTACGACCAAAATGGCTAACGGTGCAACAAAATTTTAACAAAGGCCAATTAGTGCTGGTGAAAAATGAGAACCTTCCACCTACAAGATGGCCTCTTGCACGCATTTTTGATGTACACCCCGGAGAAGACAACTTGGTTCGAGTAGTTACAGTGAAGATGAATGGTTCTTTAATGAAAAGACCCATAACAAAACTATGCGCGCTGCCTATTCTAGAAGCAGAAGAGACAACAGAAGAGAAACAGACAGCTATTGGTTCAACAACTAGTCAAGAGCCACCACACGATCAAGCCCCAGCCAACGGAATACAACCCAGGCATGCCAGAGGAGTGAAGCTTTCGTCGATTTTTTATGCTTTATGTGTCCTATTTTGCTGCACTCCGTCAGCAATGTGCAGAATTTCAACTACCAAGGTATCAAGTGGTCTATATATCGAGCAGATTGGTCTTGCTCAAATGCAACATGGGACTTTAAGAATAGACCTGCAAATCTCTTGGAATCAGGTTGGCCGAGATAAGGAAAAACTTGACTTTGTAAACGACGGGATGACAAAATTGTGCAAAGATCAAGCAGCTTTGACCAGTGAAGTGCATTGCTTAGAATTGCGTTCACATCTTGCCGAATCGATTAACGAAGTTCAACACAAAATGCAAACGTTAAAATTTATCAATGGAAGATCTAAACGAGGAATACTCGGAACAGTGCTTACGTCTCTCTTCGGCGTTAATGACGAGGCTTACAAGGACATTGAAAATTTATCTTCTAACCAGAAACAAATAATTCGGACTACCCAACAGCAAGGAAAATTATTGTTAAAGGCATTGCACACCATGAACGAAACAAATTCGAAACTCGAGCAACAGTTTTATAGATTTGTAAACCAAGTAAAAATGCGATTCAATGAAACTGACAATCTTCAAAATCGACTTGTTGCCATTGATAACAACTTCATAAAGATTCAATTTCTGAGCAGCTATCAATTAGCAAAGAGCTTCGTAGATGAACTACACGAAAAGTATGAAGCCATTCTTAATGCCATGTACACTAGAACAGGACTTTTAGATTGCCTACCATCCTCGGAACTCGCAAAGTTAATCAATCAAGTCGAGAGAATACTTCCGCCAAACATGCAAGTTGTGAAAGTTCCAATAAACCGTCTTGACATTGAACGCACAACAGAATGCATGATACTAACTGGCTATTTGGTGATCGCCGATGTAAATACATACGAGCTAATGCAAATAACAGCTGTTCCAACGCACTTAAAAGACAACCTATTCACCATTAAAACGTTTGATACTTCAATATTTGCCGTTAATTCAAATCAACAGAAATACTTTGAAATATGGCACTCTGAGTTAGAGAAATCCATTCGCATTAACGAGAACAACTTCATCATATACTCGAGCACCATGTACGACTTCGGCAAAAACCCCAAATGCATTATAAAAGAAGTTTATAATCGGTATCAAGGGAAGACGTGCCCGTACCAGACAGTCGAAATTGCTAAGGCGATTTGGAAACAGTTGTACGATCATAATACTTGGATTGTGACCACTCCGACTCCCATTGCGATGTACTCATCTTGTGAACACGAGCGTGAAGAACTAATCGTAAACACGACTACGATCATCAAATTATCAAAAGAATGCAGTCTCCACACACCCGAATTCACGCTAATGCCCGACCTACGAAAGCGAGGTTCGCCCATGAAGGTATGGTTTAAACAGCAGGATGTCAACTTTAGCATAACAAAACTTCCCCAAGTGATCCGAAAATTCAATGTGACTATGATCCGGTCAAGTGACATATACTCCAACTACATCCATGAGGCCGCAGACATCAACAAGGAACTCGATAGCTTCGAATGGAAAGCCATTATCAAACACCATGGAATGCCAGCCCTCAGCATCATCATTAGTATAGCCATAGCCTTTGGCTATTTTTGGTTCAGATGTAACCGGTCCCAGACCCTGCAAATCATACCACCGAATCAGCCAAGAAAGGTCAACTGGAAGCACACATCAGAATCCCAAGTTCAGCTACCGGAGTCATCAGGATGTGCAACTTAAGAACGCTTGTTCTTGGTGGGCGGAATGTTATGAAATATCTACATACATACTTGCGTAAATTCATGCTGTATATTCACTTAAAGATCTATACCGATACGTACATATTATACTTACCTATTCGTTTATTTCCCAAATATATGTTTGCATTCGTACATGCAATTTAAATGTAGACTTAAAATATCTGTACAACAAATTCATATCACGTGCATGTAATTTCTTGTCTGTATTGCTAATACAGCATTTATATCATATGATATCTTGCCGATCGGTCCCAAGTTTTAAAGTTCAATTAATTGTATTATGCTAACGCGTCAATTTTGTAAACTCAGCACTCTAAAGTCAATCAACTTGGTAAAATTGTATCTGAGTAAAATCGACTACTTTGCTATGTCAACAAAATGCATCTAAATTTCCGTAATATTGCAAATTTAATAATGTAAGCATTTTATGTATTATAAAAGAAGACTGTGATTCAAAATAAAGTCAGAACTGATGATATCGTTCAGAAGTTCAGTGCAAATCAAGTTTTGACTTTTTTTGTAGCATACCTAGGACAACTAAGTGTTCACTTTGTTGTTCATACAATTTGTCGTCGGCACAACTAAGTTTCGACTTTTTTGTAACGGCAAATTCATACATCGTGTATAAATTTATGATTCAAGTAATGCAATTCTTCACAAAACATGGCTTTTTGTCAGAAAAAATCCTTCAAGGTGAACTCGTGGATGACAAAGAACCGCGGCCGGACTCTTACAGCGGCGACTTTGAGGATCGCTTAAAGTAGGTTTGTCCCATGGTTTTTCCATGTGCAATATGGTCCTCGGTATCCATGTAAAATTTGAGCAACGATGAAATAAGTCAATTTTTGAAAATATTTTTGCACGTTTGCGCGCTTGTAAGTGGTTGATTGTCCCGCCAAATAATTGTAAGTGGTCGTTTTTCGACAACGTCTGATGTCAATTGACTTCCCCTCAAAATGTGAACGACGATTATATCAGGTTTTTTTTCTATTGTTTATTACATGTTGTCAACACTTCTGATAACAAATGGTCTCGAGGTGCGATGTAAGTGGTCACTTACTGTGATAAGCACAAAAAAATTGAAGACCCTGATATACTTTCATTGACGATGAAATCGGCACGTTTTTACTGACGCTGGCTCGCGGACTATATAGAGATTTCAAATTGTAGCAAATTTAATATAATTTAAAAACGTCTGCCATAGATTTTATCATAAAACAAGTCGTTTATGGTATAAATTGGTCAAAACTAGAATAGATTAACCCTAATACGAAGCTAATTTCGACAGATTTTTGACCTCAAAGTTGGGATAAGGCTGTCATTTTTTTACTGTTAGATGTTATGAATTCCAATTGTCATATTTTATGCTCTGAGTATCTGTTTTTTGCATCCAGTTATTCAAGGCAAATTTTGTGTGCCCAGTAAGCTAGAAAGTAATAATAGATTGTAATGCTGACAAAGCAGAGGATACCAGCTGTCATACCCATGACAGTTAGCTCCGTCGAGGTACAGACCAGTGAGTCGGTCAGGTATCTGGGACTGATTCTGGCCACCAAGCGGACTTATTGGGATTACATTGGCAGGGTATGTGACAGGGCTCTAGTAGTCGTCACTTCGCTGAGTAGGTTAATGGCAAACGTCGGTGGACCCAGAGAGACGCGATGGAGACTGCTGATGGTAACGACCAATTCCATCTTGCTATATAGAGCCGAAATCTGGGAAGGTGCGTATTCCTAATGTCCAGCGCAGAGGTGCCCTGCGTATCGCTTGTAGCTACCGCACAGTCTCAGAAGAGGCTGTGATGGTGGTATCGGGAGTGATCCCCATCGACCTACTAGCGCAAGAACGCTCTTAAGCTGAGTGGAACTGAGGCTCTGACGCACGCCCGTACGTTTACCCTCCAACTTTGGCAACAACGTTGGAGTGAAAGTGCTAAAAGACGCTGGACGGCTAAGCTAATTGGTGTCATTGAGCCTTGGCTTAACCGGAGCCATGGAGGGGTAAACTTTTACCTTTGTCAATTCTTGACAGGGCACGATTACTTAAGGAAATACCTGAACAGAATGGGTAAGGTGGTCACACCGTACTGCCGGTACTGTGTGACTGAGCTCCATGATGCTCAGCACACATTCTTTATGTGCAGACGCTTCGTAAGTTTGAAGCGCACCATTGAGTCCACGATCAGCCTGGTAGCGCCTGAGACGATCGTGGATGCAATGCGGCGAAACAAGGAGAACTAGCGCGCAAACTCAACATATGTTGAGAAAGTGCTGCGCATAAAACGGGAGGAGGGTTGCGTTACCGACCCATCAGCTGTGGTAGTTTTTGAAGTCCGTGGTCACCGATGGGTGAGCCAGCACGACCGGGTTGAAGCAGTGCTTAGGCGGGTCCCGACTCGAAACTTCGTGGGCTTGTAGATGGTCCTTTTTTTTGAGTCCGACCTCACATACCTCGAGGTGATAGGTCACCCGGGAATCTGGTTAGCAGGTTTTTTTGCCATCTATACTAGGAGAAAAAAATAATGAACTATCAAAAAAGTAAAAGTTGTACATTTGGCCCGTATGCTATGATACATCTCCCCGTTCGAAATAAATAATTAATAAATCATAAAATAAAACATAAACAATTATGACAAAAAAACACGCAGCACCGCTCATTCAAATATTTTAATTTTCATATTTCTATTCACAGAGTTGTTAATCAGCCGCCAAAATGCTCTTCACACTATTTTTCATGATCATTCCAATTTTGTTATTTTGGGACTACTCTTATCGTAAGAAACTCAACGATAAAGCACATCGTGTTCCAGGACCTCCAGCTTACCCTCTAGTCGGTAACATATTTCTACTGATGCATCGAACAGCCGAAGGTAAGCACCCTTATCTCCATTAATCTATTTCTAACACTCATTTCTCTTCCACATAGATTCAATTCGATCTATGGTTGGGTGTCTCGATCAATATAACGGTCTAGTTCGACTCTGGGTTCTCAATCAAATGATGTTTCTCGTTTCCGATCCGCGTATTCTCGAAGTGGTACTGACCAGCCCAAAGTATATTAAGAAAAGTTCTGTTTATGAATTTCTGCACGATTGGCTTGGCGAAGGACTTCTAGTAAGCAAAGGACGAAAATGGTTTCAGAGACGTAAAATTATAACGCCAACGTTTCACTTCAAAATTCTTGAGGATTTTGTTGAAATTTTCGATGAGCAGAGTGCTGTTCTCGTAGATCGATTGAAAGAGCATAGTGAGAAGGGAGCGTTCAATATAATTCCGAATATTACATTGGCGGCGCTGGATGTGATTTCAGGTAAAATAATTGAAAGTGGGTTACCATGAGTGTATATTTTCTCGTTAATATAGAAACCTCCCTGGGAACTAAAATAAATGCACAGACGAATCCTGATTGTGAATATGCTCGTGCAGTTCATGAGTAAGTAGAATGTTTTTCGATGAATTTCCTCCAATTCACTCCAATTTCGGTACATTGACAGTATGACAGATATAACAATGGAACGCATTGTTAAGCCTTATCTGAAATTCGACGTTGTATTGAAAATTATCGCTCCGACACTGAAACGGAAGCAGGACAGTGCTCTCAAAGTTCTCCATGATTTTACTGAAAATATAATTGAAGAACGTAGAAATCAATTGATGAAGACAACCGCAGAGCAAGCCATGGGTAGATTTCTAAAATCTCTTGAAATCTGCTTTTAAACCCCTTGTATTCTTTTTCAGAACAAGATGAACTGGGAAGAAAGAAGAAAATGGCTTTACTGGATGTCCTTCTACAGTCAACAATCGACGGAATGCCTTTATCGAATGCCGACATTCGTGAAGAAGTCGATACTTTCACTTTCGAAGGACACGATACAACAACTGCTGGCATAGGTTTCGCTCTGTACTGTTTGTCACGTAATGCCGAAGCACAAAATAAGGTTTTCGCGGAAATTCGTGAAGTTATTGGTGACGATACATCTAAGCCAGTTGGTATAAAAGAGTTGAACGATCTGAAGTATCTTGAATTTGTGATTAAGGAATCAATGCGACTATATCCTCCAGTCCCAATCATTGGTCGCAAGCTCGAAGAAGATCTTCAATTGGGTTAGCTAACAATTTTATTCTCACATATATCTTTCAACATTCAAAATGATCATCGTATTTGTTTTCAGATGATATGATTTTTCCAGCTGGATCTGATATTACCATTCCAATATTTTATATCTCAAAAAATCCCCAAGTTTTTCCGGAACCTGAACAATTCAAACCCGAGCGATTTCTTGAAAGCACAATGAATCCTTATGCATATATTCCATTCAGTGCTGGGCCGAGAAATTGTATTGGACAAAAGTTCGCCATGTTGGAGATGAAAAGTACAGTATCGAAAGTGATTAGGTATTTTGAACTATTACCTTTGGGTGAAACTCCAGAAGCTACTGTCAATCTTGTGACCAGATCGAAAAATGGTATTAACTTGGGACTGAAACGTCGTGTATATGATGAAAAATGATTGAAAGACATGTAATAGGAAGTGATTTGCTTGAAGAAGTGATGGCTTTTAAGAAATTTTGTAAATTGTGGTCATCAGTTATTAAAAAAATTGTGAAAAAATGAAAAATATAGATTTAAGATTTTTTGGATATTTAAATAAATGTTGCAACAACAAATCATAAATGATAAGTATATGATAAATATTACAGTCTTAATATCCTTTAAGTGCGCCATAGTATCATATGAGAGGCAAATATTTGACAAGTTGCTCTAAACATGTAAAATTCAGCAAATTGAAATCTTTGCGCCCAGTGTGGGTATTATCTGTTGATTTTAAATAGAGTATATAGCACAAGTACACAAACGTTTAGTTCATAGGAATCGCTGGAAAAATGGGTCCTCGAAGCAAAGTAGAGGCAATATGTAGATTTTAAATACATGTTCCACCAAATGTGCTCCTTATTACCATCACTTTGTATGGAACGTCACGTGTCACTTTGATTCGATGGGCATTGCTGTGTGAACTGCCGACATGATCGGACGTGTTGTTCTCAATAACCAAGATTAGTGGCGTAAACCATTGCGGCGTAAACCATTATGGCGTAAACTATTGTATAATACAGTATAGTAAAGTTACAAGTACACTGAGGGCAGTCGTCTGCGGCAATTTCAAGCATTTGACATTCGACATATTTTTCACATAGCCAAAGTGGAAAGTGTAAATACAGGAAAAGTGAGTTCTGCTTCGTTTAGTAAGCACCGAGCGAATAGGAAAGTGTTTGGATTATCTGCTAATCACAGCTCTGAAAAAAAAATGAAATTCCAGGTAAATGAAACTGTAATCGGCTGGTTAGTAGTCACAACAAAGAGCATAAAAAAAGCCAGAGTGCATAAGACCCAAAAAGAAAATTCAATTTTTTGCGATATATCTCAAGTTTGTCCAGAGTGTCATCACTGCAAACGCAGGGCGAATGATAAGGCATATGCTAGCTATGACGTGACATCGACAAATAGTGACGGTAGCGTAGAGAACAGAAATTTGAACAAAGAATGAGCTCAAAACCGACCTAGCAAAAACCATCGAGAACCAGTATAGCTTGAGACGCAAACTGATAACTCCGTTTATCTAGAGTTCCCTCCTCTCTTTTCTCCTTGCCCCACACCGAAACCACATAATAAGAATAAAAAATATACAAAAACACTAAAACAAGCAAAGACAAAAATACACACATAAAAACACATTCAAAACTAAACCATCAACACAAAAAACATTATCAACAGGTTCAAATTCATAGAATCCCAATCTGAGATCGACAGAACAAATATCAACTGAACAAATAGAGTCGCGTGAAGAAAAACCTAAACCTGTTCCGATCATACTTCCCTCGCCAGAGCACTTGACTCGGCTAGAAGAACCTAAATATCATCATCCGAGGGCTCTACGGGCTAACACCTGAGAAGGTGAAAGAAGACTTTGAAAGACAGTTCTTCAATCTAATAGACGCCTTTTATCTAAAATTGAGGACATGTCCCTCAAAGCTCATTAAAATTCTTTCCCCAAAGAACGAAAAGGAGATTCATAATATACAGGCAATATGCCATTAGTTGCAAGGTTGAATCACCAAATCCACGAGGTGAAAAATCAAAGTGTAACAACTGTCAACAGTTTGGACACTTTACCAACAAATGTCACGCCCAAGCCAGTTGCGTCAAATACGACGCACTCCAGCTCTTTTTGATCTGCAAAAAGTTGAAAGAGGAAAAACCGAAGTGCGTAAACTGTTGAGCCGAACACCCTGTGATCTACAAGAGCTGCCCGCGAAACCTGAAGAATTTGAGAACATCGTTTGGACAAGTGACTAGTGGGACCCGAGTGCTCCAAGACCATTTCTAATTCATCTTTCAAGCCGTTTCCTCAGCTCTCAGCCAAATCTAACCAATTAATCACTCCCGTCCCTACCGTTACTACCGATACTACTAGTCTCGAGCATATGGGCCAATTCTTCGCCATAATACAAGATCAACTACACTCTATGATGAAAAATATGATGGCGAGGATAGTCCAAGGCATGTTCGCTCCTCAAACATCATCTACTACCACGCCGAGCATGCATAAATGATCCCTATTAATCATGTTTCGATTCTTAGTGAAATGCGAAATCCTAACTGCTCAAAACGGGTGAGCTGGTAGAATTTTTAATTCATTTACAAATTGATATCATGCTCATTCAAGAAACATTCCGCAAACCCGGTGACCATATCCGGATCCCCAACTACATACTATATAGAAATGATAGAATTACTGGTAGGGGAGGAGGCACCGCAATCATCGTAAGAAAAAACATTATTCATCATTCTGTTCCAGTTCCAAGCCTAAAGGGCATGGAAGCCACAGCCATGAAAATACTGGTTATGGCGTATTGCCTTCCTAGATCGCAGGAGTTTATCGAAGACCTTCGTGTACTCTTTGATCACGAAGGCACAGTGTTTTTTGTGGGAGACATAAATGCCTACCATCGTCAATGGGGAACTGTGAGGAGTAACAAAGCTTGGGTCGAGCTAAATATGTACATCATAGACAAACAAGCAAGCCTGCATATCCTCAATGAGCCTAAGCATTTTGGCCCTATAAACAGCTACGCCCTAGATATATGGATCTTATATGCACTCAATCAGCATGTGCGCATCAGTGTCCTCAACGAGCTGTCATCTGATCACAAGCTGGTTCTCTTTTGCATAGAGGACATCTTCATATACGAACCAGTAACTGAGAAAAAATTTACTGACTGGGAAGCTTTTCGAGATGCACTGGCCGAAATTTCTAGCCCAGAGGCACCTAAAACGGGCAGCGACATAGAGGAATCAATTGATTTCCTCACCAGTACTATGAAGCAGGCAAAATAATTCCGGTAAAGGATGAGCACAGTCCTTACAAACTCCCTAAGTCTAGCAAATTGTTTATATGGAGGGGGAATCAGCTCTGAAGAAGAGCTAAAGGCACAGGTGACCCTAGAGGAAAGCGAGAAGCAAACACAAATATAATCCGTGATCCGATATCTCAATACCAGAACGAACTGTGGGAGAGTCGGATGCAAAGCATCAGACTTTCCCCCACACCCTCAGGTGATGGTGACGAGGTTAGTCATGCATTCAAATCGTTGAAAATCGCGTGGGATAGAAAACATCAATAACCATTGCCTCAAAATATACCAGACAATTTATTGAAGATTCTTACGAACATAACCAACTCGATGATTTGACTAAGAAAGCGTAAAAATCAGACATCATTTTAGTTTTATCAAAACTTGGTAAGGGTTTCACGTTTCCCAAAAAATTGCAGACCTATAAGCCTTCTAGCATCGCTAGACAAACTGGCTAAAAGAGTTCTGCTTTCTCGCCTGAACAAAAAGTCTACAAATAGCAAAAAACGCTTCGCACTGGATGCCTTTTGCTAGCATCAAAGCCAAAAATACATCACAATTGCCTCACATTGAAATCAACCTACTCTGGGAATTTCGTTTTGATCCGATGACTGCATTGAAAGTTATAGGGGCACAAAGAAATTTAGTGTCACCAGTCGCAAAAGTTTTTGGATTTTCGAAAATGGTTTTTTTTACCAGATTTCTTCTGAACGATGCCTATGATAAGTTCCATATATCATATAAATTCGTTTTGATATCATGACTGCACTGGAAGTTATAGGGCAAAAAGCTTTATTTTCCTGAGCGAATTTTCAAAACCCAAGACACCAAAAATATCATAGCTAACACCAACACTACTAACAGCACCAACCAAATTTTTCAACCAAGCTACTGTGTGAATTTCATGAAAATCTGGTGACTAAATCAGAATTCATAGGGTAAAAAGTATTTTTTTTCTTTATAATTTTTCAAGATGGCACCAATGGCACAGAGTTTCCCGCATTTCCAAATCACTTCTATCCTACTCAATACCAATACAGTCTGTGAATTTCATTTTTATCTGATGATTGTGTCGTGAGTTCTCGTGAACAGAAGTTTTTCATGCTTAAAATATAGGTAAATTGGAAGAGGGTTACCGTTCTAGTCCGATGTGAAATTTCAAAAGTTAGCTTTTGGTTGTATAGACATAGCATAAGATTTCTATATATGTTCGTTTTCACTGTAAAAGACGAAAATTTTTAGGAAAGTGGATGGTTTGAAGGTTTTCACTTTCAATACCTGCAGCAGCTGCAGGGTTGCTAGCACGCTCATAGAAAACTACACGAGTCTACAACTAAGTAACAACAATCTGTCCTAATAATCTGGTCAAAAGTTATCGCAGTTCAAAAATTTTCAAATTTTTCCAATCTCATTTTAGGCGCCTAGCGCACACATAAGGTTAAAAATTTCAGAAAAATAATCATTTTCAAATTTGGAACAGATTCAAAATTCATTCCATAGCTTTGATATTTGAGAAAGTTATTTGTTAACAGAAAAATAGGTAAATTTAAAATGGCCGGCGGCCATTTTAGTGGTATTTTATATATATATATATATATATACATATATATAATATATATATACACATGTTTTATATATATAATATATATATATATATATATATACATATATATATATATATATATATATATATATATATATATATATATATATATATATACATGTTTTCGTAAGCAAAGATTGCTTTTGTGTCTGTGTCTGTGAACTTGTTGTCCGTCTCGTTTTTACCAATGAAGAATAACATTAGTATTAAAATCACTTTGGACAAAAATTCATATTTCTATATATATATATATATATATATATATATATATATATATATATATATATATATATATGTATATATATATATACATATATATATATATATATATAGTAGGGGAGCCCAAGCGGGGATTTCTCGCGTTACTCGAGCGCGTCAGAAAATCATATGGGGAGAAGCCCTGCACCCTGCAATGTACCCTACCATATATGAACCCTTAATATAGTGGGGTGCGTTGAGGGAAGCCCGTCAGATTAGTAAAAAAAAATTGATCCTCAGAAAAACTCGAGCGCGTCAGATTAAGACAAGGTAAGTTAAGTACATCCAGAAAAGAGTATATTTCAATAATCTGACAATTTGAGCGTGGCTTAAGGAAATGGGCGAGTCACAAAGTTGTAAAAAAAAAACCTCACCTCGAAATACTCGAGCGCGATTAATTTTTTTTTTATTTTGAAGGAAATCCTATCAGGATTACGAAAAACATATAATCTGACGGTTTTCATGGGGCGATGTAGCTAAAATCATCAATAAATGAAAAAAATTGCAGGATAAAAACTGATCTTATCTTGTTTAACAGTGGGCAAAAAGCAGGCAATGAGCTCATTTCTGAATATTTCAGATGGAAGCTGAGGGATACCATTTTATGGAAAGGGGGGGATAACTTTTCGGAGCACACTTTTCCATCTACCCTGGAGTGTGGTAGATAAGTTTGTTTGCATGTTTTTTTTTGCGCCTCTTACAAACTCACAAAGATTCCAAGTCGTTGTCAAAATCAGATATCAACATTCCGTTAAGAAAGAAGATGCTGTTAGCAGCAAATGTTTAGATCAATATATGTATCTCCAAAACGGTTATAGTTACAAGAAATAGTCAGCAGATATTTTTTGTTGGAAATTTGTTAAGCTACAAATTCGTCATACATTGTTTTCTGAAGACGTGACTGTTACTCAGATATTTAGGAAAGGTCACTTTTGGTGACCTTTAACCCCGTATAAAAAGTAACGCAGCACTCGGATCAATGGGCACTTTTGACATTTTATTCAATACGCCAGTGCCAAGGTTCACACCAAAATTCAGCTTTCCCCTAATTTTGCCGAAGTTTGGCCTTTTTTATGTCGGATTTCACTGGACCAGACGCTTTGGTTTGTTTGTTGTGTTTTTTTTAAATAATTTTGTGAATTAATAATGAGTGATGTAAGTGTGAAATGTGTATTTTGTAAAAAAGAAACTTGTGAAAAAACTAAAAAGTCTACACATGAAACATTGAAAAAATGTATGAATATCTTGCAATATCGTAAAGTGAAACGTGTTCGAAGAAAATCTAGCAACGCTTATGCTACGGTCGTAATTTCGGATGTAACATCTTTAAACGATATATATATAAATATATATATATATATATATATATATATATATATA
Source organism: Nemotelus pantherinus (assembly GCA_963978885.1). Lineage (NCBI taxonomy): Eukaryota > Metazoa > Arthropoda > Insecta > Diptera > Stratiomyidae > Nemotelus > Nemotelus pantherinus. Next base: position 160,879,730 of record OZ022263.1, read on the forward strand.
TATATATATATATATATATATATATATATATATATATATATGTATATATATATATATATATATATATATATATATATATATATATATGTATATATATTTCATCCAGTTATTTCATCCAGTAATAAAAAGAAGAAACGAATTTTTTTTTTCAAATTGTCAGATTAACAATATCCCTCCATATAATTGTCAGATTATCATTTAGGACAACTAAGACATCAAGTTGAACCCTCTGTATAAAACTCTGACGCGCTCGAGTATTTCAAGGTAACATTTTTTTTTTACATTTTCAAAAATCAGTCATGACTTTTGGTCACGTCCAAATCGTCAGTCATTTAAATAGGACACTTTTTTGAGTTCACTTAACATTCCCTCTGAATATCTGACACGCTCGAATAACTTTTTTTGTTTGTGTTTTTTTACCTCTTTTTACGGCCACCCCCCACCAGTTAATCGTCAGATAAATATCTATCGGCTATCAGAAAGACAAAGCGCGTATACACTATAAATGTCTGACGCGCTCGAGTATTTCCATGTAACTGTTTTTTTTTACGTTTTTGAACATTTTTACACGCTCTCCCCCCACTAAAATGGAAAACTTGACATAAACTTTTTTTCATTTTAGAACCTAATCTTCACAATCCAATACGTCTCCAATACGTCAGTAAGTGCAAATTTAGCATCCCGGGCTCCCCTACTAATATATATATATATATATATATATATATATATATATATATATATATATATATATATATATATATATATATATATATATATATATATATATCAGCAAAATAATTAAGGGAGGTAATCTCTGGAGTGGCCGATCCGATTGAACTGAAATTTTCGGAGGACATAGATGTATATAGTAAGTAAAATTAACATACCTTTAACGCTTTGGCGGTGGCGGGCATTGTAGTGAATTTTCAGGTACTCCTATATTTCTATGCAGAGTACATATTGGTTAGAAGTAAAGGTAGAACTATAATGCAATTAAGGGGGAAGATACATGTAACTGCTAAAACAAAAACGATTTTTTTTTATTGCATCAAAGTGTTCGAAATACTCTTAAAATATACCAAAAAAAGTTTTGAAGCGATATTCGTATTACTTCTCGAGTCAGAGCCAATTATAGACAGCGCGGCGTTCCCCAGGTCCGTAGAGCTTTAGAATTTTAAACGCGTTTTTCTCAAAGTAGTACTTTTTCAATTTCCGTACAAGATATCTCAAAAAATATTGAACCTATTCGGCTCAAATTTATATCACATGTACAAAAGAGTATTATCTCATCGTTGAACCTACATTTTCTTGTAATTTCGAAAAAATAATTAGTTTACCAATGTTTAAAACGTGATTTTTTTGAAAAAAAATCGATTTTTTTTTTTTAATCTAATATTAATGTAAAAATTTGATTTTTTTTTTCTAAATTTTATTGGTTCACCTATGAATTATAGATCTCATTAGCATATTTTTTTTTCTCTGAACGTTGCAAGTTTCTCGGAAAAGGCGTTAAGTTGTACGAGGCTGTTTTTGATGTGTTTTTTTCATTTGCTCGCATCGCCTCCATTTTGTGTTAAAAAGTTATTAAAAAAATATTTTCATTTACTGTAAGATATGTTCTTTGAGGATTTAATATTAAAAATTTTCTGAATAAACAATATATATATTTTAAGTCAATCTGAAATTAGCAATTTCTTTTCCATTTTACATGTATCTCCCCCCTTAAGTGCGCTATAATTAGCGTATGTGACAGTACGGTTGCATAGCATACCCATAATGTACTTATCTGCCGTTTCGTTAAGTTTCGTTCAATTCGGGCCATTTATGCGGCCTTTGACTGGGACTGTACATCACTTAAGTGAAATTTGACAGGAAGTATGTGTAACGACTAGGACCAATAGAAGGTATGTAAAATATTTGAATATGTTTTTCGTGGACCGTTTATTATTTTTGCAGGACGTAGAAGAAATGATCGTTCGTATGCGGTATTGTAGAAGCAATAATAGGTATGTACAATATTTGAATCTTTTATTGTTAAACGGTTCATTGACAGTTTACAATACAGGAAGTAGTAATTAGATGTCTGGAATATGATCCTGCGTGACATTGTAAGAACAATAACAGGTATTTAAAATATTTTGCTGCTGTGATTCGTTGCTGAGGAAGAAAAGGACAACAGATGTAGAGGTTGCTTCTGTTTGGAAAATAGCTGATTGCCATTGTTTATCTAAATATTTGATTATATTAGAATTAGTACCCAAAATATAATTTCAAAAAGAAAACGCGTTGAACAACATACGAAATAATAAACAAACGAACATACGAAATAATAATTTACTTACTTTTAAAGATACAAGTACATAAACTACTTAAAATGCCACACACAGCTTTTTACTGGCAAAATTTATTTTCAATGAATGACCACACACCATGTTTCAGCTATTTACTATTGAATATTATTCTTCAGCAGTAAAAACCTTGTTCATTAAATATATTCCGGTCTCATACGAATATTGCGTAAAAAACATTTCTTTCCTACACTCATTTGATTATAATTACATATTAAGAACTTGCACCAAGCCCATCGTTATAGATCTAATAATCTACAGCAAACTGCCGAGTTTCAGCTCAGCTACAACTTTCTACTATTTCTTGCAACAGAGCTAGCAACCTATTCAAATATATTGCGTAAATGCTCACATCAGTTGATCTGATATGCCTGCAAATTCAAATTCATATTCGCCACTCTGGCGGCAGCTTCATGAAGCTTCACTTAATTCTATTATGAGCAAATTAACCGATCGACATCAATTGAGTGGATTTTCGTTCAGTTCCAGCGCTCGCATAAGCTAATTAAAGTCCATTATAGTTGGACCTTAAGTATTGAGAATGAAATTTTTTTATATTTTATGCTTGCTCATGACAAAGAATTGGAAATTTGAGCCGTGTGTGGGTGCTGAGTGCATAAAAGTAGGCAAGGATTTTTTTTTTCAAATTTTGATTTGTCATAATATTTGACCGATGTTAAATGATAACAATGATATTAAACAAAACACACATGAGTTTTCAAGACTATGTAGGCAATCCTTCAAATCATCGACCCTCCTGAAAAATTTTTGCTTTTTGACAAAAAATTCAAATTATTGGTACAAGTTGCACAAGAACTGCAACCCATCACCAACTTACCTCTATTTATAGTACTCAAAAATTCTGTTCACGAGAAGACGACCGGATAATCCGAACATTATGAAATTTACACGACATGTTGGTATTAATTAGGACCAAGTCTGATAGAAGTGATTTTGAAACACAAGCATTTCTGCGGCAGTGGTGCCATCTTGAAAAATCACTGACAAAAAACTGCTTTTTGGGCCTTTACATTTTAACAAAATTCACTCAGTATTTGGATCTTATTTTGGATCTTACTACACATTTAGTAGAAATGTGGTTGAATTTTCGTCTCCTAAATCTTGTAATTTTGCTCCGCAAAATAAATCTTTTCCCTATAACTTCCGATCCAGTCATGAAATCACAATGAATATAGTTAATGGACCTTATTGTAAGCCAGCTGTGGTAGGAATTCCGTAGAAAAATCATGAAAGGGCTGCCAGCTATGGTAATTTTTGTAATTTTAAGCATTTCTTTACTAAGCGATGTTTTCATAAAATTGTCAAATTGGAATGATCCTGCAATGACAATTAACAACAAATATTAACGTTTCGAAAAATCGAAATGAAACTCACAGAGTGGGCTTAACTTAACTTCAAGCAGATTCGCTACATTTTTGGCTGTGGTGCTAACCAGTGTTTCCACTCCCGAACTTTCCGCCGTATCAAATTTCGTCAAAAATGTATCAAAACTTTCTTATTTAAAAAAGCGCATTTGAGTCTACACACTGAAACTACAAATAATATTATAAAAAACTTATTTTTCATTGATATAGAAGCCACATAAAATAAAATTATTACGAAAGAGGGTAAGTTCTTGGCGAATCCACTCAAAATTTTCACGAAATTAATATGAGTTGTAGATTATTTTCAGGGAAAACTGATGTTTTATATTTCTATAAAATAAAATAAATAGTTGATCTGTTTAAAACGGAAGCATATAGCTATCGAACTACTGATGATTTAATAATATAGGGGAAGTAGGATATAGGAGAAGTATGTTATACAGTGGCACCCAAACATTTTTTAGTTTCTTGCTTCCCATAATTCCTATAATCTGTTTTGAACTCTAATCGAATCTTTTTACTAATGTTGGAAGAATTAAACTCGTTTCGCCAAAAATTCATATTTCTTTATATATATATATATATATATATATATATATATATATATATATATATACACATACATATATATATATATATATATATATATATATATATATATATATATATATATATATATATATATATATATATATATATATATATATATATATATATATATATATGTATATATATATATATATATATATATATACATATGTATATATATATATATAAATATATATATATATATATATATATATATATATATATATATATATATATATATATATATATATATATATATATATATATCAGCAAAATGATTAAGGGAGGTAATCTCTGGAGTGACCGATCCGATTGAGCTGAAATTTTCGGAGAACTTAAATGTGTATAGTAGGTAGGTCTATAATTTTCTCAAATTCAGATATCCTAAACCTTTTTAGTGAATTTTGAGGAACTCTTATATTTCCAAGCAGTGTAAATTTTTGTTAAAGAAAAGTATTGGGAATTAAAACTAATTATATTCTAAGCTTGTCTATGATAAAGAATTGGAAATTTTGAGCCGTGTGTGGGTGCAGGGTGCCTAAAAGTAGGCAAGGAATTTTTTTCAAATTTTGATTTGTCATTACTTGTAAGAAAAACAATGGATCATCGTGAAAATTACAGAGCGTATTGATGTTGACTAAAATATGGCACATATAGATTTTCAGTATAAAGCGGGTAACCCTGTAGCTGTGGCAGGCTGCTGAAAAAAAATCCTTCAAATCATTGACCTTCCTGAAAAATTTTTGATTTTAGACAAAAATTTCAAATCTTTGATAAATTTTATCCTCTGTCCTTCATCTCAAAATAAAATTTTCAAAATTCCGATTTGCACAAGAACGGCAGCCCATCACAAAATTACCTCTATTTTCAGCACTCGAAAGTTCTGTTCACGAGAACTGACGACCGGATAATCCGATCATAATGAAATTTACAGGACATGTTGGTATTAACTAGGACCAGGTCTGATAGAAGTGATTTTGAAATGCGGGCAACCCTGTGGCAGTGGTACCATCTTGAAAAGGGCTGGCAGCTGTGATGATTTGTGTCTCATAAATCTTGCAAATTTGCTCAGCAAAATAAAGCTTTTTTCCCTATAACTTCCGGTCCAGTGTAGAAATCAAAACGAAGTTCATGCAGTAAATGGACCTTAATGTAGACCAAATGTCGTAGGAATTTCGTACAAAAATCATGAAAGGGCTGCCAGCTATGACCATTTTTGTAATTTTGTGGAATTTCTTTACTGAGCGATTATGTCATTAGATTTGCAATTGAGAATGATCCTGCAATGAAAATTAACAACAAATATTAAAGTTTTAAAAATTTGAAAAGTTTTGAGGGTGGTAGCCCTAAAATTCTTTTCACCCGTATACCTTCCAGCGCAGTGATTCAATCGAAACGAAATTTACTGGTTGGGTTTAACTTAACGTGAAGCAGATTTGGTATATTTTTTGTTATGCTGCTGACACAGGCTAACCAGCATTAGCCATTTTCGTAAATATTGCACCAACAGATGCTTGAAATTACATACTCATATGCAAAGCATTTGCGATAAGAATAAGAAACCAATTTCAAAATTTTCCGAGTTTTGAACATTTTTCGGATGGCAGCCTCAAACAACGTTTAACCGCTGAAACTTTCGATGAAATCCTCCGATGAGAACGAAATTCAAAGGATAAGTTGATTTAAGTATGAGCTTGTTAAGGTAAACTTATTGCTGCTTCATTGGAAAAGTATTGCCAGCACTGAACAATTTCATCATTTGTGTTATAGTTGAGTTTTGTTGCTTGTGATAGGGAATGGTTGTACAAAAAAGTGTATTACGTCTTCCCACATTTTTTTGTCACTCAAAGACAATTTCTTTGAAAATTAGTTTTCTAGCGGTTCTGATGCGCTAGACTTTTTTTATATTTCGAACCGAGTTTAACACGGGAAAACCTCGTTTCTAGGTAAACTATAATTACTAGGTAAAAATCTATGAAGAACAGCCATTAAACTTTAAACTGTTTTTAGCCAAACTCGGTTTATCCGAAAACGTTTCAACTTTCATTTTCTCCACATTATTCAAATATCTTGAACATTTTAAATGCTCGGAGTCATCACATATTATATATCTTTCGTAGTTTAGAGTATAAACTAGATTGAAGTTGGCAGTTATTACTGCTAGAGAGCGGAGATTTGGTTGGCACAATGCAGCAAAATTTAAATTTATTCACTGGTTGTCAAAATGTATTATTTCGCCATAATTCAGTGAGTTGTTGTATCATTGCATCAAAAATATGTGTTTCAAATAAAATTGTATCAATATTGTGGGAACCCTGGTGCTAACACAGGATTGCCAGCACCAGACATTTTCGTAAATATTGCACCAACAGATGCTTCCATTTTGTGTTCATATGCAAAGCATTTACAATAAAATAAGAAACCAGTGCTAAAATTTTCCGAGTTTTCGAATGGAAGCTCCAGACATAATTTAATCGCTGAAACTTTCGATGATATCCCTGGATGAAAACGAAATTCAAAGGATAGGTTGATGTTATCACGAGCTTATTATCGTAGACATATTGCTGCTTTAGAAACATGTTGCCAGAACTGGACATTTTCATTTGAACATTTGTGTTATACCAGATTCTGTCAGGAAATGATTTCTGTTACTTTGTGTAAGAAATGGTTGATATTCCAAAAAAGTGTATTACCTCTTTCCACTCTTTTAAGTCACTCAAAGATAACTTCTCCGAAAATCAGGTTTTCTCCAAAACGATGCTCTAGGCTTTTTTTAACCCTGGAATGGTACGGTAAATTTTTGGATGATTTTAAGTACATGTTTTTACTAAAAAGAACGCAACAATTGTATTATGTACATTTTTTATTTTACCATTAGACATAAAAAGATTATATAGTTTCTAGTCTCATGGCAGTCTGAGTGGCCAACTGGCTGCTGCGCGACGAAATATATACCGTATGTGAGTAAAATTTACTCATCGGAACCATTCGAGGGTTAATTTAAATATCGATTTTTTGAATTTATATACGGATGGTGGAATTTTCGTTTATAAGGATTTTTGAATTTCTATATGAGTTTTTGAATTTTTTTGTAGCCCACATTGAGTGCAAAATTTTTTCTCGATTCATAGCATGTATTTGGCATTTTTGAATCATTCGAACACTGTATGTTAGTTTCGGCTAGGGGCGTATGGGAATGTTTTCGGCCGGGAGTGTAGGGGGGAACGTTTCCGCTAAGAGCATAGGGGGGAATATTTTCGGCCGGGAGCGTAGGGGGGAGAGTTTCGATTAAGGGCGTAGGGGGGAACGTTTTGTTTTGAATATTTAGCTGGGAGCGTAGGAGGGCATGTTTTCGGCTGGGAGCGTAGGAGGGAATGTTTCGGCTAGGGGCGTTGGAGGGAATGTTTTTGACCGGGAGCGTAGAGGGCAAAGTTTCGGCTAGTAGCGTAGAGGGTTATCTTTTCGGCCGCTATCGTAGGGTGGAATATTTACGGTCAGGTGCGGAGCGGAGAATGTTTCGGCTAAAGGCGTAGGGGAGAATGTTTTGGCTAGGGGCGTAAGGGGAATGTTTACTGCTGGGGGCGTGATAGGGAAGATTTCAGTCGGGAGCATAGGAGAGAATGTTTCAGCTAGGGGCGTAGGGGGGAATATTTTCCGCTGGGAGGGTCAAGGAATGTGTTTCGGCTAAGGGCATTGGGGGAATATTTTTGGCTGGGAGCGTAGGGGGGGATGTTTCAGCTAGGGGCGTCGAAGGGAATGTTTTTGGCCGGAAGCGTTGAGCACAAAGTTTCGGTTAGGAGCGTATGGGGGAATGTTACGGCTAGGAGCGTAGGGGGTATGTATTCGGTCGGGAGCGTAGGGCACAAAGTATCGGCTAGGCGCGTGGGGGGAATTGTTTTGGACGCGAGCGTAGGGTGCAAAGTTTTGGCTAGTGGCGTAGAGGGAAATGTTTTCGTGCGGGAGTGTAGGAGGGTGGAAATTTCGGCTAGGAGTATAGGAGTAATGTTTTGAGCTAATGGTAATGCTTAGAAGTTTCTTATAAAATTCTTATAAGATTCTTAAAGATTCTTACAAGAGTCTTATAAGATTATTAAAGTTTAATTTATGTTATATTGGAATAGTACGCCGTTGCGTTTGCGTGCTATTGATGCGAAAATTAAAAATTAATTGTAAGATGTAAAACTTAAATTCAAAAATATTTGTTTTCAAATGAAAAATATTAGTTTATTGTCACTAAAGATTATTTAGCTGGGAAAAAGAGTTTGCATTTTTCGTATATATTTTGCGCCTCTTTTTGTCAGCGCCTAGTGCAACAGCTTAATGTTCGCCTATGGAAGCACCGTTTTGGCCTGTCACCTAAGGTTAAGGCACTCGAGTCGGTATATCGATCTAGGATTAATAATGTTACACCTTCAACTGATCAAGCGTCAAAAAAATTTGACAGAAATGTCATTGCATGACAGGGAGATTTCAGTAGAAAATGGGGGCCGTCCTAGTGGAAAACTTTTTACAAGTATGAAAGTACTAGCTAGTATGAAATACGAGTACATATTAGTATCAGGACACTATTACGTCACTATTTGATTGAAATGAATCTAATGGAAAAAACTCTAGCGCACCTGAAGCGCTAGAAACACTAATGTTCGAAGAACAGTAGAAGAATCGTGCAGGTTTTGAGTGCATATTCCACCACATGAGCTGCTTATTACGGCCAAACTGTTTCAAATGCCACGTTTTACTTTGGTCTGAATGCATTATAACTCATATAGTAGAAGGTTTCAGATATTACTACTGGCATGAATTTCAACGTTTATGAGAGCAAAACACGGGTTAATTATATTCGTTATCAGTTGCTTATTTCACAAAATTTTGAAAGCAGCATCTCATATAACATTCTCCGACATGAAATTTTCAAAGTTTTACTTTGAACGTGTAGATAAAGCATAAGATTTGTATACAGATTGGTTTTATTGTAAGAAACGGACATTTTTAAGGATATTCGATGGTTTGAATGTTTTCACTTCCAAATTTTTATTTTTTAAAATTTAAGACACCAAAATTATCATAGCTGGCAGCTCCAACCGAATTTTTCAACCAAATTTCTATCAAATGTAGTTTAAAGTAAGATCCAGCTACTGTGTGAATTTCGTTAAAATCGAACGATTCAATCAGAATTTATAGGGCTAAAAGCAGTTATCTTTTTTAGTGATTTTTCAAGATGGCACCACTGGCGCAGAATTGCTTGCATTTCAAAATCACTTCTATCAGACCTGGTCCTATTTAACACCAATACATTCTGTGATTAATTAATTTTGCTCATCGGATCGTGAGTTTCCGTGAACAGAAGTTTTTAATGCTAAAAATATAGGTAAATTGGGCAAGGGTTACCAGGCGTGCCCGTTATACCATATCAAATTTTTTTTATTGTTTATGTAAACAAAGCACAAGATTTACATATGAGTGGCTTTGTTTTGAAGCAGCGGCATTTTTTCAAGAGAGATGATGATTTGGAGGTTTTCACTTTCAGTGCCTGCCCTAGCTACAGGGTTGCCATCACGCTCATTAAAAGCTACACAAATCTACAACTAAATAATATCAATATGTCCTGAAAATTTCATAATGATTAAATAGCTTTTTCAAAAGTTATCGCAATTTAAAAATTTTCAAGTTTTCCCGTTCTCTTTTTAGGCACCCAGCGTACACATGGGGTTAAAAAATTCCAAAACATTATCCAATTCACATGTAAAACACGTTTGAAATTTATTTCGTCAACTTTATTTTTGCAAAAATTATTTGTGTACGGAATAATAGGTATATTAAAAATATCACTAAAATGGCCTCCGTCGCCAAAGGGTTAAAATTTTTTACTTTTTGTGAGACCTGGCACTATTCTGCATATACATCAATGTGTCCTGAAAATTTCAGTTCAATCGGATGGCGCGTTCCTGAGATTTTTTCACTGAAATTTTGTGATGATATATATATATATATATATATATATATATATATATATATATATATATATATATATATATATATATATATATATATATATATATATATATGTAGATATATATATATATATATATATATATATATATATATATATATATATATATATATATATATATATATATATATATATATATATATATATATATATATATATATATATATATATATATATAGAAATATGAATTTTTGGCCAAAGTGATTTTAATACTAATGTTCTTCTTCGAACATTAGTAAAAAATTGTTTGGTAAATTTTTGATTACATAGTTCAAAAAAATACTCGTGTCTAATATTTTTGAATTTCGTACTAAGTAATAAAATAAAAAATACCTGTTCCATATAGCTGTTCTACCATATACGCCTCTTCTCTAATTCATAAGGTAGGTTGATTTTGACATGAAGTAGGTGAAGTAGACTTTTGGTTGCATTGCTAGTAAAGTGTTGCAAGCCTGAGCATTTTCATCATTTACGTTATAGAAGATGCCACGTTAAAAGTTTTATAAAATAAACATTCGATAATGAATATGAATAACAAGTATTTCACTTTTTTAAAATTTTAAAATTCATGTAAGAGGTAGTCCTGAAAATGTTTCCACCCTATGATTTTGCATGCAGTTTTTTTATCGAACTGGTGTCTGACCTTTGAATCAGGTTCGCTGTAATAATGAGCACGTGTGGTAGAATATGCACGCAAAATCTGAACGATTCTTTTACTTTTCTTTGAACATTAGTTTTTCTAGCGGTTCTAGTGAGCTAGAATTTTTGTTTTGTTCGTTTTGTTTTTCGCCAAAAGTAAATTTCAATAAATACATGCGTGGACGTTGCAACAACTAACTCCGATCCCCTTTACTGTCTCAAATCTAATACGCTAATATGTTCGCATTGACATTGAAAACATATTTACTCAACATATTAATGGTTAATTTTTTAACTTCAAGAAAAACAAGTGAATATCTTATAAATTAGCTTTCTTTATCAACAGACAGTTTAGTTGTCTTTTGTAAGTTGAACATTCAAAACATTCAAGTTAAAGTAATTTCTTGACGTGAAAACGTGTTTAAAGCTAACGTTGTCAAAATTAAAGTTAGTTAAAGTGTATTGTTGTCGTAAACTGTATTTTTGTTTAAAGTGTATTTTTTTCTACTAAGCTCCGCTTTGTGAATTTGTAATAAAATTGAAAATAAATTAAATATGTATGGTTGGATGATGTTTCCGTTTGCTGAGACGATTGTTTATTCAGTTATATCTCACTCTATCTAAATTTGAAATATAATTAATGTGTACTAAATACCATGTAAACCCTTAATATAATTTATACTACAATTTTATCTTCGCACAAAAAAATTACTGTAGAATAAAGCAAATAAAATTAAATCCATTCAGTCACTCTAAACTGCATTACTGTTTGTTTTATCATCGCTTCAATATATTTATTTAGTGAAGAAAAAATAATAATCTATATGAATCAGTGATAGCTGCGTGGGTGGACAAATCCTGCAATGTAGCTTGAAAGCCGATTGTTAAAAGCAAATTAATACATAAACTAAATTGAAGACATTTGCTCACACCTGAAAACAGCAAATCCAGATTCTTCACTGAAATCGTAGTAGAGAGACCCAAATCAGACAAATTAATTAATCATTTCTTTTTCATCGTTTCTAGATCGAGCTTGCTCCCCTCCGAACCATGTACTTATTTTTTATTTTCATCATATTTTTACTTCTAATCTGGGACTACGGTTACCGAAAACTACACAACGCAAAAGCAATCAACATCCCTGGACCCGAGCCATGTCCACTACTTGGTGATATCAGTATCCTTAAATGTGGATCAATAGACAGTAATTCGCTTTCAACCTTATCTTTTAAATATCTAAATAATCCCCACTATTTTCCTTCCATCCTCAGCGACTGTCAGTTTAACACTCGAATATTTGTCCCGTTACGGCAAGACTTTTCGATCCTGGATCCTGTCCGAATACTTTATCGTTTCCATCGATTTCAAAGTAGTCGAAGCTGTACTGAGCAGTACGAAGCATATTCGCAAATTTAAATTCTACGACTTCATGAAAGCCTGGCTAGGAGATAGTTTGCTCTTAGCTGTTGGCAGGAAATGGTTTCAGCGTCGGAAAATAATGGCTCCGGCATTCAATTTTAACATGCTTCAGGAATTTGTCAACATCTTCGATGAGCAAAGTCAAATATTAGTTGAAAAGTTGAACGAGATCAATAGTGGTGGAGCGTTTGATATATTTCCATACATTTCATCTGTTGCACTGGATACTGTTACTGGTAACTCGATGGCATTTTCTGTGTTAACATGTGAATATTTGAACCATTGCAGGAAGTCTTACAGGAACTCCATTAAATGTCCAAACCAAGCCAAACAGTGAATTGATTCATGCTGCTCATGAGTAAGTTTCGACATCATTCTACTCTATAGCGTCAATGAAAGCCGTCTTTGAACTTTCATTCAGAATGTCAGAGATTGTAACAAGACGAATTTCAAATCCGTTCAAATGGCTCTTTGATCCAAAGCTGAGGAGGCGGCAAGATAATGCAGTCAAAACCGTTCGAAGCAACACACGAAAAATCATCGAGAGCCGTAACGAGTTTTTGAAGAAAATCAGTGGAACTTTAACAGGTTATAACTATTCATAGTATGCAACACCATTCAGTGCTAATACTTCCATAGCCTGCTTTAATGAAGCAGATGGTGACTTTAAAAAATGCCTAACAGATATTCTACTTTCAACGAAAATTAATGGTCATGCTTTCACTAGTCGGGAAATTCAAGAAGAAATTGATTCTGCAACTTTTGGTGGTCATGATACTACCGCTCTCGGAATGACTTTTACTTTGTATTGCCTATCGCGACACCCAAACGTTCAAAACAAAGTGTTTTCGGAAATTCGAGCTATTATTGGAGATGATCCAGCTAAGCCTATAAGCATGGAAGATTTGAATCGTTTGCAACATTTAGACCTTGTTGTCAAGGAAACCCTTCGACTTTATCCACCCATACCGTTTCTCGGACGTAGAATTGACGAAGATATTACTATTGGTAGCTATCTATTCAACCAGACTTTTAAACTCTTTAAAGTGGATTTTTATTTCCAGGTGATCAGGTCCTTCCAGCTAATTCTAACATTGTTATTCCAGTTTTCAAAATGTGTAAAGATCCTGAAGTGTTTCCAGATCCTGAAAAATTCAATCCAGATCGATTTACTGAAGAATCATGGACCGGCAAGCCTAATCGATATCTGTATTTGCCTTTCAGTGCAGGTCCACGTGATTGTATTGGAAAGAAATTGGCGATTGCTGACATTAAGTGTATTGTATCGAAAGTGCTGAGATATTTTGAGTTAGTGCCGATGGGTGAAACCCCAAATATACAACTAGGTATAGTGTTAAAAGCGACGAACGGTGTGCATTTGGGACTTAAGTCTAGGGTATATGGTGGTTAGAAATTTAAAATTAATATGCTTTTTGTTCATAATTTTCAGGCTTTACATTTTGCATTGGTTCGATTATTTGATTCCCTAAGCAGAACAAGCACACCTGATTTCTTGTTGTAAAAGTCAGGTACCAAAAGTTTGACAATACATTGTGCAAAATAAATAAAAAAAATTTCTAAAGTTTCATTTTTCTAGACTATAGGAAACTATTATGGGAGCTAAGAAAAAACCTGTAGGAGAAATTCTGTGATTTTAAAAATAAAACAAAGAATAAATCAATTGGGGTGTATAGAATATTGCCTCCTTGCGTTGCATTTTGGGTTACGCTCAATGATCTAGACTCTTTTTACGGCTGCTTTTACCCTCGGACTTCTCTTTGAACTAGGACTTCATTTCTTCCACTTGGGCTTGTAGTCATAGGATTCCGGACCTAGTCGTCTGCAGGCGCAGTTGTGACTAAGTGAAGTCCGTTTTGTGAGCGGCTCCGAATTAATACGATCATCTCCGTCCCGTTAAAACTCTGACAGGCCTCAGAGTACGTTTACAGTCTTGTCGCCATTAAATGTTGAGGCGGACTCCTGATTAGCACCAATCTGGCTCTGACCTCTTGTCCCCATAAGGGCTTGTGACAACTCTCACATGGCCATGAGATCATCAAGGTGACTACACAGGGGACACTTTCTGCATAAAAAATAGGTCAAATAAACCAAAACTCCTCAGACACAAGCCTGGTAATAAATCCAACCTATCCTCGAATGTGAAAGGGGGGCTTAGATGGCTGTGCCGTCAGTTGCTGCTAACACTCCAGTAAGTGGAGATATGGTAAACGAGCCAGCTCCATAGACTGAAGCTTAAGCTGCTGGAGATCGTGCAGACATGACGATTGAGTCAGCTCCACTGACTTTCAGCACACACTCAACCCCTGCTTCTGGTAGTTCCGGGGCTTTGGCCATCAAGGCTGACCCGGGGGAGGCCAAGAAGCCAGGTTGTGGCCAGTGTGGTGGAAAGGTTACGGTGAATGAACAGTCCGTCTGTCAACAAACACTACCTCTAGTGCTGCCTCCTTTTCAGGCGCAAAGCGCTCCATTGCCAACTCTTCTCGACCTTGCAGAACTAAAAAGGCAGCTTTCAAAGTTCTGAGGGCAAAAAGTCCCGTCAATGGGAAAAGCAATCATTGAGAAGCACTTGTTCCCTTTAAACCCTGCAGATTCAGCTCAGAAACGATAGAGGTCGGCTAAGCAGAGAAATCAGGCAAGGACTTCGACCTAACCCTTATCAATAAT
Organism: Nemotelus pantherinus; assembly: GCA_963978885.1. NCBI lineage: Eukaryota > Metazoa > Arthropoda > Insecta > Diptera > Stratiomyidae > Nemotelus > Nemotelus pantherinus. Next base: position 160,894,804 of record OZ022263.1, read on the forward strand.
TAATAATTGTGAAGGTACTTTAAGTAAACTTTCACTATTCCAAAGCAGCATTAGATCCTACTGTTTCACTTGTCTATGAGAGAGCAGGAACTAACCTTAATCCAAAAACCATGGGCTGCCAGCAACTGGGTTTGCTGATTACGCACTATTGGAAACAGGCTGATAGCACCCTGTGGCTTACACAAGCCACGTGTCTTTGTTCTTGACAAGAAAACTATTAACGTTCTTGTCCTAAACAACTTCTGTATCAAGGATAACAAGGCTGTTGCAGTAGAATTGATCAAAGACCATACTAGTTTGTTTTTTGCGATATGTCACACGATCATGGCACTAGCTTTCCCTGCGACATTGTTAGGGGTCTTGTGGCTGAAGCCATTAGAACAAGTGTGCCTCTTATTTTGGGAGCTGATTTTAATGCTCATTATGAAGTATGGGGCAGCCCCAGCACAAATAGCCCAGGTTAGGAACTTTTTGATTTCATCTTTTCCCACAACCTTTTCATCGCCAATACTGGCAGTGAATCGACCTTCCTCATCCCAAACGGTATTCTCTGATTATAGGTACATACTGTTCAGTATGGCTGACCGCAGCTCAGCTGAGCAGGCAGCCTTTATCACCAGAAAGAAATCGGAGTAGAAGTTATTTCAATTCCTGGACCGATGCCAGCGAGGCTTGTGGTTCCTCCTCGCTGTAGGTGGAATATGGAGATCAGCACCCTGCGAAGAGAGTGTAGTCAATAGCTCAAGAAGGTCTAATGACTGGTTGCTGTATAAAACGAAATCAAGGGCTTTTAAGTATGCCGTACGCAACAGAAAGAGGGCCTCATGGAGATCTTCTGTGGAAACCTGGAGATTTTCAGTCTATGGGGTGCACCATGAACCCTGAAGGCATTTGCCGTCTAGAAACTCCGTACCCAATGGAGCACGTTGCTAGATCAACGACGTCATTTGGGATCTATAAATATAGCTGCACCGTCGGTTGCAGCTAAAGCCTCAAGAAGAGGAGATATGGTGAATGACCCGGCTTTGCAGACTAAGCAGGAGTTTTTGGAGACATGGCAAATAAGTCAGTTCCACTGGCACAGCGGCTAAACTAACAGAAGGTTGTGAAGACATGACGAATGGATCAGCCCCACTGCCTTTAAAGTCTTCCTCCGCCAAAAAAGATCAGGCTTGGGGAACTAGAAGGGCAGTCTGCTAAATTCGAGGGAAGTTAGAGAATGCTTCCCCCTGATACTATGTCCGACGAGGACAAAAAGTCTCTTCAATAGGTAGAGCTATAATTGGGGAGCCACCACTCCCTCTAAACCCTGCAGTTTCAGCTCAGAAATGACAAAAGTTGGCTGAGCAGATGAATCAGGGCAGACATTACTGAAAAAAAAAACAGAAAATAGTAACGGCTCCTTCAGACATAACTCGGCCATTTAGTGAAATGGATAAAGAGTGCTTAATTTGGCATCAACCAAATAAGGCTGGCTTTATTTGGAATCTGCTGCAGGCTTCAGAAGGGCAGCTCGAGTCCACCACCAACGGTGGCACAAAGGAATCAGGCTGGTTGCGTGTGGAGACTAACGATCAGCCGATTTCTATAAGCGAGCAATCTCCGAGCTGGTGGAACTCTGGCCAGGCGCCAATATTAAGGTGGTGCTCAACGATGAGATTCCCAGCCGGCCAAGATGCAGGACTTGGATTCCTTGTTTTCACTCGGATCCAGTGGAAGTCCTGGAATAGTTCCCGGATCTTCCTACGCGGGATTCGAGGGTTGTGAAGATTGGAGAGCCGGTAGACAATCGGCAGGAGGCCCTCCCAGTCTTGGATGCCCGAAAAGGCATTATCAAGTATGGGGTCGAAAAACTAGCCCTACGAATCTACCGAAGCGACAGGCCAAAGAGTTCTGCTTCGGGAAATCCAACACCTGAGAAACCTTTCCCAAAACAGGTGACTCATACGACAGAGCACCCACTTAAAAAAGGGCGATATCTGAGGATGAATTTGGATGTGGAAACCTTCCGTGCAGATGGGATTAGTGTCGGGACTACCTCCGAATTGGGTGGCTGCCTGGACCTCATGACTCTGGGCAGATATCTATGTCAGAGAAGGAGGACCTCGATCTAACCTTTGTTTATGGTAAATGATGGTGAAAGTACTGCAGATTAACGTTCACCATTCCAAAGCAGCATCAGCTGCCCTGCTCTTCCGACTGTCTAGGACACAGGAGGAGCTGATTCTAATCCAAGAACCAAGATTTGCTTACAACCGGGTTCGCGGGTTATGCACCGATTGATACAGACTGATCGCACCCGATGGCTTACATAAGCCATGTGTCTGTATTCTAGTAAAAAAAACCATAAACGTCCTTGTACTACCCAGTTTCAGTGACAAAGATAACATGGCTGTTGCAGTGGAAATCGATCAAAGATCATATTGGTTTATTTCTTGCTACATGGCACTAGCCCTCCCTGCGACATTATCAAGGGTGTCGTGGCTGAAGCCATGAAAATTGGTGTGTCTCTTATTCTAAGGACTGATTCTAACGCTCACAATGGAGTATGGGGTAGCTCCAACACAAATGGCCGAGATGCCTACGACCTTTTCATAGCTAATACTGCTAGCGAACCAACTTTCCTCACCTCAAGCCGCAGGGTGGTTCTTGATGTTACTTTGATTAGTTCGCAGCACTCGCATCTTCTACGTGACTGGAAGGTTCTACAGGAGTGTTCATTGTCTGATCATAGGTACATATCGTACAACGATATGTAGTGCAGGTAGGCTTTATTAACAGTTATTTAATTCTCTGGTTCGATCCTCACAAGAAACTGCTCCTAGGAGCATTGACTGCTACCATGAATTGGATCAGGCGGTTGACACCTTTACTAGTTATCTCAACTCCGCATCTAGGGAAGCATGTAAGCCACCCACAGCCAGGGGCAATTCTAATGCTCCCTGGTGGAGTATGGAGATCAGCATCCTGCAAAAAGAATGAACAAGATCTAATGACTGGTCGCTGTATAAAACAAAGCTGAAGGCTTTTAAGTATGGCAAAGAGGTCCTCATGAAGATCTTTCTGTGGAAACGGAGAGAGTTTTAGTGAAGCAAATCGCCTTCGTAAGGTCTTAAGCATGACGCCGAAGAAAATGGGGTGCATCATGAACCCTGAGGGCATTTGGACTAGTTCGAGCACAGATACACTAAACGTTCTTATGGATGCACATTTTCCGGGCAATTATTGCCCTATAAGAACAGTGCACCAAACGGAACTAGCTTACATTATAACGCCGCCGTTCACAATACCAAATTCACAGCTGAAGTGGGCTATTAACTCCTTTGAGCCGTGTAAATCCCCGAACCCTGATGGCGTCCTTGCGGCTGACATTCAGCAGTTCATTGAAGTATCGCAACCATGGCTCAGAGAGATTTATAACGCTTGCCTACACTTTTCGTATGTTCCCACCAGCTGGCGGGAAACTAGAGCTGTGTTTATTCCTAAGGCAGGAAAAGGTTCTTATGTTAAGCCGAAAGACTATCGTCCAATAAGTTTTAACTCTGTCCTGCTTAAGATTTTGGAAAGGATCATTGATTAGATAATTGATTAGAAAAGAGGTAAGTCTGTTGAGACTGCTCTTTTCGTCCTCATTGAGCAAGTTGAGAAATCTCTTGCTCTTAAGGAATATACGCTTGCCGTTTTCTTGGACATCGTGGGGTCTTCAATAACGTAAAGTCTAACGCAATTGTCGGGGCATTCTTGGTGCTGCATGTGGATGAGCGGCTGATTGCTTTTATTGCGCAGCTTCTCAAAAGTAGAGTGGTAATCTCTTCCCTGTGGAATGCCAGCGTAGGACGAGGAGTCTGTATGGTCACACCACAGGGTGGAGTCCTCTCTCCTTTACTATGGAACATAACGGTGAATAATCTTCTAATGAAGCTGGACTGTGCCGGCTGCAAAGTGATTGCTTATGTGGACGACATAGCTGTGGCAGTATTTATCTACGCTTTCGGAGAGGCTAAATCACTCTCTTGACATACTTTCACGTTGGAGTTGTGAGTGCAGCTTGAATGTGAATCATAGTGAAACGAAGCTAGTCCTGTATACAAGGAAGTACAAAGATTCTTGTTTTGATTTACGAAAATTAAATGGGATCTCCGTTGACCAGAGCCAGAGGATCAAATATTTAGGGCTCATCTTTGACTAAAAGTTAGTATGGAGCTACAATACACAAGAAAGAGCGCGGAAAGTTTTCAGTGCACTTTCTTGCTGCCAAAGAGCCATGTGGGCAAATTGGAGATTGCAACCTCATTTTGTTGCTTAGCTTTATACCGCTTTGTTTGAGCCAATTCTATTGTTTGGGGTGGAATCCGGGTGCGGGGTGCATCAACATGAAAAAATGCGAAGGTTGGCTGCATTACTGAGATGTCGAGACATTCGACTGTACAATTGATTGGAGTACCTGGACATAAGGGTCTTCAGAACAACTGTGAGGCCGATGAACTAGCTGGGCTTGGTACCTTGCTACCCGAGGTTTCATGTTCCTTCTCAATAGAAATACCGATGACATCGGTCAAATTGGTCTTTAGGCAAAAAAAAACCTTGAGGACGCTAGGAACCCCTAGGCAGGTGAATCATCCTGTGCAATAACAAGACAGTCCTGGGTCTCCATGGATGCGCACTGCACCAGGAAGCTATTAGGACTAGCTCGAAGCACTTTGCGTTGTGCTGTGGGCTTTCTTACGGGCCACTGTCTCCCTGGACAGCATGCACAGCGATTGGGGTGAACGACTTTTGTCGAAATTGTGACGCTGAGAACGAGCAAGAATCCGTCCTCCATTTCATGTGGCAGTGCTCGGCTTGGCAAGAATAATGGCGGTGGCAGTTGGTGACCCCTTTCTCTCAAATCTGATTGAAATGTCTCTGGTCAATTTAAAGAGGATAGTGTGGTTCATCAAAGGAAGCAGATAGTTTCCTGACTTAAGTGAATAGGAAAGTATTAAACAATTACTGTGACATCACATCGGGCCTCTTTTGTGCCTAGGTGCGTCTGTCGGCAGGCCTCTATCGATCAGCAGCCACTTCAGCCTAACCCAACCTAACCTAAGAATAAATTATGGGAGCTTGAAAGACTCTAAAGCTTGAATGACAAAAGGCTCGAGAAAAATTCCTTGGAGTCTACGAAAAACTCATACGAACTCAGAAAAAGTCAGGGGATCTAGAAAAATCTAAAGAGCCTAAAAAATCTCGCGAGTCAAGGAAAAAATCATGGGTGTCAAGAAAAAAACTCGAAAGTTCAAGAATGAGTGCTTATATAATAATTATGGGTGCTTAGAAAAAGTCAGGCGAGTAGAAAAAAATCTATTTGAGTCTAAGAAAAAAATCTTGGAGTATTGAAAAAAACCAAAATACTTTAAAAAACAAAACTCTTAGAGTCTCATCAATCACGATATGTAATTTTCTAACATTTTCTTAATTTTTTAATCAGAGGTCCGAAGTCGACGTCGAATGAGGTTTTTTTTTAAAAATAATTTGCCTCTGAAATAAACCAATTTTGATTGTAATTCTCTTCCAGATATTGCAACAAAAATTCAGTATCATAGTGATAACAGGAGAATAATATTCGCGTGTAGGTTCTTATCTTTCATATTTTTACTAATGTTCGAAGAACATTAGTATTAAAATCGATTCGGCCAAAAATTCATATTTCCATATATATATATATATATATCATCAAAAAATTTCAGTGAGATAATCTCGGGAACGCGCCATCCGATTGAACTGAAACTTTCAGGATACATTGGTATATATGCAGAATAGGTCCAGGTCTCTTTAAATGTCAGTTATTGTTAACATTTTGGCGCCGGCGGCCATTTAAGTGATATTTTTAATATACCTTTTATTTCGTGCACAAATAATTTTCGCAAAAATAAAGTTAACGAAATAAATTTCTTACGTGTTTTACACATGAATCGCATAATGTTTTGGAATTTTTTAACCCTATGTGTGCGCTGGGTGCCTAAAAAGAGAACGGGAAAATTTGAAAATTTTTAAATTCCGATAACTTTTGACAGAGCTATTCAATCATTACGAAATTTTCAGGACATATTGGTATTAGTAAGTTGTAGATTTGTGTAGCTTTTAATGAACATGCTGGCAACCCTGTAGCTAGGGCAGGCACTGAAACTGAAAACCTCCAAATCATCGTCTCTCTTGAAAAAATGCCGTTTCTTCAAAAAAAAGCCACTCATATGTAAATCTTGTGCTTTGTTTACATATTAAAAAAATAAAAAAAGATATGGTATAACGGGCACGCCTGGTAACCCTTGCCCAATTTACCTATACTTTTAGCATCAAAAACTTCTGTTCACGGAAACTCACGATCCGATGAGCAGAATTATTTGAAATTCACAGAATGTATTGGTCTTAAATAGGACCAGGTCTGATAGAAGCAATTTTGAAATGCGGGCAATTTTGTGCCAGTGGTGCCATCTTGAAAAACCACTAAAAAAGATAACTGTTTTTAGCCCTATAAATTCTGATTGAATCGTTCGATTTTGACGAAATTCACACAGTAGCTGGACCTTACTTTAAGCCACGTTTAATAGAAATTTGGTTGAAAAATTCGGTTGGAGCTGCCAGCTATGATAATTTTGGTGTCTTCATTTTGAAAAAAAAAAATTTGGAAGTGAAAACATTCAAACCATCGAATATTCAAAAAAAATGTCCGTTTCTTACAATAAAACCAATCTGTATATAAATTTTATGTTTTCAAAATAAAACTTTGGAAATTTCATGTCGGACAAGAACGGTAACCCTCTCCCAGTTAACCTATATTTATAGCATCAAAAACTTCTGTTCACGGAAACTCACGAACCAATAATCAGATACAGCTGAAATTTACAGAATGCATTGGACTTAAGTAGGACCAGATTTGATAGAAGCGATTTTGAATTGTGGGCAAGTCTGTGCCAGTGGTGCCATCTTGAAAAATTACAAAGAAAAAAAACTGCTTTTTGCCCTATGAAATGTGAATAAGTTACCAGATTATCATGAAATTGACACAATAGCTAAACCTAACTCTAATCTCTGTTTGGTGGAAATTTGGTTGAAAAATTTGATTAGTGCTGCCAGCTATGGTAATTTTTGTGTCTTTGGTTTTGAAAATTCGCTCAGGAAAATAAAACTTTTTGCCCTATAACTTCCAGTGCAGTCATGAAATCAATACGAATTTCATACAATTAATGGAACCTGTCATAAACATTATTCAGGCCAAATTTGCTTGAAAAGCCACGATAGGGTTGCCAGCTATTGTTGGTTTTGTGTTTAATTGCAATATCTTTATTAAGCGGTTTTATCGTAGAATTTTCAAATGGTAATGATATTGTGGTGACAATAAACAGCAAATATTAAGCTTTCGATCATTTGAAAAATCTCGCTGCAGGTAACCCTAAATTTCTTTATACTCCTATAACTTCGAATGTAATTAAACAACGTGAAGCAGATGTGATATATTCTTGGCTTTGATACTGGCGAAAGGCTGCCAGCACGAGTCGGTTGTGCTACTTTTGTATCAATAAATGCTTACAGTTAGTATACATACCGGAAACATTTACAATGAAAATAAATAACCGATGTTACAATTCGCAAAGTTCTGCAAATTTTTCGGATCGCAGCCCCAAACACCAACTTCAGTTACAGTGCTGCAGGCACTGAGCATTTTCTTCATTGATGTTATATGAGATGCTGCTTGCAAAATTATGTGAAATAAGCAACTGATAACGAATATAATTATCCCGTGTTTTGCTCTCATAAACGTTGAAATTCATGCCAGTGGTAATATCTGAAACCTTCCACCATATGAGTTATAATGCATTCTTGAGACGAAAGTAAAACGTGGCATATGAAACAGTTTGGCCGTAATAAGCAGCACATGTGGTGGAATATGCACTCAAAACCTGCACGATTCTTCTACTGTTCTTCGAACATTAGTGTTTCTAGCGGTTCAGGTGCGCTAGAGTTTTTAATACTCAGTTTGTGAGGTAGAATTCCATTGACATGAAATTTTTAATTTACAACATATGCATTCGAGATTGACCAAAACAAGCTAAAACAACCACAGCTAATCTGCTTGCGAAGAAATACTGCGATCCATGGATGCTACTGCAGTCGTTAGTTGTTGGAATAGGTGAATGTATGGTGGGAGCTGAGATCGCTGTTGGTAAGTAAATATAAAAATCATAGTTCAAGATACAATATAAAGTTACCTTGTATGAATACAATCTAGCACAATATCACTTATTAGATGGTATAGATTAATGAAAACTATACAATTAATTGTGCATGAGTACAATCTTCTGATCAGTTAGTGCATCGGTTTGTCAGTGAGTGCATCGGATCAGGTTTTTAGTGAAAATCTTACGATAACGTTGTGATAAATACGCTCGTAAGTGAAGTGACTACTAGCTTTTGATGGGTGTTTTAATGATGTGATGATTGTGGGATTTAAATCGTTATCACAGTCATTTCAGAGAAGAACTTGTTCTAAAAATAATCCAGTCCATGTCCCGGGGATTGAAGTCTATTGAGAATTGATTTACTAGCTTAGTTATATGAGAGCAAAATAATTCGCTTCAAAATGATTGAGACATTCGTCTTAACACCCGCTACTGCTCGTAGCCAGTGGTCGGCTTTGAGACAAATGGTACTGATGCTGGGTTTATACAAAAAAGTAGTAGATTCAGAAGAAAAAATGTAGTAGACATTTGATATGTTATGCACACTTCAGTTTCTGTTCTTTTGATATTAACATAAATGTAATCCAGAATAAAATCAACAAATATTAATCCAAAGTATCTAGTACATATAAACGGTCACATTTAGGGAAAGTACGTATTTCTCCCATTCTTTTTCCTTGAAGACTTTTACAGTCCACTTAATCTATTTAAACATAACTTTATAATCTGGCAGATATCATAAATATTTTTAGAAAAATTACACATACTGCAAAAAAAACGATACATACTGCAAATACAGTTGATAGCTGATTTTCGAAGAAAATTAGTATACGACTCGTTTCGTCAAAAATTCATAATTCTGTATACACATATTTACATATCGATCGATTTTATTATTGGAAAGCAGTGGCGGCTCGTGAGAATCAATGTGAGTGGGGCTAACCTGCAAAGACCTTGCTTATATTAGAAATTCTAAACAGTTAGAGAGTTAAACTAACAGCTAAGCAATACAATTCAGTAGCAGATGACATATTTTAGAACACTTCATCATTATATATAAATTTTGACTGGTTTAAACTGGATTATAATTATATCCCAATCTATCGTATAATATGAAGATTATATATGGATTTTTTTTTCTTATGATTAGGCTGTCTTAATTTCAAACATTTCTAATTGAATTAATAAATCAACTCCTAGGTTACCATATGTACTGCGCGTATTTAAAACATTATAAATAATATTCGCCTGAAGGAATATTTTATAAAAAAGTCACTAGAAAAAATAAAAATCATCGTTCATATAATTAATTAGTTTGGTTGCTTCTCTTATTGTAAGAACGTCTCAAGAATCCCATTGAATTAAATCAAAGCAATAAATTAGATGCCCCAGGCTTTCAAAAATAGATTGTACAATTCTGAGAATGCATATTATGAACGCTACGGGATAAAAAAGACAGAAGGGTCTTAAAAATTTACAAAATCCTCCCAAACGAAGCTCCGCCTGACAAAGTGCCCATACAATTTTTTCTTGCAACGTCACAACCTACACGGTACCATATATCATCAAAAAATTAAAGTGAAAAAATCTCAGGAACACGCCATCCGATTGTACTGAAGTTTTCAGGATACATTAGTGTATATGCAGAATAGTGTGAAGTCTCACCAAATATTAAAAATCTTTAACCCTTTGGCGCCGGCGACCATTTTAGTGATATTATAAAAATGTTGCTATAATTCTGTCAAAAAATAATTTTTGCAAAAATTAAGTTGAGTGAATGAATTTTGAACTTTTTTAAATGTGAATATGATAATCTTTTTGAAATGTTTAACCTTATATGTGCACTAGGCGCCTAAAGTGAGATTGGAAAAATTTGAACATTTTTGAATCGCGATAACTTTTGACCAAAGTTTCAGATCATTATAAAACTCAAAGCACGTGTTGACTTTATCTAGATATAGACTCGTGTAGTTTTTTATGAACTTGCTGGCAACCCCGTAGCTACGGCAGGCATTGAAAAAGAAAACTTTCAAACCATCGACTCTCCTGAAAATTTTTCGTCCTTTACAATGGAGACCAACTCATATAGAATCTCTTGCTTTGTTTATACAACCAAAATGAAATTTGTGAAATTTCACATCGGACAAGAACGGTAACCCTCCTCCAATTCAGCTATATTTTAAGCATCAGAAACTTCTGTTCACGAGAACTCACGACCCAATTATCAGATACATCTGAAATTCAGGAAATGTATTGGTATTAAGTAGAACCAGGTCTGATAGAAGCGATGTGGAAATGCGGGCATGTGCCAGTGGTGCCATCTTGAAATATTACAAAGAAAAAAACTACTTTTTGCCCTATGAATTCAGATTCTGTTACCAGATTTTCATGAAATTCACACAGTAGCTGAGCCTTTATTTTAAACCGTGTTTGATAAAAATTTGGTTGAAAAATTCGGTTAATACTGGCAGCTATGGTAATTTTGGTGTCTTGGGTTTTAAAAATTCGCACAGGAAAATAAAGCTTTTTGCCCTATAGCTTCCAGTGTAGTCATGAAATCAAAACGAATTTCATATGATAAGTGGAACTTATTATAGGCATTATCCAGAAAGAATCTGGTTAAAAAACCATGATAGAGCTGCCAGCTATTGTTGGTTTTGTATTTTTTGCAATATCTTTATTAAGCAATTTTATTGTAAAGTTTTCAAACGGGAATGATCTTGTAGTGACAATAAACAACAGATATTAAGTTTTCGAAAATTTGAAACCCTTTGCGGGTGGTGACCTTAAATTAGTATGTACCCTTGTAACTTCCAATGCCGTCATCCGATCGAAACGAAATTCTCTGGGTAGGTTGATTTTAATGTGAGGCAAGTCTGATATATTTTTGACTTTGATGCTAGTGAAAGGTTACCAGCGCGAGGCGGTTTTTGCTATTTTCGTATCAATAAATGCTTACATTACATTTACAATGAAAATAAATTACCAATGTTTAAATTTTCTTAATTTTAGAAATTTTTCAGTCCCAAACATCTCTCAATTTTTGATCCTAAGCATCTTTCTATCACTGTAACTTTTGACGAAATCATCGGATAAATTCAAGATTAATAGAGTAATTTGATTTTCACATGAGGCAGTTGTGGGAGACTTTGAGTTGCAGTGCTGGTAAAGTGTTGCAAGCACTGAGCATTTTCTTTGTTTATGTTATGTTATGTAACAGGTTGGAGGTTGTCTATACTGATTTATAGACAAAAAGGGATCCATGATCACAAATCAATAACCTTTATGAATTCTTCTACTGTTCATCGAACATTAGTATTTTTATCGGTTCAGGTGCGCTAGAGTTTTTTGGCGTTCAGCTCCGAGTTCGACGAAAAGTTCTCTGGTGAACCAGAATTCGTCAACTTGTGGCTCTTTTGTGGTATTTTCAACACATTCACCTATCGATACTGTTCGGTATCCTTTACTCTATACTCTCTAGGCTCAACTGTAGCTCAGGAGTCTTCCAATTTTCTCTGAAAGCTTTTACAATTTCAACAGACTCTTTGAGTACAAGAAGGCCATCTTTCATCGACCGTGACATATTTTTCTGCACCGTGGATGAAAATTGCCATTTTTTTCAATATATCCCGGCACTTTCGCATCTTTTCTTCTGGCGCCCTTTCTTCAGCAATATAGCTTTGGAGAAGAGCGTGCTGTCGTCGCTGGAGAAGCACCCACTAAAATGCAATGCCTGGTTATGTTTTTCTGGACCAAACACGGTTTCGCCCGCGGAGTTTCTTCATCCTCTTTACTTGTGATAACCGCACTGCCTGGCACAACAGAATTCAGGGCGCTAGGTGTTTCAGACAGTCCTTGTTCTATTCTTACGGAGCTTTTGCCTATGGGTGGTGTTTTTTGCACCTTTGGTCTTCCAATAAAAAGATTTACTTCCTTCGTCACTGGTGTGTTTCGGCCTATTTTGTTCACTTTATTGCTATTTATTTTATTGTTGATCATGCTTTCTAAAACATTATTTTCGCATTTAATGTATGTATAAAGTTTTAATAGTTTTGGTTAAAGAAAGCTTTCATACACCTAACATATATTATATTGATTAGCTTGAAGCATCATTACTCCGTAAATCACCAAATAAATAAATAAATATACAATGTAACAAGTGTTATCCATCTATCTCTACAGCAGAACTAACTAATCATCGAAAAACATGTATTTAGAGTTTTTCGTACTGCTACTGACAATTATTCTCTATTGGGACTATTCCTACCGTCGAAAAAAGATCGATTTATCTCGCCGGATACAAGGCCCACCCGTCTACCCAATTATCGGGAACACATTCTACTTCAAACAAAGGACTATAAATGGTATTGACTTGTCAATTGACTTTATTCGTGAATTATCGCCGTATTATCTTCTCCACTCATACTCGCAGATTCCGTTCAATTTATGGTTCAATTCATTCAACAATACGGTAAAATTGCACGTATTTGGGTAGTGACAAAACTAATTTTTGTAACAATTGATCCAAAAGTATTAGAGGCAATTCTAACTAGTACAAAATATATGCAGAAAAATACAATCTATACTTTCCTTAAAGCATGGCTTGGTAACGGTTTGCTGTTAAGCCATGGCAAAAAATGGTTTCAGCGACGAAAAATCATAACACCAACGTTTCATTTCAAAATTCTCGAGCAATTTGCGGAGATTTTCGATGAGCAAAGTGGCATTTTAATTGAACGGCTGCGAGTGAATATCGGCAAGGGAAGTTTTGATATAGCTCCGTTTATCACGTTATTTGCATTGGATGTGATTTCAGGTAAGATTTTAATTGGTAGACTTGTGTAGGGAGATTTGATGTTTGTTTTTGAAGAAACTGCTCTGGGAACCAAAGTACATGCTCAAACAGATCCTGATTGCAAATATGCTCGTGCGGTTCATGAGTAAGTATATCGGCATTTATCTCACTATTCTAAAATTCACATAATGACTTTTGACATTGTAGGATTACTAATATAATAATGGATCGAGTTATTAGACCACACTTAGGAATCGATCTCACTTTCAAACTTCTCGCGCCCCGCATGAAAAGTCGTCAGGATAAAGCTCTAAAGATTTTGCATGAGTTCACTGGAAACATCATCAACGAGCGACGAAAAATTTTGGCGGAAAACCAGCTTTTGACTGAAAATTCAATGGGTATTATCTTTAAATCAACTGTCCGATTGAAAATATTCAAATTCATTAGTATCGTTTTTAATATTCCTATACAGCCACAGATGAATTCGGTCGAAAAAAGAAAACTGCATTCCTGGATGTGCTCCTACAATCAACTATCGATGGAAAACCACTTTCGAATGCTGACATCCGGGAAGAAGTTGACACTTTCACATTCGAGGGCCATGACACTACAACAGCTGGAATTGCGTTCACTTTGTGGTGTTTATCGCGACACCCAGAAGTACAGTGCAAAGCTTTTAACGAGATTCGAAATGTTATTGGGGATGACAAATTTCGGCCAACCGAAATAAAAGATTTAAATGAACTCAAGTACTTGGAACTTGTGATTAAGGAAACAATGCGTTTGTACCCTCCCGTACCATTCATTGGCCGTAAACTTGACGAAGATCTTCATATGGGTAAAGAAAAACCAAAACTTACATGGTGCAATGTTTTTCAATTATCTGTTTTTTTTTTAAATACATTTCAGACGATTACACTCTTCCAAAAGGATCTGATCTAACAATCCCGTTATTTTATATGTTCATAGATCCTGAAATTTTCAAAGATCCCAAAAGATTCGATCCGGAACGTTTTTTGAATGCAGAAATATTTGAAAAATCTGATCCATTTTCTTATATTCCGTTCAGTGCTGGACCGAGGAATTGTATTGGACAGAAATTTGCAATGTTCGAAATGAAAAGTTCGATATCGAAGATTTTGAGGCATTATGAACTCCTGCCATTGGGACAAGAACCGAATTTAGTTATGAGTGTTGTAACGAGGTCAACCAATGGTGTCAATTTAGGTGTCCGGCCTAGATTATTCTTGTAATATGTTCATCCATAAAATCTATCAAAAATTATTTGTCAAATATATATATATATATATATATATATATATATATATATATATATATATATATATATATATATATATATATATATATATACATATATACATATATATCCTTAGAAAATATTTAAAAACTTCATCAATATGGATATTGTGAAAAATCACCCGAAAAGTATTCAGTTTTTCACTTTCAAAATAGATTTCTTTATATTAAGAGATCGTATTTAATCGTCATTTATTCGTTCCTTTGTATATTGTATTTGTATTTGTACATCTAATTAATTAAAATAAAGATATATATGTAGAGATGTGCTTAACTGCTCTTTTTACTGAGCAGTGATCGCAGAGAGCAGTTTGAACAAAGAGCAGTTTAGAGTAGCAGCTATTCAATCGCAATTGCGATTGCAGTTTCGTGCGTACGAAAAACCACTCGCTACTTTTATTGCTCATTACCAGTGTTTGCTCGTTACCTTCTCATCGCCTTCGATTCCTGCTTGATACAGCTATTTCTAGCCTCAGATTGCAATCGCATCGTATGCTTACAATGAGACTGTATTTTTCCGTGGTGATGGATGCTCATGTTTAGAACAGATGTAGTATGTTTGGAAATACGTTGCCTGCATTAATTCGGCACTTCCCAGCAGAAGAATGTTTTGCCAAGTGCTTGGTAAATCGTATAGTAGTTTTGTGGTTTTCAAAATGTCATACATTGGATGCAAGCAACGTAGTGAAATGTTATTATGCATGTACAGTATTATGCAGTATGTAATTTAATTTCGAAGATTTATTTTTCCTGGCTAATCTAAAACAATCGGTTTTCCACTTCGCCTCACCGAAGCATGAAGTTTGTCGAAAATTTTATTGAGAAATGATAACAAAATTTTTACGTGTATTAAACATGCACCCACTAGGGGGCCAATCTCTTCGGTAAGGCTGGACATGAGTCACAACCCCGGTAGGGTTGGAGTGCAGTCACGAGCATCGCCGCAGAAGCCAACTGGCGAACCAAGAAGGATCTCAACATTTTTAGTGCTACTTTCAGTTTTTCGGGCAGATTTGATTTTGACGTATCTTAGAAACTAGGCCGCTTTTTCCCAGATTTGTATGGAAATTTCGCCCGAAACAACTCAGAAAGGTCCCGAAATTCATGCTAGACAAAAAAAAAAATTTTTAGATTATGGACGTTTTCGACCAATTTCCCCTATCAAAAATTTTGTCGCCTATAATATATCAGTAATATACTCCCCAACCACTTTCAATCATCGAAAGCGCCATAAAGGCGGTTTTTGCCAAACTATGGCCAAAAAACCCCTTACTCCCCTACAAAAACCGAATTTTTTGTATCACAGCAATAGGTCTTGGCCCGTTATGTCCGAAACCACTCTAACCCGAAATTGGCCGATTTTGTCCGATTTCAGCAACTTTTGGCGTATCTTCGAAACTAGGCCGCTTTTTCCCAGATTTGTATGGAAATTTCGCCTGAAACAACTCAGAAAGGTCCTCAAATTGATGCTAGACCAAAAAAAAAATTTGGAAAAAATGGACGTTTTTGCCCAATTTCCCCTATCAAACATTTTTCAAACAAAGCAAAAGTTTTTCAGGAAAGTCGATGATTTGATGGATTTTTTTTCAGGAGCCTGCCGTAGCTACAAGGTTACCCGCACTATCTTGTAAATCCCATTCAATGTTTCTGTCAGAAGTTATGACAAATCGGAATTTGAAAAAAAATCCTAGCCTACTTGTAGGCACTTACCACCCACACATGGCTCAAAATCGCTTATTCTTTATCATAGGCAAGTATAAAACATAATAAGTTTACATTCCCAATACGTTTTTTTACCTACAATTTACAATGCTTGGAGATATAGGAGCACCTGAAAATTCACTTAAATGCCCACCGCCGCCAAAGGATTAAAGATATCTGAATTTTAGCAAATCATGGACCTACCCACTATATACATTTATGTCCTCTCCGGCCACTCCAGAGGCTATCTCCCTTCATTATTTCAGATATATATTTTATATATATATATATATATATATATATATATATATATATATATATATATATATATATATATATATAAATATATATATATATATATATATATATATATATATATATATATATATATATATATATATATATATATATATATATATTTAATACTAAATTTTCTTCGCAAATCAGTAAAAAGTTCATTTGGGTCTACGCACTGAAACTATAAATAATATAATAAAAAACTTAGTTTTCATTAATATAGAAGACGCACAAAATAAAATTATCAGTCTAGGCCCAGCATTTATCGAGTGCAGTTAGTGCGGTATACGACTTGTGTAGTTTATTGGTTACTTTTTACTCAGCTCTAGATCTGAGCTCTGATCTTTCCTTGATTTGCTATCTCCCCCAAAAGTCTTTTTCATTAATAAAAGTGAAAACTAGTGTGCAAAGTGTGGAAAAACGCAAACGGGGTAATTCCCCTAGTGAATTGCTCCTCCGGGATCGTTTAAAGTTCCCTAAAAACCACGCTGACTCGCTGATGGCAAATGCTACGTATTCAAACCGGTATACACCGCTAGCCAACCTAGAAAACACTGACGATGGAATACCTGGTAACAACAAAACAGTCTCCACCAAGGTGAGAATACCTCCAATAATTCTTCCGAACCTGGGAAAAGACTCAATTGCTGCGATGCTAAACTCTCTTGACATAAAAGCATACAATTTTCAGTTCACTTGTGTTGGACGTAAAGTAATTCTTACCAACATGGACTGCTACGAAAAGCTCCGCTCTCATCTAATAGCTAAAAAGGTGCAATTCTATACGTTTGCTGGAGCTGATCAGAGACCAATCAAATATGTTTTGAGTGGTTTTTATAAAACTGAATGTGCACAGCTAAAGAAACTTTTAGCCGAAGAGCACAATCTAGTATGTGAGGATATTAAAATCATACAAATCCCCACTGAAAGCTGTAGGTATAACGATGAAACGCTTTACCTCTGCTACTTTGCTAACGGGTCTATTAAATATTCAGACCTGATGAAGATCACATCAATTGATCATACGAAAGTCAGATGGAACTTTCAACGTAGGAAAGCCCAACATCCAACGCAGTGCCGCAACTGCCAAGCCTAGGTCACGGCACATCATTTTGCTACTTGCCTACCAAATGTTTGATTTGCGGGCAAGCACATAATAAAACAGATTGCCCGTCCAAAAATATAAGTGACATCAAATGCGCACTGTGCAATGGACCTCGCTTATCAAACAGTCGCATTTGTCCCAAACGAGACGACTATCTCCGCATACGTAGTCTGGCATCCAAGCGAAACGCAAAGAACATTACCAAATATCCAGACGTTAGGCATGAACAGCCTCCTAGCCGCAATTTCAAAAACTTTCCGACACTATCAGGCAACGATCCGGATACTACAAAAAACATCAACACCCAAGGCATGCCACTATCGTTCAGTGCAATTGCTCGCAGCGCTCCACTATACAAAACCGAGTGCTACAATACTAGTTCTAGGTCAGATAATGTAGGAAACTTGTTTTCTTCTTACAATCAGCTATTCTCAGCGTCAGAGCTCATAAGCTTAAGTCACGAGCTCATCACAAAGCTTTCTTGTTGCAAAACTAAAAATGATCAGTTCAATGTGATCGTAGATCTTGCAGTTAAATTTGTTTACAAATAAAGAAAACATTAGATGCATACTTTGGAATGCTCAGAGCATTCGAAATAAATCCATTCAAATTTCTATCGGAAAATAATATAGACGTATTCCTACTGTGCGAATCGTGGTTAAAAGAAGAAGATAAGCTAAGTAATCCCAGCTTTAATATTGTCAGGAACGATAGACAGAATGCAACTGGAGGTGGTGTTGCTATTTGCATTAAAAAAGGTATCAAGTTCAATCGTTTGAATAATCTAAATAGGAAAATTTTAGAAACGGTTGCGATTTACCTGGAGGATACAAATATAACTATTGTTGTGGTATACTTCAGTGACACCAAACTGAATGCTCACAGACTTTCATTGTCGAAAGACAAAATTAAAATGTGAATCAGCTTTAACTCTGAAACAATAATTTAACGCACGCCATCGCCATTGGAACTGCATTAGTTCCAACAAAGTGGGAAGCATTCTATTTGAGCTAGCGATGAGCAATAATGTACTTTTTCACATTCCCGATAGCCCTACGTGTTTTCCTCCCAGGGGAAACCCTTCTACAATCGACCTGATACTGAGTAAGGGAATTTTTTTCTTAACACAGCCAATAGTTGTTAACGACCTGTCCTCCATTCACTTACCGGTATTCTTTGAAATAAATGAACCCATCTCAATATCAACTCAATCAAATTATATATATTCTAAAACATCCTGGGATCTTTTTCGTAAATACCTGCACGAAAGTTTATCACTTGTTGATTGCGACTTATCCAAGACATGAAATCATGCTCAGATTGACGATAGAGTGTCTAATTGTGTCGCTGCTCTTATGTCAGCACGTAGCGCTGCCACTCCAAAAATTCAATACAAGTATCCCCAAACGAAATTCGATAGCTCAATAACAGCACTCATCAAGCATCGAAATAAAATTCACAGACAATGACAAAGAACTCGGTGCCAACACCTTAAAGCATACCTCAATGAGCTGAATAATCAGATCCGTTTTACTTTACTCGCTCTGCGTAATGATCGATGGAACAAACTAATGTCAACTCAGGAAACTGGTACTCGCAAACTGTGGCAACTTCATAAGCTATTAAAAACCAAATCGAGAACGGTCCCCCCATTGCAGCGCAATGATGGATCAATTGCCTATTCCGAGAAAGAAAAAGCGGATCTTATAGCCTCTAAATTCCATGAAGCACATACACTTACGCTACACTCTCAAAACTATGACTTTTCCGATATAGTTAGCAACGAAATCTCCAACCTGAATGTCCAACCATTTGATTTCCACCCAAATTCCTACTTAAACCTTCCGAAATTCGTTCTATCTTGAAAACCTTAAAATTAAAATCCTCCTCTGGTATTGACGGATTGCCCAATATTATACTCAAGAATCTTCCTAGAAAGGCAATTGTCATGCTTTGTTATATCTTCAACATCTGCCTAAAATACGGACACTTTCCTTCGGTCTGGAAAAATGCGTATGTTGTTCCAATATTAAAACCTGGTAAAAATCCTAAGCACCCTACGAGCTATCGCCCAATAAGCTTGTTGCCGTCATTAAGCAAATTATTTGAAAAAATTATACTCTCCAGAATCCAATCATCCATTGAGTTGACCGCAACAATACCTGATTTCCAATTCGGATTTCAACCCAAGCTTTCGACAACGCATCAACTGTGTAGAGTAGTGAAATATATACAAAATAACTTCAGTGACAAAATATCTACCGGCTTAGTTCCATTAGACATCGAGAAAGCATTTGACACTGTCTGGCACGACGGACTCATATACAAGCTTATAAAATCTTCTGTTCCTATTTACTTGTGCAAGATTATCCAATCCTCTCTCTCGGCCAGGACCTTCTCAGTCAAATCCAATGCCTTCTCCGATAAATACGTAATACCAGCCGGAGTTCCTCAGGGGTCAGTCTTAAACCCCACTCTCTGCAACGTTAGAAAAAACACCCCATTGCCACATCGCCATGTAGACAGACGACACTGCCATATTTGCTAGTGGGCACAGTCCAGGTATTAACTCCCTGCAACAACAGCTTTCAATTATTAATAATTTCTGCATCAAATGGAAAATAAAAACTAATTCGGACAAGACTCAGGCAATATACTTCATTAAAAAGCGAGCATTAAGACACTTGCCAACAAACTGCTGGTTTTTAAGTCTGCAATGCAGCCAATCATTTTCTATGGGTACCCTGTAAGGAGTAACTGTGCAGTATCACATATCAAAAGTCTACAGATATTACAAAACAAGTGTTTAAAAATTATTCTTAGCAAACCCTTTTATTACTCAACTAATCAGCTGCACGCTTCTGCAAAGCTCAAGAAAGTATTGGATATCTCTAAAAACTTGACCCAAAAATTTCTCAACAAATGTGCAACATCCAATAGTCCTCTGGTTGCATCTGTCATCGTTAATTTGTAACTACAATTACTGTATACGCAGTTGGCTTAAGTCATGAATCTTAGTTTTTAAATCTTATTTAATTTAGGTTAAGCTCAACATTAGGTTTTAAGCTTGTTTTTCCTATATTACTATACTATGCTCATCGCAAGAAAACTTACTGGAAAAAAAATCTAATTTAAAACCAAAATTGAGATGTAAAGACTTTGTCTAAACACTAACCTTAAGATATTGTACCACACAACACATAAACTAGTTCAATAAAGTTTTTATTATTATTATTATTATTATTATTATTATCAAAATAAAATTATTAAGAAAGAGAGTAGGTTCTTAGCGAATCCACTCAAAATTTTCACGAAATTAATACGGGTTGTAGATTATTTTCAGGGAAAACTGATGTTTTACATATCTAAAAAATAAAATAAATAGTTGATCTGCTTAAAAAGGAAGCATAATAAAAGCATTTAATAAATATGATGAACAAAAGGATATGTTTAGGGGAAGTATGTTATACAGTGGCACCCAAACATTGCTTAGTCTCTTGCTTCCAATAATTCCTCTTATCTGTTTTCAACTCTTATCGGTTCTTTTTACTAATTTTCGAAGAGTTGCCAGCTATGGTGATCTTTGTTTCCTAAATCCTGCATATTTGCTCAGCAAAATTAAACTTTTTCCCTATAACTTCCCGTCCAGTGTAGAAATCAAAACGAAGTTCATGCAGTAAATGGATTTTAATGTGAACCAAACGTCGTAGGAATTTCATACATAAATCATGAAAGGGCTGCCAGCTATGACCATATTCGTAATTTTGTGGAGTTTCTTTATTGAGCGATTATGTCATTAGATTTGCAATTAGGAATGATCCTGCAATGAAAATTAACGCTTTAAAAATTTGAAAAGTTTTGAGGGTGGTAGCCCTAAAATTCTTTTCACCCGTATAACTTCCAGCGCAGTGATTCAATCGAAACGAAATTTACTGGTTGGGTTTAAATTAACGTGAAGCAGATTTGCTGCTGATACAGGGTAACCAGCATTAGCTATTTTCGGAAATATTGTACCAACAGATGCTTCAAATAACATACTCATATGCAAAGTATTTGCAATAAAAATAAGAAACCAATTAGTAAATTTTCCGAGTTTTGAACACTTTTCGGATGGCAGCCTCAAAGAACGTTTAACCGCTGAAACTTTCGATGAAATCCTGCGATGAGAACGAAATTCAAAGGGTAAGTTGATTTTAGTATGAGCTTGTTGTAGTAAACTTATTAGGTCTGTTCGCGTACTTCAGCAAACTGCAGCAGTTACAGAATTTGGGAGCTGGCTTCTTTTCGCTGCAAAATTTGGCTTGCAGGAAGAGTACAAAAACGACTTTCTGCGAATCTATTTTAATATATTATAATAGATTCAGGTGCGCGAACAGACCTATTACTGCTTCGTTGGGAAAGTGTTGCCAGGACTGAACATTTTCATCATTTGTGTTATAGTTGAGTTTTGTTGCTTTGGATAAGGAATGGTTGATATGATTCTACAAAAAAGTGAATTACGTCTTTCCACATTTTTTTGTCACTCAAAGACAATTTCTTCGAAAATTAGTTTTTTAGCGGTTCAGGTGCGCTAGAGTTTTTTTTTTTGTATTTCAAACCAAGTTTGATACGCAATAGCTTCGTTCCTATGTAAACTTTAATTACTAGGTAAAACCCTATAAGGAACATTCATTAAACTCAACATGAAAGGCGGCAGAAGACATTGATTGAAATGTTTTTAGCCAAAATCGGTTTACCCCAAAACGTTTCAAAATTCGTTTTCTCCGTATTATTTAAATATCTTAACTAAGAGCTGATTATTCTCATAAAAAACATGTTCAGCAGCCGCTTAACTAATTAAAATACTACGCACACTTTTAATGCAAATCGAAACTCATTGATTCGCTATTGACGTGAATTACATTATATCAATAGTAATAAATTTGTATTTGCACCATAAAAGTTGCCCTATAATTTTACAATATTTCACGCCGCCCTTGTCATACAAACACATTGCGACCTCTCGCTCACACAACTATACCAGAGGTCGGAAATTGCTTCATTTCTCTCAGCCCATTTCGTATCCATTCTTCTCATATCTATGCGTTTCCCAATTGCTAAATTCCCATACAGTCAACATCCCAGAGATCATATATCGATCGAAAAATTGTTGCCTACGAATGTTTGCTGTCTGCGCTATGCCCGGTCACGTGGAACTCATTGTAAAATTATGATAATCATCTGCTAATTAAATTCGTATTTAAGTGATATCAAATCCAGAAATAAATATAGATGAAAACAATCACTTGTTGGCTACGGGTGTTTTATTGCTATTAATTTATCTCGACGAATAGTTTAGTTACGGTACATTGCACCGGGAACTAATTAGAAGAAAAGTCCCAGGCAGACGATCATCGGTACAGCACCGTGATTGTATTTCCTTTATTCTTCTGGAACTAAACATATAGCATAAATTCAAAAACTGCGTGTCGTACTGGCACATTTAAGATGCAATTCACGTTTGCATTCCATGCATGCGATTGTATTAAACTTTGTGCACTTTTTGGGCATTGCTTGCAAACAGATGATGCAGAAGTCCTCTTCTGGTTCAGATGATGTTGAAGGCGGTTCTTTCTTCTGAAGTTTTTTGACCGGTGTTGATATTTTAATTGATTTTTTTGGCTGGTGTGAAAGGCAATTGCCGGATCATTTTCACTCGAAGTCGATGCTTATTAAAAATCTTTCACAGTGAAAATATAAGGATTTATTGGGAAGATTCCAGTTGCTCAAAAACCGGATTTGATATTTCTGGCAATCAATGCCAAATGCAAGCATTTGCCAACAATTTCTGGAATATGTTGGATTTCTAAAAGCTTACCAGCATGATTCATAGTCCAAGCATTACATTGAGCCATATACAAGGTTTTCAAAGAACGAAACACGCCGACGTCCAACGGCTGCATTCTGTGGCTAGAATGTGGCGGAAGAGAGAGCAGAACGTATCAGTGGATGCAATACAAGAAAAACATTTATTCCAAATGGTTGACGATGGGTTGAAATCACCAAAAATAATGAGAGGAGAGTTAGGAAAGTGTGTAATGCTGAAATTAGACAGTTCCTAAAAAACACTCCTATACACATACCGATGCGTTACACGGTATTTAGGCTGAGAAAAGCAGCAAGGAATAAGTTAAACATAGAGCTCCAAAAAATGTTGTTACCTTTTATAGGTTATTATATGACGTTTGTAGGTGATTATGTGTTATATATTGTTAAGATTAAAAGATTTAAACTGTTCGGGTGACAGCCGCGGTTACCATTACGCAAAAGTGTGCCAGCTTGCATTGGGCAATATGAAACATACAAATATTCACATTATTACTTTAATACATCTAACCACGGAAATCGTATACATCCGGCGTCGCCACGGGGATGAATGACCATTCAAATGCGTGCCCTGCGCATAGGCGCGCCGTAGGGGATACGGCGGTACTCCTCCAGACCCTAGGTTGGCCCCTCCCAGAAAAATAAATATTTCCGACAGCAGACACTTAAGTTTTCGCCTCTTTGGTTTTTCTGGTTACAGCAAGAGTTGTGTAGTGCAGTAGTGTAAGCCTATACCAAAGCATACACACTACTTATAACATAG
Source organism: Nemotelus pantherinus (assembly GCA_963978885.1). Lineage (NCBI taxonomy): Eukaryota > Metazoa > Arthropoda > Insecta > Diptera > Stratiomyidae > Nemotelus > Nemotelus pantherinus. The sequence continues at coordinate 160,918,869 of OZ022263.1, forward strand.
AGACTGTGCTATTTGCGGAATTCATTACGATGATATGGGACTTATCTCGAGAAATGGACGGCAATATTTAGTTTTGACAAGTTATACGTTAAGAAAAATATGAAAAGTGCCTCGCCAATCAAGCTTTTTCTATTAAGATTATCTGTTCATTCTTACCAGGCAATATACAGTTATTTATATAAAAACACTTTTATAAACTAGCGTTTTATGCAACTATGCCTGTTATTCACAAAACATAGTCTGAGTATTAAAATGGTAGGCAACAAGGTAATTAACGTAGAATACAATTTTCGAAGTCATTTGGAGAATAAAAATTGCATCCCTGCCACTTTTATGCTATCTATTCAAGACAATGTTGTTTATTGCGAGCAATTTTTGCTGCGTTTACTCTTTCTTGATGGGATCATATGGGATGGGATTATAATTAGCACATTCATACCATTCGACTTTTGCGTATAATAAAGTGTACTTATTAGGTTTGAGTCAAAAAGTCCATACCGAATAGCTTGGAAAGTCCAATATTGCTGCTATAAACCTTTTGACACCACTACAACAAAGACTGTACCAAATTTGCATCCCGTTCAAATAACTTACCCTATAATTTTGGTTTTGATCCATTGAAAGCTTTGGAAGTTAGAAAAAAAAGGGTGTTTGGGGTTACCTTCCGCGAATGTGTCAAAATTGTTAAAATTGAATAATGTTCGGCTTATTTTAACTACGAAATCATTATTATTTGAAAATTTAATAGTACCGATTTCCAAGACAAAAATGAATCAAATCATTGATGCTGGCAGTGCGGACTATCATTACAACCAAAACTCTGACCTACTTGGTTTACACTTAGGTGAAATGAATCAGATGAATTTCATTATAATTTGATAATTATACCAGCAGTTAAAAGGCATAGCACTTCAATTTCACCGAGCGTTTTTTCATGGTGACACAACCGCCACATGGTTCCTATCATATTCATTAAACTTTTGTCAGACATGTATCTACTCAAGACCAATATATCCTGTGAATTTTATCCGGTCGCGGGATACCGTAAACGCAAGTTCCAGGTGCTAAAAATATAAATAATTCGGCGAAGGGTTATGATTTTTGTGCGATTGGGAATTTTACAAGTTTAGATTTGACTGTATAAATATTGTATCAAATTCATCAACCATTTGCATGTTATTCAAAAAACCGAAAAAAATACCAGAGTGTCAATGATGTGAAAGATTTGAGTTTACGTACTTATGGTAGCTACAAGGTTGCCCAGACATTATTTAAATACGACAGAAACTTTTTTCTTACGCCCATTGACGAGTCTTGTAAATTTCGTGATGATCTGATGACTCGGTGTGAAGTTATCACAATGCGAAATTTTCCATAGAATTTCCATTGTTGCCAAAAAATACGACAAAATAACAGCTCGGCCAAACTTCGCGATCCGGATGAATTATCCGGATAGTTAAATTCATGCTCAATGTGTTCAAGGACATATTGTATACAATAATAAAAACTCTACAATAATAAAACTCTAATAGTACTTGGAAGACAGTAAGTGATATGGTGCTTGAACAGTCTTGGAATATTAAGATGAAAAACCCTGCAGCCACATTTGTACACTGTCTAGCTCATAAAATTATCCTTGTTGTGATGGACACATTTTTCACAATCGATACGTGTACATTCTTTTTCAATGCCATCGAATCCCTTTACCTACACTTTTCGAAGCCATCACAACACCAATTGTTGAAGCAGGTTGAAAAGGCAGTTGGTCTAAATACAAGGCGTGAAATGAGAAGTTTAAGCTCGACTCGTTAGTCAATGAGATTTCATAATTGAGATATTTGATGAGATTTCATCAAATATGTGATCGGTAGCTATGGGACTATAAAAGAGGCTTTAGAAAAAGAAATGAATGAAGGAAAACACAACGACTCTGTTTATGCATTGGGGATCTTTCACTCAATCAGTAATCGTAAGTTTGTAGCAAATCTTTTCATCTTTCATTATGTTATTTCTGCAACGAACATGTTAAGCACATATTTCCAAACTAAAAATGCAACTCTTTGGGATGGGATGGATATTGTGAACATTACTAAGTAAGCAAGAAAACTTTTATGTAGTTTGGGAAAAAATTAAATAATTCACATCTAGTCTCGGACACGCAGTTAGGGCTACAAAGATATCCCTGCAAACCAAATGGCTCGAAAAAAGTAAGTTGCAGCACTCTTCATCTTGCCAAATTATTTATGCTTTTTCTAGGTTTTGTAGGTAACAAAAATTTGAAGCAAGAGATCAATTTCTTCCTTGTAAGCTTAATATATTCCATTTACTTCAAAGGTATTTTGAAAGTAAGCTTTCTTCTTCTTCAAGTACAAATTGAAATATATTTAGCTTCTAAACGAAAAAAATTGTCTTATATTTCTAATTATTTCCTTTCATTCATTTTATTTCACTCATTTTAATTCATACAAGCGTTCATTTCTTAGCGGTCATAGATAGTTCATGTGTAGTTCATACCTACCGTTCACATTATAGTAGCTTAACTGGTATGGTACAATGGTAGTAGCTCATACGTATTCACAGACACGAAGTTTATTTGATAATGCATTATGCATTAGGATATAACAAAGAATAAATTAAAAAACATATAATGTATAAGTAAATTATATAACTTGTATGAACAGTACGTGTACCTCACAGAAGACAAAATCATCGCATGTTTTGAACCTTTCGGTCCTTGGCCCCTGCCACATTTTGGGCCACGGCACGCCTATGGCCTTGCGGTCGTGGATTTGTAGCCAAGGCCGCCTTAAATAAGCGCGTCAAACGGATTCACGAGAGAATGATCTACAAGAGTGCGGAAACAGGCTGTGGTTTCGCGTGCAAAGCGCTGTGCACCCTAAACCGATTGGACTCTAAGGTGCATGACATTCAACTGGCGAAAGTTAACCTATTTTTTCTCTCTGAGGTGGACCAGGCAACGAAATAGGCCATTTCTTGGGTCAAAGATATCAAACGACAGGGCCACCGTGAAAAATTTGGAGACTAACAAAAGGAATTGTGCCAATAACGAATAAGAACGCCAGTACGTTGGTTCCACAAAGATCAGAGTAGACTCAAGCATAGGTCTTAAAAAAAGGGCCCTGCGGTGGAATCATTCGGGACCGGTTTCATTTGGATTGAGATAAAGCGGTCACATAGTTAATAACTTGACGTGAAAAAAACGTATAAATACCAAAGATTGCACAAATATGTATAGTAACTTTCCCATTAATGGTATCATGGCAAACGATTTTGTTTCATATAACTATAAATAATAATTTATACACATATATGTAGCTCTAAAGTACTGTATATAGTATTTGCCAATTACACCGCGGAGCTCTTAACGGTATCAAAAGATTGCGATTTGTAGCAAATTAAGATGAAATTGTGATAGAAATTGTGCGGGCAATTTCCGGTGCCGAAGTGAGTGGCGCCCCGCTCGCCTTCTCTCTCGAGAGCAAAGGCCACAAGGATATGCCCTTATTGATCCCAGTTGAAAGAAAAGCGTAAGAACGTTTTTTCATTTGAAATGATAACAATTTGAGCAAAGATTACAGTTTAGAATTTGTTAACAGTTAAAAGAACTCCTCCACCAATTGTTTTACATGATACAGAAAGATCACGATCAGATCAGAAAGATAGTGCAGAGGAAATATTTCATTGTTTAAGATGCTATCGTTGAGCCAAGTTTCAGTTCAGTAAATAATATCATCCGGTGATGCTATGGAAGATAATTAGTTTCGCTCCAACTTGGATCTAAGTCCACAAACATTCTGCTAATACAAACGAAAGCTACGATAATTATTTGAGGGATTAGAGTCTAATGGCGTGGAAGTGAAGCATGAATTGGACGAAAATGTTGCCGCTAATTTAGTTTTTCGAAAGTTTTAACCAAACATATTTAACAGATTACCAACTACGCGCAATTCATTCTTGAGTGTAAGTTTAAGCGAAGCCACGAAGTAATCTTGTGTCCTTCGTCATTTTCTTGCGAAGTGCGTTCAATACACTTTTTCATACCTTCTTCTGTTATTTCGGAAGCAAAGTGAGAAAAAAATTTGAAGTTGCAACGAAGACTCATTACTTTAAGATCGATATCCGTGAATGCATTTTAAGCAACTTTAGTTTTTAATGAATGTTTATCTTTATAATTTCCATCATTTCCTACATTTTTTTATTCCAAATAATATTAAATAGCAAACTGCATTTTTTTTCTATTGTTTCATCATAAATTGTTTTTAAACTTTGCTCACAAACGTAATTTAACAATTTCATTTATTTTTACTAATATACGGTTTGCTTCGGCACATTCTGCTTTTCAAACCTGTTTTCTTTTTTACATTTCGAATCATTTGAGTAGAGAGTTTCTTTTCAACTCGTTCTTTCACCTTAATTCGTAAAACTGGGTCACTTAATTTAGGGTTTTTCATTATTTTTCTGATAATCCACTCTTTTTCACGCTCAGATAAGATTTCAGGCCTTTCTGACCGATGCTTTGCTTCAAACAATTTGGTTGATTTATATTTTGTTATTACATTTCTCACTGTATATCTTGGTTTTCCCATTAGTATTTCAATCTCAGAATACGCCATTCATGTTTTTCAACGTCGCTAAATACATTCACGTATATTTGCACCTACCGATTTCCTTTTCACACTCATTTTTAACAACACCCTCAATAAATATACTTTTAAACAACATTTTTCAAGCTAGACTGAATAGAAATATCACATTTTCATGATTTTAAGTACATTTAACAGTTATTTTCCCAGGAATTACAAATAATTTTAGATAATACTGCGGTCTGCCTTAACTTTTTTTACGCTATTTTGGTATTTCACCGAAAAATGTTGCATTAATGTTGTGAAATTTGCTTCGTTCATGGTTTTTTTTTATATTATTCTTAAAGCAAACATGCAAAACTTTTAATTAATTATTATTCAAGTGGCATTAAAAATAAGTGTTTTGTTCTTACTAAGTGTTCGTATATAAGTATTATCAAAACAAATACAAGTATTATTAACAAATATAAGTATTATCAAAACAACTATTTCGTGCATATTTAAGTTTTATGAAACCCCTACACCCGTAGGAGGTTTGTCGTGAGATCACTTTTTTCAAAACATTCAGATTTACATGAAGGTCACGTTTGTGCAATATTTCCATTTGAAATTGTATATATTATGATCGGATGTGCTTTCTAGTCAAAACTGAATTACTTGTTGTCGTTCTTGCTAGGAAGGAAAATGCTTTTTGCATGAATATTGATTTTTGTGCTAATCCAAATAATGCAAGAGCAATAATATTGTTTCTTGATTAGCCACCTTGTTCAACGTATTTTCTATTAACATAAAAAGGTTAACTATAGTATAAGCAATACCATTAAGAAAAGTTAATTTGCAGACAAACACAGCCATCAAATCTTAAATTCCCTTAAATTCCCTAAAAATGATATATTTGAAATCAAACTGAATATGGTTTAAAACTACGAATTAAATTTTCACGACCAAAACACTTGTTAATTAAATTTTAATCAATCGGCTTGCCTACCAACGTAACATAAAACATCTACACCAGTGGCGTGGCGTTCATGGAAGCAAGCGAAGAATTGCTTCCCTTACATTTGGCTGATATATATTTTAAATTCATTTATTTAAAAATCGTGAAAAAAATTGTGTTTAAACATTTTCTAAATAAATTTTCCAAAAACGAATACTGAACATCTCACGCGGCTAAGGTGGTAACACCACCGAATGAAAATAATGAGAGAACAACACGCATGCAAACAACGATAAAATTGAATCTAAGAGCGTTAATTTCACTCCATGTAGACTGCATTGTGATGTCATTCGAAAAAAATGTGCTTGTACTAGCTATTTGGAAGCAATGAGTAAATTACTTGTTAGGGGAAATTCTCGTCTCAAGAGAGAAACTGAGAGAGAAGCCGCGTACGTATGATTGCAGTGGAACTTATTACCACGTTCCTCATACGCGTATCATTGCAATCATTGTAATTTGCTTGTGCGTATTTTTTTATGAATGAGAATGTTTGCTGTAGTGCGTACACCCTATGTGAATTTTTGAATGAATTTAAACTACGGGATGTGGCAAGGGCTGCCAGAGACTGCTGATTCGACGAGCTGTCATCATTTCGCTGTGCTTGAATTTAGTTTGGTAGTGATATTTTTGTTACATTTTATATATAAATTTGGTAAAGGTATATTTAATTGGTGAAGGTATTTTGAATTGGTGAAGGTATTTATTTCACTAACAGTTTACAGTATTGTTGAAATTGAATTGATTTGAATTGTTTAGAATTGAGTGCGTAGAACTATTTTCTGCAATCGCATGAATTTTTGTTTTATGCTCAAAATAGTGAGAATGCAATTAAAAGGTGAATGCATTTATTTGTTTCGTAAAAAGCATGGATCAAAATTGCATAATTAGTGACTTTTTCGATTTCCTTTTGGATCTCAATCTTGTGCGGACAAAAAGGACATTATTGAAAAAGATCGACGGAACCCAAATTTGGAAATTATCTCTATAACGAAGATATACACTCGGCATTTTACTTGTGAAAACTGTTTGACTCGATTTCACTAAAAAACTGAACTCATTGTGCTTTACTCTAATGCCACTTTACAGGGAAAATCTTTTCAAGATTTTTTTGAATATTCTACCAACAATAATTCAGAAAATAGTTTAAAACCATTTTATAAATTAGTTTGTTTAGTTCTAAAATTACAAGTAACGAGTGCACGAGAGAGCATAACAAGAGCTCTGCAGAGCGCAGTTTTTCTTGTTTAAAAAGGATTAAAACTTATCTCAGGAATAGTACAGGTGAACAGTGACTAAGTAACTTGGCATTAATGTCCACTGAAAAGGTTTTTTTTTGCAAGCAAAGTTTTTACCAAGACGTCATAGATGAATTGCGTTAAATTTAAAATATAAGTATACATGATTTTTCTCCTCAATTTCGATTTATAAATTTTTTTTCTAAACTATCACTTCATTTATTTTATATTTGCTAACTGTTATAATATAAAAATATATGCTTTTCGTCATGGGAATATTATTGTACTGCTATTTTTATAAGTACTAGAATATTGAAATTTTCTTTATGCGTGAAGGACTATAAACATTTAATTTGCATAATCACTGCTATTATTATTGTTGCAGTAGTTATATTTGAAAATGCTTTATTTACATAGCTTGTTGTTGCAGCTTCGCTAATTTATATGTTTGCCAATATATAATTTTTGCAACTATCTATTTAAAGAGAAAATAATTATATATTGGTAGCATGGGAATTAAAATACTGATAATACTGATATGTACTCTGACGTCCACGCTCGTAATTAGTTTTTATATAAGCAATGTTAAAAATGGCTAACAAGAGGGGTTCTATTAATACGTAACAAATTTGAAGCCAAAGTCTAATTGCTTGCCTATGTTAAACTATGACGCCACGCCACTGATCTACATATGAAATATATACAAACGTCGCGTATAGATCATTTAGCATCATAATCTGCACGTAGCATTCCTAAATAGTAGCCCAAGTTAACTTTCAAAGTTTGCTTGTGCTACTTCAAAGCGTTCATTCACACCGGTTTTAATCGTTCGAACAATTTTCTCAATTTTCTTTACCTAAGTGGCGTCAATTTATATGTTTTATCAAACTTAATCACCCTACACGCTATCAAGCTTTTCCCGCCTATGAACAAAAGCAATCAATAAAAATGGCCGTCGGGCGGTTTGACACATGTTTTATTTTCGTGTTTTCATCAATTAAAAGTGTAAATGTTTAGATTGGTCAATAAACAGTTCAAAAGTAAAAAGTGTTTTGCACTAATTGCACAAAGGATTTTGCCCTAGAATGTGCAATGTGAGTACAAATTCGATTCGAACCAATGCATGTCTTTTTACCGGATTTAGCATAGAAAGCCTTCGACTCGTGGAAAGAAATGGTTCCAGAATATTTTTATTGCTACTGACTCATCAAACTCACATCTCCCTTCATCTCATTCTACTCCTACAGCTTTTATCAGCCACTTAGAAATTACACGTGGTGAAATACGGAAAGCTATTTCAGAACTCGACTGCAACAAAGGTCCAGGGCCAGATCTTATTCCTCCAACTTTCTTGCGCAAATGTGTAGAGCAGCTTATAATTCCCTTTCATATTTTTTTCAACAGATCCCTTTTGTCTGGAGTTTTCCCATCCTGTTGGAAACTTTCATATGTCACACCCATCTTCAAAAATGGTGATAGATGCTGTATCGGAAATTATACAGGTATTGCCATCTTATCGTCTATTCCGAAACTTTTTGAAAAGATTGTCTACGATAAACTTTCTCCACTTGTTGACTCCCGTCTGAACGAGCAACAACATGATTTTAGAAAAGGTCGCTCAACTACCACAAATTTGACAGTCCTAATCTCAGACGTCCTGTGTAAAATGGAGAAAGGATACCAACTTGACGCAGTCTATACAGTTTTTGACACTGTTGACCACCCTACCTTAATTCTAAAGCTACTGAAATTCGGACTTGGTGGATCTTTGCTTCGCTGGCTGACTTCTTACCTTGGAAATCGAACTCAGTTGGTAAAATTTCAAGGACTTTTATCGAAAAATATTTCTGCTACCTCTGGTGTACCACAAGGTAGCCATCTAGCCCGATTTCCATGTATGTGTGCGCAGACTGTGTACGTGCACGGAAGCTCCTCATGAGCTTTGATTTGTGAATACCGGTTTTGTACGAAGCGTTTATATGTGTGTGTGCCGGATAAAATTGTATGGCTACACGAAGATCGGATTAAAACCGGTTTGAAATCCCGATTTCGTGTAACCATGCAAATTTGAGCGGCGATCTGGTTTACAAACACATAGATTGTGATTTGTTTTCAATAGGGCGTGTCCAAAAGGGAAATTTCTAACATCGTGGCTTCTAGCGGCCGCTTTTCACTTCGTCGAACAGTTTGGTGGCCATCCACCAAACAACATGCATCGGAATGCAAATGCAATGTCATTCCGAAAATGCCTCTGAGCGGATAGCACGTGCAGGTGCAGGTGAAGAAATTCTGCTGCTGATGAATACTTCACGTGTAGGATATATCTTTTTGTATGAGCCAATCAAATTGTTTCGCAATTTTCCACAATTTAAAATTCTGTAGACTATTTAGATTGCTGAACGAGATCTTAAACTCCCTATGAATTTTCTTATAAGAAACGGAGCATGACCACGGTTCAACGGCATTCTGAAAATAATAATTTGTCAAAATATTGGCAGGCATACCATATTGCCTACCATTTATGGCATGCCATCAAATATGGCATACCATAGGCCGCCTCCATTAGCAATTTTAAATGTTATGCCATGGGAAATCGCTAATGGAGGTGGCCTGTAGTAATGAATTAATGGGTTAGAAAACATGCAGTTTTAGCGAGTATATATCACCTATACACTTTTATGAATTATTAGCGATAGTTTTAACGATTTCAAATACATAAGCTTTTGCGATTTGAAAATGAGCTAAAATTATTTACGCATGGTAGAGTAAATTTGAAGGACTAAAAGAATGAAGCAATATAGGCTGCTAAAGTTGAACATAAAACGTCGTAACATTAGAACATTTTTCAGCACAGACAAATTGTTCGACATACCGCGACCAGCAAACTAGGGAAAAAATCTTGGTAATGGGCCATAGGGTACATACACATGGCATGCATTATTATTATTTGTCGCTAATCGTAAGGAAAATTATTGTTGCTGATATATTTGCGAACAGGCTCGGTTTCGTATAAGGGATATGTCTGTTGATTGTCGAGGAACTATCGTTTTTACGAAACGCTTTTTAAATTGCTTGCTGGGTACTTTATGCTGCCGTTAGCAGGGCTCGCACATCGTGGACAAAATTTGAAGTAGAAGTTGAAAATAAATTGAAGTAGATTTGAAATAGAAATAAATGAATTAGATGACCGATTGGGGTCACTTAATGTAAAGCATTAATTTATTTTTCATATAAACTAGGTAAACATAATTTTGACGATAACAGAAAAAATATTAAGTAAAACAACGTCAAAAACTCCAATTAAAAGTTATTTAAACAATACATTAAGGCATAATATAACTTTTATACAAAACATAATGATATTTGCAGTCTTGACCATTTTTTTCCCAAGCAGTATTATTTTTGAATTAAGCCTAGCGTTAGTGACTTGCAGTAAGTTGTTCGTTGCATTGAAACACCATTAGACTAGAAAAGTGTTGCTGTCGAAACTCGGTGCAGGAAAAAAAAATTTGAAAAAGAAAAACAAACTCTCTCTGATTCGATTTGAAGCGAATTTGGACTAGAATCCGAAGAAACTATGAAGTGAAGTAGCTATTATTTTCAAAATAGAAATGAAGTAAACCTTCTTCAAATTTAGTAAAGTGTAATCCCTGGGCGTGAGGACATGAACGATTTGCTATTATGGTTCTGTAAATTTATGAAAATGATTAGACTGTTGTTGTCGTTTGACAATAAAAACCGGTATGCACAATTTGAACGAAATCCAGAGCCACGACTTTTTTTCGTTGTCCGCTTCACGTGAAATGCCCCTTATTTTAAATTAGTAAAATGTGCTGTCTTAGTTCCTCTAAATATATTTTCTCTCATAAATATAATTAGAAATTAAATCAAACACTCGCTCTGCCCTGATTCCCATAAACTTTCTTTCAAAATTTTGGTCATTTTTGCGTCAGTAATACTCGAAAATTGGGGTGGCAAACCTAATACTGGTATGATCGACCTTAATTTTTTTTAATTTATGCGCGATCGACTTCGAAAAATGGGTTAAATTAAAAACAAATAAAAATTAAATTAAGGTCTTTATTGATATTAATATATTAAATACATTGTATTACTACTTTGTGCAATGTACTTTATTTATAAATATTTTGGATTAATTTTTGATGTATATGAGTGACACTCCATTTCATCAAAAAGTATTGTAGAGCTAGGCTTGTAAGCACTGAAGCACAATCAAATAGATGCCGTTAAGTGGTCATTAGTCAGAGAACTCCTAAGTTGCGATTCGATTATTTTCATTTGAGAAAACGTTGCTTCACATGGATAAAAATGCAAATATCCTCATTGCCACCAATCTCAATAATGGATATTTTTTATGGGAATAAAATAAAAAAATAATTTTCATTTGCGCGTGCTATGGTTAAAATTTTTAACTTTAGACTCGATGAATTCAATTGTAAAGTATGAGCTAGATTTGATGAAATATCCTCGTTATCGAATTCTCTAAAAGGAAATGAAATAAATTCAAAGATCGGTTGAAGGTTATTGAGATTTGCAAATCGTGTCTCGAATTCTTCTTTAAAATTTTCCAGTTCAGGACAAAACATTTCAATATTACATTCACCAGTAGGTTAGGTTAGGTTGTACCAGTTGGCGAAAGGCCAAACATGGACCTTTTGGTACATAGTGCTACCAGATAAATGGGGCAGGAGAAAAAAAATCAGTCCAAGCGGCCATCGAAGGCCCCGGACTCTTTCGCGAACTGAAGAATGTCTTTCAGCTAGATTCACCAGTAAGTTTAATATGTTTTTCAAAATATGGAAAATATTTAAAAAATTTGCATATTTGATAGTGAAGCAAAATGTTTTAATTTTACTTAAAAAACATTTACCGAACTCAACAAGTCAACAATGTTTTCCTTTTCCTTGTAATTGTAAATTTAGCAAGTTGTACCGGCCCATAAAATCCCTAAGAAATGCTAATATCTTTACCCATACTGGATTTTCCAATTGTTCATGTTTTTCCCCCAATGTGTCCAAAAATGCAATAATTTCAGGCAAAAGATTTAGAAATCTTTGCACAAATCTTCCTGAGCTAAGCCATCTAACTGTTTTCGATTTCACGTTAAATTTTCATGCAAATTTTGACGTGAAATTTATTTCGGCGAAAATTTAGCTTGAAAATAAGCAAGAGTTGTACTCACTTTTAAGCGTGTTGCTTGGAACATGCATTCGCTTTGAAAATACAAATAGCTTTGGCACATGTCTCCAATCATTTCACGCCAATTTAGTAGGTGCAGCTCATTTTTTAGGCTAGTACTGAGTTAATCGTGAAGCTAAATTTTGACATGTCTCCATTATCTGGTCATTCTTTCGAGCAAAAATTTTGAAAATGCAGAAAAGCGGGGACACTTATCATTTCTGACGGATAAGATGTCAATAATTTTAATTTTTGAACGATTTTATTATTGAAAAGATATTTACATAATTCAATTTTAAAAATTCACACACCAAATGTCATTATTTAGCTCGAAAGAATGAGCTACACAAACTACATTGGCGTGAAAAGATTTTAATTTTAATTTTATTTTATCTAAAATTGAAATTAACCTTTCTTGCGCTGTGTGTGACAATTTACTATCTCGGTAGCAGGGAGACGAATGCAAATGCAGGCAAGGTGTATAGAACAGAGAGATTTAAGGAAATGAAACAACCGTATACGTATACGAGATTTAGTGAAGCAGTTTTACTAAAATGATATAAATCTATAAACTGCACTAATCGAGAGCATAGCTATCTCGGATTTGCCCGTTGGCTTCTCCGCCACCAAAGCTCTGGGAGCTTTTGTGTAAACTGAAACTGCGTGGACTGTCCGATTGGATCTATTAACCCAAGGCCCATTCCAAAATGTACTGAATAGATTGTCTACTAAATTTTTAGCTCACATTTTAAATTAACTTAGTAAATTATTAAAAATGTCTGTGATCGACTGACTGGAAACGCCCTTACGAAATCAGCACCAATCAGCAGAAGCCGCTAGGGGAAATCTTCTTCACGAACATGCACGCACGGTATGAACAGGATAAGTCAGAATCTGCCATATTGGAAATCTGACTACACGGGCGTGCTGACACGAAGCAAGCAGCGTTGGTCAGAAGCCGCCATGTCGGAAAGCTGCGTGCATGCACATGCTCGAACGAAGTGAACAGCAGTAGTCAGATGGCGCCATGATGAAAATCTACGTGTACGTACACAGTAAATACAATAACATGCAGAGAAAGCTCACGAATTTTGGTATATTCCCAATCCCGAATTGGGAACAGCTGTAAAATTGCTCATTGGTGCAATGGAAACAAACTCTCTCTCAACATTGCCAAGTGCCAAGTTATAAGTTTCTCCCGAAAATGCACCGTCTCACATAACACATACTTCCTCGGGAATAATTTGTTAGCTCGAGTTGGTAACGTTGTCGACCTTGGTGTTGTCTTGGATGACCGACTTTGCTTCACCTTGCATTTACAAGCACCGTGAAAACAAACAGCTAGGCTTCATCAAAAGACGTGCCAAGGAATTTCGTAACCTGTGGGTCACACGATCCTTATACATCTGACTAGTACGCCCCATTTTCGAATATGCTTTCATTTGCTGGAATCCGGCTTTTGAAACCCACAGTAGCAGACTCGAGTCCATACAAAAGCAATTCTTACTTTTCGCATTGAGGGAACTATACAGCCTTTACGATTTTAATACCCTTTCGCCTTATGAGTTTCGACTGGGTCATCTAAACTTATTAACAATTGCATCTAGAAGAAAGATGCTTTCAGCCTGCTTCACATTTGACGTCATTAGAGGCGTCATCAAAGTTGAATTCGTGAATAGCAAAATAGTAAGAAACACCAGGTCCTCTCGTTTACTTAAGGAATATCCACACTCCACATACTTACGCAGCTAATGAGCCGATAAATAGATGCTGCAGGATATTCAATAGCATAAGTAATCTGTATTCTCCAACAGTCTCAAAATTATCCTTCAAATCCTCCCTTTCCCAAGCCATCCGCAACCCTTTATCCTAAGCTATATGTTCAATGTTTTATTTATTTGTTATTTATTAATTTGTTATTGATTTATCTTGTTAATTATTTTATTTAATTTTTCGTTTTATTTCTATGTACTCGTAATTTCCAATTTTTTTTTTTACTGTTTAAGTTACTTGTACCTTGCTTGGTTGATAAATAAAATAAAATAAAACTGTGTGCAAGTAACATTTTGGACCTCCCCTTACAAAATAACATCAAATTTCATTCAGAAAATTTGATTAATTTGGAAATTTGTGCCCCATGTGACACATATTTTATTTTCGCCGCTATTCCAACTAATGCCTAGTACTATACTCTTCGCGAAACGAATTCAACGGTCAAATCCCGTACAAAAAGAGCTTTTCAATTCGTCAGTAAAGCTCTTTTGTATGGGATTTGACCGTTGAATTCGTTTCGCGAAGAGTATAGTACTAGGCATAACCCGTAAATCGACCATGTTGACAACAATAGAAATGTATGGAAATGTATGTTTACATAGAGAGTCTACAGCGCAGAAGGTTAGAGTGTGCGGCATTGAGGGGAAAGCTTTTTTGCAGAGAGTAAATTGCATATGTAGTAAAATTGCTTCATTCACGTACGTGTTCATGGATTATGATTGCATGTCCGTTCTTTATATCGTCGCTGTGAAATCAAACCGGCATATCTGCAAAATACACATTTTTCACTAGAGCGCTTTAAAGTTTTCGCATGTGGGCTATTTCCACGTGAATGCGAAGCGGCAAAACACCATTAGACGGGTTTTTATTCAACTTTACGATATGCCGGTGCGACATAAAAATAGAGGGGAAAATAAGGAATTTTTTGATACCAAAAACTCAAAAACTCAATTTTTGCAGATATGCCGGTTTGATTTCACAGCGACGATATGTCTATGGGGAAACGAATGCCATTACCCGGTCACGTGTTTCCGATATAATACAATTTTGCTTATATGACAATTCTAGCTTAAGACTAGTAATATGCATACATACGTTTTCTGAAATTGTATATAGTCTGATATGTTTGCGAATTTGAAATAAAAATTTTTACGAACGTATGTTAGATTTGCATATCTTGAATTGAAAGAATTGAATAAATGAATATTGAATTGATTTGATTCAAAGAGTAAAATTAAGCGGTACAGCGGTACATCGTTACAGTGGTAGAAATGTGTTTGGGGCTGCCATCCGAAAAAAGTCCACATCTTAGAAAATTTAAACATTGTTCACTTATTTTCATTGCAAATGTTCGCGATGTGAATACTTGATGATACGAAAATAGCTAAAACGGCTCGTGCTCGCAGCCCTTTGCTAGCACCATAGCCAAAAATGTCACATCTGCCTCACGTTGAAGTCAACTTACTCTGCGAATTTCATATTCTATTCCGATGACTGCATTGGAAGTTATGGGGTAAAAAGAAATTTAGGGTTGCCACCCGTAAACGTTTTCAAATTTTCTAGATTGTAGTATTTGTTGTTTATATTCACTATAAGATTACTAGGATTTGAACATTTATGCTAAAATCACTTACTAAAGAAATGCAAAAAAAATACAATACCAGCCATAGGTGGCATCCCTATCATTGATTTTCCGACCAGATTTCTGCTGAGTATTGTCTACTATAAGTATTGTCTACATATAAATTTCGTTATGGTTCCATGGAAGATATAGGGCGAAAAGCTTTATTTTCCTGAGCGAATTTTACAAATTTAAGACACCAAAATTACTATAGGTGGCAGGTCCAGCCTACATTTTCAACCGAATTTCCGTCAAACGTGCTTTAAAGTAGGATTCAGCTATTGTGTCAATTTTGTCAAATCTGGCACTACTGGCACAGAATTGCCCAAATTTCAAATTCGCTTCTGTCAAACCTGGTCCTACTTAAGACCAATACATACGGTAAATTTCAACTGTATCTGATTATTGGGTCGTTAGTTCCCGTGAACATAAGTTTTTGATGCTAATAATATAGGTGAATTGGGGAACGTTTGTCGCTCTTCTCCGACATTGAATTTCCTAAGTCTTACTTTGACTATGTAGACAAAGCATAAGATTTGTTATGAGTTGCTTTTTTTCTTCACTGAAAAAACACATAGCGCCAGACGCCATAGTTTATAGACTTCTGGCACCATGTACATAGTCGATTTGGGGATTGTGATAAAATATAGCGCCACACGCCATAACACATGGCGAAAATTACATAGGAGCAGGCGCTATGCTTATAGCCCTCCACGCCATGTATATGGCTTTGAGGACTATATTACATGGCATGGAGAACTATAGTACATGGCGTGGAGGACTATAGTACATGGCGTGGAGGACTATAGTGTATGGCGTGGAGGACTATTGCATATGGCGTGAACAGCTATAAGCATAGCGTCTGTTCCTATGTACTATGGCGTGTGGCGCTATATTTTATCACAAATCGACTATGTACATGACGCCAGAAGTATATAAATTATGTTTTTTCAGTGCATCTGATGTGAAAAATACATATTTGCCGAGCTCAGGTGAAAGCTGGCGAGCCTGAGTGTGGCAACTTTGACAGGTCCCGCCGGCGCTCGTGCGACTTCCAATCGGAGTGGGTTTTGAGCACGAGTCAACACGATTTCGTGACGAGCTGTGAAATATTCCGTCTACATGTTGGCGGTCTCGTCTGACTTCGGCTCGCTGGGCCTCGGCCAGTACGTATTTGCTACATGAAGATGATCCAGCCAACAAAAGTCCACGAGCCTTCTCAGCTCTGAGCATCTGAAGGTAGAGCAGTTGATGATAGGTGATGGAATTCACCTATCATCAACTGCATCAAAGACCATATGTTCTCCTATACTCAAGAAGCTTGCTGACATTTATACATCTCCTCACACACTATGGCTACGAGTTATAATTGTAGTGCCATGAGCCATATTACATGGCTCATGGCACTATGTAACATAGCGTGTGGGGCCATAATTTCTGCACCATGTAATTATGGCGCTGGGAGCCATACTGCATGGCTCAGGGTACTATGTACATAGCGTGTGGGACCATAAATGCTGCACCATGTTACATAGGACCACGCGCTATGTAGATTGTGACATTATGGCGTGGGGCGCCATATTGCATAGCTCAGAGTACTATGTACATGGCGTATGGGGCCATAAATAATGCGCTATGTTACATGGCTCTGGGCGCCATGTGAATTTTTTTCAGTGTTAAAAGCGAAGTTCTTTCAGGAGAGTCGATTATTTGAAGGCTTTCACTTTCAGCGTCTGCCGTAGCTATAAAGTTGCCAGCACGTTCATACAAAACTATATTAGTATGCGACATAGTAACAGTAATATGTTCTGTAAGTTTTGTAATGATTCAATAGCTCTGTCAAAAGTTATCGCAATTCCAAAAATTTCAAATTTTCCCGGTCTCGTTTTAAGCACCTAGCGCAAACAAAGGTTTAAAAATTTCCACAATCTTATCAAATCTGTCTAAGAACACGTTCAAAATTCATATCGCAAACAAAGCTTTTTTAAAAACTATTTTTTAATAGAATAATAGGCATATCTAAAATGTCACTAATATGGTCGCCGGCGCCAAAGGGTTAAAGATAATTAACATTTAATGAAACCTGGACCTATTCTGCATATAGGCAGGATGGCACATATGGCATATATATATATATATATATATATATATACATATATATGTGGCATATATATATATATATATATATATATATATATATATATATATATATATATATATATATATATATATATATATATATATATATGTATATATATATATATATATATATATATATATATATATATATATATATATATATATATATGTACATATATTTATGTATATAGACTGAATATAAATATCACATTTTCATGATTTTTAACCTGGACCTATTCTGCATATACACAAATGTATCCCGAAAGTTTAGGATGGCACATATGGCATATATATATATATATATATATGTGGCATATATATATATATATATATATATATATATATATATATATATATATATATATATATATATATATATATATATATATATATATATATATATATATATATATATATATATATATATGTACATATATTTATGTATATAGACTGAATATAAATATCACATTTTCATGATTTTAAGTACATTTAACAGTATTTTTTCCCAGGACTTTCAAATAATTTTAGATAAAACTGCGCTCTGCCTTAACGTTTTTTTACGCTATTTTGGTATTTCACTGAAAAATGCTATATTAATGTTGTGAAATTTGCTTCGTTAATGGTTTATTTTTTATATTGTTCTTCAAGCAAACATGCAAAACTTTTAATTAAATGCAAAAACACAATCATTTATTATTCAAGCCGCATTAAAAATAGGTTTTTTGTTCTTACTAAGTGTTCGTTACTTAACTTTTTTTACCCACTGTATATAAGTATTATCAAAACAAATATAAGTATTATTAACAAATATGAGTATTATCAAAACAAATATTTCGTGCAAATTTAAGTTTTATGAAACCCCTACGCCCGTAGGAGGGTTGTCGTGACATCATACACGAAGGTCACGTTTGTGCCATATTTCCATTTCAAATTATATATATTGTGATCGGATGTGCTTTCTAGTCAAAACTGAATTACTTCTTGTCGTTCTTGCTAGACAGGAAAATGTTTTTTGCATGAATATTCATTTTTGTGCTGATGTAAACAATGCAAGAGCAATAATATTGGTTCTTGATTAGCCACCTTATTAGATATATATATATATATATATATATATATATATATATATATATATATATATATATATATATATATATATATATATATATATATATATATATATATATATATATATATATATATATATGGAAATATGAATTTTCGGCCAAATCGATTTTAATCCTAACGTTTTTCGAACACTAGTAAAAGAGGCTTTTTTTTGGGTATGGAATCTAATGATGACAAAAGTTGCACCTGGTCTCAAGCTATATGAATGTACCAAAGAGAGATTTAAGAGTCTATTGGCGAAAAACAAAATTGTTTGTCAAAGTACCCCACATTATCCTGCTATTTACTAAAATTAATATTAATTTCAATTCATAAGATATCCACAAGAGTTTTATTTATTATCGATTTTCGTTTTATTTAATTTTTTGAATTAATACTCATTCATTATTGCTATTAGTAAGAAAAAATGCATCCAGACGGTCTAAAAAAATAAAAGCTTAATTCAACAGAAAAGAACGAAAGTATCGTTAATCTTTAATTTCGCATTTCTCGTGATAAATTCAACAAATATTTTCATAAGCTTGTAAATCAACAGGTCGTTTCGTATTAATTTTTTCGAGTCATGATCGAAGTTCCTAGTTATTGTACACACTACTCTCACACATTCCATTTAACTTTCATTAGAAAACCCCTCATTTTAGTAAATTTGTTAATTAAATTATTCTGTTTGTTACTAATGTTCGAAGAAGAACATTAGTATTAAAATCACTTTGGCCAAAAATTCATATTTCTATATATATATATATATATATCATCAAAAAATTTCAGTGAAAAAATCTCAGGAACGCGCCATCCGATTGAGCTGAAATTTTCAGGACACATTGGTGTATATGCAGAATAGTGCCAGGTCTCAGAAAAAGTGAATAATCTTTAACCCTTTGGCGCCGGCGGCCATTTTAGTGATATTTTTAATATACCTATTATTCCGTACACAAATAAGTTTTGCAAAAATAAAGTTGACAAAATAAATTTTGAACGTGTTTTACATGTGAATCGGATAATTTTTTGGAATTTTTTAACCCCAGGTGTGCGCTGGGAGCCTAAAAACAGAACGGGAAAACTTGAAAATTTTTAAATTGCGATAACTTTTGACAGAGTTATTCAATCATTACGAAATTTTTAGGACATATTGGTATTATTTAGTTGCAGATACGTGTAGCTTTTGATGAGCGTGGTGGCAACCCTGTAGCTAGGGCAGGCCCTGAAAGTGAAAACCTTCAAATCATTGTTTCTCTTGCAAAACTGCCGCTTCTTCAAAAACAAGCCACTCATATGTAAATCTTGTGCTTTGTTTACATAAACAAAAAAAAAAATTTGATATGGTATAACGGGAACGCCTGGTAACCCTTGCCCAATTTACCTATATTTTTAGCATCAAAAACTTCTGTTCACGGAAACTCACGATCCAATGAGCAGAATTAATTGAAATTTGCAGAATGTATTGGTCCTATATAGGACCAGGTCTGATAGAAGTGATTTGGAAATGCGGGTGATGCTGTGCCAGTGGTGCCATCTTGAAAAATCACTAAAAAAGATAACTGCTTTTAGCCCTATAAATTCTGATTGAATCGTTCGATTTTGACGAAATTCACACAGTACCTGGACCTTACCTCAAACCACGTTTGGTAGAAATTTGGTCGAAAAATTCGGTTGGAGCTGCCAGCTATGATAATTTTGGTGTCTGAAATTTGAAAAAATTAAAATTTGGAAGTGAAAACATTAAACCATCGAATTTCCAAAAACTGTCCGTTTCTTACAATAAAACCAATCTGTATACAAATCTTATGCTTAATCCACACAGTCAAAGTAAAACTTTGGAAATTTCATGTCGGACAAGAACGGTAACCCTTTCTCAGTTAACCTATATTTTTAGCTTCAAAAACTTCTGTTCACGGGAACTCACGAATCAATAATCAGATAGAATTGAAATTTACAGAATGCATTGGACTTAAGTAGGGCCAGGTCTGACAGAAGCGATTTTGAATTGTGGGCAACTCTGTGCCAGTGGTGCCATGTTGAAAAATTACAAAGAAAAAAAACTGCTTTTTGCCCTATGAAATGTGAATAAGTTACCAGATTTTCATGAAATTGACACAGTAGCTGAACCTCACATTAAACTCTGTTTGATAGAAATTTGGTTGAAAAATTCGATTAGTGCTGCCAGCTATGGTAATTTTTGTGTCTTTGGATTTGAAAATTCGCTCAGGAAAATAAAACTTTTTGCCCTATAACTTCCAGTGCAGTCATGAAATCAATACGAATTTCATACAATTAATGAAACCTGTCATAAACATTATTCAGGCCAAATTTGGTTGAAAAGCCATGATAGGGTTGCCAGCTATTGTTGGTTTTGTGTTTGTTTGCAATATCTTTACTAAGCGGTTTTATCGTAGAATTTTCAATTGGTAATGATATTGTAGTGACAATAAACAGCAAATATTAAGCTTTCCATTATTTGAAAAAACTCGTTGCAGGTAACTCTAAATTTCTTTATACTCCTATAACTTCGAATGTAATATAACAACGTGAAGCAGATGTGATATATTCTTGGCTTTGATACTGGCGAAAGGTTGCCAGCACGAGTCGGTTGTGCTACTTTTGTATCAATAAATGCTAACAGTTAGCATTCATACCTGAAACATTTACAATGAAAATAAATAACCAATGTTTCAATTCCCAAAGTTCTGAAAATTTTTCGGATCGCAGCCCCAAACACCAACTTCAGTTACAGTGCTGCAGGCACTGAGCATTTTCTTCATTGATGTTATATGAGATGCTACTTTCAAAATTTTGTGAAATAAGCAACTGATAACGAATATAATTAACCCGTGTTTTGCTCTCATAAACGTTGAAATTCATGCCAGTGGTAATATCTGAAACCTTCCACCATATGAGTTATAATGCATTCTTGAGACCAAAGTAGAACGTGGCGTTTGAAACAGTTTGGCCGTAATAAGCAGCTCATGTGGTGGAATATGCACTCAAAACCTGCACGATTCTTCTACTGTTCTTCGAACATTAGTGTTTCTAGCGGTTCAGGTGCGCTAGAGTTTTTTTTTTATTTTACATTATTTTGAACAAGCCAATATTTCTCTTATGAGTCTGAAACTAAATTTTTATAATTGTTGTTAACTTATTGCAGTTTTCGGGTGAATGACATTCAAGTACAAATGGATTTCACCTTTGAATCTAATAAATAATGTAAACTATGAAAATATTTCGTCACGGTATTAATTTGTAGACACAGAAAGTAAAAAGAATTCGCAACTTATTAGTAGAATGAATGATGATTTGTTTATATGTACATATGTACTTTATGATGCATGTTTTACGATGAAACACGGTTGATTAATTGCAAACTAGAATGTTTTAAAGTAATCTTATGTTGCTTATGGTGCATCTACATATATGTTATTGTTCGGTTGCTTATGATAACTGTGACCTTGGCTTGTATTCACTAGTGGCTTCATATGTAGATATTTTTAATTCTTTTCTATGCAGTAAATTTCAGCAACGACTACCGGTAAAATATAGGAGCAGCATTGTAAATTTACATTTTATCTATTAACATTGACCTTAATTTCTTCTGAAACTTGTTGAGGTGCTAGTTAAGTTTTAGTTGAATTTAAGTTAAATTTAGAATATGATTGTATGTTGATCATGATTCAAGTTTAGGTCCGCTTCGCTAGAATACCCTCTGACAGTTCAATTCCATTTAATTTAAGATAATTACTTGAAAACGAATAACAGAGTTGTTAAGAAAAGAATATTTTGTATCTTAAACCTAAGCATTTACCAATACTTATGCATCTTTTTGACATATAATAGAGTAAATTGAATGATGATTTGATTCTGATTGAAAAATGAGGATAGTATTTGAAAATCATTTAGTTTGACAATGTCAAACTTTGTCAAATGCCTTTGCGACATGGAACATCACTTTCGTTTAAACGAGGTTTTTTTTGTTAGCTGTTAGAAAGTGGAAATCTTCTAAAAGATGTTTCATGGCTGATGCCTTGGAGCATGCCGGATTTTTGCCGACTGAAACCACCTCCTTCTTCGTCCACACTCCCCACCTGACTACTTAGTCAGCATTGCTCTCAAAAAAATCTCAGGAACGCGCCATCCGATTGAGCTGAAATTTTCAGGACACATTGGTGTATATGCAGAATAGTGCCAGGTCTCAGAAAAAGTGAATAATCTTTAACCCTTTGGCGCCGGCGGCCATTTTAGTGATATTTTTAATATACCTATTATTCCGTACACAAATAAGTTTTGCAAAAATAAAGTTGACAAAATAAATTTTGAACGTGTTTTACATGTGAATCGGATAATTTTTTGGAATTTTTTAACCCCAGGTGTGCGCTGGGAGCCTAAAAACAGAACGGGAAAACTTGAAAATTTTTAAATTGCGATAACTTTTGACAGAGTTATTCAATCATTACGAAATTTTTAGGACATATTGGTACTATTTAGTTGCAGATACGTGTAGCTTTTGATGAGCGTGGTGGCAACCCTGTAGCTAGGGCAGGCCCTGAAAGTGAAAACCTTCAAATCATTGTTTCTCTTGCAAAACTGCCGCTTCTTCAAAAACAAGCCACTCATATGTAAATCTTGTGCTTTGTTTACATAAACAAAAAAAAAAATTTGATATGGTATAACGGGAACGCCTGGTAACCCTTGCCCAATTTACCTATATTTTTAGCATCAAAAACTTCTGTTCACGGAAACTCACGATCCAATGAGCAGAATTAATTGAAATTTGCAGAATGTATTGGTCCTATATAGGACCAGGTCTGATAGAAGTGATTTGGAAATGCGGGTGATGCTGTGCCAGTGGTGCCATCTTGAAAAATCACTAAAAAAGATAACTGCTTTTAGCCCTATAAATTCTGATTGAATCGTTCGATTTTGACGAAATTCACACAGTACCTGGACCTTACCTCAAACCACGTTTGGTAGAAATTTGGTCGAAAAATTCGGTTGGAGCTGCCAGCTATGATAATTTTGGTGTCTGAAATTTGAAAAAATTAAAATTTGGAAGTGAAAACATTAAACCATCGAATTTCCAAAAACTGTCCGTTTCTTACAATAAAACCAATCTGTATACAAATCTTATGCTTAATCCACACAGTCAAAGTAAAACTTTGGAAATTTCATGTCGGACAAGAACGGTAACCCTTTCTCAGTTAACCTATATTTTTAGCTTCAAAAACTTCTGTTCACGGGAACTCACGAATCAATAATCAGATAGAATTGAAATTTACAGAATGCATTGGACTTAAG
Organism: Nemotelus pantherinus; assembly: GCA_963978885.1. Classification (NCBI taxonomy): domain Eukaryota; kingdom Metazoa; phylum Arthropoda; class Insecta; order Diptera; family Stratiomyidae; genus Nemotelus; species Nemotelus pantherinus. The sequence continues at coordinate 160,942,851 of OZ022263.1, forward strand.
TAGGGCCAGGTCTGACAGAAGCGATTTTGAATTGTGGGCAACTCTGTGCCAGTGGTGCCATGTTGAAAAATTACAAAGAAAAAAAACTGCTTTTTGCCCTATGAAATGTGAATAAGTTACCAGATTTTCATGAAATTGACACAGTAGCTGAACCTCACATTAAACTCTGTTTGATAGAAATTTGGTTGAAAAATTCGATTAGTGCTGCCAGCTATGGTAATTTTTGTGTCTTTGGATTTGAAAATTCGCTCAGGAAAATAAAACTTTTTGCCCTATAACTTCCAGTGCAGTCATGAAATCAATACGAATTTCATACAATTAATGAAACCTGTCATAAACATTATTCAGGCCAAATTTGGTTGAAAAGCCATGATAGGGTTGCCAGCTATTGTTGGTTTTGTGTTTGTTTGCAATATCTTTACTAAGCGGTTTTATCGTAGAATTTTCAATTGGTAATGATATTGTAGTGACAATAAACAGCAAATATTAAGCTTTCCATTATTTGAAAAAACTCGTTGCAGGTAACTCTAAATTTCTTTATACTCCTATAACTTCGAATGTAATATAACAACGTGAAGCAGATGTGATATATTCTTGGCTTTGATACTGGCGAAAGGTTGCCAGCACGAGTCGGTTGTGCTACTTTTGTATCAATAAATGCTAACAGTTAGCATTCATACCTGAAACATTTACAATGAAAATAAATAACCAATGTTTCAATTCCCAAAGTTCTGAAAATTTTTCGGATCGCAGCCCCAAACACCAACTTCAGTTACAGTGCTGCAGGCACTGAGCATTTTCTTCATTGATGTTATATGAGATGCTACTTTCAAAATTTTGTGAAATAAGCAACTGATAACGAATATAATTAACCCGTGTTTTGCTCTCATAAACGTTGAAATTCATGCCAGTGGTAATATCTGAAACCTTCCACCATATGAGTTATAATGCATTCTTGAGACCAAAGTAGAACGTGGCGTTTGAAACAGTTTGGCCGTAATAAGCAGCTCATGTGGTGGAATATGCACTCAAAACCTGCACGATTCTTCTACTGTTCTTCGAACATTAGTGTTTCTAGCGGTTCAGGTGCGCTAGAGTTTTTTTTTTATTTTACATTATTTTGAACAAGCCAATATTTCTCTTATGAGTCTGAAACTAAATTTTTATAATTGTTGTTAACTTATTGCAGTTTTCGGGTGAATGACATTCAAGTACAAATGGATTTCACCTTTGAATCTAATAAATAATGTAAACTATGAAAATATTTCGTCACGGTATTAATTTGTAGACACAGAAAGTAAAAAGAATTCGCAACTTATTAGTAGAATGAATGATGATTTGTTTATATGTACATATGTACTTTATGATGCATGTTTTACGATGAAACACGGTTGATTAATTGCAAACTAGAATGTTTTAAAGTAATCTTATGTTGCTTATGGTGCATCTACATATATGTTATTGTTCGGTTGCTTATGATAACTGTGACCTTGGCTTGTATTCACTAGTGGCTTCATATGTAGATATTTTTAATTCTTTTCTATGCAGTAAATTTCAGCAACGACTACCGGTAAAATATAGGAGCAGCATTGTAAATTTACATTTTATCTATTAACATTGACCTTAATTTCTTCTGAAACTTGTTGAGGTGCTAGTTAAGTTTTAGTTGAATTTAAGTTAAATTTAGAATATGATTGTATGTTGATCATGATTCAAGTTTAGGTCCGCTTCGCTAGAATACCCTCTGACAGTTCAATTCCATTTAATTTAAGATAATTACTTGAAAACGAATAACAGAGTTGTTAAGAAAAGAATATTTTGTATCTTAAACCTAAGCATTTACCAATACTTATGCATCTTTTTGACATATAATAGAGTAAATTGAATGATGATTTGATTCTGATTGAAAAATGAGGATAGTATTTGAAAATCATTTAGTTTGACAATGTCAAACTTTGTCAAATGCCTTTGCGACATGGAACATCACTTTCGTTTAAACGAGGTTTTTTTTGTTAGCTGTTAGAAAGTGGAAATCTTCTAAAAGATGTTTCATGGCTGATGCCTTGGAGCATGCCGGATTTTTGCCGACTGAAACCACCTCCTTCTTCGTCCACACTCCCCACCTGACTACTTAGTCAGCATTGCTTCGCGGGGGTAGATCAGCCCTTACCTGCTTCTAAATATTCTTTCTTCTTCCTTTTTAAGTGCTGTTTCGATGGCGTTCCACGCAGTTTGGGATTTCAGAACGCAGTTTACGATATTTACCACTGATATCCTTGTGCCTAGTACCGTCTCTAGGCTACTTCTACATGCATCAAAGCGCGGACAGCTAAACATAACGTGTTCCGCATCATCAGGCACATATTTGCAGACTGGACAGCCAGGTGAGGTGTCGTGCCCAAAGCGATGCAGATAATAATGAAAACCGCCATGTCCATCAAAAATTGGGTTCGGTCATAGCTTGTTTCTCCGTGGCTTCTTGAAGCCCATTGCACAACGTTGAAGATAAATTTGTATGTCCAACGCCCGTTTTGGGTCTCTTTCCACCTACTCTACCATGAGTGTGCTTACTGTCCGTGCTTCATTTTTACTAATGTTCGAAGAATATGCAAAAATTAAGTTAGCGAAATGAATTTCGAACGTGTTTCAGACATGAATTGGATAATCTTTTGGAATTTTTTAACCCTATGTATGTGCTAGGTGCCTAAAAAGAAATTTGGAATATTTGAAATTTTTTAAAATGTGATAACTTTTGACAGAGCTATCAGATCATTATGAAACTTTCAGAGCATATTGATATTATTAATTTGTAGGTTTGTGTTGCTTTTGATGAGTGTGTTGGCAACACTGTAGTTAAGGCAGGCGCTGAAAGTGAAAACCTCCAAATCATCGAATCTCTTGAAAAATAGTCGCTTCTTGGAAAGTCAAAGTAAAACATTTGAAATGTTACAACGGGCAAGAACGGTAACTCTTCCCCAATTTATCTATATTTTTAGCATCAAAAATTTCTGTTCACGGGAACTCACGAGCCAATAATGAGATACAGTTGAAGTACAGTTAAGTAAGACCAGGTTTGAAAGAAGCGATTTTGAAATTTGAGTAATTCTGTGCCAGTGGTGCCATCTTGAAAAATAACTAAGAAAAATAACTGCTTTTGGCCTTATAAATTCCGATTCAGTCACCAGATTTTGACGAAATTCACACTACTCTGAACCACGTTTCATGGCAATTTGGTTGAAAAATTAGGTTGGATCTGCCAGCTATGGTAATTTTAGTGTCCTAAGTTTTGAAAACTCGCTGAAGAAAATAAAGCTCTTTGCCATATAGCTTCCAATACGGTCATGGAATCATAACCAAATTCATATGGCAAATCGAACTTATTGTTAACAATGCTCAGCAGAAATATAATTGGAAAAACAATGATAGGGTTGCCAGCTATGGTTGGTTTTGTTTTTTTTCGGCATATCTTCAGTAAGTGATTAAGTCATAAAATTTTCAAATCGTGGGGATTTTTTAGTGAAAATAAACAACAAATATTACGTTCTAGAAAATTTGAAAACTTTTACGGGTGGTAGCCCTAAATTTCTTTGTATCTCTATAACTTCCAATGCAGTCATCGGATCAATACGATATTCGCCGAGTAGGTTGAATTCATCGTGAGGCTGCCAGCACGAGACGTTTTTGTTATTTCCGTACCAATAAATGCTTCCATAAACATTGAAAAATAAGTAAAGAAAAAAAGTACAGCAGACGTTTAGTCCACGAACTATACACCAAACTCCACCTAAGTTATTTAGTCCATCTGCTGTCAACACTCAGTACACGACCCAAGAGATAGGTCAGTATATGAATTCAAGCGACCTGACCTCAAATAGGTCGTGCACTATATCGCTGTAAACACACCCGACCTTAGCTTTGATTTTTGCCCGACTATTAATAATATATGGATGTTGAATTTAAGCTCGCAGCACTCTATTTTGACCCAAAATCATTTAAACAATTACAGTGCATGAACTAAAATTAAACTAAATGGCGGCTGTCATGTATATACAAACAAGGACAAGGGTAAGGTCGATGTAAACACCTTAGGACTAAATTCACTTAGTCCGCGCTATAGGTCAGGTCACATTTGGTCCAACCGCTATAAACCCTACCAATGTTTAAATTTTCTATGGTATGGATATTTTTTTATGGATGGCAACCCCAAACACCTTTCTATCGCTGAAACTTTGGATGAAGTCATCGAAATTAAATTGGTTTAGGGTATATTATTAGTTAGGGTGTCCTTAAGTATCTAGTGGTAGAATACACACTCAAAATCTGCACAAATCCTCTACTATTCTTCGAACGTTAGTGTTTCTAACGGTGCTGATGCGCTAGGGTTTTTATAGAGTCGAAGCGCTTCATCCGCAAGAATTTCGATGGGACAGGCTATAGCACACGTTGCCTCTACAAAAGTCGCAGCAAGTTTGAAGTGCAATCAGTCGATAGGCTGCTTGCATTTTCCGCTGATTCGATTTTATTTGCACCGCAAGTGCCCACACTGGTGCTGCGTACATTAAGATACAGGTCACCACTGTTGAGATCAGTAGTCTTCGGCTTTGCTTCGGGCCGCCAATATTGGGTAGCATTCTAGCGAGTGCTGAACCGACAACGGATGTTTTCTTGCCTGCTTCCTCCAGAAGAGGCTTGAAGCTCAGTTTTGACGATGACGGGTTGGAATCACTTTGCAAAACCTACCATTACCACATTTCTGGGTACTCGTAGCCTAAGTTTCCCATCGTACATTACATTCAAAAGCAGGGGCCAAGAACAGGTCCTGTGGTACTCCCACAGTTACCAGATAAAGCTTTGGTCCTTCGTCTGAGTCGTAGCATAAGCTTCTATCCCAGAACTAGTTGACGATTATACATACCAAACAGCGTGACACTCCTATATCGACCGGCGCGCCTACAATACAGCTCCACCTCGCGGCACTAAATGCGTTCTTTACGTCTAACGTGACAACGGCGCAGCAGCCTCCTTTATCTTTCACGTTCATTGCCTTGTCTGACACCATTTTGTCAGCGTCCACAGTTGATCGCCCTCTCCGAAAACCAAATTTTCGGTCCATTAGTCTGTTTTTGCTTTCGATTTGCGACAGCAGTCGTTCCTATATGACCCGCTCCAAAATTTTCACTATCGTATTAAACAGGCAAATTGGCCTATAAGATGATGCTTAGGCAGGAGAACCAATTTCTGTTGATTCCGCTGCTTGGGAAAAAAGCCTTCCCGTAAGCACGTTTTAAATATATCAGCAAAGACTTTTGGTATCCCTTTCACCGTCAGTTTACGTGCTTTATTCGGTATCGCACTCAATCCGGGCGCATATTTGTCACCGATTTTTCGTATGGTTGCCAATACTTCTTCTCTGCCTACCACTGGGACGTTTTGAGGATCTACTTGTATTACTGGTAGGCTTTCGCCTCGATTCTGGAGGAATAGCGTTGTGACTATTTCCTGAAGTATCACCGTCACTTTATTTGAAGAGAATTCTTTCGCAGTATTGAAGTCATGGCAGCTTTGTACGCTCCACCCCATGGATTGGAAACGGCTTCGTTACACAGCTTTTTAAAGTGCTCTCTCTTGCTCTTAGCGATCACAAGTTGTATGTTCTTCCGGGCGTATTTAACCTGGTTCTACAAGTCTTCGTAATCTGGGGTATTCCTGAGGTGCTGGCTACATCGTCTAGCTTAAAGACATTTTTTCCGAAGCTCCTAGATTTCTGCATTCCACCAATAATTTGCCTTCCTGGAAGAATATCGAGGCATGGAAGCATCACACGCCCGCTGTATCTCGCTGACGACTTGCGTGGCCTTCGTCGACGCAGTTCTGTCCAGTTCCATATCAGGGGGTAACGTTTCCCAGAAAGTTTTTTTGTCTAGTTTTTGATGACCATCCAAACATGCTTTTTCTCTGGGAACTTTTTTGCTACGTACGCAGCTGACAGTAGCTATTATGGATTTATGTTCACTGTACTTTGAGCTTGTAAGCCGACTGTGAAAGAAAATCCTGTGACAATGATTGAGATTCAGCTGTATGATCTTCACTTTCGTCTAGAGTTTAACGCCTTCTTAAAAACTGGACATCTTTTGCTACCCGCTACACGCTTGCTATCACAACTTTTGGTTTCCTTGCAGAAGAGACAATTCGGATCCTTATCGCAATTTTAGGCAACGTGGCCTTCTTCTCCACATTTTCGACACAGTTTTCATGGATCCTGCGGGTTTCTACAGTTGTTCGCTATATGTCTGAATTCGAGACATTTAAAACACCCATTCATTTAAATCTGCTCCTGTAATCTACAAACTATCCACCCGACTCCGACTTTGCCTGCTGCTTTGCCTGCTTAACCGCAAGATGTTTAGTGCTTTTTTGGGTAACCCTGGAAGATCTTCTAAGACCCACGATATTCAATTCTTCCACGTTTGAGTCCCAGTTGGTCCTTAAGAGCACTGCACATTTCCTTTTTCTTAGTGAACTTGTCTAGATTTCGGCATTTAATTGCTACTCACTGGCAGCTCACACGTACGTTCGCCTGTTCACCAAGAGAGGCTTCAATTTATTCCTCATGCCCGGATCCGCTAGTTTTATATTAAAGTAGGATCTGTCTTGACTTTTCACAGGACGTCCGCGTATCTAACACCCTCCTCAACAGTAATAATCAGTGCCTCCAAGCGAGGCCTCCGTTGCAACTGTTTCTTTTTTTACCTTTCGACCTTGGTCCACTCTTCACTCATTGACTGAGCATTACCACCCACTAGTTCATAGGTTTTTTTTAACTGTTTTCTTGCCGCTGTGTGGCACTGGAAAGAAACTTCTTCGGTGCCCTCACCCTATTTCTTTTAAGAGTGGCTTGTGGCTCGCGTAAATCGGCAGCTTCCTCTCGTGGCCGCTTCTGCACTTCTGTTTTTCCTGCGAGTCGACCAGCACTAGCCATGACACCTAGCGGAGTGGATTTGTCTCTGACAGGTGTCCGCTCTTTTAACGTTAGGGTCCACTTGTGACTCCCTTCCAGCTATGCTGGAAGTTAGTCCGCCGGCTAGAACGGCGATATACGTTTAACGTATATCACCGTTCAAATTTTACCCTCCTTTATTTCCATCGTTGGTTTATTAATCTGGGTTCCTTCCTATAGCCTTTTATACCTGCAGCCAGGTTGAAAGCATAGTTGAAGGTCGGCGCCAATTTGTCCTGTCGTAGAAAACTTCCACCTTCGTTCTCTACCGCTCTCGGACGAGGACCGCTTATTCGTTATTTGCAGCTAAACTATATTAATGTAGGCCATCCATGATCCGCTACGTATGACCCCCACAGTAGCTTGAGCTACGCCCTGTGTTCATATTAGATCTTATGTGCAGAAATACATAAGATAGCTGAGCTCAGTAGAATGCTGCGAATTAAAGCGTCATAGTTGTTAAGGATGACGGTTTCTTTTATCCGAGACAACATAATGTGTCTTGCAAGCTTGACCATAGATGAGAGTCAATTTTGTAGAGAGGTCAAATCTTTCACTAGTTTGAGAATAATGATGATGGTGCCACAAGCTCCCAACAACAGCAATATTATTTTAGACAAAAAATCTCGACAATATTAGCCGCGTTTTTTTCAACGTAGCAGAGCAGTTTAACGTAAGGTTGCAAAAAAACGATCCCGAGCAGAAAGCTTGCTGTTTTCGATAATGGTCCTGCATTTGCTGAGCTTTCGCTTACGTTGGTTGTTAAATTAGAATGACACATAAAAAAAACCTGAACGAAATCTTATCTAGGTTTTAATAGAAATCAGACATGAAACTTGCATATGAAATAATCTACAATGAAATGTGCATTGCAATACTGAAAACAGTGTACACACTACAAGATTTGAGGTAAAATAATGGACAATTACGGAGTGCAAAGCAAATTCATTCAATTCAAACTGCCGGTTTCCCAATAATCAACAGCAGTGGTACAGTGTTCCACTATGTAACTCTTACTGTTATGAGCACACTCTACACGTAAGCCCATAAAAAACCGCTTCCGAACAAATTTCTGCCTCAGTGACATGACATGTGCAGAATTTTGTTATTGTATTCAGTATACTTAACAAAATTTGATCTGCTTGGGAGTGCAAAAAGGCACCTATTATCTGCATTTGTGTCAATGTTTTTGCAAGGTAGGTGCAAATGGCTGAAGTTGGTGACTTTGTCTCGTTCTGAGGTTTTCTCGTCATCAAGTGATTCTGGAGGTAACAAGTTCTCTTTTTGAGTTCTGTCGTGAATGTGATTTGGCTAAGTCCACTCAATACGATCTTCTGCTTGAAGGTCATTGTCTCAGCAGTAGTTTTATTAGAATCGTAGCTTCAGAGTACCGACAAAAGACCTATGTTGTGCCTTTTTTACTGTACTTGGGTCCAGTAGAATGAATAGCCTGAATGGGTGGGATTTAAGGCTTATTTTTCAATCTGAAATATTTGAGTAGCCCCCAGAAAAACTATTTTTTGTGGTCAAGACTGACATGAACTCAATGAAATTTGGGAACTTCTAAAGGTTTTGGTTTTCCTTCACAAGATATTCAAACGTGTAATTCTTTTTGGCTACAATTATTCTTTTAAGGAAGATCTATATAGTCTCTTCTGTATCACTGTGAGTTTCCGGTGCATGAAATATGTTTTTCGTTAGCCAAACATACACGAAAAGCTTTCTAATTGGTTTCGAATTGCTCTGTTAGTGAAACGTCTATGAAGACATCCACCATGTGAAACATAAGTGGCTTTTAATCTAAAGGGAGTTCATCTAGAACCTTTATAAATATACTCTGCCTTATATTTCACGTCATTTCCATGTTAATTCTCTGACTATTAATGGGACTAAAGTGTGTAGACTCATCCGGACTGAATGAGTTCAATGAATGGTCGACTTTTTCTTTCTGCGCCCCAAGAGTGATTTTGGGCCCTCAGATTTCCTGTCAGAAAGATAGAGTCGTTGCGCTTGAAAAAGTCTTCCGGCTAAAATTGCCATGAAGTTGTGGAAACTTGTTTGAACTTGAATATTTGTTGCTTCTATTGCCCTGAGGTTGAAGATTTAGTGGAATGATGTTCAATATGCCTCCTACCAAGGATAGCTGCTTCTCTGCCAGCTAACCTATTATTTTTAATTATGTTTTTGCTGGGAACGCGAGTTTCTCGGTTTTAAAAAGGTGGTCTGGATGAGCATAATGCTAATTCTGTAATAATTCGACATTTACGCTACCTCCAATTTGTTCAGGCAATTGAAAGAGAGATTGCTGATAAAAGAGCATTGCACAACTTTAGCCATCATGCTTCAGCCAACGTGCTTCATCATTGAATGAAGTTATTCCTGCATGATGATAAGACTATGCACCCGTTGTTTAGGAAGGGGTGGTGATGTGATTGACGATTTAACTTTGGGAGAAATAATAAGCATGGATCAACTGCTTCTTTTGAAATGCACAGAGTTGCATTTGGCTTAAGCTACTTTTACCAAGGCTTTGTGAGACTCTTTAAATTTTTCGGGCATCTTCTATAATTTGCAGAATGTTCACCTCCGCAGCTAACGCATTTGGGCTTCCAATCTGTTTTTTTTTGGGCAAAATTTATTTTTGCGGAGACCATAGTACTTTAAGCTTCTTCGCTGTGCAAGACAGTTGTTTGATAAGTGGCAGAATTGTTCACTATCCTGGCATTATCATTGGCCGGCTATGGCTTTAGAAAATTGAATAGCGGACAGATAGTTTGTATATGGTTTTTCATCTCCTGAGAAGAGATCTCTAACAAGTTTGGAGAAGCCTGTTCTGCTTTTTAGTTAGAAAAACTTAATCGAATTAGCAAGTTAGTAATGAGTGCATAAGATACTGTGATAATAATGCGTTTCTTCCAATATTTAATTTTCTTCAGGATTAAAAGAGGAGACCACTGATTTTGAAAACAAGATTTAAAGGCTCGTTATTTTCTTATATATTGTGACATTTTTTTTTTAATTTCCGCATTATGCTTTAAATCAAGGGTGAGCAACCTTTTTAAACAACGGGCCAATTTAAATTGTAAATTTTTTTGGCGGGCCGCAAATAAAGTAACACTTATTAATCATTTACAAAACTTTATTTATAATAAACAGAATAAAAAAATATAAAATTTAAAAAAAAGTTAAGACTTCATATACAAATTTTGATGCAAAATAATCACAAACAAGAAAAGAACAGAAAAATGAATTTACTTGAAATTTTCAATGAGAAATTTGGCACTGTTTTTTCGATACAAGCTGATCAATATCAGCCGGAATTGATGAGGTAGCTACACGTACGCAGCTTTCTAATCGTGCATCACTCAGTCTTGATCGTTGATCATTTTTGATTAATTTCATGGTTGAAAATAATTGTTCGCAAACATACGTACTTCCGAACAGAGACATCATTTGCTTTGCATTTTTCGTCAAAAGCGGAAATTTCTCAGAGCTCACATGCGATTTATAAAAATTTTCGATGTTTACTGAGAAAAATACATTTTTTAAATCGGTATTATTCTGCATGTCAATCACTTCTATTTGAAAGACTTCGGGAACTGTATCCACATCAATGTTAAATGGCGAGGAAAACATTTTCATGGAAACCGCTGTCTTCTCAGTTTTGAACATTTGGAATCGTGATTGAAATTTGTCAATTAAAATGTCTATATATTGTGCGTATTTTTGAGATATAGTAACGTTTTCTTTTTCTAAATGTGGAAAGTGAGACACATTATTCTGCAAAAGATGCTGCTTCCACAATTTTAATTTGCGCTCAAAGCCCTGAATTTTATCATACAAATTGTTAATAAACTGTCCTTTGCCTTGAAGTTCCACATTAAGATCATTGAGATGCTGAGTCATGTCGATAAGAAACCCAAAGTCGCACATCCATTCTTTAACACCAAAATGAGGAAAGGCATATTCCTTCATATCCAAGAACAATTGTATTTCGCTTTTTAAGTTGTATACTCTTTTTAGCATTGCACCTCTACTAAGCCAACGTACTTCGGTATTAAAAACCACGTCGCCATATTCAGTTTCTAAATCTTTCAGAAATTCTTTGAATTCACGGTGATTTAACGCGCGCGACTTTCTAAAGTTGATTAGTTTAATTATTGGCACTGTGACATTTGGCAAACTCAATCTTTTCGCACACAAATTTTCCTGGTGAATTATGCTGTGGTTAACGAATATTTTCCTTCCTGTGATCTTCTTAATGTCTTGAAATAGCCTTCCCGATACTCCTACCTCCATGCTTGCTCGTGCTTCATCTGTCGATATACCAATAATCTTTTCTAATGAAATTGAAAAATTTTCCAACACAGACTTTAGTAAAAATATAAACGTAAAAATATAGTCAGTTGTGCTGTATCGCTAATATCGCAACTCTCATCAAGTGCCAAAGAACAGTATTCGAATTTTGCAATGCGTTCACGAAGCGTTGTTGCTATGTTCTCGGACAAGTCTTCAATTCTCCTTGCAATGGTGAATCTTGATAAACTAATGTTTGAAATAATATTTATTTTATCAGGAAATGCTATTTCTGCAACAGCAGTCAGACATTCTTTTATCATCTCCCCATCCGCAAAGGGTTTCATTTTTTTTGCTAGTATTTGACTGACAACGAAACTAGCTTTTACTGCTGTATTTGATAAAATAGCTTGATTTTTAAAAATAGCCCGTTGTTTTTCCAAGGTTTTCTCCATTTGATTAAACTTGTCCATCCGGAGTTGTCCTGTTAAGTTTTTATGTTGTTGTTCATGTTTTGTATCGTAATGCCTTTTCATGTTATATTCTTTCAATGTCGACACAGTCTCTGAGCATATTAAGCATACAGCTTTATCTTTGACGAAAGTGAAAAAATAATCAAATTTCCACTTTTCTTGGAAATGCCTGTGCTCATCCACAACCCTCCGTTTTTTTGTTTGCTTTCCCAACATGCTATTATGGGTTAAAAATATGAAAGCTTAGAAAAATGGAAGGAAAACTTAATTTTTAATAAAAAAAAATAACTCTAATATTACCTTGTTGACAATAATATTGCACTCACGCCTTTCCAGAAACACAAGAATTGCTAAAATTGCTAGTTAACAGCTTACCAGTCTGATTGATTGTATGGCAGAAGCAAACACAAACAAGCACAGACGCGGCGCGTTCGTATTGTATGTTTGAACAAGTTGCCGACAAGTGAGTCACAAAAAATGGTTTCGGTTTAGTATGTACTACCATTTTATTATAATTAATTTTATAACAACATATTGATGGGAGAAAGTCGATAAATTAAATTTTAGAAATGCTTGGCGGGCCGCATAAATATGTTTAACGGGCCGCAAGCGGCCCGCGGGCCGCGAGTTGCTGTAGAATAAATTTTGATAGTCTGTTCTGAGCCACATTACATTGAAAATATCCTTCGGGTTCCTCGGAACTTTTCCTGGATGTTAACGATGCCTTTTCGGTTTGTTAGCAACCAAAGTTTTTCGCTTGCTCGTGATTGGCTATCGATGATCGGTACTCGCTGGTAATTGTCACTCAGCTGCTTTTCAGATATTTTATCTGTTCAAGTGCTAGATTTGAACTCCTGCTATATTCGCAGCGATTGAAAACTCCGCTTTAAGCCAAATCCATAAAAATGAGAAGTTTGAGCTGCTCTTGTCCGCAATGTTCAAGGGTCTACACTCATTTGGATATCCAAGTTGAGTCTTTTGAAAATTTTCATTCAAAAAGAAAAAAACCCTGGTGCATCAGAACCTCTAGAAACACTAATGTTCGAAGAGCAGTAGAGGATTTGTGCAGATTTTGAGTGTGTATTCTACCACTACTTACTTTTCCTACTTGAAACTAATACACCTTAAGTAATAATAGAATCTAAGTTTATTTTAATTTCGGTGACTTCATCGAAAGCTACTGCGGTACAAAGGTGTTTGGGGTTGCCATCCGAAAAATGTCCAGAGCTTAGAAAATTCAAATAATGTTTACTTATTTTCATTGCAAATGTTTGCGATGAAAATACTTAATTCAAGCATTTGTTGGAACGAAAATAACAAAAAGGCCTAGTGCTAGCAGCCCTTTGCTTGCACCGAAGCCAAAAATATATCACATCTGCCTTACGTTGAAGTCAACCTGTTCTGCAAATTTTGTATTGATCCGATGACTGTATTGGAAGCTACAGGGATGCAAAGAAATTTAGGGTTACCATTCGCAAAAGTTTTCAAATTTTCTAGATCTTAATATTTGGTGTTTATTTTTACTATAAGATCATTACGATTTGAAAATTATATGATAAAATCGCTTACTAAAGCTATGCCAAAAAATACAAAAACGACCATAGCTGGCAACCCTATCATTACTGTGAAATTACATTTCTCCTGAATATTGCCTACAATAATTTTAATGTGCCATTTGAATTTCGTAATGATTCAATGACTGTAGTGGAAGATATAGGGCAAAGAGCTTTATTTTCCTCAGGAATTTTTCAAATTTAAGACAACAAAATTACCATAGCTGGCAGCTCCAAACAAATTTTTCAACCAAATTTCTAAAGTAAGTTTCAGCTTTTGTGTGAATTTCTTCAAAATCGAATGACTGAATCAGAATTTATAGGGCCAAAAGCAGTAATTTTTCTTAGTGATTTTTCAAAATGGCACCACTGGCACAAAATTGGATTCATGTCAAAATTACTTCTATCAGACCTGGTCCTATTTAAGACCAATACATTCTGTAAATTTCAGTTAATTCTGATAATTGGATCGTGAGTTTCCGTGAACAGAAGTTTTTGATGCTAAAAATATAGGTTAATTGGGAAAGGGCTAATAGGCGTGCTCGTCGTAAAATTTCAAATTTTTTACTTTGGCTGTGTAGACAAAGCATAATTTTTATATATGAGTGGCTTCTTTTCCAAGAAACGACATTTTTTCAGGAGAGCCGATGCACAGTGGTCTATTTCGCGAAAAAGGTGAACTTTATTCATGAGAACCACTAAATGTATGAAATTGAGTGTTTCTTGGGTTTTCAAACCTGGAAAATTGGAAAATCCATTTCTGGGGTTGTGTTGGCTCAAACTTTTAACAAAAATTTTCCAAAGAGGGTCAAAATTTGGAAAATTTCACTTTGAGGAAAAACATTTTTCTTGTTAATAAACGAGTGTAACTTATCATTTTCATAGTGTTTTTGCTGGTTGAACACGAAACCGCTGTCCAAATCCGCCTATCGTGCCTCAATGTTGAGGAAAATATCATTTTTAGAATTGTTTCCTGCTGACGCAATTTTTATCAATATTGTGACGTGATAGCCAAATTTTGGATCACATTCCTGACAACAGGCAAAAATGATGTGGAAATGATTATTCAAATTCATTTGACACCAACGATGTCGGACAGTATTATTAATTTGATTTGCACCCCTATCCACAAAGTTTAATCGAAACAATTGTAATTATTTTGAATAAATTTTTTTATAATAATAAATCAACTAAACAAAACTAACATGCGCAATTCTATATACATATTTAAAGTAGTGAAAAAGGCCTATCTACAGCATATAGCAAAACAAATATCGAATTTACAAATATTATCATTCACCCATGCATGCATATTTACAATTTTAGCAATTAATACCTGGCACGAAAATGTTTTGTGCAGGTAAAAATATATTTTCGATAATGTTACTTTGCATATAATTTCAATACTAAGCATATACATACGTGAATCACTCTATGATCATACATGAATCATCATATGAACATATTTCATTGAATTGAATTCAGAAGCAAGTTGGGAAATTTGATGATACTAAAGTACAGGTGAACGGGTAAATAAATGTATGAACAGCCAAATAAACATACATCACTTGAAACTTTGCCAATAACATAAGAAGTAAGTGTAGGGTTTAGAAACTATTGTTTTATTTATGAATTTCAACGTTGTGTATATCTCAATCTCACGAGCTTCAACCTGGTACAAATGCTTGCTATTGTGTGCTAGTGCAAATGATAAGAAAATACTGCAGAGCACGCCGACTGGCGCAATAAGCGCGCAAAATGTTGCATTTTATGCAAGGTCGCTGAACTTTGAAAGGAGTTTACGAGCGTAGCCGCAGCTAGCCGCAGGCAAATTAAGTTTTGATAGTTACATTGGACTTTAATGAATACAACTAGACCTATTTCGTAACAACGTTTTGTGACGCTCTAAACTTAAAAGGGACTAGAAGTTTTAAACACCGAATTCCTATACTATCTGCAGTATGAACACGATGAAAGGGGGGGAGGCTAAATCATCAATGTCTTTCATAGCTTAATAACGCTGTGTTACTCAAAGGTATTTTGATCTTCATATTCTTAATTTAAAAAATAGGTTGAAAAACAGATGCAATTTTTGGCTGTTTTCAGCACCTGTGCTCTTACCCTTAAACTTATGAAACCCAATTACTACCTCAAATGATGGGAGCTATACAGGACAATATTACCCCCAAGTTTCAACTTCATACTTAAAAGTCCATAATTTGAATAAAGTTCACGTTTTTCGCGAAATATACCACTGTGCGATGGTTTGAAGGTTTTCACTTTCAGCGCCTGCCCTAGCTACAGATTTGCCAACATGCTCACCAAAAGCTACACAAATTTACAACTAAATAGTACCAATATGTTCTGAAAGTTGCATAATGATTGAATAGCTCTGTCAAAAGTTACCGCAATTTAAAAATTTTAAAATTTTCCCGTTCTCCTTTTAGGCACCTAGCGCACACATGAGGCCAAAAAAATTCCAAAGCACTATCCGATTCACATTTGAAACACGTTCGAAATTCAATATGTTACCTTAATTTTTGCAAAACTTATTTGTGTACGGAATAATAGGTATATTAAAAATATCACTAAAATGGCCGCCGACGCCAAAGGGTAGAAGATAATTGACATTTAGTGAGACTTAGACCTATTCTGCATATACATCAATATATCCTGAAAGATTCAGCTCAATCGGATGGCGCGTTCCCGAGAAATAGTCACTAAATTTTTTTGATGATGTATATATATATATATATATATATATATATATATATATATATATACATATATATATATATATATATATATATATATATATATATATATATATATATATATATATATATATATATATATATATATATATTTATATATGTTTATATATATTTGGAAATATGAATTTTTGGCCGAATCGATTTTAATACTAATGTTCTTAGAACATTAGTCAAAATAAGACATGCTCAAAGTCAAAACGATCAGACACTATAATAGAAGCTAATCTAATTCTTCAGTCAGATATATCTTTAAATCTTAATACAACATTCCAATTCAAAATATAAATGAACTTTGAAAATAATTAAAAGCCAAGGCATTATCGATACATCATCATAATTTTAATTACATAAATGATAAGAAAAGACACTATAAATTTCTACACACATTAAAATTAGTTTAACGCAAATCATATGGTTAAGAGAGACATAGCTGGAATACTAAATGCTATCCGAAATACCAAAACATTGCTTTTCGCTTATTCTTGAAATTAATTTGCGTGAAGAGTACTCAAGAAATTATTAAAACAGCATCAAATGTTATCATATGCAATGTTAATTTCGATTTATGTGTCATATGCGCTTATAAAAGGGATGTTCATAGAAACAGCAGGCATTTGCGTTTTAGAAAAGGTTCAGTGAATACAGGTGCGGACAGTTTGCGTTCTGTCGTGTCATGTATTTTGTCTTAACTTAGACTTTAATTAGTTCGAAAAATAAAACAATTGTTGATATCCCAATCGCTATGATCCTTTTGGTTACAGCCGTGCTTGTGGCTCTACTGGCCGTTGACTTTCTTCTTCGCAGACAAGCGAATGAGAAGGCATCGAAAATTCCATCGATACCGTACTATCCGTTTATCGGTAGCTTAGCGATTTTTAAACTAAGCAATTTGGAAAGTAATAGCTGTTCATTGTGGTTCCGTCGAATATTGGTGTAAAATTATCTTCTTAATCATTTCATACAACACTCAGATCAGTGGCGGCTCGTCAGGGTGGGCCCGGCCCGCCTGGCCCACCCTGACGAGCCGCGACTGGGCCCGCCCGACACAAAAACACTATTATAAGGTATACGCGGACACCAACAAGAAATATCTACTTTACTTTAACTCAGTGGCGGTTCGTCAGAGTGGGCCAGGTGGGCCGGGCCCACCCTGACGAGCCGCCACTGACTCAGATGTTATAAACTTGATCAACAATGAACTTTTACGTTATCGCAAAAGATTTCTAGTATGGGTACTTCACAAGATGGCCATTGTTGTCGCTGATCCTAAGCTCGTCGCAGCGGTTTTGGGCAATGCGAAGCATATTCAAAAAGCCCAACACTATGACGCATTTAGACCGTGGCTAGGGGATTGTGTGCTGGTTAGCAATGGCAAAAAATGGGCTTGCATTTCAGTGCGTATTTGGATCACTTACAAGTAATTGATGAGACAGCCAGGATTTTGGTCGATCGTTTCAAGGAGCACTGTGAAGCAGGACCATTTGATACAACTAAATTTATTGTGGCTGCAACCTTGGATACAATCAGTGGAATTTATTACATGAGTATAGTAATTCCGAGGATACGTTTTGAGTCTATATCCTGCAGAAATCGGTTGGGCGATTTCAATGAATACTCAAATAACAGGAGACAATGAGTATAGTTCGGCACTTCACAGGTACGTCAATGTATTTTCTAAACGTTCAGCTTGTCGGAAGATGAATTCTTTTTAACATTTTTCAGAGTAATCGATTCGGTATCGGAAAGAACAGTTAGACCATTTTTATTCACGGAACTGTCATTCCACCTGTTAGCACCCAGAATGAGGAAAAAGCAGAACAGTTCCATCAAAAGTCTGCATAGGATAACCGAAAATATTATAGACGAGCGAAAAAACGCTCTGCAGAAATCTAATCGAATGAAGGAGGCGTCTATCGGTTGGGTTATTCCTTGCAACAAAGCTTTCATGATAAAACATGCTTTAAATTATTGTTTCAGATTCTGATACTGTTGGCATCAAACAGAAAGCAAACTTCCTAGATGTTCTTTTGCAAGCAACCGAAGATGGTCAGTTGCTTTCAAGGAACGACATTCGCGAAGAAGTCGAATTCTTCACTTTTGCAGGTCATGATACTGGTGCTGCTTGCCTCCTTTACACAATGTATTGTTTATCACGGTATCCCGATGTTCAAAACAAAGCTTTCGAAGAAGTTCGTCGGGTGGTGGGTGATGATCTCACTAAACCTGAGGGACTTCAAGAGTTGAATGAGTTGAAATATATGGAGCTTGTTTTGAAAGAGGCTTTACGACTGTATCCTGTTGTACCAATGATAACAAGGCTAATTGACGCGGACATTCATATTGGTATGCTTTGCACTATATTCTTACTCTCTTGTTTCATAAATTGTATTTCAGAGAACATCACGCTCCCAACACATTCCACTATTATAGTACCAATTGGATATATTCACAGAAATCCGGATGTATATCCTAATCCTGAGAAATTCATTCCTGAGCGGTTCGCGCTTGATGCGGAATTGGAAAAACTCCACCCATATTCGTTTTTCGGCTTCAGTGCCGGACCACGTAATTGTCGAGGTCAAAAGTTCGCTATGATGGAGATGAAGTGTTTTATGTCGAAGATACTGAGGAATTTAGAGCTTTTGCCTATGGGCGAGGAACCACAACTGAAACTCGATATTGTGATTAAATCAACGAATGGCATTCAATTGGGAGTCAGGCCAAGAGTGTACAGCTGATTTTGGACGATAATTAGCAATAAAAATATGATTTGATACTTGCTTCGAGGTTTTTTTTGTTAAGTGTTATTATCATTGTCAGGCAAACGAGATGTCATCAATTTGATAGAACTCAATAAGCGAAACCACCCACAGTTCGGCATGAGTATCAGGCAAATTTACAATACTGGACGAAGTGAGGCGTATCTGCACTTCTGTTATACACCCAGTCTGAAAATGCGGCACTACGTCCGAAAATATACATCATGCCATGTAAGATTCAAAAACAGCGCTGGAGTTTGCCTTTGAATCCCTGATATTTGAGTTCTCAGCAGAAGACCTGTTGCGCAATCTGGAAGCAGCCGAGCCTCCGTCAGTGGAACATTTTTACATGAGTCAAATTCGGTTTTGCTCAGCGGGCCAAACCCGCCAGCCAGCTTTGTCCGGCATGGGTTTTCGGGATGAACACGACTTCCGTGCTAGGGTACCCAGATGAAAAAACTCTAACAACAAAAGGAAAAAAGCAGCACACACAAAGGGAAAAGAAGGAAAAATCCAAGTAGGAATCATCATTAAAAAAAAACTTATTTACTCTGATATCATCAAAACTCTAGTTTATTTAACGCAAGACTACCAACCATAAAAATTCTGGTAGGAGAAAAAACTGATATAAAACAAAAATCATCTGAGAAAAATTCAACAAATAACTAGTTAATAATTCAGAAGGAAAACTAATAAAATTAACTCAAACTCGCAAACTAAAATATTACAGGTAAAAATGCAGTAATGGTGTGGTGTGGAAATCAACAGAATCCCAAACCCGGCCGGGATCGGTGTACAACAACTATACAAAGATTCTTAGATGTGCAGCGTGAAATAAAAAAAAACTCTAGCGCACCTGAACCGCGAGAAACACTAATGTTCGATGAACAGTAGAAGAATCGTGCAGATTTTGAGTGCATATTCTACCACATGTGCTCCAACTTATTTCGAGTGCAAAACCACTTTGATCCTAACGATGCATTTAAACTCATAGGGTGGAAAGGATTTCAGGAATTTCAAGATTTCGGAAAGCAAAACACTGGAAAACTTTGAAAGCAGCATAACATAACATAAACAAAGAAAATGCTTTGTGGTTGCAACATTTTACCAGCACTACAAGTAAAAGCCTCCCACAATTGCCTCACATCAAAATCAAATAACTCTATAGATTTCGATTTTATCCGATGATTTCGTCGAAAGTTACAGGGGTAGAAAGATGTTTAGGGTCAAAAAACGAAAGATGTTTGGAACCAAAAAAATTCTAGAACTTGTTAATTTAAACATTGGTAACTTGTGAAGGTCACTTAACTGTGATCATGGTTCTCTTCTTGTCTATAAATCAGCATAGACAACGTATATCATCTCTAAAGCTTATCAAAGCAGAGAATATTGATACGGGAAACTCGATCGTTTTGGAAGGGAACCATGATCACAATTAAATAACCTTTACAAGTAAATTATATCGATGGATATAAGTCGGAGATGCTAAAATTTGTCACAACTAGCGTAAATACAAGTTAATGATTTCCAACTGCAAGTGGTCACATCAGTCAAGTATGCACTGTGTGCTGGTGTCTGATGAGAATCATTGCATACTTTCGAAAGCACTTTATCAAATAAAATTTTCAATGAAAATAAAAAAATTTTTCAATTTTAATCATCCCTCAAAAAACAATTCCAATTTGATTCGGCTTTGGAGGCTTATTCCGCAAAACGATCGAGTTTCCATCAAGACATACACTTAGAGTTCAACAGCACTAAAAATGATGCTAGTCGACAAGTTACATCAAAAATACAATTTGCGTAATTCAAATACCTGATAAACTATAATTATGCAAGTTGCTCGAGCCAGCACCTTAGCAACCCTGAGAAAGCAAAATCAAACTAAACTGGCCGTCAGCATTGTAACACTTGTGAAGTTACGCCTATGTTCTTAGTAAACAATTTTTACACTTAGCATATTTGCAGTTTAAGTCTAATTTGTTTAAAACTTTGCCCTCCATATAATTACATGGACTGCTAGTTAACTAAAAATAAACGTAAGCATCACGCATTTGCAGCTTTTCCTAGAATATTATGATTGAATTTTAAATGAATAACGAGCGTATTAAATACCAGTAATAGTCATAATAAAATTAACAAGCTACTAATTGAAATTTGAGTTGAATGTTAACTAATGGTAATGACTATGTAACACGCATAGAAGACAGACGCCGATATAAAACCGACATTTGTTACTAATTTTAACGAAGATCTCATTGCATATTTTTAGATTTTGTTTTTTGAATTAATTTTTCTTAGAACTCAAAACATCGTCTGAAATACGCGTGTGTGAATTAATGACGCAAGTGGAATGTAGCTGATGGGGCACCTGTTCGAATTTGAGTAGCAGTTATGAACCATTATCGCGTGCATGGCTTTGAGGCTCCTAAGCTGGGAATAGATATCGGAATGAAATGATACTAATCGTTCGATTGTTCGGTTGAATTGATTGTGGAACGATTCATTTCTCTAAGAGGGTCGATCAATTTACTATATTTTTAACACCCTAATTAATAATAAATCAATAGATTTTACTCTGTAGTCTAATTTGTTTTATGCCGGTATATGTATGCACACATGATATTTCAATTATAGATATTTGACGCATAATATGTTTGTATAATTATGTTTTTGTGATTTGTTCCTTCGTTTTATTGTTAATTTTTATGAAAAAATTCGAGTAAAAGTTTTCAAACAAATTTTCGATTACCACAAAAAATATCCTACATTGATCAGCTCTACCTACGTTGGGCGCTATTTAGCTGAACTTATTTAAAACTGTTTTTCCCAATCAAAGTGTTCCTGTCATTTTCTGCACTATTTTGCATATCAATTTATGTTTCGATTTAGTGAAATCTGGCTTTCAAGGGTTCGCTTCGAGCCGAAAAACACAATAACTCTTTACTTCAGATAGATATATCGTCGCTGTTAAATCAAACCGGCATATCTGCAAAAATTGAGTTTTTGAGTTTTTGGTATCAAAAAATTCCTCTTTTTCCCGTCTATTTTTATGTCGCACCGGCATATCGTATAGTTGAATACAAAGCCGTCTAATGGTGTTTTCCCGGTATGCATTTGTGAGGAAACACCCCACACGCGAAAACTTTAAAGCGCTCTGGTGAAAAATATGCTTTTTGCAGATATGCCGGTTTGATTTTACAGCGACGATATGTATATATACTTTATTTATAGCTGGTCTTTAGTTTGTGCAAAAAACATACATATATTTTCTTAATTTGGAGCTCAAACTATGTCTTTACATCTATGTATGTAATTTATTAGTTCAAATTGGAGTCGATTTTATTTATTTTCTATTCTATTCGATTATTATTCATTCCAGAATTCATACATACCTATTACTACTTAAAATTAGGGATGGACATAGTCAGAAATTAAAGATGCTAGTAGTGGGTGATTCGATTTATGGCAATTTCGCAGAAATTGATGTAGGTTCTTTCTAACAGAAAGATTTATATATTTGATTTTACAAATTCGGTGGAGTTGCCTTGTTTTTAATAATTTTTAAGCACTTGTTTGTAGCGTTAGTAGTTTTAACTGATTTTCGAAAAGAAATAGTATAAGACTCGTTTTTCATATTTCTTATTTCTTCATTTTTTCATATTTCATACTTCAAATTCATGTTTCTTCATTTATATATATATATATATATATATATATATATATATATATATATATATATATATATATATATATATATATATATATACAGTTGCTCACGAAAGTCAGCATACACCGCTTAAAAACGCGGAATTGGCAATATATAGGCAGAACGAATATGAGAAGACGGGCGAAAAACGAACTTAAAAGGAATATCAGAGACATTGTAATCTATTTTACACAGAATTAATGAGAACATACATATACATACACATATCCATAGTAAATAACAAGAAATTCCGCTGAAAGTGAGGAAACAAAAGTCAGCATACACCACAGAAAATTCAAAACAATCAGTCTAAGCGATGAGTCATACTGCGATAAAGATTGCTACCGTGTTAATATTCAAAGATAAACATTAGTACATTGCAAGTCAATCAAACTAAAGTGATTTGGGTGCCTTTAAAATTTAAAAATGGGTACACGGAAAGAAACGAGTTTGGAAGTGTGAAAAATCATCCTTAGTTAATGAGTGGAAGGGAAGTCGTATGGCAAAATTGCTAAAATAGTTGAAAGAAGTCGGGCAACGGTGCAAACGATCATACAGAAAGCGGAAATGGAAGGGAGAATACAAAATAAACAACTGTTCGTTGACCGTAGACTGAAATCCTCAAGTAAGAGAGATGAGAGAGACTTGTTACGGAAAATAAGTAAGGAGCCACAAAAAAAGTGCTCCGGCAATGGCCACTGCACTTGCAAAGGCAACAGGGAAGCAAGTGAGTCCAGAAACAATATATAGAGTTTTGCGTAATCAGGGTTATAACGGTAGAGTTCCGCGCAGAAAACATTTCATTTCTCCAGTTAATGAAAAGAAGAGGCTTGACTTCACTCGCCTGCATTTTAATAAGGACGAAAATTTTTGGAATCAAGTTCTGTTTAGTGATGAGAAGAAGTATAATATTAATGGCTCTGACTAGCGCGGATATGTGTGGAGGAAGCGGAACTAAGCATTGGCAAAGAAGAATTTGCATCCTACAGTGAAACATGATGGAGGGGTCAGTCCTCGTATGGGGCTGTATGTCGGCCGCTGGTGTGGGGCAATTACATTTTATTGATGGTGCTATGGATCAATACATGTATTTGAACATATTGCGAGGCGATTTGATACCTTCTGTGCAGAAATAATGCCTACAGCCAGGTTGGATCTTTCAGCAGGACAATGATCCGAAACATATAGCTAGAAGTGTCAAAGAATGGTTGTTGTATAACGTCCTTCATCGGCTTCACAGTCCGCCTCAGTCTCCCGATTTAAACCCTATAGAGCATTTATGGGAGGAATTGGATCGCAAAATTCGTGGGCCAGCCGTAAGAGCAACTATTACTAGCAAAGATACCCTGGAATCTTCTCTGCTGTGTGCCTGGATGAATATTCCACCCAAAATTATATTCCACCCGTTTAGAAGCTGTTATTAAGGCTGGTGGAGGGCCTACGAAGTATTGAGCTCACGTTTTTTGGACATTTTCGTTCTTTTCGAACCAAGGCTCGTAGTGTATGCTGACTTTCGATGGATTTTCTTTATTGTTATGTAATGAAACTTATTTTTAATGCCAATAAAGCTACTTTTACGTTTTCATAGCATTCTCTCTTTTTCCACTGTACCATATTCGTGTTTTTACATGCTGTATGTTGACTTTTGTGAGCCACTGTATATATATATATATATATATATATATATATATATATATATATATATATATATATATATATATATATATATATATATTATATATATATATATATATATATATATATATATATATATATATATATATATATATATATATATATATATATATATATATATATATATGTCAGCAAAAAGATTAAGGGAGATAATCTCTGAAGTGGCCAATTCGATTGAGCTGAAATTTGCCGAGGACATAGATGTATACAAGGAGAAGGTCCATGACCTGTTAGATTTAAGATATCTTTAATTCTTTGGCGGCGGCGGGCATTGGAGTGAATTTTCAGGTACCCCATATTTCTATGCAGAGTACAATTTTGTTAAAGAAAAGTATTGGAAGTGAAAAATTGTTAAGTTTTATGTTTCTTTATAATAAAGAATTCAAAATTTTGAGCCCTGTGTGCCTAGAAGCAGGCAAGGATTTTTTTTTTCAAACTTTGATTTTTCATAGCTCCTGATGGGAACATTGCACCATCGTGAAATTTGCAGGCCGTATTGGTGTTAATCAAAATGATACATGCATGATTTTTCAAGACTGTGCAGGCAACTGTGTAAGTACGGCAGGCTCCTGAAAAAAATATCCTTCAAATCATCGAGCTTCAATATTCAAATTATTCAAATTTTGTCCACAGTGTCAATTTAAAATTTTCAACATTCCCAGTTGCACCAGAACGGCAACTTGTCACGAAATTACCTCTATTTTCAGCACTCAAAACTTTTGTTCACAAGAAATGGGGACAGAGTAGTGCGATCATTAGGATATTTACTAGACATATTGATATTTACTAGGACCAGGTTTGATAGAAGTGATTTGGTAATGCGAGTAACCCTGTAAAGGTAGGTATCCATATGTTGCATTTCTTCCGTATCGTATCCCTGTCCACACTACTCAATATTCCATGTATCATCAATACGATCCGTTGCAAAAAACTCGACACGCAGTTGCAACGCTTTTATTCACTAATCTATAGTGTACAACGCAACGTGTCTATACATGACTCCACTTCGTATCGTATCATTCCTTTGATGCGACGGCAAGAAACCGCCAAGTGACCGATCGAGTTCGTTGCGTTTCTTTGTATCAAATTTTGATACGCAACGAAGATACGTTTGTCGTATCCACTGATACGCAACGGTGATACGATACGCGAAAATGATACATATGGATACATACCTTAATAGTGGTGCCATCTTGAAAAATCGCTGAGAAAAAGAACTGCTTTTTAGCTCATTACTTCTGATTTAGCCACGAGATATTTTAACGAAACTCGCACAGTATTTAAACCTTACTCCAAACAATATTTGGTAGAAATTTGGTTGAAAAACTAGGATAAGGTAGCCAGGTAAAGTAATTTTTGTGACATAAATTTTGTAAATTTGCTCTGCAAAATAAAGCCTCTTTCCCTTTATCTCCGATTTAATCATGAAATCAACACGAAATTCATGTAGTAAATAGAACTTGCTGTAGGCCAGTTGTCGTAGGAATTTTGTAGAAAAACATGAAAAGGCTGCCAGCTATGGTAATTTTTGTAATTTTTTTTGGTATTTCTTTACTAAGCGAAGTTGTCATTTAATTTTCAAAGGGGAATGGTCCTGCAATGATAACTAACAACAATTATTAAGGTTTTGAAAATTTGAAAGGTTTTGAGTGTCCACTGAAAAAATACATAGCGCCAGACGCCACAGTTTATAGACTTTTGGCGCCATGTACATAGTCGATTTCGGGATTGTAATAAAATATAGCGCCACACGCCATAATACATGGCGAAAAGTACATAGGAGCAGGCGCTATGCTTATAGCCCTCCACGCCATGTACTATAGTCCTCCACGCCATGCACTATCGTCCTACATGCACACGCAGTTGTGTAAACCGCAGTGTCATCAGCATAGGTTGCTATATCGCATTCTGGAGTTGTTGGGGCATCCGAAGTGTATAAATTATATAAAGTTGGTCTAAAAACGGCACCTTGAGGAACTCCGGTGGGAACAATACATGGTGAGGAGAGCATTTGCCCAACTTTCACCGAAAACTTTCTATTAGTCAAAAAGGAATTAATTATTTTTATCAGTCAAGAAGGGAATGATTGCTTATAGAGCTTGAATATTAGTCCATGGTATCATACCGAGTCAAGGGCTTTTTCTATGTCAAGCACAATGCGACCGGTAGACTGATTGTTTTCGAATCCCATTATAATATGCCTACATACTCTATACAGCTGATGGTTTGTTGAGAGGTACGGTTGAAATCCAAACTGGTAAGCTGGAATGACTTTGCTGAGTAATATCACCTCCTGGAGTCTACATGGAACTGTTTTCTCAAAATTTTGACTAAGAGATGGAATAAAACTTATCAGCCTAAAGTTGCTAGGATTATGAAGATTCTTTCCAGACTTAAGAATAGGAATGGTGACTGATTCCTTCCAGGCAGACGAGAAATAACTGATTTCAAGGCAAGAACGACTGAACGAGCAGCAGCATGGGCTTAGAAAAGGTCGTTCTACTACAACGAATCTTATGGCGCTTGTTTCTGATGTTTTGTGCTAAATGGAGAAAGGTGATCAAATTGACGCAGTCTATACAGACTTCAGCAAATCATTCGACCGAGTTGATCACTCCATTTTGATCCACAAGCTGAAAAAAATCGGAATTGCAGGATCTTTACTAAAGTGACTTGGCTCCTACCTCCACGACCGCTTGCAATTCGTGAAATTCCAAGGTCTTATTTCTGAGAAAGTCGACGTGAAATCCGGTGTACCTCAAGGAAGTCCTCCTGGCCCTCTTCTTTTTAATATTTTTATATCTGACACATTGGAGGTTTTATCTGACATTCCCCATTTACTAAATGCGGACGACCTCAAAATCAACCATGTCATCAGGTCACAATCTGACGCGACCTTTTTTCAGTCTAAACTGAACTCTCTAGACCATTGGTGCGCCGCGAACAAGCTCCCTCTTAGCATTGCTAAATGCCGCGCAATTAGCTTCTTTCGCAAAACTGCACACGTTCGTTATACGCAGGGCCTCAACAACACGGCACTCAGCAGGGTCGATAACATATTAGATCTCGGTGTCATCCTGGATGAAAAGCTCCGCTTCAATCTACATTACGATAGAGTGCTTTCCCGAGCTAGTAAACAACTTGGTTTCATTAAGCGACGGGCCAAAAAGTTGAAGAATCTTTGGGTTACTAAATCCTTATATATTGTGCGTCCTCTTCTCGAATATGCGTGCACTACCTGGAACCCGGCTTTCGAAATTCACACCCAAAGATTTGAGTCTACTCAGAAGCAGTTTTTACTAATGTTCGAAGAACAATAGTATTAAACTCGTTTCGCCGAAAATTCATATTTCTTTATATATATATATATATGAATATATATATATATATATATATATATATATATATATATATATATATATATATATATATATATCAGCAAAATGATTAAGGGAGATAATCTCTGGAGTGGCCGATTCGATTGAGCTGAAATTTTCGGAGAACGTAGATGTATATAGTAGGTAGGTCCACAACTTTCTCAAATTCAGATATTCTAAACATTTTGGCGGCGGCGAGCGTTTTAGTGAATTTTGAGGTACTCCTATATTTCCAAGCAGTGTAAAGTTTTGTTAAAGAAAAGTATTGGGAATGAAAACTAATTATGTTTTAAGCTCGTTTATGATAAAAAATTGGAAATTGTGAGCCGTGCGTGGGTGCAGGGTGCCTAAAAGTAGGCAAGGATTTTTTTTCAAATTTTGATTTGTCATTACTTCTAAGTAAAACAATGGATCATCGTGAAATTTGCAGAGCGTATTAATGTTGACTAAGATTTAGCACATGTGGATTTTTAAGATAGTGCGGGTAACTCTGTAGCTACGGCAGGCTCCTGAATAAAAAACCTTCAAATCATTGACCTTCCTGAAAAATTTTTGATTTTTGACAAAAAAATCAGCTCACTGATAAATTTTAACCTTTGTCCATCATGTCAAATTAAAATTTTCAAAATTCCGATTTGCACAAGAACGGCAACCCATCACCAAATTACCTCTATTTTCAGCACTCGAAAGTTCTGTTCACGAGAACTGACGACCGGATTATCCGATCATAGTGAAATTTACAGGACATGTTGAAATTAGCTAGGACCAGGTCTGATAGAAGTGATTTTGAAATGCGGGCAACCCTGTGCCAGTGGTACCATATTGAAAAATCACCCAGAAAAAAAAACCGGTTTTTGGCCTATAACTTCCGATTCAGCTATCAGATTTTGACAAGATTCATCCAATACTTGGATCTTACTTTATGTAACCTTTGATGAAAATTTGGCTGAAAAATTAGAATAGAGTTGCCAGCTATGGTGATTTTTGTCTCCTAAATCTTGCAAATTTCTTCAGCAAAATAAAGTTTTTTTCCCTATAACTTCCGGTCCAGTGTAAAAATCAGAACGAAGTTCACGCAGTAAATGGACTTTATTGTGAACCAAATGTCATAGAAATTTCGTACCAAAATCATGAAAGGGCTGCCAGCTATGACCATTTTTGTAATTTTGTTTAATATCTTTACTGAGCGATTATGTCATTAGATTTCCAAATCGAAATGATCCTGCAATAAAAATTAACAACAAATATTAACGCTTTAAAAATTTGATAAGTTTTGAGGATGGTAACCCTAAAATTCTTTGCTGGGAAAGTGCTGCCAGCACTGAATTATATGTGTTATAGTTGAGTTTTGTTGCTTTAGATAAGGAATGTTTGATATGATTTAAAAAAACAGTGTATTACGTCTTTCTACACTTTTTTGTCACTCAAAGACCATTTCTTCGAAAATTAGTTTTCTAGCGGTTCAGGTGCGCTAGAGTTTTTTTACTATTCGCTTTGAGGGATCTTATCAACCCTTATGATTTCAGTAATCTACCACCATACGAATATTGCCTCAAATGTACTAATTTGTTACCACTTGCGTCGAGAAGATTAATTTTATCTGCCTGCTTCAGCTTCGATGTCATCAGAGACGTGGTTAATGTCGTTTACTTGAAAGAAAAGTTTGTGCTCAATCAGCCCTTGAGAGTCACTAGATACCGGCGATTGTTTATTGAATACCAACACAACAGAATATATGCAGCAAAAGAGCCAATTAATAGGTGCTACAGGCTAATCAATAGCATGAGCAAGAACTTTCCCCTGCGATCTCTAAATCAACGTTTAAAAATAACATCATCAAGGCTCTCTTTTTATAGTCTCCCCCATCCCCCACCATACTAACATATATGTATTGTATATTCAATTTAAATTTAAATTTGATATATAATTTGTTAGTCATTTATTTGTCATTTGTTATTTATTTATTACTTTATTTGTTGTCTGTTTATAACTAATTTATTTATGCACTATTTATTAGTCTTGTATTTATATATAGTTTGTTTTATTTTTATTTTGTTTCGTAATTTTATGCATGAACTATTTCATTTTATTCTTTTTATACAAGTACACCTTGCTTGGTGAAATAAATAAATAAATAAATGAATTGAAAAAGGAGCATGAATAATTGTTAGCTTCTGTAGGTAGATAGGTTTCTGAGAAGTAAGTTGGCGATTTTATCGATGGCACGATGTAATTTTCACACGATCGAAGAATCTTTTTCTTGGGTAATTATTACTTTATTCCACCTACGGTTTCGCACTTTTATGAACTTATTCCGGATTAACTGAGCTAAGCAATTCACTTGAGTGTTGAAGTCTGGGTTACGAGTTTGCTGCCATTGTCTACGGAATTTGTTACGCAATTTAATTAGCCGATTCATTTTAAAGTCTAATTTCCGAAAACGGATGGGCCTTGGGGAAACTTTTGGTGTGGTTTGATCCCTGGCTGTCAATAGGGCCGACGAAAAAGAATGGATGATTGAATTAATTTCCTGGTAAGTTTGTGCAGTGATATCAGAGTTTTTGAATTGCATGCAAGAGTACGCCTGAATATTCTCCAATTGGTTTTGCTATATTGGAACCTATTGAACTTTGGGATCTAATATTAGCCGCAGTCAGCAATTCAAAACTAACGTGCAAATGGGGTGAGGTTGGGCATTTAGCGTAATAGGCAGTATAATGGATATGTTACCATTGCTCAGAATAATGTCCAAAATAGGTTTTTCAATAGGAATGTGACAGGTATGTTTAGAAGGTGAATGGGTAAACACATTATTGTTCAAAATAATGTCAAAGGGAATGTTGCCAATTTTGTTTGCTTTGTAACAATTCCAATGACGATGTCTAGCATTCAAATAGCTGCAAATTTTCCATTGAGCTTAGCTAAGAGTTTGATATCAGATTTGATATCTTTGAGTTTCTTTGCATTCAACTTGGTACCTGGAAAATAGTCTACAACGAAGGTCGCACTGATATCATCGAGTATTATTTCTATATTTTCAATGCATTTAGTCGGATATGGTTGTAATGGAGAATGACGAATCAGTTTATTTATAATTATCGCGGCGCCACCACAAGTAGCATAAATCCTATCGTTTCGAAAAATCTTATAACTAGTGTTAGTTAATTTGTCCTTTTCCTTCAGCCAGGTTCCAGATACAAAAGTGAAATCAATATTATTAGTTTTTATACATTCAGAAAAATATGATTCTGAGAATCAAAGAAAATATTTACTTGTTTATGAGATGTGATATCTTACAAAAATCAAGTAAACTTTTATTTGATGTCAGTTATTTGCATAAATATTGTGTAAAAATGTCTTGCATTCAACGGAATACAATTTTTACTTTACCTTATTTCATAGCCTCTATAGACGACGAACATGTTCGTCAACTTGGTGCGAAAACATGTTTTAAAACTTCGACACAGACGTTCGCATCAAATGCCGAACATCAGTACATTGCGCATCAGTTTGCACTGAATTTCAATGTTCGTGCACATGTTAACGAACCTGAGATAAAGGTTAGTGTTTACCTGCGTACAACATACAATTGCACGTGTACGCTTGCCAAGTTGACGAACATATTCGTCGTCTGTAGATGCTATCAAGGAAGAAATTTTCCTCAAATCTAGTAAATTATGTCTACGAACCAAGTAAATTATATCTACAATGCGAACATATGTTTACATGTTTCAACATCATGTCGTGCACAATTATCGGCCAATCGCTAAATTACCATGCGTTGCCAAGCTCTTTGAAGCTATAGTTGCCGAGGTGCTATCTTTCCACTCTAAGGCATTTATCTCGTCTTGCCAGCATGGCTTTATTAAAGGCAAATCTACCACTACCAATTTTTTAGAACTTGCGAATCTAGTCATCCCTGCGATTGAAGAAGGTAAACAAGTTAACTGCATTTACACCGACCTCACGAAGGCTTTCGATAGGCTGGATCATAATATTCTTATATGTAAATTGCATATTCTTGAATTCCCTAATAAGTTTATTGACTGGATTAAATCTTATCTCACAGATCGCAAACAGAACGTTCGATTTCGTGGCACTCTATCCACTGACATAATCTCCACTTTGGGTGTGCCACAAAGCAGCCACCTCGGTCCGATTCTTTTCGCTATTTATATTAACGATCTTATCACCTTCGCTCCTGGATCCTCCATTCTACTCTACGCTGATGACGCAAAGACTTTCAATATAATATCATCACTTGACGACTGTACAATCCTGCAACGCAATTTGTCCAATTTTTCTAATTGGTGAGCTCTAAACCGTCTTTCACTAAGTGCTGACAAATACTCAGTTATCTCTTTCTCCCACAAATCATGCCCCATTAATTTCAATTACTTTTTAAATGATATTCTTTTAACCCGTTCTAATAAAGTTCGTGATTTAGGTGTTCTATTAAACTCTGCTTTTACTTTTAATGACCACATTGACTCTATAATGATAAAAGCCAACTGTGAACTTGGCTTCTTAAAAAAGCGGTCTAAAGAATTCAATGACATTCGGATGACAAAAATCCTATTCGGCTCTCTGGTTCACCCGATTCTTGAATATGGGTGCTTGATGTGGTCTCCATATTATAAGGACCATATTGATCGAATTGAATCTGTTTAAAGAAGATTCTTAATCTTTATTTTTAGTTCTTTTCACTGGTCTGATCCATTTTGTTTACCTCCTTATGAAAGCCGCTTGCAATTATTGACCATGGATACTCTTGAAATTAGACGTCAAAATTCCCAAGCTCTATTCGCTGCGAAGTTGCTCAATGGAAACGTCTATGGGAAACGTGAACTCTGAGTTTTTATTATCAAAGTTAAACTTTCGTGTTTGTCACGGTGAGCGTACACATCATAGCGCTTTATCCATCCCATTTCATAGGACCAATTATGGATTAAATGAGCCTACCTGCGCAATAGCCCGAAGCTTTAACTCAGCATATCAAATGTTCGACTTTAACCATACTGTTGAAACTTTCAAGTGTCGGCTTATCCGACCGTTTAACTGTTATTAATAAAGTCATTGTTTTTTTTTTGTAGTAACCATTTTGTTGGTGAAACTGTAATTGAATAAATAAATAAATAAATAAATAAATCAACCACGCTTCAATATTCGAGGAAAAAATTGATAGTTTTTATGATTTTTGTCTACTATTTGCTTTAAACAAATGAGAAGTTTAAACAAAGCGCCGGTCCGAAGCAGCGATCTACTGCTCGCGTGTTCGAATTCAGCCGGGTTTATGGTTGAATTTGTTCGTCTTAAGTTGTCGTAGCAGCTGGCTCCATTGATTAAGTGTCACATTATAGACTAAGGTATAAATAACACTAGCGCTACAGCAACTAGGAAAAAATGTGGCACTTAAAGAATAATGGAATAATTTATATCGGCTGTTCCCATATGTGTCTGCTTACCGCCAAAGCTAAGCATTCGCTTCAAAAGGAGTCAAACCACATTGCTTTGGCACGTGAAAATATTTTTTTTTCTTGTTTTTATTTTTTCAATCCCTTCAAAGTAAGCCGCACTTTTGAAATGAAAGTAGGCAGAGTTTGTTCGCGCCAACGACATGCAATATTCTCAAGCGGTCCCCCATCTAACTAGTAATCGCACCCAACAGTGATTAAATTTCGCTGATCGTAGGAGAACCGATTGATGCCAGATCTATAGCAAACATTCCCTTGAAACTATACCAAGTTTTACTAAGGGCAAGTTCAATATCATTTCTTTGAAATGAATAAACTCATTTCTTTGGATTGAGTAAATATTTCTTTGGCGCAAAATTATTACCAATTTTCTTTGATAATGTGTTCATTATTGCTTAAAAAATTGAAGTATTTTTCTGAGTGTATACTGAAACTATTCTTATAATTTATTTCTTATGCTTTGTACATTCCACAGAAGACAGTTTTATTGGTCATTTGTAGACGTATTTGACTGCCAACTTAGTTAGCAGCTTTACTTTACTTACTGATCAGCTTTACTTTTGCAGACTGCAAGTTTTGTCATAATTTCAGTAAGAATTACAATGATTTGCGCGGGAGTAAATAACGAATCTTGCGATCCAGCTGAAGGGATTTGAAATGGGATCGCGTTATCATTAAGATTAAGATAAGTAGTTAGCGGAAGGAAAATGGATGTTTGATGCTGGTAGATTGAAGACTGGTGTAGGATGCTATTTGTTTTGACGACGGTGATTCTTTATTATAATATAATCTGCCCCTTTTGAACAAGAAGCATCATTTCCTAGATTGCTCCCATTATAATTGGTACACTTAATTAAACGAATTCCGTCGAAAATACAGAATGTATACTGTCTGGTCTTGATAGCGCATTCGGCCTGGGTTGATTTGAATTTGCTTGATATCAAGGCACTGCAGATCATGGTTGGTGGCCAGATAACGTTTGAGAGAGTTTGTTGAGATCTCAAGCAAACCGGTTAGCAAAAATTTAGTTGGACTCTCGTCAGCTCGAGGGGGAGTAAAAAAATTTACTTTCTTGTCGTGTTGGTGGAGTTTTGAGTAATCATCGAAGAATTCAACGATGATTTTGGTTCCGATCAACATATGCTCCAACGCGAACTTTGTAATGAAAATACTGTCAAGCATGGCCAAAATTGATACTCTTTGGATATCTGACACTGTGATCGGCGAAGGTTTAAGCTGATTTATGTTCACTCTTTGATGCTGTGATGTTGGCGTTGCGTTTTTCATTGGAGTTTGTTTCATTAGAAATTTGAGTCAAATTCAAGTTTGCTGACACGCTATAATGATTCAAATATTGAGCCATAAGGCTATTTAGATCCAATTTTTTCAGTTTTAACCAGTCCCGTAGGAGTGCCACATCGGAGAATGAATCTCGACTTCTTTTGAGGCTCCCCTTAGCCATGATATGCAAGATTTAGATCCACTACTGGCAGGCACAATAATATAACTGAGATATAGTATAACTGCGATAAAGTATAACTGGGATACACTTTGACTCTTATTTAAATACACGAAATTACTACACCTTCTAATCACTTTGACCGTCACAGAGCAAAATTGTCAATTTGAATGATTTGAATTATCTTTGCTATAAGACAAGTAAAGATAAGAAGAGCGCCAATGAATTTTTTAGTCTTTAATATCTAGCTAAGACATTTCAAGAAAAGATGAACATAATCAATAATTGCAATTGTTGCATGAAGTTTTATACAGGATTTTAAATATAATTTGCCTTACTGATTTCAAATTTGAAATCCATCTTTCACCAGCAGCTCTAGCTACTGAGATTCGACAAGGAGGTTTGTTTTTAAAAAGTCATTTTAAAACTAAAGAAAGTTTTACTTTTCTTTGGGCGAATCTTTTTTAGTTCATTGCTCAGATTTCGCTATGCTATCCCATAAGCATATAAAATATGGACGTTTTGTTTAACCATCTTGCAAGTCCAAACGAAAACTAGCCATTTTCAGATCTACACATATGATCCGGTTATGTTCCACGTAATTTGTTTTCTCCAAAACTAAAGATATCATGAAGTAGAGATGGGTAACACGTGAGTGAAGCAATCGCGATGAAGCAATCACTAGCCCCCAACACGTGTGTCGACACACTCTATACTGAGCGAGCTGCTTCACAGGTGAAGCAATCACTACAGTATGAGCGAGCTGAGCGTTTGGTGAAGCAATCACTTGCACTCAACACGTGTGTTGGCCGACACGTTTGTGTACACACAGTAGAGCTAGAGCTGCAGCACAAGAACGAGGAAATCAGTTGATGTGATTAGGAGCTTGTTTATGAGCTCGACACTTTTGCACAGGAGCAAGTCAATCGGTGCTGCGATATGAATTTCGTAAAGGCTGTAGGTAATGCCGTACAGTGCAAGCATGCCGTGGTTGGTTGTGATGATCGAAACTGACTGTCGCGGAAGAACAGATATGCACTTTATATGAGCATTTGATGAAGATTTTGATTGAAACTTTCTTCCTGCAGACTTTCTCAATTTTTTTGTGATTGGATGCAGTGAGATTATCTCAGGAATGCGATGCCTGATCGAAATGAAATTTTTTAAGGATATTTAAGTATAAGAGGTATAGATATTGGATAGGGATATTCGAGCAAATTGTCAGAAACAATTATATTTTGTTGAAGAAAAAAACCTCAAAATACGAGAATGGGCGAAATGAAAATGGTTGGGTTTGCCCGCTTTTTTTGGATGATTATCGCTGTGATTATTTGTTATGTCTGGGAGTTGAAGTGGGTTTATAATTCAAATAAAAAAGTTTTTGATTTTCATTATCTCTTGAAGTGTATATTGAAATCAGTGTACACTTCACACAATTCGATGCAGTGAAGTTTATTTCTTTGAAGTATATTTAGATAAGATACTTGTGAAAATTTGTTGCTAATTGATCATTAGTCTATAAATTCATTTTGCATTGATAAATTTAAAATGGTAAACTTTTCAATTATATACCGTTTCGAAAAAAGTTTCTATGATTGATTTTTTCTTCGCTGAGGTAACATTTTAGAATAATGTGAGTGGGGAGTATTTCAAAGAAAGCAACTATTTTCCTCATTTATGTTATAGGAAATGCGGCCATAAAATGTTCATGTGATTAGCATCATATATAACAAGTAACAATGTTTATTATTCACAAATTTTGGAATTTAGACATAGTTAGGTTATAATTAGAGATTAAGCGTATATACTGGAACAGGTATTCTTTTGGGACAATCAGTACTTAGTATGAAATTCAAAAATACTAGGTTCGAGTGTTTTCGAATTCGCGAGTATTTTCGTACTTGCAAGTATTTTATTCAAATATTCAAAAAGTTTCTAGGGCAAAGGTAGCTGAAATCGGACGAAATCGGTCAATTTTGGGGGAGAGTGGTTTGGAACATAACGGGCCAAGATCTATTTCTGCGATACAAAAATTTCAGTTTTGTAGGAGAATAAGGGGTTTTTTTTGCCATAGTTTGGCAAAAACTGCCTTTACGGCACTTTCGATGATTGAAAATGGTCGGAGAGTAAAATAGTGATATTTTAAGGGCGAGAAAAAATGTTGATAGGACAAATTGGGTGAAAACGTCCTTTTTTACCAAAATTATTTTTTTGGCCTAGCATGAATTCGGAGACCTTTCTGAGTTGTTTCGGGTCAAATTTTCATACAAGTCTGTGAAAAAGCAAACTAGTTTCGAAGATACGGCAAAATGAAATCCGCCGGAAAACCGTCTGGAAAAACTGAAAGTAGCACTTAAAGTGCTAAGGAGGAAAAGGTTGAGATCCTTTTTGGTTCGCCAGTTGGCTTCTCCGGCTGTGCTGAGGCTCTCCTCGTAACTGCAGGTCGCCACGAGGGTGTTTCCAACCCTACCGGGGTTGTAAAATTTACGAGACCGCGGGAGTTAAGACGCCCCTGGATTCATATCCAGCCTTACCGAAGAGGTTGGCCCCCTAGTGGGTGCATGTTTAATAGGCGATACATTTTGTTTTTATCATTTCTTAATAAAATTTTCGTTTAAGTTCATGCTTCAGTGAGGCGAAGTGGAAAACCGGCTGTTTTAGATTAGCCAAGAAAAGTTTGGTATCAGAGATCGATCGATGAAAAGCCATATAGATGGCAACAGGATTAGTTTGTTTTATCTTAGTAAATTTTTTGACTTTGATAATTTGAACGAATACAGGAAATGTTTTGTGCATATAATAAAATGAAAATCAAATTAAATTGATTGAATTTCATCGTTTTTCACTAGGCGAAAAGATTTGCCAAATAAATGGCCGACCATTGGAAAGTTACGGACAAGCTGCGCGGACTAATGACTCAGTATCCTTTGAAGATTATCTTGCACCATCACCATTCTGGCTTGGGAACCTTGTGTTTGGAGGGTGGGGGAGGCCATATCATACCTTTTCATTACATCACTGCAAATTGTATGTATAGTATATATAGCATACTTCAACAAATACTTGCTAGTATTTATGGAACATGTACTTTTTTGTACTGGTACTAGTTATACCTAGTATGTGAAAATCCTAGTATGACCCGACTCTAGTTGTAATATGGACCAAAACATGGATTAAAGACCTACATACATATTTCCTCTACTTTTCTACGAAAATAGGATTTTCTGGCGGACTAGAGTTTTTTAATTTTTAATTCAAATCAACTATAGTTAACTAAGCTATCGGACACTTTTTTTACATTTTAAAATCTTTTTCAAATGTTCAAAACAAAAAAAAAGACACTTATTAAAATAAATACTGGGAAATTTTCTGTGCGTTTAATGTTCTTTGTCGCCTTTTCATGGCCATGTATAAGCGGTACATAGAAAAAATAATAATCATATGCATAATCCTATGCATAATCAAAAACGAATTGGCACAATTGATTGACTCACACTGATTGACTCATCAAAATGAGTGAGTCGAAGTGTGTCGACACACTAAACTGAGTCGTTTTTCCCATCTCTATCATGAAGTATTCGTCTTTTGGTTGAGGCATTATGCAAGAGTACACATTTAAGACTACGTTTCGATGAGTCTATAAACATTCACCAATAACTTGAATCATACTTTTGTAGTCCCATTTCAGTCATTAAACCTGAAATATTGTAGCAAAATATAAACCATACTCTTTAGAAAAAAGGAAGTAATTTTTTCCTTTCCCGATAAATCGAGATTTTTGTACTTGGTGTTACTAGATTTTTTTTCTTTCAACCGAGGAGCTAGAAGCTCTGATGCTTATTTAGATAGTTCAAGATCTCTGACCAAGTCATTTAAATCATCTTGATTGAGTGATCTTAGCTCACAAGGACAACTACAGTCACTATCCTTACCATCATCACTGTCTTCAGATTGTTTTTGATATGCTCGTATAACAACCGATGTACTAGGTTGTGGTACTTGCTAATAATAGCAGACTGCAAAATTAGTTAATTGAATTGCTGAATATCTGTGCTTCGTTATGAATCTATTTTAAAATTGATTATTTAGAGGCCCTGGCAGTAATGTACGAAATATGCTTATCAAATTCAAGCTTTGAACAAAATATTACACCAAGGTCTCCTAACTTATCAACACCATTAAGAGAAGAGCCAAAAAGAGACTAAGAAAACATGAAAGGGGATACTTTACAAGTAAAAGATATTTTGTGACCTTTCGAGATGTTCGAAGTGAGAGCATTGGCAGCGAACCAAGTCTGTAAGCTATTAATTTAGTGACTCGATCACTCGAAACATCTTAAAATCGTCGGCATATAAAAGACAAGAAGATCGGATCAGGAATTAACAGTTACAATACAGATACGATCAAAGAAGTAAGAGGTAAAACAGGAAAGAAGCCATCGTTTGTATGATATGGTTGACATAGTCGAAGGCTTTGGAGAAATCAGTTTATAGTACGTCGACCAACTTTTGATGGTCAAGCGGATGCGACCATATGTTTGAAGGAAAGAGGGTGGTTAAAATTGATTTACCGTTGACAAAACCATTCTGCTCACGAGGTAGGGTAGCCTTGACAAAAGAGTAAAATTTCTTGTAGACAACTTTCTCAATGATCTTGCCAGAGCAAGAGAGAAGAGAAATGGGACGGTAGTTTGAGATGCATGTACGACTACCGGTTTTATGTATAGGGAAGATGTTGACAACTTTTCAGAGAGCCAGAGGATATACTAATGTTGAACAAGATGGAAAGATGGATGCACAGAGATGATGAAAGAGATTTAACCAGAATATTTGGAGTACCGTCGGAACTACTACCGGTATTGGTATCGATATCGCTATCAGAAGTTCAGTTGCTGAAGGGTTGTTCGAAACGTATGTGATTCAGGAGAAGATTTGGAGAGAAGATATTAGGAAAGAGTAGGGCAATCTTGTGAGAAAAAAGAGGAAAAGCAAGAAACAAAAAGTTCACACACTTCATGTGAAGTAGAAGCAGCTGCATCACTCAAGTGCATAGCACTGGGGATACTTAGAGCGTTTTTTTAAAGAATAGATGCATGATGGTTGGTTCTGATTGATACTTCAATGCCAGCAATGTAGTTGCGCAACGCCTGTCCGGAAGCTTCTTTTGCTTTAGAGCATATTTCTTTATAAGAAAGGATGTCAGCATTTGAACCAGACCTTTTACATAAATTATGAGCTGCATTCTTGGCTTCGAGTGCAACTACAATATCAATACAGAACCGAGGAGATCCATTTAGTTTTTTAAGACGCCATACCAGTGAAAGTCAAATTGTACTAGAGAAGGTTTGGAATTTAAAATTGGAATTTGGTTCCTCATAGAATTAATAATTCAAATTTAAAGGAAAATAGGAGGATGATGAGGGCCATGGGACACATAGAGAAAGAGAGTGGAAGAAAAGGGGTGATTTTAGGAGCTTGGACTTAGCAAGGGCCAGAATTCTATTGGTAGCATTTGGTATGTTGTTAAGTTGTGAGAGGGAACAAAGTGAGTGAAACGATGACGCTTTTAAAGATATACTTCTAGTCGAGATGATAGCTTAATAGGCAGCATCCTAATCTAGAGTTGGCAGGTTGACAGCACTGCATAGCAGAGCATTAATGGTGGAAAAACAACTATTAAGTCTAGAAGAGAGTTCCACAAAGTATTGTTTATAAACTGGTAGAGAAAAGTTACAGGGGATACATGTATATTGAAGTAACGACTTTGGTTTTAGCTGAAGGTAAAAAGATATAAAATAACATTCGATAGAAGGACAGCTTATTAATAACTCTACCATCGGATTTACTACCCTAACTAAACAATTTCGGCCATTACGGAAGACTGTGTAGTTAAAGAATATGTCCAAATCGAAGATATTATCAGTGAAAAAGGTTTTTGTAAGACGTATTAAATCATCGGAGACTAAAGTGACAGAGAGCCTGAGCTCATTGTTTCTGGCCCTGAAATCGTGGACATTTTGAGAATATAGTCTTAATCCTAAGCTCTGGAGCTGTTTGCTCTTCACCAACGAAAATGCATTCAAAGAATTCTCGTGAATTAGAATAGAATACGAGAAAT
The DNA here is from genome assembly GCA_963978885.1 of Nemotelus pantherinus. Classification (NCBI taxonomy): domain Eukaryota; kingdom Metazoa; phylum Arthropoda; class Insecta; order Diptera; family Stratiomyidae; genus Nemotelus; species Nemotelus pantherinus. Next base: position 160,983,534 of record OZ022263.1, read on the forward strand.
CTTTTCGTAGCAGCTCGTTGACGCCAGCAGAAACGCGTGTTACGCTTTTAAAATTACACTATAAAAATGTTACGAAATAGAATGGATACATATGCGTATTAGGAAGTTTTGTCTAATAACTTTATGATCAGCTTTTTAGCAGCTTCTGTAGGTCACCTGCCCCTTATATAATAGCACGGAGTTGTTCCATCACCAGCTTCCTCGTTTGTGTTGTTGGCTACGTCCTGAACCAACTTAGCACCAGTATTCTGGGCTTTATCTTTGAGTTCGTTGGCTTTTGCGGCTGAAACACCGTGTTTTGTTATTTTATACAAGCCCCATGCTTGTTCCAAGATGGCATTACGACCAACATCAGCCAGGATGTCGACACCTTGCAGCATGAGTGCGCGAACCTCGGGTCAAAAACACACATCTTCGCACAGCGAACTGACGAGCAGTCACCAAATGGTCTAATGTTGACGGAAGACGAAACATCTTAGCCGAAAAAAATTATAAATGTGACAGGTATAAATAAAAAACGCCGGTAAATCAAGAAAAGCTCACGTTTCTTAATACTGCGAATCGTCGCAAACCACACCGGCCAACAATTTCTAGCGCCAACAGAGTACTGGGCCGCTGCAGCAAAATATAAATTCAAGAGGCGGGCCAAGTTTTCAAAAAACTCACATCCAGAAACGTCAATTGATGACAGGGCAGCCATCTGTCACTGGAACGGTGGAAACGAGTCAAGCTGGCGTACCGATCTTTACCTGCGGTGAAAAGCCGGGTGTCTCACGTGCGGAGACGCATGCAGACGAACGGACAACTCAAGGTTCATATGGAAGGAGCGTCAACATCCCCGAGCTATCCCATAGAAGTGGTAGCGGGAGACAAGACATGGCCATGCGAGGTTTCGTGAGAAGTCGAAACCAAAATGACGGTCTCTTTTCTGGGTGAACCCGAGACCGGTGAGAGCCTATTAGACAAAAAATAACGACTTCTAATGCTATTCTGTTTTTTGTCTGTTTTGAACTTGAGTGTTACATTTTGTACCAATTTTTTCCTAGCTTGTAAAAATATTTTAATCTAAACCAATTTTTTCGTTTTGAAACTAGATTTATTTTAATCACTCGACATATATCGATGTTTCGAGGATCATTTGTCCTCTTTTTCAGTGTCTATCGGTCTAATCTTAAGGGGGTATTCTGGTCTAGAAATTTGATCAAATCGATTTTTTTTCGTTTGCATATTTTCAAAGTTTAGACCTTCAAGAATAAGGTTTTAAAAGGATTTTTGGAAATTCAAATTATTTTTGGAGTTACAGCTGTTTTTGTGACACGCCAACTAACTGCCCCAAACGAGACTCCAAGTTTTAAACGCGATTTTCTCGGAACTACTTTTCTCGATACGGTTGACATGATATCTCTAGTTGTAATGAACCGATTTACGTGTAATTTTGCACAAACCCTCTTAATACTATTGGTTATCGTCTGACGTAGGGATTTTTCAAATTTTTATTTCTACTATTTATTAAAAGTCCCCAAAGTTAAAAAAATAAGGCAAAAAAACCAACTTTTTTTTTTACATGGACGCCATTTTGTGAAAAAAAAGTTTTTTCAAATCGCCTACGTCAGACGAATTTTACATTCTTTTTATTACAGAATTCATTAAAAATTTATGTTTCAAACGACCAGGAAGGTTGGAATCATGTCAACCATGAGACAAGTTTTTTTTTTTGAACCTTCACTTCGCCGGCCTGTATCTACATAACTTTTTATTTTTTTTTATTTTTAAATACATTTTTGTACTTTCAAAATGTTAATAAAAGACTGGTAAAAAACGTATACCAAAAATGTTTATGGTTTTTTTTTATTGCGTCCGTAAAATCACCTCAAAATCGTGCCTCTAGACCAGAATACTGCCTTAAAATAACTTGGGTATCTTATTTAAGGTGGTTACTTTTAAAGTACTGACTAATACTTATTACCAGCTAATTATCTATTAATCACATACTTAGGTTCATTTAACTATCTATATTAATTACATTATTCTCCTCACCATAAAATATCTGTTCAAATTAACCTGAACAATGGTGATACACATTTTTCTTGGTCTGTGTTGAGTCGCCTATCCATCGGGGTTGTCCACATATTCAGGCTTTCGTACGCATGCAGTTTTCGTACCTGCTCAGTTATGTTATGATAATGAGAAAAAATGGATTTGGCGAGAAAATAATTGGAAACCTTGTCAAAAAGAAGAAGGACCAAATACAGCGTGATCTGTTAACGACGCTCTTTACACAGGAAAAACAAAAAAACAGCCATAACAGCCATTTTACGTTAATATTCCAAAAAAATGCAGGAAATTGTTGAACGCTTTGCTAAAAAAAGGAGTTTCAACCTGTAAGGTCAAAAATTTAGGTGCTAAATTATAAAAGTTATTGAATTGTGATCATGGTTCCTTTCTTGTCTATAAATCAGCATAGACAACGTATATCGTCTCTAAAGCTTTGTCAAATAAAAATTTTCAATATAAAGAAAATTTTTTTTCAATTTTAATCAACCCGCAAAAACAATTCCGTTTTGCTAAATTATGTCACGAGGAATACAAAAAAGATATGAAGAAAAAATCTGGAATATATAAAATTACTTGCCTAGAATACGACAAAATATACATTGGTCAAATGAAACGGTTAGTTGTAGCTGTATTATATTTTTTGTAACTGATTATATTGGACATTTCGGACAATTATTTGTTATGATACTATTGTTATTTTGTATGATGATGTTTTTTTTGTATGTACATTTATTTTGTGATATCTTAAACTATTATTCTGAACAAATCTATAATTCTAAACACCCTCGAAATATCGATATATGTCGAGTAATTAAAATAAATCTAACTTCAAAAAGAAAAAACTCTAGCGCACCTGAACCGCTAGAAACACTAATGTTCGAAGAACAGTAGAAGAATCGTTCAGGTTTTGAGTGCATATTCCAACACATGAGCTCCTTATTACGGCCAAACTGTTTCAAATGACACGTTTTACTTTGGTCTCAGGAATGCATTATACCTCATATGGTAGAAGGTTTCAGATATTACCACTGGCATGAATTTCAACGTTTATGACAGCAAAACACGGGTTAATTATATTCGTTACCAGTTGCTTATTTCACATAATTTTGAAAGCAGCATCTCATTTAACATCAATGAAGAAGATGCTCAGTGCCTGCAGCACTGTAACTGAAGTTGGTGTTTGGGGCTGCGATCCGAAAAGTTTGCAGAACTTTGGGAATTGAAGCATTGGTTATTTATTTTCATTGTAAATGTTTCCGGTATGAATACTAACTGTAAGCATTTATTGATACAAAAGTAGCGCGACCGACTCGTGCTGGCCACCTTCTGCCAGTATCAAAGCCAAGAATATATCACATCTGCTTCACGTTGTTATATTACATTCGAAGTTATAGGAGTATAAAGAAATTTAGGGTTACCTGCAGCGAGTTTTTTCAAATAATCGAAAGCTTAATATTTGCTGTTAATAGCTGGCAACCCTATCGTGGCTTTTCAACAAAATTTGGCCTGAATAATGTTTGTAATATGTTCCATTAATTGTATGAAATCCGTATTGATTTCATGACTGCACTGGAAGTTATAGGGCAAAAAGTTTTATTTTCCTGAGCGAATTTTCAAAACCAAAGACACAAAAATTACCGTAGCTGGCAGCTCCAATCGAATTTTTCAAGCAAATTTCTATCAAACAGAGATTATAGAGTAAGGTTCAGCTACTGTGTCAATTTCATGAAAATCTGGTAAATTATTCACATTTCAGAGGGCAAAAAGCAGTTTTTTTTCTTTGTAATTTTTCATGATGGCACCGCTGGCACAGAGTTGCCTACAATTCAAAATCGCTTCTCCCAGACCTGGTCCTACTTAAGTCCAATGCATTCTGTAAATTTCAATTGTATCTGATTATTGGTTCGTAAGTTCCCGTGAACAGAAGTTTTGATGATAAAAATATAGGTTAACTGGAAGAGGGTTACCGTTCTTGCCCGACATGAAATTTCCAAAGTTTTACTTTGAACGTGTAGATAAAGCATAAAATTTGTATTTTATTGTAAGAAACGGACATTTTTTAGGATATTCGATGGTTTGAATGTTTTCACTTCCAAATTTTTATTTTTTCAAATTTAAGACACCAAAATTATCATAGTTGGCAGCTCCAACCGAATTTTTCGACCAAATTTCTATCAAACGTGGTTTAAAGGTCTAGCGACTGTGTGAGTTTCGTCAAAATCGAACGTTTGAATCAGAATTTATAGGGCTAAAAGCAGTTATCTTTTTTAGTGATTTTTCAAGATGGTACCACAAAATCACTTCTATCAGACTTGATCCTATTTAAGACTAATACACTCTGCAAATTTCAATCAATTCTGCTCATCGGATCGTGAGTTTCCGTGAACAGAAGTTTTTGATGCTAAAAATATAGGTAAATTGGGCAAGGGTTACCAGGCGTGCCCGTTACACCATACCAAATTTTATTTTTTGTCTATGTAAACAAAGCACAAGATTTACATATGAGTGGCTTTTTTTTGAAGAAGCGGCATTTTTTCAAAAGAGAGACGATGATTTGAAGGTTTTCTTTTTGAGTGCCTGCCCTAGCTACAGGGTTGCCAGCACGCTCATTAAAAGCAACGCACATCTGCAACTAAATAATACCAATATGTCCTAAATATTTCATAATGATTGAATAGCTTTGTCAAAAGTTATCGAAATTTAAAAATTTTCAAATTTTCCCATTCTTTGTTTAGGCACTTAGCGCACACATGGGGTTAAAAAATTCCAAAGAATTATCTGATTCACATGTAAAACACGTTCGAAAATTATTTTGTCAACTTTATATTTGCAAAAATTATTTGTGTACGGAATAATAGGAATATTAAAAATATCACTAAAATGGCCGCCGGCGCCAAAGGGTTAACAATAATTGACATTTAGTGATAACTGGACCTATTCTACATGTACACCAATGTATCTTGAAAGTTTCAGCTCAATCGTATGGCGCGTTCCTGAGATTATCTCACTGAAATTTTTTGATGATATATATACTGATGTGGCCAAATTATTATCACCTTCTGAAAATCTTAAGTTTTTTGTCCTAAATTACACCTTTTACAAATAAAAACTAAAACTTATTGTAATTAACATATTTATTAGTATTTAGTGAACATTCCTTTCGCATCTTTTAAACGCTGTATTCTACGAGGCATTCCACTTATCGTATTTTTGGCTTTTTCGATTAAATCCGTATCATTTTGCCAGACTTCCTTCATTGCTGCAATCAAGTCTGATTTTGTCCGGGGGCAGTTTTCTGCCACTTTTTGTTTAAAAATAGCCCAGATATTTTCGATCGGATTCATATCTGGACTATTTGCTGGCCAATCAAGGATTTGGATACCTTGTGTTCTTAGAAATTCAATGATTTTCTTCGCCGTATGGCATGGAGCCTTGTCGTGCATGAAAATCGCTTCTCCATTAAATTTTTCGTTGAGAGTCGGTACCAATTGTGTCTGTAGAACAGTTAAATATTGATTGGCATTCATTGTTCCCTCGACTACGTAAAGTGGGAAGAGTCCTTTCGATGAAATTGCCGACCAAATCATGACCCTGACTGGTTGTTTGACTCGTTGCTGAACACACGAAGCTGAATATTCCTCTCCTTTGTATCTGCGGACAGTCCTGACCATTGGTAGTGTTAAACTCATCATCGTTTCATCGCTGAATATAACCTGATCAGAAAATAAAAAAAGGATAAAGTCAAAAGACGAACTTTTTGACAAGTGTCATTTGTGTCATTTCAAGTGTGACAAGGTAATATTTAAAAAAGAGATATTATTAGTTTATACCTTTTCCCAATCGACTGCAGACCATGATAAATGTTCATTCGCCCACGTTTTCCTTTGTAGTATCATCCTAGCATTTAGTTTTTGCTTTTGACGAGGACGTCTTGCACAGAGCCCAGATTGGAAAAGTCGACGCCTAACTGTTCTCTCCGATATTTCCACACCAACGTCGCGTAGAGTACCTCTTAGGGACTTGCTGGATAGCGTTCGGTCTTCTTTCGCTTTTCGCAATAAATATCTGTCTTGACTGGTTGTTGTTTTAGGCTTGCGACCGCATTTCCCCTTTCTTTTCGGACTTCCTGACGGCCGGACAACTCTACTTTTCGCAAATTTGCTAACAAATGACCTACTTACTCCCACTTTTTGAGCTATTTGCGCATGAGTATAGTGTCCTACTTCCAAATACGTAAAAATTTTAGCTTTCGCCACTGAACTGATATCTTTTGCTTTACCCATATTGAAAAATCATTACTTTTACAAAAGCCACTTTTACGTTCTCCTTCAAAAGTCAAAAAGGAGACTGAAATTTTTCGGTAAAATACTTCACCTTAAATGCTACTTAGAAACCATAAAACAGAAACAATTAGCAGCTCAAACAAATTAAGAGGGCAATAAAAACTCAGAATTCATATTTATCTCAAAATGGCTGCAGGTAATTAATTACCCATTACGGAGGTAATTCCGCGGAAAAGGATCTTTTCATTCCACGAATCTTCGTAGTTAAGGACACCTAATCTAATTACAAACCAACAATAAAAATAACTATAGTTCCTCGATTCTAAATAGGATTAACAATGATTTTATATGAGGTGATAATAATTTGGCCACATCAGTATATATATATATATATATATATATATATATATATATATATATATATATATATATATATATATATATATATATATATATGGGGCATTTCACGTGAAGCGGACAACGAAAAAAAATCGAGGTTCTGAATTTCGTTCATATTGTGCATAATGGTACTTCTAGAAGATGTGAATGTGGATGCACAAGTTTTTGTTTCTATGAGGTTTAGTTGCCGAGTTATGCGCTTCTGAATAATTGACGAAATTGATAAAAGGTTTTTTTGAAAGCGGATTCTGAGATTCAAAACAAAATTTAAAAAACAGTAAACATATTGATTGTTGTAGAAAATTAGATGTTCTTTTTAATTTTGAAATTAGATTTAAAAAATATTTTTTTTTTCCTATGTGAAACCGGAAGTAGACACTTCAACTCGTAATTTGGATAATATGGACCAGGTTAATTTTGTTTATTTTGATAACAAAACAAAGCTTGAAGTATACTTATTTGATCATAAAAGTTTTAGAATGGGATGGCCAGTAGTTTAGGAGGTAGGTAAATTTCAATATATACAAGTCGAATGGGGCGTGGTACCGAGAGCTTCCTAAGGACAACTAGTTGGCTCGAAAACAAAAATTGATTCGAAATGTGATTAATAGCGCCATCTCTTATTTGAAAAAGGTTTTATTTTCCCATAAAAACCTAATTAAAATAAATTACGCGTATATTATATATTTGACGCCAAGCCAATTCAAATTTTCCGTTATTTTTCGAGTTACTGTTCAACGCTTGCAATGATTATTACTTTCGTTGATAAGTTAAAGAGTCTTAATTATGTGTATTATGTCTCCGTTCGGTTATCGATCTTTCAATCCATTCGATTTAACGTTTCTTCGGAAGGCTAAAGACCTAAGAAAAAATCCAAGAATATTAGCAGAAAAAAGATTATGTCGAATCTGCAGGAAAAAACTGATCGTAGAAACACCTCTAGTTATTAAAAAAAAGAACTAGCTTAAGAAACGAGAGTGAAATTGTAAAAATTATGAAATAAATTCATTTGTCCATACACAAGTAACTTTTTTTCACTAAGTAAATCAGCCTTAGCAATTTTGAATATTTTATCTTCTATATACAAGTGATATATAACAGTTTTACTACAAATATTTTGCTTTCACATTCACAAGCTATCATAATCAAGCTCCCGGTAGCACGTTCCATGCGACTTGCATGTATTGAGATTCACCTACCTCCTAAACTACTGGCCATCCCATTCTTAAACTTTTATGATCAAATAAGTATACTTCAAGCTTTGTTTTGTTACCAAAAAAAATAAAATTAACCTGGTCCAAATTATTCAAAAAACGAGTTGAAATTGTTACTTCCGGTTTCACACAAATTTTTACTTCCGGCTTTCAAATCTAATTTCAAAATTAAAAAGAACAGCTAATTTTCTATACTAATCATTATGTTTAATGTTTTTTAGATTTTGTTTTGAATCTCAGAATCCGCTTTCAAAAAAACCTTTTATCAATTTCGTCAATTATTCAGCAGCCCATAACTCGGCAACTATACCTCATAGAAACAAAAACTTTTGCATCCACATTCATATCTTCTAGAAGTACCATTATGCACAATATGAACGAAATCCAGAACCTCGATTTTTTTTCGTTGTCCGCTTAACGTGAAATGCCCCATATATATATATATATATATATATATATATATATATATATATATATATATATATATATATATATATATATATATGTGTGTATATATATATATATATATATATATATATATATATATATATATATATATATATATATATATATATATATATATATATATATATATATATATATATATATATATATATATATATATATATATATATATATGAAAATATGAATTTTTGGCCGAATCGATTTTAATACTAATGTTCTTCGAACATTAGTTAAAATGATTTAAATTAAAATATTGAGTGCTATGTCGAACAAGGCGACAGCGACAATTAAATTATTCATTTAATCCTTTTTTTCGAAGTGTAATTGATGACAGACACAGTGACCACGACGCACTAATCGGGGAAGTACCGGGGATACGGCGAGTGCTGCGAAGTAGGGCTGCAGGAACTTAATTTTGTATCGATAGAAACCAGTGCCGAGATAGTTAGATTAGTTTGAGTGAAAATAGCGAAATAAAGCTTGTTATTATTGGTTGCAAACGCAGGTGTGTCTAGTACGAATAAACCCGATGGATAACACCACCGACTTCTCGTTTCACGGTCGCGGTAGAATTTGCGGTTTGGGGCCTGAAACGAGTGGCGCCTAAACTCACCCCTTTCCCGGTGAGATTGAGCCACCCGAAACTGCCACCTTCGATCCCCTGAGGCGTTCGCCGGATCGAGGGTGCATTGTTGACGAGGTTTGGTAGCAGGTGATATGGAAAAGTGCTACTTCCTGATTTTACAAGTTATCAAGCGTTAGTTTTTTGCGAAGAAGAAGCGGTGGCCTGTAACCAAGCTAAGCAGCCGCAAATTGCTTTATCGTTTCGCCTGAAGTATTATAATCGATGCGAGAAATGAAGACGTGCAGAAGCTGGCTCACCACTTTAGCGGAGGGAAGTGCACCATTCAGTCCAGAAGATTCCACATATCTACTGGGTCGACTTTGAGCAAGAACTTACGTTGCTATAGTGTCGGTACGAGTTGCCAAGGTAGTAAGAATATCTAAAAGTAATAAAAATGATTAAGGAGGTTAATAGTGAGGCTGATATAAATTATGAAAGGGTGAGGCAATAGAAGTGAAAGTGATTGCGGAACTGGGGCTCGAGATTTCCATTTGTTTGGATTTGTGATTCCAGCAGGGTGCTTTACAACTTCGGCTATGTCAGCGATTACACCAAAATTAACGAGCAGAGCAGTGCCATGCATTTCCTTAGCATCTCTTCCTTCGGTGTTTTTCTTTGGTGATGTAACTTATGTTTGGAAAAGTACGTATTGTAGCCGCCAGGAAAGTGACTGCGTATATTCTGTTGAACCGAAACCCGTTCCATGTGTGCAGTTTCGTTACGTGCTTTTTTTATGTTGAATTATTTTTATTCAAGTGATTGCAAATAAACTGAATTTTGCCTTTGCTTTTCGTTATGTTATTTATTCATAAATAAATTGAATAATGAAATTGAATCATAAATAAATACGCAAAAAATACCACTTTTGAGTTCCCTATGAAAAATTTGGTTTCCAAATATCTTCCAGTTTTGATTTTAAAGTGTTTAACTACATATATTCCAAGATCTAACGTCCTTAAAACAATTTTTTCTAGCACATTTCGTTTAAGTTCTCGTTTTCACACAAACCTTTGTAAGACTCACTTTTTTGCGTCATCGCTTTATCCGACATTCGAATACTAACATTCTTCGCAAATTTAATTACCACGACACAAGTTCATTCATCAAAATGAACACATAATAAAAATGTAGACAGATGTTGAAACGTAGGCTAATAGTGAAATTAATCTTTGAATGGCTATCACGAGTTCTCCTCATTTGGATGTTTTACATCTTATCTAAAGCTTAAACCAGTGGCGGCTCTACGTATGGGGCTAGTGGGGCTTAGCCTCACCATCCTTTTTCATTCCAAAATGTAAAGAAACCAATCTCTATTTCAATTATTACAACCTATAAAATGTCATTTTAGCGAAACAAATGATCAAAATACTTCGCTCATCAACTGTTTTTAAAATCCATTCATGTTTCGTCTCTTTCGAAATTTTTATTTCATTTTCATTCACAAATTCGTATGTACATATAATTCAACACAAGAGAACTTACTTCACCTATGCAATATGCGCGCGATGCTCTTTTCATATTCTCTTCCCATATTCTGTTCCACATGCAATGTGGGCCGGGCTGAGTTGAACTAGCCCCAGAAAAGAGAGGAAACGAATGAAAAAAAACTCTAGCGCACCTGAACCGCTAGAAAACTAATTTTCGAAGAAATTGTCTTTGAGTGACAAAAAAGTGTGGAAAGACGTAATACACTGTTTTGTAGAATCATATCAACCATTGCTTATCCAAAGCAACAAAACTCAACTATAACACAAATGATGAAAATGTTCAGTGCTGGTAACACTTTCCGAACGAAGCAGCAATAAGTTTACCACAACAAGCTCATACTTAAATCAATTTATCCTTTTTATTTCGTTTTCATCGCAGGATTACATCGAAAGTTTCAGCGGTTAAACGTTGTTTGAGGCTGCCATCCGAAAAATGTTCAAAACTCGGAAAATTTGATTCCTTATTTTTATTGCAAATGTTTTCCATATAAGTATGTAATTTGAAGCATCTGTTGGTGCAATATTAACGGAAATGGCACATTGCTGGTTGGTTAACCTGTGTCAGCAGCAAAGCAAAATACATACCAAATCTGCTTCACGTTAAGTTAAACCCAACGAGAATTGAAACACTGTGCTGGAAGGTATACGGGTGAAAAGAATTTGAGGGTTACCACCCTCAAAACTTTTCAAATTTTTAAAACGTTAATATTTCTTGTTAATTTTCATTGCAGGATCATTCTCAATTGGAAATCTAATGACATAATCGCTCAGTAAAGGAATTCCACCAAATTACAAAAATGGTCATAGCTGCCAGCCCTTTCATGATTTTTGTACGAAATTCCTACGACATTTACTTCACATTAAGGTCCATTTACTGCATGAACTTCGTTTTGATTTCTACACTGGACCGGAAGTTATAGGGGAAAAAGCTTTATATGGTTGAGCAAATTTGCAAGATTTGGGAGACAAAAATCACCACAGCTGCCAGCTCTATGCTAATTTTTCAACCAAATTTTCACCAACTGTTACATAAAGTAACATCCAAGTATTGTGTAAATTTCGTTAAAATCTGATGGCTGAATCGGAAGTTATAGGCCAAAAAGATGTTTTTTTTCTCAGTAGTTTTTCAAGATGGTACCACTACCACAGGGTTGCCTGCATTTCAAAATCACTTCTATCAGACCGCGTTCTAGCTAATACCAACATATCCTGTAAATTTCATTATGATCGGATTATCCGGTCGTCAGTTCTCGTGAACTTTCGAGTGCTGAAAATAGAGGTAATTTGGTGATGGGTTGCCGTTCTTATGCAAATCGGAATTTTGAAAATTTTATCTTGAGATGAAGGACAAAGGATCAAATCTATCAAAGATTTGAAATATTTGTCAAAAATCAAAAATTTTTCAGGAAGGTCAATGATTTGAAGGATTTTTTTTCAGCAGCCTGCCACAGCTACAGAGTTACCCGCTTTATACTGAAGATCTATATGTGCCAAATTCTAGTCAACATCAATACGCTCTGTAATTTTCACGATGATCCATTGTTTTTCTTACAAGTAATTACAAATCAAAATTTGAAAAAAATTCCTTGCCTACTTTTAGGCACCCTGCACCCACACACGGCTCAAAATTTCCAACTCTTTATCATAGACAAGCTTAGAACATAATTATTTCATTCATAATTAATTTCATTCCCAATACTTTTCTTTAACAAAAATTTACACTGCTTGGAAATATAGGAGTTCCTCAAATTTCACTAAAACGCTCGCCGCCGCCAAAAGGTTTAGGATATCTGAATTTGAGAAAATCATGGACCTACCTACTATATACATCTACGTTCTCCGCAAATTTCAGCTCAATCGGATCGGCCTATCCAGAGATTATCTCCCTTAATCATTTTGCTGATATATATATATATATATATATATATATATATATATATATATATATATATATATATATATATATATATATATATATGTATACATATATATATATATATATATATATATATATATATATATATATATATATATATACATATATATATATATATATTTATATATATATATGATCAATATGATAGAAAAAAATATGAATTTTCGACGAAACGAGTTTAATACTATTGTTCTTCGAACATTAGTAAAAACCACTGAGCGCCGAGTGTGTGCATGTCATACGCAATGGCAAAAAGAGAAATCAACGGACTAAGCCCAAATCTTAAGCCTCTATTGGTATATCGCTTGTTCGTCGTTCGCTAACTGAATAAAGTGTGTGTAGTACCAGTGGGTTAAATTAAGCTAATTGGGTTTTGCAATTGAAGAGTAAACGATGGTTTTGCTTTTACAGTGCTTGTTGATATTATCGTGATTCGATCAATATGATAGAAAAATTGTGTGCTCGTCTCAAACATGATTTAATATGATACAGACAGGTCTGTACGTATGGTACTTTATGCAAAATGTTGATTGCATTAAAAATGCAACAATACAATATACACTGTTTATAATATCATTGATCTTTGAAGACACTTTTAAAAAGTATTCTTACGTCAAATGCGGGAAGTGACAATTTTTAATCTTCGTGCTATTCAAAGCATAAATATTTATTAGTTAAAATTTTTCAAAGTCAAAGAAGTACCCCAAGATCGATGGTTATTTGCTAAAATTTTTAGTCCCCGAATAAAACAATCTGTTTTTGAAAGCGTGGGGTATCGAATTTATTGCTTTGATTTAATTAAAAGGGATGCTTGGGACATTGTTACGATAATAGAAGTAATCGAATTGTTAAATTATATGAATAATTATCATTTTAATTTTTTCTAGTGACTTTTTAATAAAATTTTCGAATATTCTTCATTATGTTTTACATTAACCTAACCTAGTATCTAGTTTATTAATTCAATTCAATTAGAAATAGTTTGAAATCAAGGAAGTCTAATCATAAGGAATGAATGGTGAAAAAAACTATATGATCCTCATGTTGTAGGATTGATAAGTTTGGGATATGATAATAATCCAGTTTAATCCAGTCAAAATTAATATACAATAATGAAGTGTTCTAAATATGTCATCTGCTACTGAATTGTAAAGCTTCTTTTAAAGATAATAATATGATTTCTTCTGTTTAACAAATAAATAATTTAATTTAAATACGTTTTATCACTCCAATTAGATCCAGCAGATTCTGAAAGACGATTTAGCAACCTACAGAATACGGAAACTTTTAAAACGTATAATAAATATAAAAAACGTTTCAATTTATTTGCAGTATTATCTATTAGTAAAGAAGCTGAACATTTTAATGGGCAGGTGATAGATTTGTTCAACAGAAAAATAGGCGCAAGGAAAAATAGGCAGCAATAAGCTGATGAGAATATTTAGTAGAATTTTCCCGGAGGAATTTATTACTGAATTGACTTATTTGTGCATAGTATTTATTTATTGTAACCCCATTTTCAAATATAAAACTGTTCCGAATTTCCAATATAAGTAAGTACTGGTCCTTGCAGACTAGCCCCACTTACATTGATTCCCACGAGCCGCCACTGGCTTAAACATTACGAAAAATAGATGCATTTCAGAAATAAATTGTCTTGGTGACAAATTCAACTGACTACGGATTTCAACTGTAAAAGATAGTAACATCAGAAAAAAAATGTTACAGGTGACCTAACAAACTAACCATTTTCGTACTTCAATGTATTTTGGAGAAACATACATCAATTATAAGATTTGATGGCCGAAAACTCGTAGTATAAACTTGCAACATTGCTAGTAGGGCTGTTAGTATGCAATTTGTTGCACTTGTGTTTAGCCGCGGATTTCATTAAAGCAATTCTCTCAAGTCTAGCATACAGCATTAGTTCGTATTGGTTATTTAGAAATCATACCTGAAGTTCTTTCCCTACATAATTCGCAATGTATTTTTTGATACTTCTGATCCCAGTTTTAATGCTCGTCGATTATCTATATCGCAGAAAGATAAATAAAAAAGCAGCAAACATTCCGGGACGATCCAATTTTATACCATTTTTTGGAGATAGAAGAGTTTTTAAAGTGGGATCCGTGGAAGGTAAATATTTATAAAATTCTACGATGAGTTTTGCACGAATCAATTCGTTACAATTATTTGACCAAACAGAACTATTGCAAACTGCTGCTCAAGAGCTGTCACGCTACGGAAAAACTTTTTCATTGTGGGTGTTCCATGAGTTCTTTGTAGTGACAACTGATCCGAAAGTTCTCAACGCCGTTTTAAATAATCCGAAGCATATTAAAAAACCGCGCTTCTATGATGTCGTCAGGCCATGGCTGGGGGACTGTGTACTACTAAGCTTTGGCAGAAGATGGAAACTAACTCGCAAAATACTCAGTTCGGTGTTTCATTTTAGTGCATATGAGGACTCGACTCGAGTTTTTGATGAACAGAGCTCGATTTTTGTGAAATGTCTGAATGAGCAATGTGGGAAAGGAGCTTTCGATATGTCTCCATATGTATCTGCTGCCTCATTAGACATTATTGCCGGTAATGGCTTCAGCTTTGCAATGTTTGAAGACTTAATTAAGACTTACATTTTTCAGAGATTGGTATGGGGTTCAAAATGAATGCCCAGACGACCAAGAGCTCTGAGTACGCCAAAGCACTCCATGTGTATGTTGTTACATTTTCCATTGATATATTTCCAGTGATAATACTCAGATCTCTTTCGATCCATTTCAGAATGGCAAGTGTAATATCAAAGAGAATATCACAGCCGATTTTATCATTTGATAGCATTTTCCAAATCTTCACACCACATTTGAAAATAAAGCAGGATGAATGCATTAAGGTCCTTCATAGTTATGGAGAAAAAAGTATACGAGAGGGAAGAAAAATATTACAGCAAAAAGATCCTGCCCATAGAAATCCTTTTAGTGAGTACACTTTTTATGAATAGTAGAGGAATAAAATACTCAGATAAATACACAAACATTACTACTGTCAGTTGCGAATAAAGTCGAAAGGAAGCATCGTTACAACGTCATTGACTATTTACTGCAAGCTGTTGTCGATGGGGAGCCGCTTTCCGACACATTTATTCGTGAAGAAGTCGATGCTTTGATATTCGGAGGACATGATACTTTGACTACTGTCATTCTGTTCACTTTATATTTATTATCACGGCATCCCGAGGCACAAAACAAAGTCTTTGAAGAGATTCGTGAAGCTATTGGTGATGATCTGTCAACGCCAGTTGGCCTAAATGAGCTCAGCCAGCTGAAATACTTAGAGTGTGTTTTGAAGGAGGCAATGCGACTTTACCCTCCAGGTCCGGCGATCGCGCGAAAAATTGAAGAGGATATAAATGTTGGTAAACATTTTGCACCTTTTCAGCGGGCGTTGTCTTCAATAAAGATTTTCACTTTTCAGGTGAGCTCACAATCCCAGCTGGAACTACTGTCGTCATTCCAATCAAGCTTATCCATTCGAACTCAGAGGTGTTTCCTGAGCCCAAAAAATTCATTCCCGAACGGTTTGCTATCGAGGCAGAACTTGAGAAAAAACATCCATATTCATTCATGACATTCAGTGCTGGACCACGAGATTGTCCAGGTCGTAAGTTTGCATTGCTGGAACTCAAGAGCATAATATCGAAGTTCATAAGACATTTTGAGTTTTTACCACTAGGTGAAGATCCAATTGTAAAGTGGGATGTGTTAATTTCGTCGACAAACGGGATACATATGGGTTTGAAACCGAGAGCATATAGCTAAATGCTTATACTAATATTAGTAAGTAGACTAATATGTAACTAAATATATAATTTTTTTATTGAAACATGGTTATAACTGTTCGCGATTCGAAATGAAAAGAAATAAATATTAATAAAAACTGAATAAATAAATATTTATTTATTAATAAATCAATATTAAATCGTTGGAATTCCACCTGAAAAGTACTACAGTGGTTAGGAAGCCTGAAAGCTGCTTCTACAGTTGCATCTGCAGAAAATGTTGCAGCACCCACTCCGGCAGCCGTTTTAGACCCGTCAGTGTAGATGCTAAGGGTTGCTGCACCCATTTGCTAGTTTCACTCCTGCTCATCCCCCACAGTCGTCTGATATCCCCACTCGAAGCACAGAGTGGGGAGCAAGTAGTCGGTGCTACCTGCGTACGCCCGCTCAATTCTGCTGCGGCCGAAGGATCGTGACTCGAAGTATCCCGAGATGAAGCAGGACGTTCAGAGCAGACAAAGGAGTCAAGGCTAAGGCACCTGTGGCACAGAGAGCAATCAACCACTGAACTCGTCATGCTGGCAAATGTACTATTATTCACAGCTGGCCACCAGACCAAGCATCCGTAAGCAAGGATAGGTCTGGCTATCGCCATAAAGATCCAATGCGTTAAAGCAGGGCTTAGACCCCACGTTTTACCCAGCACTCTCTTGCTGGCGTAAACCGCATTGCTTGCCCGCTTAACTCTCTCCTCTAAATTTGTCTTCCAGGTGTCCAGAGTTGCTGTACAGAATAAGACCCAAGTACATAGTTCGTGACTTGAGACTTAACCTGGTGCCGCTCAACCTGATTGGAGCTAATTCAGGAATTTTATACTTCCCAGTGAAAAGTACAAGATCAGTTTTATTGGAGTTGATGCCGAGGCCCACGGTGTTTGCCCATTCCTCAACCAGCCCCAGAGTTTCTGTACTTTCAGCAAACTGCAGCAGTAACAGAATTTGGCAGCTGCCTTCTTTTTGCTGCAAAATTTGGCTTACAGCAAAAGTACGGAAACGACTTGCTGCGAATCTATTTTAATATATTATAATAGATTCAAGTACGGAAACAGACCTAATACAGTAACATATAAAAAATTCGGCCAAAGTTCATTAGGTTTTTCGGAAGTAACATTGAAGCAATAGCAAAGCATCTAAGGTATCGTCTCCAAGCCTGCTTCTAAATTTATTCCCGATTTTGGACGCCGCGGAAACGGTCGAGAAATATTGGTACGCCTGCTCCAAACTATGCAAGTGCCACCACTTTCGAAAAGATTCATTTCTTTTGCAATGGTTTTAATTAGATTAGTTTCTTGCGGCATTTCATGATTGATTGTTTTCATACTTTTGCAGCTCTTCTTGTAGCGTTAATCGACGACTACCTTGTTCTGATTGGGTATCTACTGGGTTCTCTTCATTTTTTTGGCTACCAAGTATAGCGTTCAGCATCTAGATCATTGAAGTATATTTTTTTTTTAATATTTGCGTTGCTTGGTTTCAAAAATAGAGATTTTATTTCACTTGGTAAATTTTCGCTGGTACAATGTGGATTCTGGAGATAGCTTAGCATACCAGATAGCTCGGTACACTGACGCTCTTTTATTCGGTCCAATATTGCAATTTGCATAGCATTCAGAAGAATAGACCGTTTTTCTCCTAACAGCCTAAATACAAATCTTGATTAAATATTAACAGTGCATAAATTTGCAAGTCTGCGACTAAAGGCCGCCACAGCCAATTTTACAGGGAGTAAAACTTCAATAATTTTCTGAACCGAATCAAACTCTGTTGCTTCTAATTGCTCTGAATATTGCAGGCCTATTAATGTATACTACTTTTCAAAATGGGAAACTATTCGAGCATTGTCAAGAGACTACTTCATCTTGTTTTACAATCCATTTAAAGGAGACAGTTAAATGCCTTGCTCGGATCCGACATAGTTTTAAAGATCGCTATTATTTTTCGTTGGAGCTTTTTTAAAATATAAAACTACCTAACGAACTTTCTTTATGCATGCGCTGATGTCCTTCGTCTGATCTAGCGTGTCTTGCAGGCGACCGGTTTCAACGTAGTTAGCTGATTCAGGACCATCCAAATCTTTGTGGTCGTCGTTCAGACTATCAGCTGCTTCATCAACTCTTTAATCTGGAATGGACCTCATATTATAGCGAACATCGCAAACTGCCAAGTGGATGCTATGCGCCAAACAAATATGTTGCTCTGTACCAACTAGTCTGCCTACTTTTCGCATTTCGTTTGACCCATCAGTTACGATGGTAACAATGTCTTTTCCTAGAGAAACATTAAACTCATATCTAGGTAGTTTCCAGCTGTCATTGATATTCTTACTCGCACCAAGCTTCAGTAAAAATTTACTAAGTAGATGTTTATATTTATATAGCGCCTATTTGCAGTCAAGGTCCATTCATCAAACATCAAACTGAACCGTTCACCTGAGATACTAGCCTGTTATATCTTATTTTTCTTTATCCTGCTTGCATAGCCAACAACCTTTTTTTGGTTGTTGTTAAGGATTTTGGTAAATCTGTGTATGCATTCGCTAGTATTAACGTCAATTCGATGTAACGAATGCACTAAATGCGAAACAGTCCATACTTATTTATTTCCAAACCCCTTTGTATTCTCTTGTTAGCTGTTACATCGGTTTGTTTTGCTCTATTCTTTACGCATTTTGATGTGAGCTAATTGTTTTCTCATAAATATGGATTCTATTTGCACTTTTCGAGTCTTGCTGTAACTTGATTGCCGATAATGCTTGACTCCCGGCCCCGAAATCCCAGCCAATTTCTGATCCCGAAAATCCCGGGATTAGAAATCATCAATCCCGGGATTTTCGGGACCAGAAATTGGCCGGGATCCCGGGATTGGATTCGCTACTTACATACCAGGCTAAGCGTGACAGGGCGTTTAGCCAGCAGATTTCTAAGTCTCGCCGTTTCCGATGTGGTCTCAATCTTACCACACAGTTCTTTCCAAGAGCTCCATTTGACTTTCCTAATTTCGAATTTATAAAGCTTAAGAACGTCCTTATATTTGTCAGCTGCTTTGGCTAACTTGAACAGTTCACGAGCCTGTTGTCTGCGACAACCCAGGTCCCTGTTCTACCAGGGTGGCTTGGGTTTGCGCCTCGGACGAACTTCGGGACAGGACCGTGCAAAAGCTTTAACGAGTTTACCCGTGGGTGCGTTAACCGCAGTCTCCAAGTCAGCTACACTGCCAATCCTTGGAGGAGGGCCTAAGCCATTATTCACCTCCCGTTCAAAGTTTAGTCAGTTGGTATTCCTGGGATTGCGAAACGGTCAGTAATTGCGAGCTACATTGAATTTTAAAGAGTAACTGATGTAACAGTGGTCAGAAAATGATGGGCCTCCAAGAACTCTCCAATTCTCTATCAACTGCTCGTTTGAGTCATCGTGCAGAGTTATGTCTAGCACGTTTTCACTACGAGGTCCCCTAAAGGTAGGGACGTTTCCTCGGTTTGCTACGACTAGACTATGGTTGATTATAAATCTGAGTAGAGACTCACCTCTATCGTTAATATCTTTGCTGCCCCATACTATGTGGTGCGCGTTCGCATCCGCCCCCAAAAGCAGAAATTCGTTCCTCTTGAGTGTCTCCGCGGTAAGTTTAACGACCTCCTCCGGCGGAGCAGCTCTGTTGTGAGCCATGTAGGCGTATATTAGGAGTACATGCCCCTCTTCGTCCCCCTCGCATGCTACCACTGTCATGTCGTCCGTGCTGAAATTAGATAGAAGATTAGCGTGAAAATTCTTCCTCACCAACATACCCGTTCTTGTTCTAAATACTGTGGTGGGGAAGAAAAGATTGAAAAGCTGTGAGCCCAATCCAGCATTCTGGCCCTCTGCAGATATCCAAGGTCCCTGGACCAGCGCCACATCAAACTTAACTTCTTCGAGCGTCAGCAGCAGCTCGGCCGAGGCCAGCTTACTGCGGTGCAGGTTCGTTTGAGTGCTTTGAGTGCTGGCCGCGGCATCCTCCTTAGCCTGCGCCTCATCCTTTTGGGGATCGGCCGTTTTGCCCTGCAGTTCCACGGTGCCAAGATCCCTTTCGATCTCGCCGACCTCCAGGGTATTGATGTTGCCATCCTTCGGGTGGCGTTTCTTCAGGCGGAGGTAGACACTGCCTACGCCCCAAGCCATTTTTCCAAAGCGCGGATAGAGCAGGTAGTCAGCTTGCTTGTTAATTTGGAGGATGTAGACCTGCCCCCGTCTTGTTCTACTGGTTTTTTGACATCCAGGATCTTCCAATCTTGAGTTGGAACATCCGGATTCTGCCTTTGGAGAAGTTTAAGGGCTACCTCCGGTTCTACTACCCGCGGTATTGTTACCTTTGCTCTAGGTAGTGATGGAATGTTGCCTCTGTCCACGATCTCAAGTCGAGCTCCTTCCCATAGACCCGGTAGCTCCGGGACTGCAACTGTACACCAGCGCAACGTGAGCTCGGCGTTGCACTTAACAATTTTAACACCTCTGAACCAGCCTGCCCCGTCAAACGAAAGCATAGCCAGCTCAGGATGCTTCTCCATCCGGTCAATCATCGCGTTAAGCAGGCCTGACTCTACGATCTTCCACTTCTCGAGCAACAATTGACCCAAGGTAGTACTGCGCTTGATAATAGCCACGATGAGGTGCTGTTTTGCCACATCGCTGGCCTTCATGGCCTTTTTCGGCTTGGAGCTGGAGGTTTGTTGGACCTCTTGCCGACTGGTCACGTTCTTTGGCCTCTCAAATGCCGGTTTTTCGTCCTCGGTCGACCTCTGTCTTTTGTCTGCCAGCCTCTTAGGAAAACTCTGGTCCACTTTGTTGTGGAAAGCAGAGCCCTTGAGCGCTAGCTTTTCTTTCCCAGCGAAGTGCTCCTGGCCTTTTACCACCGTCGTCCGAGCCCAGCTTAGCCGATCCTTCTCCTTCGCGGAGAGGGTTGGTTTGTCGCTGAGCCTGTCGACAATGCGCAGTGCCAATTTGTACTCCGCCAGTGCTTTTTTGTCCTCTTTGTTCGGCTTTGGCCTGTTCCTCTTGTGGGGACCAGCACCTTTTCCTCGCTCAGGCGATTTGAGGAGCTCCTCCTCCGCTTCGGTCGAAACCATGCTCTCCGAGTCCGAGTCTACGAGGCACCCGAGCGCATTAGATTCGCACGTTGAATGGTGGCCAGCGGAGTTGCTAGCTTCCAGATTGGTTGTTGTTCGAGGTGGGGATCGTTGAGTTAGAGCTCCTCCTTAAAGGGTCCGCTACCAATTTCACCGCCTCTGCGCGTTGTGTGGGCACACTTATCACAACCTCCATAGCATTGCAGTCGATGGGCATCCGACGAGTCAACACTGACGGCCGCCGGTACTGGGCATCCGACTCCCTGTACCGTAACTTTTTCTCCTTCAAACTCGTCCGTATTTGGTTTTATGTTCGGGGTCTTCTTCTACTAGGTCCCACTTAACAAGGCAGCAACGCATCTGGCTTGGTGAGCCACTGCCCTGAGCCTCCTCACCGCGACAAGGTAACGGACCGTAGAGCTGCAACTATGCAGCCACTGGATTAAAATTTTGTAAACCAGACAATGAAAAGCCTTTGCCGATACTCTAGAGCTCTAATTTTAGAAAAACAATGAGTCAGTTGATGATCTTCAAAAGAAATATCGTATTGACCAAACGGCATCAAACATCTTGCTCGACAGAGTATAAGAGGGGGTTACAATAAAACCAACATCCCTAGAGAAAGTAAAACTCCTGGTGAGACACCTCAAAAAAAGCAAATCTCCTATTCCAGATAAAATCACCAATCTCTGCCTTTTCTATCGACCGGATAATCTCTGCCAAAGCATTGTGACACTATTAAGGCCATTTTTCACCTCAAAAAATATCGTTACTGCTGGAAACTTGCCTCCATTACAGTGATCCCTAAGCTTGGCAAAGGCTTATCCTTTCCGCAAAATTTGGCGAACCATCAGTTTATTCTCACTATAGCCAAACTGGCAGAGCACATTTTTCTTTCAGTTCACCCAAAACAACTGCTTGCCCCAAGAACAATTTAATTTAAAGGCTCAGCACATAAGAACTGGCCTAAACAAAAGAAAATCTACAGGGATAATCATGTTTGATGTCGCAAAGACATTCGACAAAGTTTGGCACGTTGGGCTGGTTGTGAAGCTAAATAATCTAAATATACCTTCCTCATACATACAAATCGTTGGATCCTTTTTAGAAAACAGTGTTTTTCAAGTCAGCATAGATAATCACCTCTTCTCCAAGCATCAACGGTCGCTTTAATCATCAGTTTTGTACAACTTGTACACAGCTGATATTTCCAGTTCTAACAGAGTAAACAAATATCTATTTGCTGACGATATGTGCATACTTCTCACGTCCAGGCAAGCATATTTCATAGCCTTTAAACTGTAACATTGAATTGAAATCCTTTTGGAATACTTCAGAAGATGGAAGATAAAGCTTAACGCTGAAAAGCCCCAAGCAATCTTTATTTCTCGCAAACAAAAACAACAACAAGCACTACAACAACTTATAGTCGACGATCAGACGCTAGACTGGCAACGGACTGCAAAATACTTAGGGTTGATGCTTGACAGCAAACTACAATACCAAAAATGCTCTCTTCCCTTCTCTAAAATCATCCCGTCTAAGTACCACAAATATAGCATTTCTCTACAAACAGGTTCTAAGATCTGAACTGCTTTACAGCTGCGTAGCCTTCGGAAAAACCTCTAAAAGTAATAGAAAAAGACTGCAAGCTAGTCAAAACATCGCCCTCAGACGGGTTTCCACGATCCCGTGGCACGTACGAAACACCGAAATTCACAAAGAACTTCGAATTGAGACAAAAGAGTAATTCACACGCGACAGAGCATCAAACTATTTAACATTATTGACAGACTCCCACTGCGGAAATTTTATTAAAACAAGGGTTTAAAGTGTAAATCATTTAATCAAAAGTGCCTTACGTTGAGTTTAAGGCAATCCGCACACGGGTCGTTGAGCTATCGTCGTAGATGCGATATTTCTACGCTTGGTCGTCACAACCTATGTAAATCAATGGGTGACCGCTAACGGAGCGTTAGCCTATCGTGAAGAGTGAGAAGCGTAGTCGGTTCACGTTGAGTGCGTCTCAAGAGTTGTGCATTGCAGGCCTCAAGTCGATTGACTAGTCGTTTTTGCAAGCGCGATGGATGACGGCAACGTACAATTCGTGGGGGAGGTGGGAAAATGCCCCGAATTGTATGATTTTACGACGCATACTGACGTTTTCTTGACGACCCGTGTGTGGACATGATACGAGGATGACGGCACTCGTTTTCTCGCGAGCTTCACAAGTGTCAAACGCATCTCTCATGTATCGCATGGCTAACGACCCGTGTGCGGAGTGCCTAACTCTCTCGACAACGCTCCAATTTTTTTTCTCATCACTGCATCAACTATTACAAACTTCTAACGACTAACAAAATAAAAACTCTGGCATCGGGAATTCTCCAAAAGGAGAGGCTGCCGAAATCCGAGCAACGGCGTGTATATCGTGTCGCCAGCGAAATAACTCCGAAAGTTCGACTTGGCTGCTCCGTCACTTATCATGTACCTTAATTGCGGTCTGTATTTGCCACCTAATCCAGTGTTTTTTTCTGTTCTACTTCTGGCTGTGCAAGTGCATCATTAGTTTTTTTTCTTCACTAAATCAAGTGCGCTTCTACTTGACATTTGTATACTTTTACAGTGCCATTATATAACGCCCACAGTGGAGCAGTGAGTAAGGGCTTGGATCGCTGATACAAAAACTGTGGGTTCGTCTCTCACCAGTGTCGTTCAAGTTTTGACTAAAGTTATTTGGTTTTCACGAATTTTAATATAAAAATAAGTTCAAAATGGAACTCAAATAAAATCTCAATTTATAATCCATTATTACCACCCCTCAGCGCCGCCTCGATGCCAATCCAAGGAATTTGTGCTTGGATAACATATTCCACATTTGAGGCATGATCCATTCCACACTGTCTTTGGTAACAACTTATAGTCCTGTGTCGCAACTTAAACGCTTTTGTATACAAGATTGACAATACACTACTTTATTCAATAATTAAATATACAATTTCGATATCGTGTCAAGTGCGGATGACGAAAGGAATGAATGAGACGAATGAGAAAGATCGCCGCCTGCGGGCCACTTATGAAGGTCATAAGTGCTGACCACGCAGGCGTAAGTTTCTCTTCATCCAGACACACATACATGCCTCGTCAGCAATTGTGTGTCCGGACGGAGCTCGATCAGTGATGGGCATTGGGATGAATAAATGTGTAGCAGATATTGTTAAAAAAAGTAGCAGATTCAGAAAAAAAGTAGTAGAAATTAGACATATACATATATAGTGTATAAAAAAAAACGAGAACAACTACTTTTTCTGAATTCTAAGAACTTAGCCAGACGAACAGCAAAAACACTGCTCAGTATTTTTACAGTAGTTGCGACACGCTCGGCGTTTTTTTGTCCCAGATGTGCTTCAGTTAATGCTTAATAGTTCACCGAAGTTTCATCAGTGCCATCTTCACTAAAAAGTAGTTCCTTGGGAAAAGTAGTAGATATCATTTGCTACGTAGTAGAGTAGTATATTCCGAAAAAGGCAGAAAAAAGTAGCAGATCTACTACAAATGTAGTAAACGCCCATCACTGAGCTCGATTCTCTGTCCAGATGTGCACAAATGCTTCGTCAGCACTTGTGCGTCTGTACAGAGCTCGAGCTAGAACATAAACACAAATGCCTCGTCGGCACTTGTGTACATGTACAGAGCTCGAATATGAGCTCGAGTCGCACATTGTAAACATGCGATGGATCATGACATTCCGACCGAGACGATAGCTATGCGTATCAGATTACGTGCAAAGCTATCGCGACGGGAGGAATGCCACGCTCGCACTTATGCTGGCGCGGTCGTTTAGTTGTGGACAATGTAACGATACATTGCCGCCACAATGACGTCCACAACAAATCAGAGACAGTACAGCGGCTTAGACCAAATAGAAATTCACTATATTCAAGACAGCTATCTACGCACCATTCAACATTAAGCAAACAAAGCTCCCTCGCTTAGTAACCAGCTGGATTATGGTTGCATCTTAAAAGAGAGACATATAAGGAAATGAAAATGGTAGTGAGAATTGAAGCAATTTGCCTGAGACTGAGCGTTAGTAGTAGTGAGGGAATTTGACCGAACAGAAAGATAGAGTGAGATAGAGAAAGAGATGGATAGAGAAAGATAGTAGGCCATGAGTACGCAAATTTGACAGTTAGTAACTCAGTAACAACTAAAAGCTCGTAGAACTAAGGTATCGGGGAAACCAAGAGGAATATCTGAAGTAGCGATTCTCTCGATTTTTTCTATTTATAGATTTTACCTTGGTAGTAATATCGCTTCACTAAATTTCGTATGCGCTTGTTTTATTTCCTTATAGCCCGTCCAGACTACGGATACTTAAGTATCCGCATACATAAGTATCGTCCACACTTTTCATTGATTTTCATGGCAAGGGTAAAATGTATCTGCAGATGTCGCTGCAGTGAGGACAATACTTATGTATCCGGATACATAAGTATCCGTAGTCTGGACGGGCTATTAGATCTCTCTGGTCTGAGCTCGGCATTTGATGCCAACGATGACGGAAGGCCTTCGATAACCCCTCCAAACGCACACAAAAAAATAAGCTCGGTCGTTACTTCAAGAAACAGCGTAATCCACACTCGTCTTAGATTGGAAACGAGAAGAAAATATCTAAGATCGATGAACAGTAGGCGTCTACCAGTAGAAACTACTACCACATACTACCAGCCGAAAACGAGTCCGAAATTGCTCCAGTACCAAAGCAAAAAAAG
Source organism: Nemotelus pantherinus (assembly GCA_963978885.1). Lineage (NCBI taxonomy): Eukaryota > Metazoa > Arthropoda > Insecta > Diptera > Stratiomyidae > Nemotelus > Nemotelus pantherinus. The sequence goes on from OZ022263.1 coordinate 161,009,711, forward strand.
CAACCACCAATTTATCTAAGAGAACAAACAAGCAACAACTTAATCAATATGTTCGTATCGATCGCGGGTAAAAACAATTTCCATGTTACACCGTTTAAACGTGACCACGTCTCTGAGACCAAAATTCAAGTTTGTTTTGATAAAAGGTTGATAAAAGAACTAGATTCTAGGCGTCGTCAGAATTATACAGTCCTACTAAAAAGTTGCAAAGGATTGGCTGTCGTAATTAAAGGCATAGAACTTGATTTCGATGTTGATGAGCTTGAAAATAACAGCTTGAAAATAACAGTCGGTTTAGCGTTGAAATCGATTACAAACAGGTTCAAACAGCCGCAGCCACTGTTCAAAGTAGAACTAGAGACCGAAGCCAGCAAGCCCAAAAAGGGCGAAATCCACAAAATTCATAGCCTGCGATATCTTATACACCACAGAATTACCGTTTAAGAGCCGATCAAACGTAAAGATCCCGTACAATGCGAAAATTGCCAGGAATATGGATACACTAAAACCTATTGTCCGCACTCCAGTAAATGTGTTATATGTGACGAGTTTTACGATACAAAGTCCTGTGACAAGAGCAAACAAAATCCTGTAATTAAGAAATGTGGCACCTGTGGCAATAACTATACCGCTAACTATAGAGGCTGCCCCGTTTTTCAATCTTTAAAAGCAAAGATGATTCCACCTCAGAACGGTACTGAGCAGCCTCTAAATATTACAGCGAATAGACCAGCTCCCAGGCCAAAGACTTATGTATCATCATCTGTAATAACTCCTGGCAACAAATGTTCCGATGAGATCAAACTAAACGCACACGGTGCTGTAGAACCCACTTTTCAGTGCAACTCTAACAACGATCTCCCCAATATTTTGCCAACCCTGTCAGACAGTATGAGTTGATTCATGACGACGATAAGTAATATGACGTAAGAGCTACTCAAAAACCAAAACATGCTACTCCAATTTCTCATCAACATCAAATGAATTCATTCAGGATCCCACGCTGGAATGCGAAAGGCGTTGCCCAGCATAAATCAGAAATAGCCTGTTTTATATCATCTCACGACATTGATGTGTTCCTTACATCGGAAGCCCACCTCACGGAAAAAATAATAATTTCGGCACCAAACACCCAGATGGCAAGGCTAGAGGCGGGTCTCCATTACTCATTGAAAGATATCTGATCCATCATTGTCTAGAAGAACTTAGCGAAGACTATATCCAAGCAACATCAATTTGTCTACGCAACCAGTCGAGTGAGATTGTAATTTCGTCCATCTACTGCCTCCGAGGTACAACATTTTAATAGCAATATTCGAAAGCTTTTTTCTTATCGCTGGGAACCAAATTCATGTTGGCTGGCGACTTCAACGCAAAACACAAGTTTTGGGGGTCTCGATCCATTACTACTAGGGGTAAAGTACTTTTCGAAATACTATAAACCAATAGCTTGAGACATATTTCAACTGGCCAGCCAACGTATTGGCCGTCGGATATCAACCAAATTCCGGGCCTTATTGACTTCGCAAGATAGGTAATACCTCCAAACTCCGTAAAATCAGAAGCAGGATCTGTCAGTCACTCACCTGCCATCATCCCTCTCGACATAATACCCCATTTTGCATGCGGTGATCGTACATAATAAAACCAGCTTGAACACATTCAGACGATGCCTGACCAACTCATGATTTCTAAAAGCACCCCTGAAATCACCGAAAGAAGTAAATTCTACAATTATTCTTTTTAACGAGCATATCTTGGAGGCATTCGACAGAGCAACACCTAAAATTATTTTGCATTTCTCAGCTCGGAGAAACACTTAATCTTCATCAATCAGAATCCTAGTACAGGAAAAAAGACAAGCACGAAGAAATTGGCAGCTGCACAGATCACCTCTAACTAAACCACGATTCACTTAAGCTTCTAGAGAGCTTAGGCTGGCAATTGCAAAGAATAGCGAGCTAAAGTTTCACTCGTTCTTGGAGATCCTCGCTCTCACTAAAAATGCTGACTATTCGCAGAGGAAGGCGTTCAAGAAAATTAATAAACCTACCATCAGGGAAGCCCCCCTAAGAACTGCCAACGGGCAATGGGCCAGAAGTGACGCAGAGAATGCAATTCACCTTGAACAGGTTTTCACACTTTTCATAACGGCAATATGCGGCTTTCCACCTGTTACTAGTGATCACGACTTACAGCCAAAACCTCCTCAAAAAAATCTCCAGGTATTGACCTTATCACTAATGCTATGCTCAAACACTTGCCACCGATCGGATTCTCTTGGCTGTCTAGTCTCTTCAATGTTATTTTTCGAATCGGATATTTTCCTTGCTTGCAAAACAGGCGAGATCATAATGGTTCCCAAGCTTGAGAAAGACTCTTTCCAAGTGGACAGATGGGCCTATTTTTTCCTGCGTCCCCCAAGTTTTCGAGAAAGTTCTTCTGAGAAATCTACTTCCAATACTTGAAGGTGCAGGGAAAATTGAATTGGCTGAAATTCCATTGTTAAAACTAACCTCTCCTCAAGTATATCTAAACAATGTAACAACACCTCAACGCACCGAAGTGAAGTATCTCGGAATGCACCTTGACAGGAGGCTCACCTGGAAACGGCATATTGGGGCGAAAAATGAGCAATTGAAGCTCAGATCAAATAAATTTCAAATGGATGCACAATAGCATCTTTCTCTCGACTCTAAAGTGCTCGTCTACACGTCTGATCTGAAGCCAATCTGGACCTATGGCTAACCGTTTTGGGGAGCAGCCTGCCTATTAAACGTAAATATCATTCAAAGGACCCAATCAATAATACTTCGATCTATCACCGGAGCCCCGTGGTACTTCCGTAACTCTATTCTCCTGCGTGCCGAAACGGTTGCAGAGGAAATTAACACATTGACGGACAGTAGGCACAAGTCAAGTTCGAAAATTGACACTATATGTTTTTGTAATTTATAGAATATTAGAAGTATAGTTTTACTTTTTCTGCTTAAATAAACTTAATTTTGATTAATTCAGCACCTTTAATTAGGTTGCGGCTATAACCGTCATGGCGCCAGCGGACTCTAGACACTAAGTAATGGGACGATGGCGACTATAACAGCAAAAATTTAAAAACGTAAATGACAGGCTTAATGAGTCAAATCAGCAATTTTTTGTGCACAAAAAAGTATTTTTGGGAGTTTTACACGAAATGTTAGTTTATAATCAAACAAAAATATATAAATGACAAAAAATGTATTATAATTTTATAATTATTACACATTGTTTTCGGCATGCCATGTTTCAAAACATGGTGCAGGACACAGTGCAGGTTTTGATATGCAATTCTTGCAGCAATATGATGTTTCCTTCCTTATTCCCTGTTTATAACATTGTTTACAACGCTGAAAATATTTTTTTCGCTGATAATTTTCAGGACGGGAAATTTTCTCAGGAAAATGTTGTGTTCCATTATAGTTCATTTCATTGGTTTGGATTCGTGCACCTTTAAATTGAACCAAAGACCTTCCATCCTGCTTATAATTTATACCACATAGAGATCGTATGATTGCTTCCCTGTATTTAGGGATTCCAATCCCGAAACATTTTTTCAATCCCGGGATTACGGGATTAAAAAATCTGACGCTCTTTTATTCGGTCCAATATTGCAATTTTCATAGCATTCACAAGAAAGGACCGTTTTTCTCCTAACAGCCCAAATAAAAATCTTGATGAAGTAGTAGCAGTGCATAAATTTGCATCCTTGCGATGCACAGTCAATTTTACAAGGAGTAAAACTTCAATCAGTTTCTGAATCGAATCAAACTCAGTTCTCTTTAATCGCTCTGGATATTGCAGGCCTATTAATGTATACTATTTTTCAAAATGGAAAACCGTTTAAACATTGTCAAGAGATTATTTCATCTTGTTTTACAATCCAGTAAGTGAGATAATTAAATGTCTTGCTCGGATTTTACATAGTTTTGAAGATCGTTATTATTTTTCGCTGGAGCTTTTTTAAAATATAAAACTACCTTACGAACTTTCTTTATGCATGCGCTGATGTCCTTCGTCAGATCTAGCGTGTCTTGCAGCCGACCGGGTTCAACGTAGTAAGCTGATTCAGGAGCGTGCAAATCTTCGTGGTCTTCGTCCAGATTATCAGCTTAAGAATGGATCTCCTATTATAGAGAACATCGCAAACTGCCAAAAGGATGCTATGTGCGAAACAAATATGTTGCTTTGTATTAACTAGGCCGCCTACTTTTTGCATTTCATTTGACCCATCAGTTATGATGGTAACAATGTCTTTTCCTAGAAAAACATCAAACTCAGCGAAACGCTCTTTTAATATATCTAGGTAGTTTGCAACTGTCATTGATATCCTTACTCGCATCAAGCTCCAGTAAGAATTCACTAAGTAGATGCTAATATTTGTGTAGCGCCTATTTGTTGTCGAGGTTCACTCATCAAACGCCAAACTGAACCGTTCACCTGAGATACTGGCCTGTCTTATCTCATTTTTTATTATTTTTTTTATCCTGCTTGCATAGCCCACAGCCTTTTTTTGATTGTTATTGAGGATTTTGGTAAATCTGTGTATGCATTTGCTAGTATTAATTTCCTCAAATCATTTGAAGTAACGAATGCACTAAATGCGAAACAGTCCATACTTATTTATTTACAAACCCCTTTGTATTCTCTTGTTACTGTTACATCGGTTTGTTTTGCTCTATTCTTGACGCATTTTGATGTGAGCTAATTGTTTTCTCATAAATATGGATTCTATTTGCTCTTTTCGAGTCTTGCCGTAATTTGATTGCCGATTATGCTTGACTCCCGGCCCCGGAATCCAGGCCAATTTCTGATCCCGAAAATCCCGGGATTAGAAATCATCAATCCCGGGATTTTCGGGACCAGAAATTAGCCGGGATCCCGGGATTGGATTCGCTACCTGTATTCTATAAACTTCATTTGAGAACCTGTCTTTTCTTTAAAGATGTAGTATGAATTCCACACTGCTACATCCAGTAGATGAAAGATTACCTTTTTATACCATCTAATTGTTTTTCGTGGACAGGAATAATAAGACATCATCTGATCGGCTCTGTCAACACCTGACATATTATGATTATAATTCACTATTTCAATTGGTTTTCTCTTTTCCTGTTGTCGCCGGTTAGCTATGTCTATCATACTTGGGTGGTAAGCTGTTGTTAGACATAGGACATCCCGTTTATCTTTCCATTTGGACACGTATGTCTGATTTTGGCGTCGCCATACATGTTCTCCTCTTCTAAGCTTACGACGTGTTATATTTTGCGGCAGACCCTTCCTATTTACACGAAGAGTTCCTGTCACATGTGTCTTTTTGCTAAGTAATTTGTTAGATAATGGTAGACTATTGTAATAGTTATCCATGAATAAATGATGGCCTTTATTTAAATATGACTGCATCAATCGCATCACAAGACTTTCAATAGTTGTCATGTTTTCATCGTTTTCTCGATAGCCTTTGTATATTTCTATGTTCAAAACATAACCTTGAGCTGAACAAAGTTCGTATAATTTAATTATAATAATGCTTCATTTGGTGCATATGCATTCACAAACTTTTGTATAAGCAAATCAAGAAATATTTTTATTTTCCTCAAACGGTCGTTAGAATTTTCTTCTTCTACACAAAAGCATCTCAAAATTTGCTCAAACCTCCTTCCAGACATTTGTGAAGGAAATACTGGGTGGTAATGTAATGCATCAATTGAAAAGAGTTTTCTAATGCTGGAGAATTTTAGCTGGGACTGAAGCAAACACAAACCTAAAAACTTTCTCATTTCAATCGCATCAGTATTTTTGAAATTTGCCTTCCTACTATGCCTTGTATGTGGGCGTGTTTGATTGCAAAGTTTAATGCCGCAATCATTCGTAGATGTTATAATCATTTCCATTACCTGGTCATCCCATATCTTTTCAAAAACCTGAATTGGAGAAACATTTTTGTCTATATCCAAAAGAATCCCAGCGGCATCTGCATCAAAAGAAAAGTTTTTATAGGTGTTGTATTGGTATGCCATGTCTCATCATTTTCTGGTTCTTCTGGTGCTTCATATTCCTCATCTGTAGCTGATTCATTATCTTCACTATCCGAACTGTTATTTTCAGCACTGTTAGCATCGGATTCAGATTCACTGTTGCTTGACCCACTACTCATTTCCTCAAAAAGCTTCAGCAGCCTAGCCTGCTCTTTTTCCCAACTGGCCATTTTCTGTAAATATTTTATTTTTATATAAAAACATTTTATTTTATATTATTATTTATTTATATTTCAATTGCAAAATCATTAAAAAACAAAAAGTAAACATAATATAACCATAAATATTTCTAATGTATCAAAAAATGCTAATTTTTTTTTTTTTTACTTTTATTTAAAGCGTTAAATCAATAATAAACAAATACTTCCCAGTATAAACAATAAATATAGTCAAATGTATCAATAACACAACACAATTCAAGAGACAACACGATCGCACTACTCCCTTCACAACCACGTGCGTACTGAAGCTGCAAGTCGTGTAACAGGTGGAAAACTAAATTCAACCTAAAAAATTGTTTCCAAAACATGACACTAGGCTTCTACTTGTACGCCGGTAAATGCACATTTGTGCCGTTATAGCCGCAGTGTCCAAAAACAACCGTTTCGTTTTAGACGGCTATTGCCGTCATGTCACATAGTGAACTTCGCTTTGACGGCTATAGAGGCAAGTGTCCGTCAACCTGTTAAGAACCGCAGTGGCAAATCTATTGAAGAACTTGTTCATCATCCCAAGTTAGAACAAACTTTGTTTAGTCACTTTCTTTGGTTAAAAACCTCTTGCAACTCTAGAAAACTAGTGTTCACTTTGCTCTCTGTTTTAACGTAGCTTGCGTTCAACATGTACACGTACTCAACTGTTAGGGATGCACATCATTTGTCCTAGTATGTAAGATTCTAAAACTAACTGAAGCTTCTTGTACGAAGGTAACAGTTAATAAAGTTATTACATATGTTAGATAAAAAAATAATATAATACCACAGTATCGTCAGTTTTGGAGCCTGAGCGCATCACCGCTCACAACCAGGAGTGGGGTAAGTGTGCAACATTTGCACCAGCTCCAGGATTATCCCAGTTCAAATGAGACGAAATTTGGCACCGGGTGGAAAACCATTAGCGCTGGTGCTGGAGAAGCACAATCTTTCAATTATAAGATATTGGTCTCGCTATGCCAGTATGGCTTTATCAACCAACCATCCTTTTAGAGCTTGTGATTCTATTTATCGCTGCAATTGAAGAAGATAAGCAAATTGACTGCATTTGCACCGACTTGACGATCGCTTTCGATACGCTGGATCCTGATATTCTTATATGTTAATTGCATCTTCATGAAAGCCTTAATTTACCTACCAAGAGAATATCGAAATAAAGCCGTGTCACATCTTGAGGCTGCTTAGCTTAACCAACGAAGGCATCCAACATGAATGTACTACCAGCTAATCTCTAAAGGATGATAGCTCTACCATTGCTAGCCTAGTTTTGAAACATTGGTTGACATCAGGTCGCGTTTAGACGACATAAAATACAAAAACTCTAGCGCACCTGAACCGCTAGAAAACTAATTTTCGAAGAAATTGTCTTTGAGTGAAAAAAAGTGTGGAAAGACGTAATACACTGTTTTGTAGAATCATATCAACCATTCCTTATCCAAAGCAACAAAACTCAATTATAACACAAATGATGAAAATGTTCAGTGCTGGTAACACTTTCCGAACGAAGCAGCAATAAGTTTACCATAACAAGCTCATACTCAAATCAACTTATCCTTTGAATTTCGTTCTCATCGCAGGATTTCATCCAAAGTTTCAGCGGTTAAACGTTGTTTGAGGCTGCCATCCGAAAAATGTTCAAAACTCGGAAAATTTAAAAATTGATTCCTTATTTTTATTGCAAATGCTTTGCATATGAGAACGTAATTTGAAGCATCTGTTGGTGCAATATTTACGAAAATGGCTAATGCTGGTTAGCCTATGTCAGCAGCAAAGCCAAATATAAACCAAATCTGCTTCACGTTAAGTTAAACCCAACCAGTAAATTTCGTTTCGATTGAATCACTGCGCTGGAAGTTATACGGGTGAAAAGAATTTTATAGTTACCACCCTCAAAACTTTTAAAATTTTTAAAGTGTTAACATTTGTTGTTAATTTTCATTGCAGAATCATCTCCATTTGCAAATCTAATGACATAATCGCTCAGTAAAGAAATTAAACAAAATTACAAAAATGGTCATAGCTGGCAGCCCTTTCATGATTTATGTACGAAAGTCCTACGACATTTACTTCACATTAAGGTCCATTTACTGCATGAACTTTGTTTTGATTTCTACACTGGACCGGTAGTTATAGGGAAAAAAGTTTAATTTTGCTGAGCAAATTTGCAAGATTTGGGAGACAAAAATCACCATAGCTGGCAACTCTATTCTAATTTTTCAGCCAAATTTTCACCAAATGTTATCTTAAATAAGATCCAAATATTGTGTGAATTTCGTTTAAATTTGATGGCTGAATCGGAAGTTATAGGCCCAAAACCGGTTTTATTTCTCAGTGATTTTTCAAGATGGTACCACTGCCACAGGGTTGCCTGCATTTCAAAATCACTTCTATCAGACTTGGTCCTAATTAATACCAACATGTCCTGTAAATTTCATTATGATCGGATAATCCGGTCGTCAGTTCTCGTGAACAGAACTTTCGAGTACTAAAAATAGAGGTAATTTGGTGATGGGTGGCCGTTCTTGTGCAAATCGGAATTTTGAAAATTTCAATTTGACGTGATGGAAAAAGGTTAAAATTTATCAATGAATTTAATTTTTTGTCAAAAATCAAAAATTTTTCAGGAGGGTCAATGATTTGAAAGATTTTTTTTCAGGAGCCTGCCGTAGCTACAGGGTTACCCACACTACCTTGGAAATCCATGTGTGTTAAGTTTTAGTTAAGACCAATACGCTCTGCAAATTTCACGATGCTCCAATGTTTTTGTCAGAAGTAATGACAAATCAAAATTTGAAAAAAAATCCTTGCCTACTTTTAGGCACGCTGCACCCACACACGGCTCAAAATTTCCAATTCTTTATCATAGGCAAGCTAACAACATAATAAGTTTTCATTTCCAATCCTGTTTTTTAAGAAAAATTTACACTGCTTGGAAATATAGGACTACGTCAATACGTCAAAAGTCACTAAAACGCTCGCCGGCGCCAGAGATTATCTCTATTAACCAATTTGCTGATATATATATATATATATATATATATATATATATATATATATATATATATATATATATATATATATATATATATATATATATAAATATATATATACATATATATATAAAGAAATATGAATTTTCGGCGAAGTGAGTTTCATACTAATTTTCTTCGAAAATTAGTAAAAAATAATATAATACCACAATATCGTCCGTTTTCGATTATGAGTGCATCACCGCTCACAACCAGGAGTGGGGTAAGTGTGCAACATTTGCACCAGCTCCAGGATTATTCCAGTTCAAATGAGACGAAATTTGGCACCGGACGGGAAAACCATTAGCGCTAGTGCTGGAGAAGCACAATCTTTCAATTATTAGATATTGGTTTCGCTTTGCCAGTATGGCTTTATCAAATGTTAATGCACCGTAACCATACTTTTAGAGCTTGTGATTCTATTTATCGCTGCAATTGAAGAAGATAAGCAAATTGACTGCATTTGCACCGACTTGACGATATCTTTCGATAAGCTGGATGCTGATATTTTTATATAGTAATTGCATCTTCTTGAAAGCCTTAATTTACCTATCAAGAGTATATCAAAATAAAGCCGTGTCACGTCTTGAAGCTGCTTAACTTAACCAACGCAAGCATCCAACATGAATGTACTACCAGCAAATCTCTAAAGGAGATCTCTACTACCAGCAAATCTCTACCATTGCTAGCCTAGTACACGGCATATCATCAGCTCTTTCGCCGTTTTTTGAAACATTGGTTGATATCAGGTCGCGTTTAGACGACATAAGATACATAAAAGACAATATCATTAGTTTAAATGACAAGTATGACACTATTTTCGGTCGAATTAAGAACCTCGAAAGCAAAACCGAACTGTTGAACGACTCGATAATGGACTTGTATCCGCTGGAACAAGCTAATGTACAACTTTTGCCATCTACATCTGATAATAACCTGCAGTCACTTAATGACAAAGTAGACAAAATTTTTCGACCATGGGTGACTGCACTACGTCATCTGTAAGCACTGCTCGCCGCACTTCAAGTTGCCAGACTGACGCTTCAGAAGATCCTCACGGCGATTGTGAAAATAAAAAACCTAGGAATACTACCTCTTGTCAGACTGAGAACTTGGACCGAAGCAGCCCATCTACAGTTGCCACTACATTTACTTTAGCAATCAAAAAAGACGCAAGCAATATAAAACAATCCCCAACTCCCCGGCAGGTGAAAAAGAGGCAGATATAACGAAGATTATTGGTACGGGAGAATTTGAGAATGCAGAAAAAAAAAGTAAATGTGTACTTCGTCAGACGCGAAACCAATAGTGCTCACTCAGTTTCTGCTATCTCCAGAGCTGAAACATTTAATTGCAAACTTAATTGTGTAGTGAAGCCTCGGGTATTATTACTAATTTTCGAAGAATATTAGTATTATGTTCGCTTCGCCGAAAATTCGTCATATATATATATATATATATATATATATATATATATATATATATATATATATATATATATATATATATATATATATGTATATTTATACATATATCAGCAAAATGGTTAAGGGAGATCATCTCTGGAGTGGCCGATCCGATTGAGCTGAAATTTTCGGAGGACATAGATTTATATAACAAGTAGGTCCCAGTGGCAAAGCGTTCAGTCATCGGTAGATGCGCCGATGACCAAGCGACAATCGTTGCTTTCCACCATACACATCTTTCACTACTTGCCATCACAGCACACATTCAACGCAGTCATCGGAAAATCAAACGCATCGATTTTCAACAAACATCGGAGGCTAATTTTCGTTGAGGCGCTTTTCGTATTGTTTGTACCGACATTAAGTCTTTGCCGCGGACAAGTCATCGGCAAATTCAGCGCATCAATTCGCTTCGAAGTGTGAAAGCAAGAAATTGAACTCAGAAGCAGCCGTATGTTCATATTTCCTCTTATGCCACCCATTCGCCTTTTCATGAGTGTTTATGATGATCAACTCATCGGGAAGTTTAGCGCATCGGTCAAAGTAAGCTACGTTACGCGAACAGGGGTAGATGAAAAATCAGATTATCGTTCCTACGCCGTTTCTTTTTCGTTTTCTCCAATCCTGCAAATGATACTATAGCCCAGTGAAATCCGACATCAAAAAAGGCGAAACTTCGGAAAAATTAGGGGAAAGCTGAATTTTGGTGTGAGCCTTGGTACTGGCGTGTTGAACAAAATGTCAAAAGTCCCCATCGATCCGAGTTTCGAAGCTACAAATTCGTCTTACATTGTTTTTTCTGAAAACGTGACCGTTACTGCGATATTTAGGAAAGGTCACTTTTGGTGACCTTTGACCCCGTATAAAAAGTGACGCAGATCTCGGATCGATGGGATTTTTTGATATTTTGTTCAACACGCCAGTGCCAAAGTTCACACCAAAATTAAGCTTTCCCCTAATTTTTCCGAAGCACCATGCTAGATTTCTCCGGACTACTATCCGAGTGTAGGAAAAAGCATTCTGCCCTACTGAGCATGAACGTTCTATCTATGTTTTAGTAACTTTCTAGACATTCAATGATTTCTGTTTTTATTTTTGCTGGAAATATATGGAGAGTGCATTTTTCAACTTTGATTTTAACATACTTCCACAAAAGATAAGTTTTTCAAATTTTGTAGGAAGATGTAATAGAGTATGTAGCTTTCGAATCCGGTGTTAGCTCAAAAATGAGATAAATGCATATAGAACGTTTATGTTTAGTAGGGAAAAGTATTAATGGACTAATTCAGCCAGCTTTTGTATCCATTCGGGAGTAAGCCTACAAAAATACATTGCTAGACTTTAAAATTAAAATAGAAATGAACTAGGAATATAGCTGAAATGTTGTTATCCCTAACTTGAAATACTTGCAGAGATTCTGGTTCACTACTTTTCCCGTTGGGTTTCCCATCGCTACCCAAATCGAATCCATTTCAGTAACGATTGAAAATTATCGTTATATTACTTGTGACCATTGTTCTTCAAAATTCGCAGTTTTTTTTTGCTAAGTGAATTTGGTAAAAATAATAGGTACAAGTGTACAGAACACTCGCTGGAGGAGATTTTTTTTATTCTTAGGGTTTTATAGAGAAAACACTAAATTAATTAATTTGTAGATTGCTTATGATAAATTTTCTATATCATGACATTAAAGAAAAAACTCATTTACTTGTTCATCCCCAATTAATCGCTTCGCAATGCAGTTTATTTGGAATTTTCGGTACAATATATAGAAATACCTATAAATGTTGTCTTATCAAAACAATGTTTTTGTATTCGATTGCTGCACTTGTGGTTCATATAAGTTCATATAATTTTAATTTCAGATTTTAATAGTTCAGTTGCTTGTTCTAGTGCTTGAGTGTTTAAAATCAGTTTCGATTGTATTTCTAAAAACAACATATGGAATCTATACAGGAAACTTGTTTTTATTTAAAAACAAAACATTTTGGTTCATTTTCGTTCCAGGAAAATGGAATAGCCGCTGAAAATTGCCGTCCTTGTCCTCCACTTCCAAAACTATTTTCAAATATGTCTGAGAGGGGGAAAACGTATATGGGTCATTTTACAGTTTCAAACTATGAAACTTATGAATGGTTGGGTGGTAGTGTGAAGCTAGGAACATTTTTCTGTTGGCCTAGCATTTGGTTTGGCAAAACCACCACCAAAAACGTATGGGTAACTTCTGGATTTTCCAATTTGAGTGGGCTAACGAAATCGGCAAGAGCTCATGAGAAATCTTAAAGCCATCTGGTTATGCAACGTATTGCTGATCATCAGTGAGTTTATGAGTCCCTCATCTACTCTTTGTTTCACAAAGTTATGAAGAGTTATCGCAGACTGAGATAACTCTTCATAACTTTGTGAAACAAAGAGTAGATGAGGGACTCACAAACTTACTGATGATCAGCAATACGTTGCATAACCAGAAAGTTATGAAAAACAGGGAAATTTTGAAAAGGATGGTGGATGTTGTATGTTTCCTAGCTTAGCAAAAGCTTCCTTTTCGAGGGCATAACGAAACAGAAGCTTTATCTTAAAAAATCTTTATCTTAAGATGAACATTTTGTGAGCGTGACTGTTTATAAAGGAACTTCAAGTGACATCCAAAATGAGCTTATTCAAATGCACATAATGGGTGATTTGATGGTCGAGAAGATTTCGTCAGAGATCGATGAAACAGAATTCGTTTCAATAATGCTTGATGTAACATCTGACGTGAAATGCCGCTCCCAACTATGAACTGTTTTGAGGAACGTGCATAAAAATGAGGGATACGTTAAGGAGAAGTTTGTTGGCTTTTTGATGTTAGTCTTGATCGAACATCGAACGGATTATATTTGGACGTTACTAAAATTGCCATAGAGTTCAAAATATCAGACAAATTTGTTGTCCAAACTTATAATGGTGCATCTGTGATGTCGGATCATTTAAATGGCTTGCAACAAACATTTCCAAAGGCGTTACTTACTCATTGTTACGCGCATGTGTTGAATTTAGTTTTGTCTCAGGGAATGAATGATGTTCCCGAATGTAATATATTTTTTTCAACTTTAAATGGTATTGCAACATTTTCTTCTCACTATAGCAAAAGATCATTTACACTCCAAGACTATTTACGGATATCTATTACAGCCTTCGCTCCAACAAGAAGGTGTTTCACTTCTCGATTAGTAAACACAATTGAAAACTATAGAATACAAATAATTAATTTCTTTCCTAGTAGAAAATAATGATGGTATCTGGAGTGGAATTGATAAGTGCACAGCAAAAAAATTCAAATTATTTTTGGAAAATTTCGAAACAATATTTCTACTGAATGTATTTGCTCCTTTGTTCGGAAAAACTGATGTCATTTTTAATATTTTGCAAAGTGAGAATATTGACATCACAACATGTCTAAATGTAGTTAAAGATTTTCCTCGGGATTTGCAAGGAAGTAGATTGGGCTTGCAGCATTGTGTAAACTGCGAACAAAAAGTTCTTGAAGCGCATTTCGCAGAAAATGAAAGCTGTGAATATCAGCAAAAAGTTGATTTCGAGAAATAGTGACAAACAGTTGATATGGTTGGTCTACCGTAATCTTCACGAAAACAATTTGATTATGAAGCGTTAAAACAGAAATATAGGGTTTTATACTTCTCTATTGTAGATAATTTAAGCGGCCATATATCTGCGCGTTTTCTCTTCAATTGATAAACTTCAATTTTTTGAGCTTTTGAATCCAAAACATTCACAAAATATTCAAATTTACATCAATTTCTGAAGAATCTAGTGCATTAAAGAACGAGCTTTAAGTTGTTTACAGAACGGATATTTATAAAGAAAAGTCTCCACGACAAATGATAAGCTCAACAAAGTTTGAAAAATGCTTTTAAATAAACCTTTTGTTTAGCCAAACTTATTTGCACTATACTCGCTACAATTGCATCCGTTAAAAAATGCTTTCAAACGAATTCACACTTTTCAAAGATCTACACAGAGAGAAGAAATATTAAGCAATCTTTCGCTTATTTCGATTAAAAAAGAACTTTTCGAGTCTATTAGGAAGAAAGATAGCTTCTGTACTCTAGTAATAGAGAAATTTGCAGCCAATTTTTATTTAAATAGCTTGCTGGTTGCTTATGCATATAACAAACAGTTTTCCATTGAAGAATTACTTTTCGCTGCATTATGTATATGTGAAGTCACAATCAAGTTTTCATTTTGCTCACTAATTTAAATAAATACTTATAAAACTCAATCAAATTTTCTATTTCCATTTAAGAGGAAACTTAAGCAGTTTGTGATGGCAAATTTTGAATGGAAAATTAATTTTTCGTAAATTGATTTTAACATAATTCAACAGCAGATAGGTAGAATGATGTAATAGAGTGCATGGTTTTCGAACCTGGTATTAACACAAAATAGAAAAAAATGCAGATAGAACGTTTATGCTTAGTAGGGTAGTATACATGTATATTTATACTATATCAATTTGAGAACGAAAAACTCGATCGAATAAATATGAATACCATTCAGTTTTAATATAACGTTATTTTATAAATTTGTGTATATTTTTTACATCGGATATAACTCAAAGCACTCAAGCGAGGACTAAGTGAATCACTCACGCCTTGCCTCTGCTAGGTCCATGATTTGCTAGAATGCAGATATCTTAAACCTTATGGCAGCGGCGGGAATTTTCGTGAATTTTCAGGTACTCCTATATTTCCAAGCAGTGTAAATTTTTGTTAAAAAAAAAGTAATAAAAATGAAAACTTATTATGTTTTTAGTTTGCTTGTGATAAAAAAGTGGAAATTTTGGGCCTTGTGTAGGTGCTGTGTGCCTAAAAGTAGACAAGGATTTTTTTCAAATTTCGATTTGCCATAACTTCTAAGAAAAACAACAAATCATCGTGGAAGTTTCAGAGCGTATTGATGTAGACTAGAATTTAACACGCATGGACCTAAAAGACTGTGCGGGCAACTCTGTAGCTACAGCAGGCTCCTGAAAAAAATCTTTCAAATCATCGACCTTCCTGAAAATTTTTTGATTTTTGAAAATAAATTCAAATTATTAATAAATTTTGACTTTTGTCCACCAAGTCAAATAAAAACTTTTAAAATCCCGCGGTAAACAAGAACGGCAGCCCGTGGTCAAATTCCCTTTATTTTCAGCACTCAAAACTTCTAAGACCCGGTCTGATTGAAGCGGTTTTGAAATACGGGCAACATTGTGGCAGTGGTGCTATTTATGAAAATCACAGGAAAAAAAACTGGTTTTTGGCCTATAGCTTCCGATTTAGCCACCAGTAGGTGAACCTTACTCTAAGATAAATTTCATAGAAATTTGGTTGAACAATTAGTATAGGCCCGCCAGCTATGGCAATTTTTGTCTCCTTAACATTGTAAATTTGCTCAGGAAAATATAGGTTTTTCCCTTTAGCTTTCGTTTCAAATTCTGCAGAAATTTCGTTGAAAAATCGTAAAAGGGTTGTCAGCTATGATGAATTTCGTAATTTATTTACATTTCTTTATCGAGCAATGTTGTCATAAAATTTCCAAATGGGAATAATCCTGCAATGAAAATTTACAACAAATATTAACGTTTCAAAAATTTAAAAAGTTTGGACGGTGGTAGCCCTAAAATTATATTCACTCCTATAACTTACAGCGCAGCTATACAATCGAAACGAAATTCATAGGGTGGGTTTAACACAACGTGAAGCAGCTCTGGTGCTAGCACATGATTGCCAGCAAAAGACAATTTCATAGCTATTGCACCAACAGATGCTTCCATTTTGTAATTATAAGCAAAGCAGTTACAATAAAATAAGCAACCGATATTTAAATGTTCCGAGCTTTGGAAATTTTTCGGATGGCAACCCCAGACATAGTTTAACCGCTGAAACTTTCGATGACATCCATGGATGAAAACGAAATTCAAAGGATAGGTTGACTAAGCACGAGCATGTTATGGTACATTTATTGCTGCTGTGTTGGACAAATGTTGCCAGCACTGAAAATTTGCATCATTTGTGCTAGAGGAAATACTGTCAGAAAATGATATTTGTTCCTTTGAGTAAGAAATGGTTGATATCATACTACAAAGAACTGTATAACGTCTTCACAAATTTTTAAATCCCTCAAAGATAACTTCTTCGAAAACTAGTTTTCTAGCGGTTCTGATGATTTAGACTTTTTTTTATCAAGGATTGCTGCAGCTACTACCCCCGACGATGTAAAAAACAATAAAAAAATGTTTGCCTTCTGACTGCATCTCGGTTGCGCAAATTGGTCAATATCCTCGGGAGTCCCCGTTTAAGGTCATGGTTTCAGATTGCTGCTTTAATACCAGTCCAGTTTCTGGCCAATTAACGCAATCGTCCGTGAATTTCTGCCAAGAAATCGTGCAACGGCTGGTAAATATCTGCCAAAAAACGATTCTTCTACGCCAAAATGAGTGGCATGCGATCTAAAGCTAACGAATTTTATACGTACAATCTTTCTTCAGACTTCAATGTCGTAGCTGTAACTGAAACTTGGCTATAAAGAACTATTTGATTCGCAGTTTTCAGTCTTCCGGAAAGATCGTCATGGAGTTTTACTCGATGCCCGGTAGATGGGGCGTCTTGCTTGCCGTGCTCAGTTCGGATAGCATATCAGAAGTAATCATACCGAACACTCATAGCTTGAAACTTGTCTGTGCTCGTGTGGATCTGAGAATGGTGCAACTCTATTTAGCATCTTTATATATCCCACCTGACTCAGCAACGATTTGTTATGAGCAAGTACCTAATGCCACTCATCGTTTATGTGACCTATTAGATGTAAATGACGAGCTCATCCTCACGGGTGACTTCAACCTACCCAGGATTAATTGAAACTTATCTGACGACAGTTTCACATTAGCCCCAACTTTTTCTCGTGCGGTCTTAGCCAAGTAAATAGCATTTTGAACAGTCACGGAAGGCTATTGGATCTAGTTTTTACTTCAAACGCCTACTCATCCGAAGTCAAGTACTGTCTATTATCTCCTGGCGATTCAACACATCATGAAACAATTGTTATCATCTACAAAATCAATACATCTCTAAGTACTCCTTTACATAGCTCATCGTGTTAATTTAATTTTAAGAAAGTCGACTTAGATGTACTAAATGGTCTCATTGCGAGGTTTATCAGTTCGAGGTCAAAAATTCTTACCAAATTCACCTTCGAAATCCTAATTCTACTTTTCAACAGCATCTAAGAAGGTTTTAAAATTTTATTAGCTCCAAGAGATACCACGATGGGTATCCCACCACGTTTAACTCAGACAACATGGCCACTTCCGATCCATTAACTATTCCGTGGCGCCTTTTCATCATGAATTGATGTCATATCTGGTGTTCCTCAAGCAAGTCACTTAGGACCTCTACTTTTTCTTTTATATATAAATGACCTACCATATGTCCTGAAACATTCGTCAATTTTACTACAAACAGATGACACCAACATTTTTAAAAAAGTATCGAATACTCTAAACTGCTTGGAACTTCAAGCTGACCTAAATAGCCTCACGACTTGGTGTGACACTAACAAATGAGTCATTAATACTGCCAAATGTACCGTTGTTTCGTATACGTGTAAAATTAATCCGTTGAGTTTCGAATACTCTTTGAATAGTATTCCCTTAAGGTATTCTGACAAAGTACTCGATTTAGGAGTACTTTTAAATAATACTTTTACTTTTGACGATCATATTAACGCCATCTTATTAAAAACTTCATCTGCTTTGGGATTTGTGAGAAGGCGATCCGAAGAGTTTCACGACATACATCTTACTAAGATTCTTTTTTGTGCTTTAGTAAGACCGATACTTGAATATGCATGTATAGTTTGGACGCCTTATCAGCAGGTGTATGTGGACCATATCGAGTCCATTCAGAAAAAATTGCTACGGCTTTGTTTGTGTGAATTTGCTTGGTCAGATCCTCTTTGCTTGCCTCCTCCGAAATTTTTGAATGAATTAATAAGTAAAAAAATACATTCATTAACTGGGTCAGATCTTAGCTTAAAAATCTCCAACAAAACAGGCGATTTTGTTGTGCTCTATTACTAAAATAGCTGGAAACCACACTTGTCCCATTCTATTTGCTATTTTTTTTATCGATCTGCCTACTTTTATTCCAGTGCTCTCCATTTAATAGCACGCTAGCAACGCCAAAATTGTCAATACAACGTCATCATTTGATGACTCTAAGCTCCTGCAATGCAATTTAGATATCACATTTCTCTAATTGATGCACTCCAAAACATTTTGATAAATGTCGACATTGTACAGTTATTTTTTTCTCAAAAAAAATCCTGCCCAATTCGAATAGCATTCTATAAACCCATTCTGGTAAAGTTTGCCATTTGGTAAAGATTTTATTCTGCTCTCTGAATTAAGCAATCCTAGAACATTGGTGTATGGCATGATCTCTATATTATACTGGACATACTTGTATATATCGTACTGAGTCTGTCCAAAAGAGATTCTTAAATTTTACAGACCAGCGAAAAGAATCCGAGCCAACTCTCTATGAAAGCCGTTTGGAATGGGCTACAAAAAGCGCCTGTTTGACGATCATAATGCCCTTTGGATTGGAAACGTTGTTTCTAAATGGCCCTAGCGTAAGAAAATAATGAAATTTAATGGATACAATTTAAGCGTTTTCTTCTTCAAAAGATTTTTAATAAATCCAGCCCCTTTTGACTTTGAACCTTCGAATTTTAACAAGAAAACCATAAAACCAAATTGTCTGATAGTGATAGTCTTAAGCTTTAATTTTAATGCAGGAACAAATACAGTTGCTTTTATCTTGCTATTAGAAAGTACAATAATTAAATGTTACAGTTATCATTGATTTTGAATTCATACAAAACTGCCTGGTCCAGTCGATCGATAGTATTATTAGCAGCTTTCAGCTATATACCCTCGGTTTCAAGCCCAGATGTACCCCGTTTGTCGAAGTGAGCAGTACATCCCACTTAATATTTGGTTCTTCGCCTAGTGGCAGCAGCTCATAATGTCTTATGACCTTCGATACTATGTTCTTCAGTTCCATAAACGCAAACCTACGACCCGGACAATCACGTACACCAGCACTGAACGCCATAAATGAATACGGATGCTTTTTCTCGAGTTGTGCTTCGACAGCGAACCGTTCGGGAATGAATTTCTCGGGCTCAGGAAACACCTCCGGACTCGAATGGATAAGTTTGATTGGAATGAGGATAGCGGTTCCAGCTGGAATTGTGAAGTTACCTTAAAGGCAACCATATTCTTAACAGTCAACTGCCTCTGAACAAATGCAAAATACTTACTAACGTTTACATCCTCTTCAATCTTTCGACCTACAATCGTAGCCGGAGGGTAAAGTCGCATTGCCTCCTTCAACACACACTCCAAGTACTTCAGCTCGCCGAGCTCTTTCAGACCAACTGGCGCGGACAGATCATCGCCAATTACTTCACGGATTTCTTCGAAGACTTTATTTTGAGTCTCGGGATGTCGCGATAAGCAATACAATGTGAACATGATGACGGTAGACGAAGTATCATGTCCTGCGAACGCCAAAGCATCGATATCTTCACGAATAGATTTGTCGGGAAGCGGCTCCCCATTTAAAACGGCATTCAATAGGTAGTCAATGATATTGTACCGATACTTTCTGTCGTCTTTGTTTACATCTAGTGAAAGTGTAGACATTCAGATAAGACTTAATGTTTTATTTATTTTTCATTCATTAAAAGTAAACTTACTGAACGGATTTCTATGCGCAGGATCTCTACGCAGCAAATTGTTTCTTCCATCGAGTATATTTTTTTCGGCAAAACTATGAAGGACCTTAATGCATTCATTTTGCTTTCTCTTCAGACGGGGCGCCAGGATTTGAAAAGTGAAGTCATACAATAAGATCGGCGTTGACATTCTCTTATTTGCTACACTTATCATTCTGAAATGTGTTGAGAGAGGTTTGAATCCTTTCAATGGAAATATTTAAAACGAAAACATTTCAACATACCCGTGAAAAGCGTGAACGTACTCAGAGCTTTTTGTCGTCTGTGCCTTCATTTGGAGTCCCATGCCAGCATCTGAAAGATGCGAGCTGCGGTTAAGTTTTAATACATTTCAAATCCATTACCAGCAATGATGTCTAACGAGACAGCAGATACATATGGATATATATCAAAAGCTCCTTTCCCGCATCGCTCCCTCAGACATTCCACAAATGTTGTGCTGTGCTCTTCGAAAACCCGAATGAAGTCATCGTATGCGCTAAAATGGAACACTGAACTAAAGATTTTCTTACGGACTAGTTTCCATTTTTCGCCAACACTTAGTAGTGTACAGTTGCCCAACCACGGTTTGAAAGGATCGTAGAAATGAGGTTTCCCTATATGTTTCGTGCTATTCATAATAGCGTCGAGAACTTTCGCCTCAGTTGTCACTAGAATGTAATTTTGGAACATCCACATTGAGCAGGTTTTCCCATATTTTAACATCTCTTGGTAGAAAGCATCGAATAGTCCTATTTGGTGAAATCATTATTATGGACTTGGTTGCCGTAATCTTCACCGAAGAGTATGAGAAATAATTACCCTCAATGGATTGCACCAAAGCTGCCTGATGTCCAACAAACGGTATGTAATATGGTGCACCCGGAATTTTAGCTGCTTTCTCATTGATCTTTCTCCGGTATAAATAATCGGCTAGCAGTAAAACTAGAACCAAGAGTATCCAAAAATACATCACGACTCGTATAACAAACTACACGTATAACTTTGAAATCACCAAAACGAACTATTTTGCCAAGTCCGCAAGCTTAGTGTTGTCAAAACCACGACTAAACGCAAATGAAACAAATTTCGTATTGCACGGAGAGAAAAGTCTAATGAAATTATGCAAAACTTGTAATTAATTTGATTGCGATAGTAATAATATTTCATTAACGCATTCCGCATTTGTCTACTTTGTAGTGTCATTATGCTATTGCACTCTAATGCATTTGATTACAGCACTTAATAGAGCTAATCAAACTTTGGCAATGAATTTAACTGCAATAGTGATGAAATTTTCTAACGCTCGGGATTAAATTCACTTTTCTCATCTCAACTTATAAATAATTCAAAATTGTAATGAATTTGTTTGAGACTTGTTGTGATTATTATTACAGGTATGATTGACTTCATTGCACACATGCGATGATTTTTATTCGCGTTTGAACTTAAGTGCAAATGCTAAATTTCATTCCTAGCTGCCCCCGAAAATATTCCAAAATACAAAGTACGTTTTCAGGTTGTTCTACAAATAAATCGATATTTGTCAAAAAATCTATCTTATTCTGTTTCATGATTTGCTTGCTTTCTTTGTAGCATTAATTTATTCAAAAACGTGGTACAAACACATTTATTAAATTACTTTGAAACGAAAAGCGGTTGTTTCATTTAGGCATTGTGTTTATTCAAGTTTAATTTCCATTGTTCAGTGCACTAGCGTCTCATTGAAAAAAATTGTCATTCCGTTATTGGTGCGGTGGTGGAAACAAAGGGCGCGTTTTTTGGCCCTGTATCCAGCAGAGAACAGAGTATACGCATTGGAAACAACAACACTCCTGTACCAGTGAATTCACTAATACAGAAATTATATTCCTCATTGGTAGTTCACATGCTGGACTATAGGATGTGCTGATAGAAAAAAAAACTCTAGCGCACCTGAACCGCTAGAAATACTAATGTTCGAAGAACAGTAGAAGAATCGTGTTGATTTTGAGTGCATATTCTACCACACGAGCTTCTTATTACAGCCAAACTGTTTCAAACGCCACGTTTTACTTTGGTCTTATGACTCATATGGTGAAAACGTTTCAGACATTACCACTGGCATGAATTTCAAACTTTATGACAGCAAAACACTTGTTAATTATATTCGCTATCAGTTGCTTATTTCACAAAAATTTTCAAAGCAGCATCTCATACAACACCAATGAAGAAAATGCTCAGTGCCTGCAGCACTGTAACTGAAGCTGGTGTTTGGGGCGGCGATCCGAAAAATTTGCAGAACTTTGGGAATTGAAACATTGGTTTTTTATTTTCATTGTAAATATTTTCGGTATGAATACTAACTGTAAGCATTTATTCATATAAAAATAGCACTATCGACTCGTGCTGGCAACCTTGCGCCAGTATCAAAACCAAAAATTTATCACATCTGCTTCACGTTGAAGTTAGCCTACCCTGCGAATTTCGTCTCGATCCGATGACTGCATTCGAAGTTATAGGAATATCAAGAAATTTAGGGTTACCAGCCGCAAAATTTTTCAAATAATCGAAAACTTAATATTTGCTGTTTATTGTCACAACAATATTATTACCATTTGAAAATTTTACGATAAAATCGCTTAATAAAGATATTGCAAATTAACACAAAACCAACAATAGCTGGCAGCCCTATCGTGTTTTTTAAACAGATTCGGCCTGAATAATGCCGATAATAAGTTCCATTAATTGTATGAAACTCGTATTGATTTCATGACTGCACTGCAAGTTATAAAGCAAAAAGCTTTATTTTCCTGAGCGAACTTTCAAAACCAAAGACACAAAAATTACCATAGTTGGCAGCACTGATCGAATTTTTCAACCAAAATTATATCAAACATGGCTCAAAGTAAGGTTCAGTTACTGTGTCGATTGCATGAAAACCCGGTAACTGAATAAGAATTGATAGGGCAAAAATCAGTGTTTTTTCTTTGTAATATTTCAAGATGGCACCACTGGCACCACTGGCACCACTGGCACGGAGTTGCCCACAATTCAAAATCGCTTCTATCAGACTTGGCCCTACTTAAGTTCAATGTATTCTGTAAATTTCAACTGTATCTGAATATTGATTCGTGAGTTCCCATGAACAGAAGTTTTTGATGCTAAAAATATAGGTAAATTGGGAAAGGGTTACCATTCTTGTCCGACATGAAATTTCCAAAGTTTTTCTTTGACTGTATAGACAAAGGATAAGATTTGTATGCAAGTTGGTTTTTGTTATAAGAAACGGACATTTTTTATGAGATTCGATGGTGTGAATGTTTTCACTTTCAGTGCTTGCTGTAGCTACAGGGTTGCCAGCACGTTCATAAAAAACTACGCAAATGTGCAACTTAACAACATTAATATGTCCTGTAAGTTTCATAGCAATTTGATAATAAAATAAAAAGTTATCGCAATTCAAAAATTTTCAAATTTTCCCAATCTCATTTTAGGCGCCTAGAGCACACATAGGGCTAAACATTTCAAAAACATTATCACATTCACATTTAGAACACGTTCAGAATTCATTATATAAACATTATTTTTGGAAAAGTTATTTTTTGACAGAATAATAGGTATATTTAAAATATCACCAAAATGGCCACCGGCGCTAAAGGGTAAAAGATTATTAACTTTTTGTGAGACCTGGCACTATTCTGCATATACACCAATGTATCCTCAAAATGTCAATTCAATCGGATGGCGCGTTCCTGAGGTTTTTTCACTGAAATTTTTTTATAATATATATATATATATATATATATATATATATATATATATATATATATATATATATATATATATATATATATATATATATACAGGGTGTTTGGTACTCGGTGGACACTTTTGTAAGGACGTATTCCTTGATATATTTTGAGCAAAAAATAGTTCTACAGGGTGGTCTGGTTTTCAAAATCTGCGGAGTTACAGGGTGGTCAACAAAAGTTTTTCGGACCTGTACCCTGACTCACTTAAATCTTTATATCTTGAAAACTAATAATCGAAACGCAAAATTTTGTAATTTGATTTTTATGGAATTAAATCACTTTTAATTTGATGTAACATTCTAAATTATAACTTTCACAGATTTTGAGATATTTGCTTCAAAACACAAAATTTTGGCACTTCTACCCCGAAAATTCTTTGTTCAGTGTCGTTTTTCTCAGAAAATCTCATAAAAAGAGGCCATTTTAATTTTATATTTTTATAGGCCATATTGTTGGCTACAAAACATGCATAAATGTTTATGACTTAGGTTTTACCATTTCGCAAGTAGTAAGCGAAAATACGTATTGCTTAAAAAGTGGCCCTCGATGAAAAGAAAAGTTTAAATTGTTATTTGTACTTAAGTATTTTTACTGCCCATTAATTACCTTTTAAACTATCAATAAAATAAACTAAATTAAAATTAATTTCAACATAAATAATGTATCTGCCTCGATGTGACTGGTAAAATTGGGTACAGTTCTCCGCCTTTATTAATGGGATACGTTAAAAATTTAAGATCCCATAAAAACAGAACCACTTTCAAATTTTTGTTAGTTTCAGTACATAACTCGAACAACAAGATGTTACCGAAAATTTCAAAAATAAATTCAAAATGTTTCACTACACTTATGAAGAATATGCAGATATTATGTACTTATATGGAGAGTGCCGGGGAAGCTCACAAACGGCGCAATCTTTCTATCAACAGAGATATCATCATCGACGGATTCCTGGACGGAGAGTGTTTCAACAACTATACACAAAGATTCATGAAACTGGCAGCGTTAGAACGAGCCGAGTAAACGCAAATCCTGCGCCTGCAATCGCTGTACGGACCGATGAAGAAAACCTGCATGCAGTGGAAACTGACCCATCAATCAGTATTCGACGCTTGACGTTGCAGTTTAACGTGTTTACGTGGAAAGTTTGGAGTGTTTTAAAAGCAGCCCGTTTACATCCCTACCATCACACACCAGTGCAGGAGCTGCTACTGATCGATTTGCCCAAAAGGATGGAATTCTGCAATTGGCTCCTTGAGAGACAATAAGACGACGAAAATTTTGTCAACAGCATTCTTTGGACGGATGAGTCTTTATTTACGAGGGACGGTATCACAAACTTCCACAATTTACTTACGTGGGCTGAGAGCAATCCACACACGAGAAGGACTTCATCGTTTCAGCATAGGTTCAGCGTAAATTTATGGACAGGAGTGCTTTGTAACGATTAAATTGGACCCATTAGGCTCTCGCCTACTTTAAATAGTACCAATTACTTACACTTTTTAAGACATGATCTGCAGAACTTATTGGAGGATGTTTGGCTGCGACGATTGGCTTCCATGTTTTACCAACACGATGGTGCTCCAGCTCACTATAGCCGACCAGTCAGAGATTGGTTGAATTCCAATTATACCAATCGCTGGATCGGTAGAAATAGGCCAATACACTGGCCTGCGAGATCTCCTGATCTAACAGCTATGCATTTTTTGGCATGGAGACGGATGAAGCAACTTGTCTACATAACGGAAGTATCAACATTGGAAGACCTAACTACCAGGATCGATACGGCTGCAACAGAAGTGAGGCAGCAGCTGAGAAGTATGAATATGAAAAGAACGCCTGCGAAACGAGCTTTAGCGTGTATTCAAAATTAAGGTGGCCATTTTGGAAATTTTTGGAATACTGTAGCTCAAAAATTTTGAAATAAAGCATAAAAACCGTTAATAAATTCTTTCAGTTCAAGCAAAGAGTGTAGATTGAAAACGAGGGCCACTTTATGGCATATTCAATTTTTAAGCGAGATTTATTTTCGCTTACTACTTGCAAAATGATAAAACCTAAGTCATAAATATGTATCCAACTTTTTTAGCCAATTATATCGCCTATAAAAATATAAAATTAAAATGGCATATTTCAATGAGGTTTTCTGACAAAAACGACATTGAAGACAAAATTTTCGGGGTAGAAGTGCCAAAACTTTGTGTTTTGAAGTAAATATCTAAAAATCTGTAACAGTTACAATTTAGGACGTTACATCAAATTAAAGGTAATTTGATTCCATAAAAAGTAGCCTCAAAACTTTGCGTTATAATTATTAGTTTTCAAGATATAACGATTTGAGTGTGTCAGGGTACAGGTCCGAAAAACTTTTGTTGACGACCCTGTAACTCCGCAGATTTTGAAAACCGGACCACCCTGTGAAACGATTTTTTGCTCAAAATATATCAAGGAATGCGTCCTTACGAAAGTGTCCACCGAGTACCAAACACCTTATATATATATATATATATATATATATATATATATATTATATATATATATATATATATATTTATATATATATATATATATATATATATATATATATATATATATATATATATATATATATATATATATATATATTATATATATATATATATATATATATGTCTATATATATATATATATATATATATATATATATATATATATATATATATATATATATGTATATATATATATATATATATATATATATATATATATATATATATATATATATATATATATATATATATATATATGTATATATATATATATATATATATATATATATATATCTATATATATATATATATATATATATATATATATATATATATATATATATATATATATATATATATATATATATATATATATACATATATATATATAGAAATATGAATTTTTGTGCAAAGTGATTTTAATACTAATGTTCTTCTTCGGACATTAGTAAAAAAGCTCATGAGAGGTTGTCTTTTTTCCTGTGAGGTGACTTCGGTTTTTCAAGCTTATGTTGAATGTTTTGGTAGTTAGGAAATTAGAAAAAGCCCTCATAATGTGTAAAAAGTTAACAGAGGTAATTTTCTGTTAGCCCTTTTTATATTTTCTATCGATTGTGGTTTTGTATAATCGTTATTTTCTCCCTTTATTTTCAACTGTTTTGTGCTACCACAGTGAATACAGCAATCTACATATGTCAGTCTGAACGAATGCATTGCTATTTTGTAGTATATTGTTGTTTTTGCGGCATAGTTCTATTTGCCTGAATCACAACACAGTGAAATGTTGCACTGGGCGGAGAAAAGCCGCTTTCAAAATATTAGAATTCTCTGTTTTGTATGGTAATGTCCACAATTAGGTTAATCACAATACATCGTTTTCCACTGTGGCAAACGCAGTGAGCTGCGGCAAAGTGCTGTCAAAAAATTAGAATGCACTGTTTTGTATGGTAACACGCACAATGGCTGCGGCCGAATTCGCCGCAGCGGCAAAATTTGCCAAATTGCCGCTAGCGGTGATAACTACCATAGGTTGGCATCACCACTAGGTTGAATTAACTCTGTTTGAATTAGGTTGAATGGTCTGGTGGAATAGACAAGCGATGGCTGATGTGTATTGTGATAAGCCAACCTAATCCTCGTACAACAGGATTTAGCAATACAAAAGAAAAATTATGAGAGCAACACTTGTTATTTATATTCGCTCTCAGTTGCTTATTTCACAAAAATTTTCAAAGCAGCATCTCATAAAACATCAATGAAGAAAATGCTCAGTGCCTGCAGCACTGTAACTGAAGTTGGTGTTTGGGGGTGCGATCCGAAAAATTTGCAGAACTTTGGGAATTGAAACATTGGTTATTTATTTTCATTGTAAATGTTCCCGGTATGAATACTAACTGTAAGCATTTAGTGATACAAAAGTAGCACAACCAACTCGTGCTGGCAACCTTGCGCCAGTATCAAAGCCAATAATATATTACATCTGCTCCCCCTGGTATATTACATTCGAAGTTATAGGAGTATAAAGAATTTTAGGGTTACCTGCAGCAAGTTTTTTCAAATAATCGAAAACTTAATATTTCCTGTTTATTGTCACTACAATATCATTACCATTTGAAAATTCTATGATAAAACCGCTTAGTAAAGATATTGCAATTAAACACAAAACCAACAATAGCTGGCAACCCTATCGTGGCTTTTCAACAATATTTGGCCTGAATAATGTCTATAATAGGTTCCATCAATAGTATGAAATTCGTATTGATTTCATGACTGCACTGGAAGTTATAGGGCAAAAAGTTTTATTTTCCTGAGTGAATTTTCAAAACCAAAGACACAAAAATTACCATAGCTGGCAGCACCAACCGAATTTTTCAACCAAATTTATATCAAACAGAGTTTAGAGTAAGGTTCAGCTATTGTGTCAATTTCATGAAAATCGGGTTACTTATTCACATTTCATAGGGCATAAAGCAGTTGTTTTTCTATGTAATTTTTCAAGATGGCACCACTGGCACAGAGTTGCCGACAATTCAAAATCGCTTCTATCAGACCTGGTTCTACTTAAGTCCAATGCATTCTGTCAATTTAAGTTGTACCTGATTATTGGTTCGTGAGTTCCCGTGAACAGCAGTTTTTGATGCTAAAAATATAGGTTAACTGGGAAAGGGTTACCGTTCTTGTCCGAAATGAAATTTCCAATGTTTTACTTTGAAAGTGTAGATTAAGCATAAGATTTGTATACAGATTGGTTTTATTGTAAGAAACGGACATTTTTGAGGATATTCGATGGTTTGAATGTTTTCACTTCCAAATTTTCATTTTGTCAAATTTAAGACACCAAAATTATCATAGCTGGCAGCTCCAACCAAATTTTTCAACCAAATTTCTATCAAACATGACTTGAAGTAAGGTCCAGCTGTTTTGTGAGTTTCATCAAAATCGAACGATTCAATCAGAATTTATAGGGCTAAAAGCAGTTATCCTTTTTTTAGTGATTTTTCAAGATGGCACCACTGGCACAGAATTGCCCACATATCAAAATCACTTCTATCAGACCTGGTCCTAATAAAAACCAATACATTCTGTAAATTTCAATTAATTCTGCTTATTGGATCGTGAGTTTCCGTGAACAGAAGTTTTTGATGCTAAAAATATAGGTAAATTGGGCAAGGGTTACCAGGCGTGCCCGTAATACCATATCTTTTTTTTTTTTTTTGGTTATGTAAACAAAGCACAAGATTTACATATGAATGGCTTTTTTTTGAAGAAACGGCATTTTTTCAAGAGAGACGATGATTTGGAGGTTTTCACTTTCAGTGCCTGTCCTAGCTACAGGGTTGCCAGCACGCTCATTAAAAGCTACACAAATCTACAACTAAATAGTACTAATAGGTTCCGAAAATTTCGTAATGATTGAATGGCTCTGTCAAAAGTTACCGCGATTTAAAAAATTTCAAATTTTCCTGTTCTCTTTTTAGGCTAAAACCAGCGCACACATAGTGCTAAAAAATTCCAAAGCATTATCCGATTCACATGTAAAACACGTTCGAAATTTATTTCGTTAACTTTATTTATGCGAAAATTATTTGTGTACGAAATAATAGGTATATTAAAAATATCACTAAAATGGCCGCCGGCGCCAAAGGGTTAACAATAATTGACATTTAGTGAGACGTGGACCTATTCTGCATATACACCAATGTATCCTGAAAGTTTCAGCTCAATCGGATGGCGCGTTCCCGAGATTATCTCACTGAAATTTTTTGATGATATATATATATATATATATATATATATATATATATATATATATATATATATATATATATATATATATATATATATATATATATATATATATATATATATATATATATATATATATATATATATATATATATATATATATATATATATATATATATATATATATATATGGAAATATGAATTTTTGGCCGAATCGAATTCAATACTAATGTTCTTCGAACATTAGTAAAAATGAGTTTGCTTGGTGCCTTGATTGCATTGACAGCGACATTGTCGCTGCATCGTGATTCACCAAATTCAACTGCGGCATTCACGCCTCCCCCTGTGGCGCCTATGCCGCAATGCCGCTGTTATGTTATGTGTTTACAGCTAATGCCTGCGGCCGAATATGCGGCAGTGGCAGAATTTGCCAAATTTCTAATTTTGCCGCACCACTAGCGGCGATACCAACCGTAGGTTGGCATCATCACTAGGTTGAATTAAGTCTGCTTGAATTGGGTTGCATGGTCTGGTGAAATAGACAAGCGATGGCTGATATGTATTGTGATAAGCCAACCTAATCCTCGTACAACAGGATTTAGCAATACAAAAGAAAAAAAAATGAATTTAGTTGGTGCCCTGGTCCTGCGGCGCCGCTGCGACAATGCCGCTGTTTTGTGTTTACAGCAATTGTCACCAATATTTGTGACAAAAGACTCCACATTTGAACTTAACAAAAAGCTTTTGAAAGGTCATGTGAGTAGTGCGGGTGAATGGATGTGCTAGATGTGAGTTTCTGTGGTGACTAATAGTTGGCCTGAAGGGAAGAAGACCTGCGACAGATGGAGTCCAAATAAAGGAGACGTTGCAATAACCACGACAAAACACATCTCCAGTCATTGATAGTTTAGCTATTCCATCCACAAACTTTGCTTTCCGTGAGTCACTGCACAATATCATTCAGCTCCATAATCGCCGGTAATCTTTAAGGCGATGTCTTACCAAAATCTACCACAGACACTGAAAACAATCCGTACAGGTGCGCTTCTGCCCTAATTAAAGGCTTAAAGATTCTCACCATCATCAAGACCACAGCTCATTAAACAAGAAATACGAAGAATATCTCTTGAAAATAATCCACGGCAAAGATATGTAATAAAATCACAGACCATTAAAAAACTAAGGAATAATTCTACTTCTAACGGTAGCTCACTCCCTGATGATGAGCCGAATGCAGATGCTGTTGCTACTGCCTTTTTTTCATTTATCGTAGTGAAAAGCATAGTTTTAATCCCAGTTTTACTTCAGTCGTCAAAACTTCTGTCTTTAAGTTTTGGCAAGAAAATCAATAGTTGATTCTTTTTAGGTGCACAAATACCCAAGACCATGATACCTTCGTTAATCAGAAAACTCTTCTAACTCTAGTGTAGACCCTCATCTCCACCAAGTCTTCCGAAGAAAATAAACTATCCATCTATATCTTATAAAGGTTCCTTACTTGCTTTTATTCAACTCTTTCGAAACACTGGATATTTTCTCACTACTTGGAAGCGTGCGAAAATATTTCCCGTTCCACAAGCGTCAGGAACCTGCCATGTCCTTGACGCCCGTCACATTTCTGTCCTCTCAAACTTGGGACAACTACTGGAAAGAATAATTAAAACATCTGAATCCCATCATATAGATGAGAACCACATCATACCTAGAAGACAGTTCGGCTTTAAAGCCAAACACCCAACAAGTGATGCGTTAATGGTTCTGAAAAGCGAAGTTGAGGAAAGAATCCAAAACAAAATGTTTCGACTTGCTTTGGATTGAAGAACTCCTGTAAAAAATAATCAATTTTGGTTTCCTTACATGTATAATCAAATTCGTTGATAATTTTCTAAGTGGAAGAAAGGCTTACGTCACCCTAAATAGAGCTTTTTTTAACAAATTTCCAATCAAATCAGGTGTACTTCAAGGCTGCATTCTCAGTCCTATTTTATTCAACGTTTTCATTACACGCATTCCAGGAGGTTTAAACGATACTCCCACAGGTGTTTCTATTAATCTATACGCAGATGACCTCCTCTTCTGGAAATTACAGAAAAACCCGATCTTTGTAACAGTGTTGTTACCAGTGCTGCCATTTTAGCATTTAGAATGCTAGATCTAGCATTATTTTTTCCAAAACGGCATTCGAAATTTGGAGTTAGCATCTAGCATTATTTTTAGCATTTAAATTTAGATTTCGGAATAATCTGGCACTCATCTATTTACAATCTCGCCCATCAAATTTTTCTCAATAGCTCTGTTCGTGTACTTTCAGTCGCCTTCATGAAACGAAACTTCCTGAATTATGTGATGGCGGGAATTCATGAAAAATACAAAAACGCGCTCAGGTCATTTTGTTAGTAGTGATAGCCAGAAGTGACAGTTGTCTGATTTTGAAATAATGATAGTGAATATAAAGTCTAAAATATAAAGATTATAAAGTCATCTATATTGCTTTAAATATGGCAACGTTCAATTTAATCGTGATGACGCTAAAAATCAGTGATGGGGTCCCATCCTCTTCAGACTCCCAGGAGCCTCAGGCATCTACAAGCTCAACTTTACTAAAGTATGTGCATTCTAGTTAGATATTTTTACCTGAATAATGTGGATCAATTGTTTTGTAAGGGCTTCAAATGTTATCCGACACTAATAATTTTTCCTCACTTTAAAATAAATAATGGTTGCTGCTTTGATTGTGAGATTCCAACGATGTTTTGAAAAATATTGGTAGAAATGAGAAGAAGATTTAGACATAACTGATATGTCTGTAATAGATATAGAATCATTTTGAGATGTAAATTTAAAACTTCTAATTTTGTTTTTGCTATACATACGATGATCAATAAGTGATGATAATGAATATAAACCAAGGTGATTAAACTTAAAAGATAATACATTTAGTCAATCTTTTTTCCAAACCCAGGATACCCTTAGAAAAAAATTCTTCACGCAATGTCAAAAATTTTCTGGACTCTCCCAAAATCAGCGCCATCACAGCAGCCATCACTTCCCTATCATCTTCAAATTTCTTACTCCGAAGGTGTTGTTTGAGCCGAGGAAAGAGGTAAAAGTCACTGGGAGCTAGAGCTGCCATCGTAACTGCAGCCTTGTGAGCCGGTGCGTTATTTTGAAGAAACAGAACTCCGGCTCGCAGTTTGCCGTGTCTTTTCACCTTCATTGCCTTTCGCATTCTTCTTATTTGGTCTGCCTAGTAAGAGCCTGATATAGTCGCTCCTTTTTCCAAACATTCCACCACAATAATTTTTTCAGCATCCCAAAAAACTAATGCCATAATCTTTCCTGCCGAACTTGACACTTTGAATTTCTTCGGCGTCGATGAAGAGGGTCGCTTCCAGGTCATCGATTGCATTTTGGTTTCTGGATCAAAATGGTGGATCCAGGTCTCGTAAATGGTCACGAAATGTGACAAAAAATTCTCATGATCTGCGTGGAACTTCTCGAGATTCATCCTTGAAATGTCGACTCGTTTCTTCTTATGCTCGTCCGTTAACATTCTCGGTACGCAACGTGTAGAGATCTTCTTCATACATAATTTGTTGGCAAATATTTTTCGAATACTACCATATGAGATCCCTGTGACCTCAGCTACATGCCTGAGGGTCACTGTTTGATCTACCACCACGACATCTTTTTTTTATACGTTGTCTTCAGTGAGGGATGTGGATGGACGTCCTTCGCGGTGTTCATCTTCAGTGGATGTTCCTCCCAGCTTAAACTCCTTGGCCTAGGGTGCAACGGTGGAATATGGAGCAGCAGAGTTCCCTAATGTTTCCACCATGTCGCCGTGCATGCCTCTGGTAGACAGTTTTTTCAAACAGAGGTACTTAATGACAGCTTTAATTTCGTTTTTCCCCATTTATATGTTCTCTCTTCGATTGTTCGTATTCAAAAGAATGTAGCTCCCTGGAATTGACACCTATTTATATGTTTTTTTCATGCTGATTAGTGAGTATATGTAGTAGTAAAAAAATATTTCTTTTTAATTTTATGCGAACTGGAAATAACCGATTATCATTACTTATTGATATACATATTATTTTCATATTGAACCATGTTTATTTCAATTAAATAAGAAAGCATTATTTAATATTATAATTTTACAAAATCTAGCATTATTTAGCATTAAATAAAATTGAATCTAGCATTATTTCAAAAAAATAAATGGCAGCACTGGTTGTTACGAAGGTGCACGAATTAGCTTATGGCATATTATGCAAAAAGAAGCTTGAATATCAATGCCGACAAAACCGAGCTGATATTTTTCAGTCACATAGATTTCAGGAAGAAAATCAAAGCTCTTAAAAAATCCAAAATTATTATCAATGAACAGACTGGAGCTGCAGTCAGCATTTTCAGACATGCCTCAACAAGGTAACCATGGCATACCACAACATAGGCTGTATCTTCAAGTCGAACTCCATTACTTTTACTAGAGCTAACATTATCCAATCCTCACTTGCGGTGCCCCTATCTGGTCTTCGGCCCCCTAAAGCAAACTGAATAGCTGGTAAAATTCGAGCACCGTATTCTCTAAAATATCATCTCCCTTTACTTAATTATCGGAATAGTGACCTTCACCAAAAATCGAAAATTACGCCTTTTTCTTTTTATTTGCTTCGACGAGCAAACTATACTATTCACCGTGACACAGAGAACGCCAGCCCTATCATTCAATTGCTTCATCGAAGACCGTGATTTTAACGATCAAACGTTATCTTAGGAATAGCTCTTAATGAGCTACTCACTCACCACTGACGAAGTTCCCAGTGAACACATTTGTTCTATTCAACTAAATCAAACGTTTATTACATTCTTCATTTCACTCTTAAAATGTTCGCCCGAACACATATCGACTTTTCTCTTCTCTTTTCTCCTCTCTTAAATATCCATGTTAAGTAAGCAATTGAGCTCAGTCATAAATCATATTTCGAAAACCATAAAACCAAATTGTCTGATAGTGATAGTCTTAAGCTTTAATTTTAATGCAGGAACAAATACATTTGCTTTTATCTTTCTATTAGAAAGTACAATAATTAAATGTTACAGTTATCATTGATTTTGAATTCATACAAAACTGCCTTTCTAGAGTTATCCTACGTATGACCAGTTTGTCGATCGATAGTATTATTAGCAGCTTTCAGTTATATACCCTCGGTTTCAAGCCCAGATGTACCCCATTTGTCGAAGTGAGCAGTACATCCCACTTAATATTTGGTTCTTCGCCTAGTGGTAACAGCTCATAATGTCTTATGACCTTCGATACTATGCTCTTCAGTTCCATAAACGCAAACCTACGACCCGGACAATCACGTACACCAGCACTGAACGCCATAAATGAATACGGATGCTTTTTCTCGAGTTGTGCTTCGACAGCGAACCGTTCGGGAATGAATTTCTCGGGCTCAGGAAACACCTCCGGACTCGAATGGATAAGTTTGATTGGAATGAGGATAGCGGTTCCAGCTGGAATTGTGAAGTTACCTTAAAGGCAACCATATTCTTAAAAGTCAACTGCCTCTGAACAAATGCAAAATACTTACTAACGTTTATATCCTCTTCAATTTTTCGACCAACAATCATAGCCGGGGGGTAAAGTCGCATTGCCTCCTTC
The DNA here is from genome assembly GCA_963978885.1 of Nemotelus pantherinus. NCBI lineage: Eukaryota > Metazoa > Arthropoda > Insecta > Diptera > Stratiomyidae > Nemotelus > Nemotelus pantherinus. Next base: position 161,045,562 of record OZ022263.1, read on the forward strand.
AACACACACTCCAAGTACTTCAGCTCGCCGAGCTCTTTCAGACCAACTGGCGCGGACAGATCATCGCCAATTACTTCACGGATTTCTTTGAAGACTTTATTTTGAGTCTCGGGATGTCGCGATAAGCAATACAATGTGAACATGATGACGGTAGACGTAGTGTCATGTCCTGCGAACACCAAAGCATCGATATCTTCACGAATAGATTTGTCGGGAAGCGGCTCCCCATTTAAAACGGCATGCAATAGGTAGTCAATGATATTGTACCGATACTTTCTGTCGTCTTTGTTTACATCTAGTGGAAGTGCAGACATTCAGGGGTGTGTTCAATGTGCATGCTATAGCTGCTCCAAAAGCATAGCATAGCATCACTTTAGCAAGTGTCAAAATTTCCAGTAGCTAGGTGAAGCAGCTATGGATATTGGACAGCCAAGAGCTGCTACGAAGGTCAGCCTTTGCACACGAAATTCAAAAACTAATTTTGTTTCAATTTTTTTATTGTAATTTTTGCATTTTCGTGGATCAGCTCAATACTTCCATTGCACTTTGGAAACTGTATGAAATTTAAGAGTTTTCAACATACAGCTGCACAATCCATTAAAATTTTCCTAACATATTTAAGACGTATCCCTTATTTCCGGGTTTTGACGCCATATATGAGAAAAAGAGCAAAAAATAATCGTTGAAAATTTGATAATACAGGAATCAGAGCACCCGGCCTTTTACGCTTCATGCTTGCCTTCTAAAAACTCAATATGAGCTGCGCTATGTACAAGCCAACTTAAAACTCGAGTTGAGTTGAAGTGTTTAAAAGCCCGTATTTAATTTATTCTGTCACTATTTTCAAATTTATTCCTCATCTCCTGTGTCACAAAAGCGCAAAAACTTCTTTTCATTTCAATTTCCAATTGAAAATTACGTTCAAACTGCATGTCAGCTGTGTACGCACGGCCATTTTGCGGTAGCTACTTTCTAGCTATCCTCCAGACTACGAGCAGCGAATAGCTGCTACCTTAGCAGCTATTCCGGAATCTTGGACAGCCCGACTGTCAAATAGCAAGCATCAGAAAGTAGCTATTTCGTGACATTGGACAGCCAGAGCTGCTAAATTAGCAGCTACTAGCAGCTATAGCATGCACATTGAACACACCCCAGATAAGACTTAATGTTTTATTTATTTTTCATTCATTAAAAGTAAACTTACTGAAGGGATTTCTATGCGCAGGATCTCTATGCAGCAAATTGTTTCTGCCATCGAGTATATTTTTTTTGGCAAAACTATGAAGGACCTTAATGCATTCATTTTGCTTTCTCTTCAGACGGGGCGCCAGGATTTGAAAAGTGAAGTCATACAATAAGATCGGCGTTGACATTCTCTTATTTGCTACACTTATCATTCTGAAATGTGTTGAGAGAGGTTTGAATCCTTTCAATGGAAATATATAAAACGAAAACATTTCAACATACCCTTGAAAAGCGTGAACGTACTCAGAGCTTTTTGTCGTCTGTGCCTTCATTTGGAGTCCCATGCCAGCATCTGAAAGATGCGAGCTGCGGTTAAGTTTTAATGCATTTCAAAGCGATTACCAGCAATGATGTCTAACGAGACAGCAGATACATATGGATATATATCAAAAGCTCCTTTCCCGCATCGCTCTCTCAGACATTCCACAAATGTTGTGCTGTGCTCTTCGAAAACCCGAATGAAGTCATCGTATGCGCTAAAGTGGAACACTGGACTAAAGATTTTCTTACGGACTAGTTTCCATTTTTCGCCAACACTTAGTAGTGTACAGTTGCCCAACCACGGTTTGAAAGGATCGTAGAAGTGAGGTTTCCCTATATGTTTCGTGCTATTCATAATAGCGTCGAGAACTTTCGCCTCAGTTGTCACTAGAATGTAATTTTGGAACACCCACATTGAATAGGTTTTCCCATATTTCAACATATCTTGGTAGAAAGCATCGAATAGTCCTATTTGGTGAAATGATTATTATGGATTTGGTTTCCGTAATCTTCACCGAAGAGTATGAGAAATAATTACCCTCAATGGATCGCAACAAAGCTGCCTGATGTCCAACAAACGGTATGTAATATGTTGCACCCGGAATTTTAGCTGCTTTCTCATTGATCTTTCTCCGGTATAAATAATCGGCTAGCAGTAAAACTAGAACCAAGAGTATGCAAAAATACATCACGACTCGTATAACAAACTATACGTATAACTTTGAAATCACCAAAACGAACTATTTTGCCAAGTCCTCAAGCTTAGTGTTGTCAAAACCACGACTTAACGCAAATGAAACAAATTTCGTATTGCACGGAGAGAAAACTCTAATGAAATTATGCAAAAATTCTAATTAATTTGATTGCGATAGTAACAATATTTCATTAACGCATTCCGCATTTGTCTACTTTGTAGTGTCATTATGCTATTGCACTCTAATGCATTTGATTACAGCACTTAATAGAGCTTAATCAAACTTTGGCAATGAATTTTTTTTATTTAATTTTTTTTATTTTTATTTCTTAACCAAGCAAGGTACAAGTAACATAAACAGTAAAAAAATAAAATTGGAAATTACGAGTACATAGAAATAAAACGAAAAATTAAATAAAATAATTAACAAGATAAATCAATAACAAATTAATAAACAACAAATAAATAAAACATTGAACATATAGCTTAGGATAAAGGGTTGCGAATGGCTTGGAAAAGGGAGGATTTGAAGGATAATTTTGAGACTGTTGGATAATACAGATTACTTATGCTATTGAATATCCTGCAGCACCTATTTATCGGCTCATTAGCTGCGTAAGTAGTGGAGTGTGGATGTTCCTTAAGTAAACGAGAGGACCTGGTGTTTCTTACAGGGTTATTCAAAACTATGTTGCTATTCAGGAATTCAACTTTGATGACGCCTCTAATGACGTCGAATGTGAAGCAGGCCGAAAGCATCTTTCTTCTAGATGCAAGTGTTAATAAGTTTAGATGACCCAGTCGAAACTCATAAGGAGGAAGGGTATTAAAATCGTAAGGGCTGTATAGTTCTCTCAATGCGAAAAGTAAGAATTGCTTTTGGATGGACTCGAGTCTGCTACAGTGGGTTTCAAAAGCCGGATTCCAGCAAATGGAAGCATATTCGAGAATGGGGCGTACTAGTGAGATGTATAAGGATCGTGTGACCCACAGGTTACGAAATTCCTTGGCACGTCTTTTGATGAAGCCTAGCTGTTTGTTTGCCCGGGAAAGTATTTTATCATAATGCAATGTGAAGCGGAGTCGCTCATCCAAGACAACACCAAGGTCGAAAACGTTATCAACTCGAGCTAACAACTTATTCCCGAGGAAGTATGTGTTATGTGAGACGGTGCATTTTCGGGAGAAACTTATAACTTGGCACTTAGCAATGTTGAGAGACAGCTTGTTTTCATTGCACCAATGATCAAGTGAATCAAGTTTGGACTGGAGAAAGAGTGCATCGGATTTAGATTTAATGATATGATAGACTTTGAGATCGTCGGCATAAAGCAGATGAGGTATATTTGATAGGACGTCAGATAGGTCAGAAATAAATATATTAAAGAGAAGTGGGCCTAGATGGCTACCTTGTGGTACACCAGAGGTAGCAGAAATACTTTTCGATAAAAATCCTTGAAATTTTACCAGCTGAGTTCGATTTCCAAGATAAGAAGTCAGCCAGCTAAGCAAAGATCCATCAAGTCCGAATTTCAGTAGCTTTAGAATTAAGGTAGGGTGGTCAACTGAGTCAAAAGTTTTACTAAAGTCTGTATAGACTGCGTCAATTTGGTATCCTTTCTCCATTTTACACAGGACGTCTGAGATTAGGACTGTCAAATTTGTGGTAGTTGAGCGACCTTTTCTAAAACCATGTTGTTGCTCGTTCAGTCGGGAGTCAACAAGTGGAGAAAGTTTATCGTAGACAATCTTTTCAAAAAGTTTCGGAATAGAAGAAAAGATGGCAGTACCTCTATAATTTCCGATACAGCGTCTATCGCCATTTTTGAAGATGGGTGTGACATATGAAAGTTTCCAACAGGATGGGAAAACTCCAGACGAAAGTGATCTGTTGAAAAAAATATGAAAGGGAGTTATAAGCTGCTCTACACATTTGCACAAGAAAGTTGGAGGAAGAAGATCTGGCCCTGGACCTTTGTTGCAGTCGAGTTCCGAAATAGCTTTACGTATTTTGTCACGTGTAATTTCTAAGTGACTGATAAAAGCTGTAGGAGTGGAATGGGACGAAGGGAGATGTGAGTTTGATGAGTTAGTAGCAATAAAAATATTCTGGAAATTATCTGCGAATAAATCACAAATCACATTAGGAGAGGAAGAAGTGATATCATTACAGAACATTGATGATGGATAACCAGTAGTTTTCCGCTTCATATTTACAAAATCATAAAAATTTTTCGGGTCGCGGATTATATTTTCGGCGGTAGTCTTAATGTAGTTGTCATAAGCCTCGTGGGACTTCGTTAAAAACTGCTTAGCAATTTCATTATATTCTTCCTGAATAGCCGAACTAACGTCAATATTATTTTTAACCCGCTTATAAAGCTTGTTCCTACGATTCCATAAATGCCTAAGGTCCCTATCAAGCCATGGTTCAGAGAGTTTATTCTTTTTCTTTATCTTTGGTACATATCTCTCAACGGCGTCAAATATTTTATTGTAAAAAGTAGAAATGGCTTCCTCAAGGTTTAAAGTTGAAAGAATATTCGTCCAATCTATAGAGTCAAGAAAATGGTGAATGCTTTCATAATTAGCATTACGAAAGTCATATACAATTGAATTATTGTACGTTCTTAAGTAAGTAGAATCAGGAGTGGCAAGTTCAACTGAGAGTGCTGTATGGTGCGAACTATTACAAAAAAGATGCTCTATCTCATTAGTTGGACTTACCACTACCCCGTCATAAGCGTTAGTGAACACAAGATCTAACCAATTACCGTTTTGGTTGGGAGCCGGAGAAACTTGCTGCAAATCATTGCCATAGAAGGTACTCATAAGGTTAAAGTCGTTGCGATCTGAAAGGTTTACAGGGAGCAGGTAAGTGTCATTTTCATCGGGAATGAAGTATAGATTGGGGCGATTGAAATCTCCCAGGAATATAGCTTTGTCCTTTTCGTTTAGGGATGATACGAAGGAAGATACAGATTCACATAAATGGTCGTATACCGATTCGTCGGATCAGGGTGGAATATAAACTACACCAATGTAAATCGATGTATTATTCAAAGAGATTTGAACAATTAAGTGCTGGAACATTACGTTTGGTGTGGTATCGATGCGTTTGCTTGAAAATTTGTTGCTCACAGCCATTAAGACACCACCTCCACGCGTTTGGCCCGTAGAGCGGTAGTCGCGATCATCTCTGTAAATGGTCCAGCTACTGTGAAGAATTTCTTCGTTTGTATGTGAGTCATTAAGCCAAGTTTCAGTGAAGGCAAATAAATTAAAATGGCATGATTTGGCGTCAAGAAAAAGTTTAGATAGTTTACCTCTCATACCACCACAATTGTGGTAAAACAGTTTGAGGTTTGTGTGTGTTTTGATAGGAAAAATTCCTAACAGAGTGATCTGGTCTTTGAGGAGATGCAGAAGTCGCCAAGTTATTATTCGATATTGAAGTTCCCGTTGCCGCAGTGGATGCAAGATTTGCAGTCCCTTTGTTATGGTTTCTCAATGGGCATATATTCGCCGCGCTGTTACAAGCTTTTAGAGAAGAGGAAAAGGAAATACTAGAATCAAGTGATTTCAGCATCTTGGTACGGTTAGTAGTAACATTGAACGGGCCGCTAAAGAGGTGGTCTCGTGAAGTTGTGGGTGGCAGAGGATCAGTATCTTTGAGAAGAAGAGATTTAGGAGAAGATAAAGAGTAAGGTTTGTGATTGAAGGGGATATCGCAGGTAGGTACATTTGGATGTATACATTTTTTCTTTACAATATTCTTTTTTGGCTTAATGCTAATTTTGTTGCTGACTTTCTTCCAAGGGCTGAACGTGATTCCTTTTCAGTCGAACCTGCCGCTATGAGATCGATAAAGAGCCAGGCATATTTAGTTGGTATAAAAACCTTGTACTGCTTAGGTGATCTACATTTACGCTGGGGTAGTTGTTCGATATTGTAATCGGTGATGCAGAAATCAGCTTCAAGAAGTCTTCCCAGCCATCCACCATCAGCATTGTGAAGAACTTTATTTACGTAGAATGCCATTCGGTTTACTTTGATAGGCAGTTTGGAGCATGCTTTCTCAACATGATTATGCGTGTTAGCTGTCTTAAGTTTTTGTAGGCGAGTGGCCCAGTCGTGCTTGGACCAAAAGGTACCGAATTTGTAGATCGATGCGGCTTCGGGGTCTGAGGGTAAACGTAAACTTGAGCATGGAGCTGGTGCTGCAGTGCTGTTTATCAACTCATTTATAGGTGAAGAAGCTTTGTCCTGCGTGTATATCTTCTTACAGCTTGTTGAGATGCTTGACGAACAGTTATGATCTACCATCAGCAGTTCCTGGTGTAGTGACTGCTCGTTCAACGCAATATGTTTGATATTATCATCGATCAGGGTCTGCTGGGCGCCCCTCAAACTTTCGAGTTGGCCGCTCAATTCTTCAAACTTTAATTGTTGTGCAGAGAACGCATCCGTTATCGAATCAATAAGAGGTTTCATCAAACACGTCATTTTTAACTCTATATTTTCTAGTATATCGGTGCTGCTAGCTTGGGAACTGTTACTTGATTTTCTGGAGGATGAGAATAGTGCAGCAATGGATTCCATTGGTGTTTGGGGCGGCGATCCGAAAAATTTGCAGAACTTTGGGAATTGAAAGATTGGTTATTTATTTTCATTGTAAATATTTCCGGTATGAATACTAACTGTAAGCATTTATTAATATAAAAATAGCACTATCGTCAACCTTGCGCCAGTATCAAAACCAAAAATTTATCACATCTGCTTCTCGTTGAAGTTAGCCTACCCTGCGAATTTCGTCTTGATCCGATGACTGCATTCGAAGTTATAGGAGTATAAAGAAATTTAGGGTTACCAGCCGCAAAATTTTTCAAATAATCGAAAACTTAATATTTGCTGTTTATTGTCACAACAATATCATTACAATTTGAAAATTTTACGATAAAATCGCTTAATAAAGATATTGCAAATAAACACACAACCAACAATAGCTGGCAGCTCTATCGTGTTTTTCAAACAGATTCGGCCTGAATAATGCCTATAATAAGTTCCATCAATTGTATGAAACTCGTATTGATTTCATGACTGCACTGGAAGTTATAAGGCAAAAAGCTTTATTTTCCTGAGCGAATTTTCAAAACCAAAGGCACAAAAATTACCATAGCTGGCAGCACTGATCGAGTTTTTCAACCAAAATTATACCAAACACGGCTCAGAGTTAGGTTCAGCTACTGTGTTGATTGCATGAAAATCCGGTAACTGAATAAGAATTCATAGGGCAAAAAGCAGTGTTTTTTCTTTGTAATATTTCAAGATGGCACCACTGGCACAGAGTTGCCCACAATTCAAAATTGCTTCTATCAGGCCTGGTCCTACTTAAGTTCAATGTATTTTGTAAATTTCAACTGTATCTGAATATTGATTCGTGAGTTCCCGTGAACAGAAGTTTTTGATGCTAAAAATATACGTAAATCGGGAAAGGGTTACCATTCTTGCCCGACATGAAATTTCCAAAGTTTTTCTTTGACTGTATAGACAAAAGATAAGATTTGTATGCAAGTTGGTTTTTGTTGTAAGAAACGGACATTTTTTAGAAGATTCGATGCTGTGAATGTTTTCTCTTTCAGTGTTTGCTGTAGCTTCAGGGCTGCCAGCACGTTCATAAAAAACTATGCAAATGAGCAACTTAACAACATTAATATGTCCTGTAAGTTTCATAATAATCTGATAATAAAATAAAAAGTTATCGCAATTCAAAAATTTTCAAATTTTCCTAATCTCATTTTAGGCGCCTAGAGCACACATAGGGCTAAAAATTTCAAAAACATTATCATATTACATTTAGAATACATTCAGAATTCATTATATAAACCTATTTTACAGAAAAATAGGTATATTTAAAATATCACCAAAATGGCCATCGGCGCCAAAGGGTTAAAGATTATTAACTTTTTGTGAGACCTGGCACTATTCTGCATATACACCAATGTATCCTAAAAATTTCATTTCAATCGGATGGCGCGTTCCTGAGATTTTTTTACTGAAATTTTTTGATTATATATAAATGTATATATATATATATATATATATATATATATATATATATATATATATATATATATATATATATATATATATATATATATATACATATATATTTATATATATATATATATATATTTATGTATATATATATATTTATATATATATATATATATATATATATATATATATATATATATATATACAGGGTGTTTGGTACCTGGTTGACATTTTTGTAGGGACGTATTTCTTGATATATTTTGAGCAAAAAATCATTCTACAAGGTGGTCTGGTTTTCAAAATCTGCGAAGTTACAGGGTGGTCAACAAAAGTTTTTCGGACCTGTACCCTGACTCACTTAAATCTTTATATCTTCAAAACTAATAATCATAACGCAAAATTTTGGAATTTGATTTTTATGGAATTAAATCACCTTTAATTTGATGTAACATTCTAGATTGTAACTGTCACAGATTTTGAGATATTTACTTCAAAACACAAAATGTTGGCACTTCTACCCCGAAGTTCTGTGCTCAGTGTCGGTTTTCTCAGAAAATCTCATAAAAAGAGGCCATTTTAATTTTATATTTTTATAGGCCATATTGTTGGCTACAAAGCATGCATATATGTTTATCATTTCGCAAGTAGTAAGCGAAAATTCGTATCGCTTAAAAAGTAAATATGCCGTAAAGTGGCCCTCGATGAAAAGAAAAGTTTAAATTGTTATTTGTACTTAAGTATTTTTACTGCCCATTAATTACCTTTTAAATTATCAATAAAATAAACTAAATTAAAATTAATTTCAACATAAATAATGCATCTGCCTCGATGTCACAGGTAAAATTGGGTACAGTTCTCCGCCTTTATTAATAAGATACGTTAAAAATTTAACATCGCATAAAAACAGAACCACTTTCAAAATTTGGTTAGTTTCAGTACATTACTCGAACAACAAGATGTTATCAAAAATTTCAAAAATAAATTCAAAATGTTTCACTACACTTATGAAGAATATGCAGATATTATGTACTTATATGGAGAGTGCCGGGGAAGCTCACAAACGGCGCAATCTTTCTATCAACAGAGATATCATCATCGACGGATTCCTGGATGGAGAGTGTTTCAACAACTATACACAAAGATTCATGAAACTGGCAGCGTTAGAACGAGCCGAGTAAACGCAAATCCTGCGCCTGCAATCGCTGTACGGACCGATGAAGAAAACCTGCATGCAGTGCAAACTGACCCATCAATCAGTATTCGACGCTTGACGTTGCAGTTTAACGTGTTTACGTGAAAAGTTTGAAGTGTTTTAAAAGCAGCCCGTTTACATCCCTACCATCACACACCAGTGCAGGAGCTGCTACTGATCGATTTGCCCAAAAGGATGGAATTCTGCAATTGGCTCCTTGAGAAGCAATTAGACAATGAACATTTTTTGAACACCATTCTCTGGACGGATGAGTCCTGATTTACCAGCGACGGTATCACAAACTTTCACAATTTACCTACGTGGGCTGAGAGCAATCTACACACGAGAAGAACTTCATCGTTTCAGCATAGGTTAAGCGTAAATTTATGGGCAGCAGTGCTTGGTAACGATTAAATGGGACCTATTAGGCTCTCGCCTACTTTAAATAGTGCCAATTACTTACACTTTTTAAGACATGATCTGCAGAACTTATTGGAGGATATTACGCTGCAACGATTGGCTTTCATGTTTTACCAACACGATGGTGCTCCAGCTCACTATGGCAGACCAGTCAGAGATTGGTTAAATTCCAATTATACCAATCGCAGGATCGGTAGAAATAGGCCAATACACTGGCCTGCGAGATCTCCTGATCTAACAGCTATGCATTTTTTGGCATGGAGACGGATGAAGCAATTTGTCTACATAACGGAAGTATCAACATTGGAAGACCTAAATACCAGGATCGATACGGCTGCAACAGAAATGAGGCAGCAGCTGAGAAGTATGAATATGAAAAGAACGCCTGCGAAACGAGCTTTAGCGTGTATCCAAAATTAAAGTGGCCATTTTGGAAATTTTTGGAATACTGTAGCTCAAAAATTTTGAAATAAAGCATAAAAACCGTTAATAAATTCTTTCAGTTCAAGCAAAGAGTGTAGATTGAAAACGAGGGCCACTTTATGGCATATTCAGTTTTTAAGCGAGATGTATTTTCGCTTACTACTTGCAAAATGATAAAACCTAAGTCATAAATATGTATCCAATTTTTTTAGCCCATTATATCGCCTATAAAAATGTAAAATTAAAATGGCATATTTCAATGAGGTTTTCTGAGAAAAATGACATTGAACACAACATTTTCGGGCTAGAAGTGCCAAAACTTTGTGTTTTGAAGTAAATATCTAAAAATCTGTAACAGTTACAATTTAGGACGTTACATCCAATTAAAGGTAATTTGATTCCATAAAAAGCAGCCTCAAAACTTTGCGTTATTGCGTTATTATTAGTTTTCAAGATATAACGATTTGAGTGTGTCAGGGTACAGGTCCGAAAAACTTTTGTTGACGACCCTGTAAACCCGCAGATTTTGAAAACCGGACCACCCTGTGAAACGATTTTTTGCTCAAAATATATCAAGGAATGCGTCCTTACGAAAGTGTCCACCGAGTACCAAACACCTTGTATATATATATATATATATATATATATATATATATATATATATATATATATATGTATATATATATATATATATATATATATATATATATATATATAATTATATATATATATATATATATATATATATATATATATATATATATATATTTATATATATATATATATATATATATATATATATATATATATATATATATATATATATATATATACATATATATATAGAAATATGAATTTTTGGCCAAAGTGATTTTAATACTAATGTTCTTCTTCGGATATTAGTAAAAAAGCTCATGAGAGGCTGTCTTTTTTCCTGTGAGGTGACTTTGGTTTTTCAAGCTTATGTTGAATGTTTTGGTAGTTAGGAAATTAGAAAAAGCCCTCATAATGTGTAAAAAGTTAACAGAGGTAATTTTCTGTTAGCCCTTTTTTTATTTTCTATCAATTGTGGTTTTGTATAATCGTTATTTTCTCCCTTTATTTTCAACTGTTTTGTGCTACCACAGTGAATACAGCAATCTATGTCAGTCTGAACGAATGCATTGCTGTTTTGTAGTAGATCGTTGTTTTTGCGGCATAGTTCTATTTGCCTGAATCACAATGCAGAGAAATGTTGCACTGGGCGGAGAAAAGCCGCTTTCAAAATATTAGAATTCACTGTTTTGTATGGTAATGCCCACAATTAGGTTAATCACAATACATTGTTTTCCACTGCGGCAAACGCAGTGAGCTGCGGCAAAGTGCACTGAAAAAACACATGGCGCCAGGCGCCATAATTTATAGACTTCTGGCGCCATGTACATAGTCGATTTAGGGATAGTGATAAAATATAGCGCCACACGCCATAATACATGGCGAAAAGTACATAGGAGCAGACGCTATGCTTATAGCCCTCCACGCCATACACTATAGTCCTCCACGCCATGTACTATAGTCTTCCACGCCATGTATATGGCTTTGAGGACTATAGTATATGGCATAGAGGACTATAGTATATGGCGTGGAGGACTATAGTACATGGCGTCGAGGACTATGGTACATGGCGTGGAGGACTATGGTACATGGCGTGGAGGATTATAGTACATGGCGTGGAGAGCTATAAGCATAGCATCTGCTCCTATGTACTATGGCGTGTGGCGCTATATTTTATCACAAATCGACTGAAATCGACTATGTACATGGTGCCAGAAATCTATAAACTATGGCGTCTGCCGCTATGTGTTTTTTTAGTGCACCAAATATAAATTCCACCAAATATAAATTCCACCAAATATCAATTCCACCAAATATAAATTCTACCAAACATAAATTCGATAAATTCGAGTTAACATACTCACTATTGAATGTTTCTGCTCCAGTGTGAAAATTCACCAGTCGAAATATCGAAAATATCGCAGCCAGTACTTCAGTTCAAAATGAGTCAATTATGTAGACCCAAGCTCTAATGTCACTTGCTGACATTTATACCTTCCGTCACACAGCATGGCTGCGAGTTATAATTGGAGTACCATGAGCCATATTACATGGCTCATGGCACTATGTAATATAGCGTGTGGAGCCATAATTTCTGTGCCATGTAATTATGGCGCTGAGAGCCATACTGCATAGCTAAGGGCACTATGTACATAGCGTGTGGAACCATAAATGCTGCGCCATGTTACATAGGACCACGCGCTATGTAGATTCTGACATTATGGCGCTGGGAGCCATATTGCATAGCTCAGAGTACTATGTACATAGCGTATGGCGCCATAAATAATGCGCTATGTTACATGGCTCTGGGCGCCATGTGGATTTTTTTCAGTGTGCTGTCAAAAAATTAGAATGCACTGTTTTGTATGGTAACGCGCACAATGGCTGCGGCCGAATTCGCCGCTGCGGCAAAATTTGCTAAATTGCCGCTAGCGGTGATACCTACCATAGGTTGGCATCACCACTAGGTTGAATTAACTCTGTTTGAATTAGGTTGAATGGTCTGGTGGAATAGACAAGCGATGGCTAATGTGTATTGTGATAAGCCAACCTAATCCTCGTACAACAGGATTTAGCAATACAAAAGAAAAAAAAATGAATTTGGTTGGTGCCTTGGTCCTGCGGCGCTGTTTTGTGTTTACAGCAATTGTCACCAATATTTGTGACAAAAGACTCCACATTTGAACTTAACAAAAAGCTTTTGAAAGGTCATGTGAGTAGTGCGGGTGAATGGATGTGCTAGATTTGAGTTTCTGTGGTGACTAATAGTTGGCCTGAAGGGAAGAAGACCTGCGGCAGATGGAGTCCAAATAAAGGAGACGTCGCAATAACCACGACAAAACACGTCTCCAGTCATTGATAGTTTAGATATTCCATCCACAAACTTTGCTTTCCGTCACTGCACAATATCATTCAGCTCCATAATCGCCGGTAATCTTTAAGACGATTTCTTACCAAAATCTACCACAGACACTGAAAACAATCCGTACAGGTGCGCTTCTGCCCTAATTAAAGGCTTAAAGATTCTCACCATCATCAAGACCACAGCCCATTAAACAAGAAATACGAAGAATATCTCTTGAAAATAATCCACGGCAAAGATATGTAATAAAATCACAGACCATTAAAAAACTAAGGAATAATTCTACTTCTAACGATAGTTCACTCCCTGATGATGAGCCGAATGCAGATGCTATTGCTATCGCCTTTTTTCTCGTTTATCGTGGTGAAAAGCATAGTTTTAATCCCAATTTCGCTTTAGTTTTGGCAAGAAAATCAATTGTTGATTCTTTTTAGGTGTCTCCTACAAATCTTTCCACAAATACCGAAGACCATGATACCTTCGTTAATCAGAAAACTCTTCTAACTCTAGTGTAGACCCTCTTCTCTACAAAGTCTTCCGGAGAAAATAAACTATCCATCTATATCTTATAAAGGTTCCTTACTTGCTTTTATTCAACTCTTTCGAAACCCTGGATATTCTCTCACTACTTGGAAGCGTGCGAAAATATTTCCCGTTCCACAAGCGTCAGGAACCTGCCATGCCCTTGACGCCCATCACATTTCTGTCCTCTCAAACTTGGGACAACTACTGGAAAGCATAATTAAAACATCTGAATCACATCATATAGATGAGAACCACATCATACCTAGAAGACAGTTCGGCTTTAAAGCCAAACACCCAACAAGGGATGCGTTAATGGTTCTGAAAAGCGAAGTTGAGGAAAGAATCCAAAACAAAATGGTTCGACTTGCTTTGGATTGAAGAACTCCTGTAAAAAATAATCAATTTTGGTTTCCTTACATGTATAATCAAATTCGTTGATAATTTTCTAAGTGGAAGAAAGGCTTCCGTCACCCTAAACAGAGCTTTCTTTAACAAATTTCCAATCAAATCAGGTGTACTTCAAGGCTGCATTCTCAGTCCTATTTTATTCAACGTTTTCATTACACGCATTCCAGGAGGTTTAAACGATACTCCCACAGGTGTTTCTATTAATCTATACGCAGATGACCTCCTCTTCTGGAAATCACAGAAAAACCCGAACTTTGTAACAGTGGTGTTACGAAGGTGCACGAATTAGCTTATGGCATATTATGCAAAAAGAAGCTTGAATATCAATGCCGACAAAACCGAGCTGATATTTTTCAGTCACATAGATTTCAGGAAGAAAATCAAAGCTCTTAAAAAATCCAAAATTATTATCAATGAACAGACTGGAGCTGCAGTCAGCATTTTCAGACATGCCTCAACAAGGTAACCATGGCATACCACAACATAGGCTGTATCTTCAAGTCGAACTCCATTACTTTTACTAGAGCTAACATTATCCAATCCTCACTTGCGGTGCTCCTATCTGGTCTTCGGCCCCCTAAAGCAAACTGAATAGCTGGTAAAATTCGAGCACCGTATTCTCAAAAGTATCATCTCCCTTTACTTAATTATCGGAATAGTGACCTTCACCAAAACTCGAAAATTACGCCTCTTTCCTTTTATTTGCTTCGACTAGCAAACTACACTATTCACCGTGACACAGAGAACGCCAGCCCTATCATTCAGTTGCTTCATCGAAGACCGTGATTTTAACGATCAAACGTTATCTTAGGAATAGCTCTTAATGAGCTACTCACTCACTACTGACGAAGTTCCCAGTGACCACATTTGTTCTATTCACCTAATTCAAACGTTTATTACATTCTTCATTTCACTCTTAAAATGTTCGGAAGAACACATATCGACTTTTCTCTTCTATTTTCTCCTCTCTTTAATATCCATGTTAATTAAGCAATTGAGCTCAGTCATAAATCATATTTCGATATAGATAAATCCCAAAAATGTCAGAACTTCGAGTCATAAGCCAAAAAGGCACAGCTTTCATGTCCATAATTGTTTAGAACTAGTTTTAGGTAACTTATTTCAAATCTTCTCCTGCCCACTGTCCCAAAACTTTTCCACTGTCAGCCACAAGAGTCAGACCGATTTCTGACCATTGGTGTGATTTTTTTCGACCATTTGAAATTGAAGCACTGAGGCACTTCATATCTTCCTCGGTGCTACACCCAAAAAAAAAACTTTTTTGATGAGCACTGAACAGTCTAAAAACGAATGTCTGCCGTAGATCTATGAAGTTCCAACAAATCTTGAACGGCACACGATAGAGGTTTTGGTTGTGGACCTGATGCACTAGGCTGTCAATTTCAAATTATCTACCATCAGCACTCATAATTTTTGTGATCCACGAGCCCTCCTGTCGAAATACGCTGATTGTAGCAATGATCTGGGGTCTAGATGCTCTACGATCTCGTCAACCAGACGTTCCTTGTTGATCACAATCCAATTCAAACAGGACGGACTCAACGCGAATAAACACCTTCTGACGAAATCATTCATGTCCCTAAATATTGAGCATGTGAATAACTCTGGCTACAATCTATACTGTAGCGATGGACTGACAGGTAGAGGTGGGGGCAATTCAAGCCTGGCGAAAAGAGGTATTAATCATATCCACACCTGAACTCCATTCCTACAGCAAGTCGAAGCGACCATCATCAAAGTGCATACGGATTCTTTAGAGCTTGTGGCAATATCTGCATACATTCGCCCTAAAAATACAATTTTCAGCCCAGAATGAAGCAAACTATTCGAACACGAAGATCCTGTATTTCTTTCTAAACGCCTATCATCGCCACTGCAGAAACGTGAGAAGCAACCAAGCTGACATCAAGCTCTAAAAGTTCATCATAAAAAACTGTACAAGCCTGCATTTTCCCGACGAAGGCACATACTTTGGCGCAGTTCATAGTCACAAAACTTTCATCACAATCTGCGACTGACTGTCCTCGATGAACTTCCATCTGACCACAAGCCGGTACTAGTCCTCATTGAAGACGTCTTCGTTGACGAGCCTCTGCAAACGAACCCTTATGAACTTCCAAGAGATATAAAAGATGTCTGAAGGAGGAGGAATATAATGCGGAAGAGAGTTAGTAGGACGGTTGTTCCTAGCCTAAGAACGGAAGTAAACAGGCTCACAAGCACCATTAGCTGTCGGATCATGCAGTTCCGCAATAAGAAGTGCGATGACTTTCTGCACAGAATGGAACCTGACGAAAACATTATTAGCGCATGACTAAGCACCTTTACCATGGAAACCAAATTGCAGATCCCCCATCCCTCCCCCATACATGTACCATATAGGCTAAAATTTGACAGTGCTGACAAGGCGGAGGCTTTCGCCAAACATAAATTTCCAGAAAATCGCTTTCCAGATGATGTGGCTAGTGAGCAAGAAGAAGCTGCTGAATCTGTTGATCAGCTCTTTGTTTCTGTAGCAGCGAGAGATTCTCGAATTAGACTAACTAATTTCGCAGAAATCAAACAGTCAATCAGTGAACTTAGCAAGCGGAAAGCACTTGGACCTGACTCAATTGGCAATCAATGGCTATGACATCTCCCCGCTAACACACTGGAGGCTTTGAGAGACATAATTAACGCTATTTTTCGAGTGAGGAGCTTCCCTGCAGCGGTTATGCCACAGTTATGCCTAAAGATATAAAGATTTTCAGTTCCCACAAAACTAGAGACTTTTAAGTCTCCTATCCTCCGTAGGAAAAGTCACTGAGCACCTTCTTCTCGACCGGCTTAATGAAATAGTTAAGGAAAAATTTATCATCTCGTGGGCACAATGTGACTTTAAGCCTCTACATTTCACTGAACTTCAGCTCGCAAGAGTGGTGCAGCATATTTGCACAACAACGGACTAAGTTATGGTCGATGCGGCTAAGGCGTTTGATAAAGTCTGGCATGCGAACCTAGTTTTCAAAATTCTTTCATTCCAGATTCGACTATCCATCATAAAACTTATTGCATCATTTCTTTAGGGCAAACCATTATGTGTTAGTATTATCGACTATATCTCTACAATGTGGACAATAGAAGCTGGAGTCTCGTAAGGATCACGACTCTTCCAAATATTTTATAGACTATACAAGCAGATATTCTTAATGTGGCAGTGCAAAAGTAGCCCTACTCGACGATGATACATGCATATACTATACTTGACGCTATATATTGAAAAATCCAAGCCTGCATTCATATCTTATTGAGATTGTAGCGACACGAAGTGCGACCAACTTCAAGCGTAACCTCTCGAATCCATTTAGTGAACTGAGCACCGCACAGCGGCAAGAAGGGACTACAAATACTATCGTTTCAGATCGACTCGCTATCACTCGATCGCATCCTGCCGCTCAAGACAGATCGCTTGTAATAGTTATAGCAATAAAGTGTAAATATAGAATCGTGTTTTATTCTACGCTTTAATTGATGACCCCGACGTATTTGAAAAACACAACGTAAATGAAAAGCGCGACGTAAGTAAACAACCCAACGTGAGAAGAAAAACCACCGTCTTCATCAAGCGTTTACATAAAAAATGGCGCCCAAGCGCGAAACCTCAGCAAACTGGGCAATGAACGCTTATCTTTGGAAAAGGAAGGAACAGCTTTTGTTGAGGAACGGTTGCAGTTTGAAATTGGACGACAGGCATTCAACGAGCAGCATGTGATAAACCCATCGAACAGTAACGTCAGTGCTGTCAAACCGCCGCCATATTCGGAAACAACGCGGATATCGTTTAAAATGACAGATTTTCTACAAAACGATGAAGAGTTGTGGTTTAGTCTCGTCGAGAGAAATTTCCAGTCAGCAGGCATCACAGCAGATACCACCAAATTCAGCCTGGCATGCAGTAGTTTAAGCTCAAAGTGTGCTACGAAGGTTTGTGACATCATCATTACCCTGCCAAGCAGGATTTACACGAAATATTAAAATCCACCATTCTCAAACACATTGGAGCAATAAGAAAAAACTCGCCGGTTGCTAGAACGTGAAGAAATGGGCAACGGAAACCATTACAGTTCCTGCGGCATCTGCGAGTTCTGGCTGATCGCAACATTAGCAACGACATATTGCGCACGCTGTGGATAAGTCGACTACCATCTGATGACCAACGGCTTCTAGCAACATAGCGACACTCAAGTCTCGAAAATGCAGCAGAATTTGCTGATCAAATCCTGGCGATGACGCAACCAACTTATCGGCTATCAGAAACATCTGCTAGATCATGGGAAGCCGCTTTAAACTCAAAACTGGCACAGATGAGCGCCGAAATTGAATCTCTTCTACGTAAGATACAAACCGGCCCGCAACATCTTATATCTAGCCCACTTTTTGGGGTCTTTTCGTGAGTTTGTAAGTTAGGATCATAGCTAAAGGCTGGTACTGAGTTCGAGTTCAGGTGAAATTTTGACATGTCTCCATTATCTGGTCATTCTTTCGAGCGAAAATTTTGGCAATGGAGAAAAGCAGAGACAATGCTCATTTCTGACGGATAAAATGTCAAGAATTTCACTTTTCGATCGATTTTCTTATTGGAAAGACATTTGCGCTGCTCCATTTTCAAATTGAAATACCAAATGTCACTTTTTCGCTCGAAAGAATGAACTGCTAAAGCCCTGAAATGTATTCGACGCGAAACGGAACGAAGTGTCAAATCCCATACCAAATCAGCCTGGCACGGAATTTCGTTTCGTTTGGTTTTGCTCGTCAGTAATGTGTTCGCAGGCGTATAAGTGTCTTCGAAGACAACGCAGTGACTCGCTTTGAGATGGCGCTGCACTATGTATAAGTTAAGTTTCGCGGCCATTTAATGACCCAGGTACCTTAAATTGATGCGAAAAATGTAACAGCTCATAATTTCATTCGAGTTTGCGGATATTTTATTGAAAAATGAATGGAAATGGATGGATGAACAGCGCATCCTTACAACAGTAGTTTTTGTTTTGCCGATAAAATCATTTTTGATGCCGGCTAGTTAAATTTATATGCACCGAATTCAAATGTAATGCACTTGTTAAATGTCATCAATGGCAATTTATACTGCCTCCGGTGTCGGAGTGCGGAACTTTATTTCGCTCGATTCCGCACAGACGTTTTCGCTGTATTTCGTTCGTCGAATACATTACTAGGCTTTAAACTAAATTGGCGTGAAATGATTGGAGACATGTTTCAGTGCCATCTATATTTTCTAAGCGAAAGCAACTTCGAAGCAACTTTTCATGCTAAGAACAAAGTACCAAACTTGCTTATTTGCAAGCTAAATTTTCGCCGAAACTCTAATGGGCCATTTAGACAAGCGTCCATGCGTCCGCGCGTCCAAGCGTTTTTAGATTACACGAGTCAAGTCAACTCAAATCCAGTTTTTTGAAGGCGGGGCTAAGGCGATAAGTGGATGGATTTTACACGCTTATGATGATGTTTTTTGGCTCCGTACAAATATATTGGTAACAGAAAGTTGTATGTATTTATCCATATGAGTATATATACCTACATATATATGTTTGTGTCTAGATATTCAGATGCATTCAATTTGTTTTCGTAATAGTCATGCACGTAAGGATGCAAAATATGTATTATCTACATCATTATATAAGAAAATAATCATCCACAAAACATATATTTAAATGATCACCAACGAATCATCCACACATGCCACTGAACGAAAGAAATCATTTTAAAATGTATTGTACATGAATCAGCATACTCCACCTCCTTCGCTTTAGACCCGCCTATATAAACAAAATCAAATTGACTCGTGTAAGCAAAACACGCTAGATCGCATGGACGCGTGGACGCATGGACGCCAATGTAAATGGCCCATAACGGATTGGTTGAAACATAGTCTCGAAGTGGCGTAAAATCTAGCGCTGTGTGTTAAGTCCGATGAACGCAATTATTCATTCAGTTTGTGGAATCGTCAACTGCACTCAAAAACTTCATGTGAATGTCATATTTTCTTAAGAAGTGATATAAAAATTATCCTTAAATATTTACTGTTTTTGTGTGTGATCGGTGTTGAAAATAAACTGGTTTGTAAGTTGTTCACGCTAGAATCTTAACTTAATTGAAATTAATTGATTTAATACTGTTAAATTGAAAAATATGAGGAGGCCGGTTACTGAATCAAATATTTTACGATATTTTCAGTTGCCGGCCACGGAGGCCGAGTATTGAAACTTCACTAGAAATGTTATTTTGGTAATATTTCCAACGAAATGACGTCATATGCTGACTATGAGGGAGAATTATTAAAAAATACAGTATTGCTCAAAAATATTCAGTATTCGGCCCCATATAAATCATGAAAATTTACCTTGGCCGGAAACTGATGCAGAAAACGATGCAGTGATCGGCCTCATCTAACGTTTTTCTATAGTTGTTTTTTATTTCCAAGGAAATGAATAACGAAACGGAAAAAGACGGGACTGGCCGTATATCACAAATTCTAGAATCTCACAGAAAAGATAGAATTATAATGGCACTTAATGATATCCGCAATAGTAAGCTAAGCATACGTTAAGCTGCACATAAATATTGCATCCCATAAGCAACATTGCAAGATCATTTGCATAGAAGAATACCTGACGAGTGCGACAAAAAAGGTCCAAGTTCCATATTATCTACTGAGGAGGAAACAGCCATTACTGAATGGTGCATCAAGCTATCTAAATGTGGCTTTCCTCTAAAGCATGATAATTAATTGAACACTGTTCGAAATTTTTGAAAGATGATGGCAGGGTGAATCCGTTTAGAAATAATCGTCCTGGAGGAACCTGGTTAAAATCATTCTTTAGAAGAAATCCATCTTTAAGTTTAAGAGAAGCAGAAACACTACATAAAAGCAGAGCAGATGTTACTTCGCAGTATATTAAGAAATGGTTAAATGAGTTCAAAGAATTTCTTCGATCAGTCAGCCAAGAAGATTTGCTGCTCGATCCCAGGCGAATCATTAATAGCGACGAAACTAGCTTCTGCCTTTGTCCCAAAACTCGCAAAGTTATTGCTCCTAGGGGCTACAAAAACATTTATCGAGTAGAAGCAGTTGAAGAAAAGGATATAATCACAACATTGTTAACCTTTTCGGCTGATGGCAAAATACTACCACCCTTAGTAGTTTTTCCATACAAACGCCTTCCTAAAGATATTGTGGACAGCGTACTAAATGGTTGGATCCTTGGAAATACGGACTCTGGGTGGATGTGGAGCGAAACATTCTATGAATATGTGGTAAACTGTGTCAGTAGCTGGCTGGTTGAACAACAAGTACCAAAGCCTGTTTTGCTGCTGGTTGATGGCCATAAATCCCATTTGTCTATGCAATTAAGTGAGTATTGTGATAAAGCAGGCATTTTGCTATATGTGCTACCACCAAATACAACACATATTCTGCAGCCTGCCAATGTCAGCATATTCAAGCCTCTCTGACAAAATTTATTAATCTTCCTGAAACTATAAAAAATGGTTTTAGAATATGCGGAATTTTTCCATTTAACTGTAAAGCAGTGGACTATTCAAATTGTGTGCAAAATGTTTTGGAGGATGCAAATGAAGAGGCAACTGACAACAAATATCCTTCAAATTTATCTAATGAAAGACTTGTAATTGCTTCATCTGTAATCAAAGAAGTGTCAGAAGATCTTGCCATCTAAGGAATCAATATTGATATATTTTTGAAGGTTTTAGAGGAGTCATCGAAATCTCAGCGCGAAGAGGACACTTATAAGCCAACAGTCAGTATGAATGTTTCGTCACTTCGTTGCCGAGTGCTATTCGATATTAACAACGACGGAAAGTTGCGAGTGTCAATTTTCATAATGCTGAAGTCCTGATTCATCTAATAATATGCTCAAATCTCTCACCGAAAACATGACCTGCTTAAGCTCAACTCCAAAGTCAAGTTGCAAAGATCAAAAACTGAACTTTGAATTGCAAACCAGGAGGGTGGTTTTTTCTAATAGCCATAGAAAAAAAGTATGTTGCAGAAGCTAATAAGGAAAGTTTAACTGCAGAACCAGCGTCTGTTCATTTAGAGATTCCCAGCACTTCTTCTGGACTCACATCACTATCAATTTAGTTGAAATTTTTGTTGTTACTCCTTTTAGGTAATTCAAATCGTTTCGAACCTACATCCAGAAGGTACTCTCTATACACGAGCAGATCCTGTTCACCTATATTTAGTAGATCGTACTCACCAGTCTCCCCACACCTATCGAAACATTTATTTTTTCCGGAACCTTTAAAAAAGGAATTAAAGATTTCAAAAACCACTAAAGCACCAAGTGCGATATCGTCTGAAGCTTGGAGAAATATATAAGATAAAAGAAGAGGAAAAATTAGAAAAGATCAGACAATTAGAAAAAAGAAAAGAGGATCGTATCAAAAAAAGAAAATCGAAAGACGCACAGACACCTAAAAAAAAACGAACGTGGAAAAACAGAAGAAAGCGATTAAGTGTCAGGAATGTGACAACGTTCTAATAAGCGACACCGAAGTGCCTGACCTAAAAAATATTGGATGCGACAGCTGCCCTAGATGGTATCATCCAAAATGTTGTTTTCTATATCCTCTAAGAGCCGGTTTAGACGAGCGATGTTGTGCTTTGCCAGCACATAGTTTGCTGGCCGATGGTGCTCGTTGCAAGTTTTGACGACCGATTCCTTGCTGTGCTAACACACAGTTTTTTATGTTCGTAGCAATCGAACTTTCTACCAAAAAATTTCTGAGCCTCAAATTTTTTCTAAGAAAATGACATAAAAATCGCTGCCGTGCTCGATGGCCAAATATATCACTCGTGCCCGCTGTTCCGTTCCGTCCTTCACTTCTCTTTCCTAAAAGCTCGTGCTGGATCCAGCAAAAAAACCGCTCGTCTAAACCGGCTGTAAGTTATGAGAAAGCATCTCATGAGACATTTTCTTGCAAGATATGTGAGGCCCAACAGGAAAAGAAGTGAACGTTGTCTGTAACAACTTAGGAAAAGTCGAAAAGTATAATCATCCAAGTCAATATTAGAATTAAATATACTTTGAAAGAAAGATGCTTGATTTATGTTAAATTAATTGTTTAATTACAATTTTCCATAATGTATAATTTGATTGAAGAATAAATACAAAATGTCTCAAGTATAATATGTTTTATTTATGTTTCATGGATATTTCTTTGTAAAATAATGAAATATGTAAAATGGCCGGACACTGATACAAAAGAGACCGATAACTAAATTTCAGGGACCGACTACTGATGCAAAAGCGTAGGCTTTATAGAACTAATTACTAAGAAAAAAGTTGATTCGTTACAAAGAATATTAAATATCAATTCCACGAGGAACAACACAGGTTTACTTTTAGCTGAAAAATTTATTCCGTAACTGTTTTCTCTGGGTAGTTATATTAAGCGAAAGTGGAAAAAATTCTTAAGTGGCCGACTACTAGTGCTCTTACCCTATACGCATGATGCAAACGAGCTTATTAATGTAATTATTCTTCTAATTGAAAGTTCTTGCTGACCCTTCATAAAAGACATAAGAATTATTTGTGTATGATGAAATTTGTTGATCAAAAATTATCAAAACATGTTTTCAACCAACTACGAAACTCTGTAAAAAATTCAACGTATTTTGCACTGAAAACAACATCATACATATGCGAAATAATAACACGTACATACAGCCAATATTCTTTACGTAATTGACACGCATGGCGTTTGGAACATCGGAACGAAAACTTGTCTCAGATTGCATCCACAGAAAAATACTTGTGGTGGCCTGAAGAAAATCAAAGTACATATACACAATTTCCGTTGAAGCACTCTTTTCCCATTTCACAGAATCTCAGCGAGATTAATGTAATGACAATTAAAAATCTTTAAGAATTTTTCGATGTAAAATTATTGAAAAACAACAAACAGCATTGAAATGAAATCTGAAAATACGATAAAGGACGTGTTAGTACGAAATTCGTTTCACTTGCGTTTAGCAGTTGCTCTGACCATCTTAAACTCGCACGTTGGTCAAAATAGTTCGTTTTTAGTGATTTTACTTGGAGTGATTTCTACTAGTCGTGATGTATTTTTGGATATTCCTGATCTTAGTTTTACTCCTCGCCGATTATTTATACCGAAAAAGGATAAATCAAAAAGCAGCTAACATCCCGGGTCCACCGTATTACGTACCATTTGTTGGATATCTTGAAGCTATAACAGTGCAATCTATGGACGGTAGATATTTATATTGTTCATTGAAGTTCGCACAAACCAGCTCCTTGTAACTAACAATTCCACAATCCAGAAATATTTAAACGTTTCGCCGAATCAATGCATGACTACGGAAAAAACTATGCAGGCTGGATATTCTATGAGTTCTTTCTATTCACATTCGATCCAAAAGCTATCGATGCGGTTTTAAATAACACGAAACATATTGGGAAACCTCGCTTTTATAATCCTGTCAGACCCTGGATCGGGGACAGTATGCTACTACTCGGTGGCGAAATGTGGAAAATAGCCCGTAAGAAAATATTTGGTGCAGTGTTTCATTTCAGTGCATACGAGGACTTCTGTCGAGTTTCTGATGAGCAAAGCTCGATTTTCGTGGAGTGCCTCAGGGAAAATTGCGGGAAAGGAGCTTTTGATTTATCTCCGTATGCTGCTGCAGTCTCGATGGACGTTATTTCTGGTAATGGTTTTGGCTTTACTTGGCAGAAAACGTAATCGAAACCAATATGTTTACTTCAGAAATTGGTCTTGGATTCAAAATGAATGCACAGACGACAAAGAAATCTGAGTACTTCAAAGCACTTCACGGGTAAGTTAACAGATTTTAGTTTGATTTGTTTTCAGACCTCTCGCAACACATTTCAGAATGCTGAAAATTGTGACAACGAGAATATCAAAGCCGATCTTATCGTTCGATATCATTTTCCGAATCTTCACACCACATCTAAAGAAAAAACAGGATGAATATATTAAGGTCCTTCATAGTTTCGCTGAAAAAAATATACAAGAGGGAAGAAAAGTTTTATTGCAAAAGGATCCTGCACATAGAAACCCTTTTGGTGAGTTTATGTTTTAGAAATAGTGAAGAAATAAAATACTCAGATAAATACAAATATGGTCGGCTTGACAATATTTCCACTAGTTGCAGACAAAGCCGAAAATAAGCATCGATACAACGTCATTGACTACGTACTGCAAGTTGTTGTAAATGGAGAGCCGTTTTCTGACAAATTTATTCGTGCAAATATCGATGGTTTGATGTTTGCGGGACATGAAACTTCGACTACTGTCATCCAGTTCACATTGTACTGCTTATCCCGACATCCTGAGGCTCAAAATAAAGTCTTCGAAGAGATCCGTCAAATTGTTGGCGATGATCTGTCAACGCCAGTTGGTCTGAAAGAGCTCAACGAGCTGAAATACTTGGAATGCGTTTTGAAGGAGTCATTACGACTTTATCCACCAGGTCCGGTTATCGCTCGGAAAATTGAAGAGGATGTAGATGTTGGTAAATGTTTCTCATCTCTGCTATAGCCATGATTTTGCTGAAATTGGTTTTTTTCGCTACTTAGGTGAGTTCACAATCCCAGCTGGAACTACGGTTGTCATTCCAATCAAACTTATCCAATCGGATCCGGAGGTGTTTCCCGCGCCCGAGCAATTCATTCCCGAACGGTTCGCTATTGAGGCAGAACTCGAGAAAAAACATCCATATTCGTTCATGGCATTCAGTGCTGGACCACGAGATTGTCCGGGTCGTAAATTTGCACTGCTAGAACTGAAGAGTATAATATCGAAGGTCATAAGACATTTTGAGTTTTTGCCACTAGGTGAAGATCCAATTGTAAAGTGGGATGTAGTGATTTCTTCGACAAACGGGGTGCATGTGGGTTTGAAACCGAGGATGTATAATTAAATGTCGATATAAGTACTATAAGGCACACTAATGATCAAGCGTAGCACCGAATGAATTCAAAATAAATGATTTGATACATTGGACTGGACAATTTTCTGGTTGTAAGGTTTTTGGTTTGAATTCTAGCCGGAGCGAAGAATCTTGGTCTGCGCTAAAAACCATGTACGATCAGCAAATCTCATCTTTGCGTCTCAGAGCCATCTCCAGTTCACTTGACTCTATTCAGTGTGGTTACAAAGTTCGTCCACTTGCTTTATATCGTCCCTCGTGTAGCAAATACATATTGGCCGAGGCCTGGCGAGCCGAAGTCAGACGAGACCGCCAACATGTGGACGCCATTTGATGGCTCGTACGAAATCGCTATGACTCGTGCCCAAAACCCACTCCGATCGGAAGTCGCTCGAGCGCCGGCGAGATCTGTCAAAGTCGCTTGTCTTGATTGTCACTCGGGCTCGCCAGCTTTCGCCTGGGCTCGACCAATATGTATTTGCCGCATCACAGGTAAAGAAAAACTCGAAGAACTATTGCTTTCCAAAATGAATATCCAACTTTGTGACTTTCAGATAAACATAGAGCGAATTTACAGCAGTTCCCAAATCGGGACTTGGAATATACCGGAATTCGTGAGCTTTCGGCCGATTTCCATGTATGTGTGCACAGACTAAGTACGTGCACGGAAACTCCTCATGAGCTTGATTTGCGAATATCGGTTTTGTACGAAGCGTTTATATGTGTGTGTGCCGGATAAAATTGTATGGCTACACGAAAATCGGATTAAAACCGGTTTGAAATCCCGATTTCGTGTAACCATACAAATTTGAGCGGCGATCTGGTTTACAAACACATTGATTGTGATTTGTTTTTA
This sequence comes from Nemotelus pantherinus, assembly GCA_963978885.1. NCBI lineage: Eukaryota > Metazoa > Arthropoda > Insecta > Diptera > Stratiomyidae > Nemotelus > Nemotelus pantherinus. The sequence continues at coordinate 161,072,618 of OZ022263.1, forward strand.
ATAGGGCGTGTCCAAAAGGGAAATTTCTTATATCGTGACTTCTAGCGGCCGCTGTTCACTTCGTCGAACAGTAACGTGGCCATCCATCAAACAAACCGCATCGGAATGCAATATCATTTCGAAAATGCCTCTGAGCGGAAAGGACGTGCGCTATATGTGAGCGTTAAATGCTCTTAGGCAGTGATGGGCATTGGGATGAATAAATGCGTAGCAGATATTGTTAAAAAAAACTAGCAGATTCAGAAAAAGGTAGTAGAAGTTAGACATATACAAATATAGTGCATAAAAAAAACCAAGAACAACGAGTTTTTCTGAATTCTAAGAACTTATTTCTCTTCTGTTAGCCAGAAAGTCGACCAATTAAAAATTACAGTGCATATGAAACACTAAAAACACTGATATTCAAAGGTATATAGAGAAAATAAGTAAATTTAGAACGCATAATAAGTCCTGCAGATCATGTCTTAAAAAATGTAAGTAATTGGTACTATTAATATATATAATTGGTCCAATTAAATCGTTACTAATCACTCCTGCCCATAAGTTTACGCTGAACCTATGCTGAAACGATGAAGTCCTTCTCGTTTGTGGAATGCTCTCAGCCCACGTATGTAAATTGTGGAGGTTTGTGATACCGTCCTTGGTAAATGGACTCATCCGTCCAGAGAATGGTGTTCAAAAAATGTTCGTTGTCTAATTGTTTCTCAAGGAGCCAATTGCAGAATTCCATCCTTTTGGGCAAATCGATCGGTAGCAGCTCCTGCACTGGTGTGTGATGGTAGGGATGTAAACGAGCTGCTTTTAACACACTCCAAACTTTCCACGTAGACACGTTAAACTGCAACGCGAATCGTCGAATACTAATTGATGGGACAGTTTCCACTGCATGCAGGTTTTCTTCATCGGTCCGTACAGCGATTGCAAGCGCAGGATTTGTGTTTACTCGGCTCGTCCTAACGCTGCCAGTTTCCCGAATCCTTGTGTATAGTTGTTGAAACACTCTCCGTCCAGGAATCCGTCGATGAGGATATCTCTGTTAATACAAAGATTGCGCCGCTTGTGAATTTCCCCGGCACTCTCCATATACGTACATAATAGCTGTGTTTAATGAGCTACTCTAGGTTGAGCTAGGTTGAGATATCTCAACAAAATGTGTTTAATGAGCAATTCGGCTGCTCTAACTTGCCCGAAGTTGCTCTGATTTGTGTTTCATGAGTCTGCTCTAAGTTGAACTAGAGCACTTTAGAGCACGATTTTTACTCTACTTTTTTTGGTAGAGCAAGTTCGAGCAAGCAACCAGCTGTTTTCCAACTGTCACGGAACCGACTTTCAACAAAAAATTGTTACTGAAGTGCAGTTTTTTGTTAGTGAATTGACAGGTTCACCTTCTGACAAGTAATGAATTTTGAGAATTGCCTCTCAGCTGCTCTCACTTGCTCGACTTTTTTCTGCCTCTCAATTGCTCTGATTTGCTCGACTTTTTTTGACAGCCGCGCTACTATAACTTGCCTTGAGATGCTCTGCTTTTTTTTTCGTGCTCATTAAACACAGCTAATATATCTGCATATTCGTCATCAGTGTAGTGAGACATTTTGAATTTATGTTTGACATTTTAGTGATATCTTCTAGTTTGAGTAATGTACCGAAACTGACGAAAATTAGAAAGTGGTTCTGTTTTTATAGGGTCTTAATTTTTTTACGTATTCTATTGATAAAGGCGAAGAACTGTAACTGTTACCTTTTACATCCAGGTAGGTGCTTTAATTATGTTGAAACTAATTTTAATTTAGTTTATTTTATTGATTATTTAAAAAGTAATTAATGGGCAGTAAAAAAACTTAAGTACAAATAACAATTTAAACTATTCTTTTGAACGAGGGCCACTTTACAGCAAATTTACTTTTCAAGCGATATGTATTTTCGCTTACTACTTGCGGAACGGTAAAATCTAAGTTATAATAATGTATGCATTTTTTGTAGCCAACAATATGGCCTATAAAAAAATGAAAATTAAAATGGCTTCTTTTCATGAGATTTCCTGAGAAAAACGACATTAAACACAGAATTTGCGGGGTAGAAGTGCCAAAATTTTGTGTTTTCAAGTAAATATCTCAAAATCAGGTACAGTTACAATTTCGGATGTTACATCAATTAAAGGTAATTTGATTCCATAAAAAAAAACAAGCCATAAAACTATGCGTTTTGATAATTAGTTTTCAAGATATAATGATTTAATTGAGTCACGGTGCAGGTCCGAAACAGTTTTATTGGCCACCCTGTAACTCCGTAGATTTTGAAAACCGAACCACCCTGTACAAAAATTTTTTGCTCAAAATATATCAAGGAATGCCTCCTTACAATAGTGTCCACCGAGTACCAAACACCCTGCATATATATCTATATATATATATATATATATATATATATATATATATATATATATATATATATATATATATATATATATATATATATATATATATATATATATATATATGTATATATATATATATATATATATATATATATATATATATATATATATATATATATATGTATATAAATATATGTATATATATATATATATATATATATATATATATATTGTTGCAAACAAATCTGCAACTTGAGTACAGCCCTGTACAAATAATGTTTTGGTGTACGGCTGTCGTGTTGTACTCACCCCAGTACATCCCTGTGCGACCCTGACACACGTGTGCGACCCTTCCACACACGTATACTAGACTAAGTCGTATATTTTGTAAGAAAAACTAGTTGGTAATAAACAGCGAACAATTAAAGACGTGTTTTACTGGTGTTGTGGTGCGTATTTTCAGTAACATATATATATCACGAATTTTCGGCGAAGCGACTTTAATACTAATTTTCTTCGAAAATTGGTAAAAATCGATTATTTGAGAAGGATCGCGTACAATATGTCTTTATGTTGAAATTTATTCCTAACTTAAAACTTAAATCACTATGTTTTTGTTATTTCTTTACATGAATAGGTTTCATACGGGATTGAGTTTCGGGGTTCTGAGTTTCAAGATTTTTAAATACAGGATTTTGTAGTTCGGGATTTTGGAATACGGGAATTTCGAAACATAAGGGATTTTGTTAATTCAGGATTATGTGATTCGGGATTTTGATACGATCCACTGGCGTGCTGAACATAATGTCCCTATCGATCCGTGTGCTGCGTTACTTTTTATTCTGAGTCAAAGATCACCAAAAGTGGCATTTCACAAATATCTCAGTAACGGTCATCTTGAAAAGCAATGTATCACAACTTTGCAGCTTAAAAAAGCTTAAAAGCTAAAAAAGGGGGCTTTCTTACAAAAAAGATTTCATAACTTTTTCTTGTAACGATAACCGTTTTTGAGATATATTGATCTACACAGTTGTAACAAACAGTATGCAGTCTATATATTCCGACTTTGATTACGGCTTGGAATATTTGTATGTTTTTTATTCATTTTTCAGAGGCCCACAAAAACAAAAATATAAACGAACATATCAACTACACTACAGGATAGATGGAGAAAAATGTAATAATCCTTTTTCAGAAACTCTAAAGATAATGTCAATGGGTCTTTTCACACTTGTATTCTTGATGCACTCCTCAAACCGGTTTACTGGGCAAGAGACGGAAGAATCAAAGGGAATTCTCTACAAAAAGTAGAGAATTCCCCTTGATTCTTCCGTCTCTTGCCCAGTAAACCAGTTTGAGGAGTGCATCAAGAATACAAGTGTGAAAAGGCCCAATGAGCGATTTCACGACGATTTCACGACAGTTCTGTGCACGTACACGTAGGTTTTCAATATGGCGCTATCTGACTACTGCTGTTCACTTCGTTGGAGCGTGTACATGCACCGAGGTTTCTTAGCGGGTTCTACTGATTGGTGTTGATTTCGTATGGGCGTTTCTATACAGGGAAATTCCTTACATGGCGACTTCTGAAGAACGCTGTTCATTTCGCAGGAGCGTGTACAAACGGGCACAATTCTAATATGTCGGCTTCTGGCGAGTGTAGTTCACTTCGTAGAAGTGTATTCATGTAAGGGAATTCCAATGTGACGGCTTCTGAAATTCAAAGTTTAATTCGTTGAAGCGTGTGGAAACAGGGAAATTTGTTTTATTGAGGCTTCTGGCGAGTGCGTTTCAGTTAGTTGGTGCGTGTCTCGTGAATAGTGACGTCGCCACTTAATGCATGAACGTTACATGAATCATTTGCGATGATGGTTATGTGGTGTAGGCATTTGGCGGCACCGCGGCCGTAGATCGCATTAATGTTCGGTGCACATTTTAGCGCTTTCGAGATATTCGATGATTTGTGTTTTGATTTGTACTGCAGATATATGGAGAAGTCATTTTTGAATACTGATTTTAGCATACTTCCACAAAGGATAAATATTTGAAATTTGGCAGAATGATGCAGCAGAGTAGGTGTGGGCAAACGGTCGATCGCGATCAACCGGTCGATCGCAAACAGTTCGACAATCGATCACAGACATTTTTAATAGTTTACTAAGTTAATTTAAAATGTGAGCTAAAAATTTAGTAGACGATTTATTCAGTATATTTTGGAATGGGCCTTGGGTTAATAGATCCAATCAGACAGTCCACGCAGTTTCAGTCCACACAAAAGCTCGCAGAGGCTTGGTGGTGGAGAAGCCAACGGGAAAATCCGAGAAAGCTATGCTCTCGATTTGTGCAATTTATAGATTTATATCATTTTAGTAAAACTGCTTCACTAAATCTCGTATACGTATACGGTTGTTTCATTTCCTTAAATCTCTCTGTTCTATACATCTTGCCTGCATTTGCATTCGTGTCCCTGCTACCGAGATAGTAAATTACCACACACAGTGCAAGAAAGGTTAATCTCAATTTTAGATAAAATAAAATTAAAATTAAAATCTTTTCACGCCAATGTAGTTTGTGTAGTTCATTCTTTCCAGCTAAATAGTGACATTTGGTGTTTGAATTTTTCAAATTGAATTGTGTAAATGTCTTTTCAATAACAAAATCGTTCAAAAATTGAAATTCTTGACATCTTATCCGTCAGATATGATAAGTGTCCCCGCTTTTCTGCATTTTCAAAATTTTTGCTCGAAAGAATGACCAGATAATGGAGACATGTCAAAATTTAGCTTCACGATTAACTCAGTACTAGCCTAAAAAATGAACTGCACCTACTAAATTGGCGTGAAATGATTGGAGACATGCGCCAAAGCTATTTGCATTTTCAAAGCGAAAGCATGTTCGAAGCAATTTTTCTCGCTTAAAAGTGAGTACAACTCTTGCTTATTTTCAAGCTAAACTTTCGCCGAAATAAATTTCACGTTAAAATTTGCATGAAAATTTAACGTGAAATCGAAAACAGTACTAAGCTTTAGATGGCTTAGCTCTGGAAGATTTACGCAAAGATTTCTAAATCTTTTACCTGAAATTATTGCATTTCTGGACACATTGGGAGAAAAACATGCACAATTGGAAGATCCAGTATGGGTAAAGAAATTAGCATTTCTTACGGATTTTATGGGCCGTTACAACTTGCTAAATTTACAATTACAAGGAAAAGTTAAATATTGTTGACTTGTTGGGTTCGGTAAATGTTTTTTAAGTAAAATTAAAACATTTTGCTTCACAATTAAATAGGCAAAATTTTTAAATATTTTCCATATTTTGAAAAACATTAAACTTACTGGTGAATCTAGCTGAAAGCTGAAAGACATTCTTCAGTTCGCGAAAGAGTCCGGGGCCTTCGATGGCCGCTTGGACTGATGTTTTTTCTCCTGCCCCAGTTACCTGGTAGCACTATGTAAGAATAGGTCTATGTGTGGCCTTGTGCTAACTGGTACAACCTAACCTAGCCTACTAGTGCATGTAATATCATTATGTTTTGTGTATAAAAGTTATATTATGCCTTAATATATTGTTTAAATAGCTTTTAATTAGAGTTTCTTACGTTGTTTTACTCAATATTTTTTCCGTTATCGTAAAAATTATGTTTGCGTAGTTTATATGAAAAATAAATTAATGCTTTACATTAAGTGACCCAAATCGTTCATCTATTTCATTTATTTCTACTTCAAATCTACTTCAATTTATTTTCAACTTCTACTTCAAATTTTGTCCACGAAGTGCGAGCCCTGCTAACGGCAGCATAAAGTACCCAGGGAGCAATTTAGAAAGCGTTTCCTAAAAACGATAGTTTCTCGACAATCAACAGACATATCCCTTATACGAAACCGAGCCTGTTCGCAAATATATCAGCAACAATAATTTTCCTTACGATTAGCGACAAATAATAATAATGCATGCCATGTGTATGTACCCTATGGCCCATTACCAAGATTTTTTCCCTAGTTTGCTGGTCGCGGTATGCCGAACAATTTGTCTGTGCTGAAAAATGTTCTAATGTTACGATGTTTTATGTTCAACTTTAGCAGCCTATATTGCTTCATTTTTCCAGTCCTTCAAATTTACTCTACCATGCGTAAATAAGTTTAACTCATTTTCAAATCGCAAAAGCTTATATATTTGAAATCGTTAAAACTATCGCTAATAATTCATAAAAGTGTATAGGTGATATATACTCGCTAAAACTGCATGTTTTCTAATCCATTAATTAATTGTTACAGGCCGCCTCCATTAGCAGTTTCCCATGGCATAACATTTCAAATTGCTAATGGAGGCGGCCTATGGTATGCAATATGTGATGGCATGCCATATATGGTAGGCAATATGGTATGCCATTTGCTTGGCCATCTGCCTGGCAATATTTTGACAGTTCTTGATTTTCAGAATGCCGTTGAAAATTGGTCATGCTCCGTTTCTTAAAAGAAAATTCATAGTGATTTCAAGATCTCGTTCACCAATCAAAATAGTCTACAGAATTTGAAATTGTGGCAAATTGCGAAACAATTTGATCCGCTAATACAAAAAGTTATATATCCTACACGTGAAGTATTCATCAGCAGCAGAATTTCTTCACCCAACACTTAAAATAAATCCTTAAGAGCATTCAATGCTCAGATACAGCGCACGTGGCATTCCGCTCAGAGGCCTTTTCGGAATGATATTGCATTCCGATGCATGTTGTTTGGTGGATGGCCACCAAACTGTTCGACGAAGTGAACAGCGGCCGCTAGAAGTCACGATATAAGAAATTTCCCTTTTGGACACGCCCTACTGAAAACAAATCACAATCTATGTGTTTGTAAACCAGATCAAATTTGTATGGTTACACGAAATCGGGATTTCAAACCGGTTTTAATCCGATCTTCGTGTAGCCACACAATTTTATCCGGCACACACACATATAAACGCTTCGTACAAAACCGGTATTCGCAAATCAAGCTCATGAGGAGCTTCCGTGCACGTACTTAGTCTGCGCACACATACACGGAAATCGGGCGAAAGCTCACGAATTACCGTATATTCCCAATCCCGAATTGGGAACTGCTGTAAAATCGCTCAATGTCAAATGCTTATGAAGTTGGTGTCATCCCCACTAAAAACATGTCTGCTCAAAAATTCGATAGCATTAAACTAAAACGTGCTGATAGAGAACTTCCTCTTTAAACAGTGTCCAGTTCTATGAAAATTCATAATGAACAAGTACATATTGATCCTGTATTACTATTTCGACGCATAAGTATTACAAAAAGATCTTAAATCCAACTTCAATAATGTTTGGAGCATGATACAATGAAAACAAGGTAGTCTATTCCGAGCACCAAAGCTCGTTCGTTCTGCGCTGGTGACAACAATGAGTGATTTGCCTTTAAGCCAATGTAAAACTCGGCAACTTTAAGGAGGGCGTTTGGGGTGTTAATGAGACGATATCCCCATTTTGATGATGGGGTTTAAAGGGTTGATATGTTTTCTTAAATGTCCTTGAAAATCTTGAAGAAAAAGTTATTGTACAAAGCACAATGACGAAAAACTCAATAGCTTATTTTTGCGAGAAAGCTTTTAAATGCACTCACTAAAACGATTCGTTTCGAGTTTTTTTGTGGGTACGATGCTAGTTGTATGTACGCGCGAAGTTTGGATGAAGATTTTCTAACCCGATAGGGTAAAATATGTGAATGGGCATTGAGTAAAGCATTTTAAATTGCTACCCGAGTTAAATCGATCGAGGGCACCAAAAATTAACATAGCTAATAGTATTGGGTCGTCAGTCATATTGCTATGTATTTGTATGAGTTACTCATTTTCAAATTTTAGGTGGTACAATGTCATACTTCAAATGAAGTGTCATGTTGCATTCCTTCAATTATCTATAAGTTTCCAGCGCCGCTGGCAGCCATACAGCCCCATACCATTACGCCGCCACTACGGTAGGATAGAACATTTATGCTAAGTAATGGTTACGTTTTTTTATAGATGGGGGATTTTTTATTATTGATTTTAACATACTTCCACAAAAAATAAGATTTTCATATTTTGGAGAATGATTTAATAGAGTATGTAGTTTTTGAATTCGGCGTCAACTCAAAAATGAAAAAAAAAATATAGATGAAACGTTTATGCTAAGGAGAGCAGTACTGTTCATAATCTACTAAACAATTTCCCAAAAATGTTAGCTAATTACCACCAATTTTTTTGTTTAATTATCGTGCAAATCAAACTCAAAACTAAACTCGCATGCATACATTTTCGCCTAGTACAGCAATCCCTGTGCCTCAAGTATCACAAGTCAATCGCTTCGAAGTTGAGCAAAGCACATCAAAATGACAAAAATTGAGGTGGTACAAATCAAACTAGTCTCGCGTACATACATTTTCCATTGAGTATTACAATCGCTGCGCCTCAAAAGTCTCAAGTCAATCGCTTCAAAATTAACCAAAGCACCTCAATATGACAAAAAAAAGAGGTGGTACAAATTTGAAGCTTGAGGTGATGTGACATTTTGTAACTGTGTATGGGACATTTGTCATGCATCTTGTATGAGTAACACAACACTAATAGCTAATATCATACACGGGTATTTTTGACGTTTGATTTGTTTGACTATGTAATGCGTGCAATATGTAATTAGATGAAACACTTCCCAATATTATTGGGTCCGTTGGTGTATAATATGTTGCGTTTGGGCTCATAAGCACTTTCACAATCCAAATGGTTTTTGGTTGATTTGGAGTTGTGATTTATTTTATTTTCCTGACAGATATTCAAAATTTCAGCCACTTGAATTTATTTTCACCCCAAGTTCAGGTAAAATTAACAAATATATTTGTTTTTACCTTCAGCATATTAAATACAGATACCAGATTATGCTGCACAAGTTAGGGCTAGGAATGAAAATAATTGGTTGTTTTTTCGACCAAATTATTAATTCGATTCATGGAAAGAAGAGTGAGTAGTGTTTTGAAAAATGAATAAGATTTTATGTGAAATATTAGACTTAACTTTTATTTTTAAGTAACTTACTTAACTTTTATTTTCCGAAACTTTAGGGCCATTTTTTGATGCTGTTGCGTAGATTTAGCATAAGTGAAATATACATGAAAGAAGCCACATATTTATGTAAAGATTGTGTCGCCGAAAAGTAGAACATTGACTGCTAGTGTGGGTAGTCCTTGGGTCAAATCCAACCATGGGTGATCACTCGTGACCAAATACAAATAAATAATATCTTCATTATGGAGCATTATTTTGAGACCCAGTAATCAACTATTAAGCTAAAACAAAAGCAAATAAAACTAGCTATGAGCATCTGGCGAGATTCAAACGCAGAAGCTGGTTACTGAAAATCACTTAGCTTTAATTAAAATATTTTAATTAAAACTACTCTAACGCAAAATTGGCCGATTTCGGATACTTTTGCCCTACAAACTTTTTGAATATTTGAATAAAATACTCGCAAGTACGAAAATACTCGATACTTGATATGCTTTCAAACTGCACTACCTTAAAGCAGATTTTATTTTAACATACTTAAATCCATGACAAGACTCAACTTCATATAATATTTGATCATACAATTTGATCAGACTTAATGGTTTTAGCAACACTATCAGCCATTTATGCATGATAAATGCTAAATAAATGCATGAAATATTATGCATGATAAATGCTAGATAAATGCTAATACTACGCACACTTTTAATGCAAATCGAAACTCATTGATTCGCTATTGACGTGAATTACATTGCATCAATAGTAATAAATTTATATTTGCACCAAAAAAGTTGCCCTTTGATTTTACAATATTTCACGCCGCCCTCGTCATACAAACACATTGCGACCTCTCGCTCACACAACTATACCACAGGTCGAAAATTGCTTCATTTCTCTCGGCCCATTTCGTATCCATTCCTCTCATATCTATGCTGGACTATATAGACAGTGTGGGCAAATTTGACAAACTTTTTCTCTGCGAGCAGGAAGATAGCAGACCATTTGACACGTTATAGCCAAAAGCTCGTAGATATTAGGTATCGAAGAGAGAGATATAAGGAAATGAAAATGGCAGTGAGAATTGAAGCAATTTGCCTGAATTTGAGCTTTAGTAGTAATGAGGGAATTTGACATTCATCTACTCGGCGAACAGAAAGATAGAGTGAGATAGAAAAAGAGATAGATAGAGAAAGATAGTGGGCCATGTGTACGCGAATTCGAGAAGTAATAACTCATTAACAACTAAAAGCTCGTAGAACTAAGGAGTTGGGGAAACCAAGGGGAAGTTCTTAGGTAGCAATTCTCTCGATTTGTTCTATTTATAGATTTTATCTTTGTAGGACAGTTGTTTCACTAAATTTTCATTTTCTTAAATCTCTCTCACAGATATAATTGAAAATGGATAAGAAATTGCAGCTGAGAAATGCTCAATTTTCCACCTTCTGCTTATTGGTGTGAGAATAAGATACGAATGTGTGAGACAAGCCAAATCGGTGACAAGGGAGTATCATTGGCATGAAAAAACATTGGACCATGTATGAACTTCTGTCATGTTGGCTCTACTTTTCTAACGACGCGAAAATTTGACGTTCCTTTTTGTTTTGCCACGCCAAAACCTTACTCCGATCTGGACAAATAGCATTTTTTTTCGGTGCTGAGTGCGGTAGAGACGGGTGTATTGAGCGTAGTTTTTGAGAGAGAGAGTACAGTTGCGCGTGTGTTAAAAAAATCTAACTCACACATGGGTGCACGGATAGCCATTGCGTAGCTATTTTCGTTTTATATGTGAATAAGAACAAGGTAATCCATTGCGCATGTTTATCCCTATCCCATTCTCGCGCTGGTGACAATTGTGACTGATTTGCCTTTACGCCAATGCAAAATTGGGCAACCTTAAGGTGGGAGTTTGGCGTGTTAATGGAGCAATATTACTATTTTGATTATGCGGTTTGAAGAGTTGATTTGGGTTTTTAAACGTTCTTGAAAATATCGAAGAAAAAATTATTGTACAAAGCGCAATGGTGAAAACCCCTATAGCTTATTTTTGTGGAAAATATATGCAATTCATTCACTGCAACGACTCATTTATAGCTTTTTACGATCACAATGCGAGGTGTATGTACGTGCGATGTTAGGATGAAGATTTATCCAGCCCGATCCGGTAATAGAAGTAAATGGGTATTGCATATGCGTATGCATATGTGCACAAGCCTGTTGGCCGAGGTCAGGCGAGCCGAAGTCAGACGAGACCGCCAGCATGTGGACGGCATTTGACAGCTCGTAACGAAATCGCCTTGACTCGTGCCCAAAACCCATTCTGATTGGAAGTCGCACGAGCGCCGGCGAGACCTGTCAAAGTCGCTTGTCTGGACCGTCGACACACTTAGTATTTGCCACATAATAATTTTACATATTGAAGATCTTAGTTGCAATTTTGAAAATATCGGTACAATTAGAAATAGGGTTTATAGTTTGTTTGTTTGCAAAAATTTTCCAACACCGCACGTATGAAAATGCTTCATCGACATGAAAATAAGCACATGTAATACCGGAAAGAAATCGAGCGTAGGCGTCAAAAGCTAATAAAGTTAATAGCATGTATTTTAGATATTGGATTTGTTTAGCTATGCGCTCAATATGGAAATAAGTGAAACGCTTTCGACTATGCGTGTGCGCCTTCCAATAGTGAGCACGTCGGTATGTTGCATTTGGGCTCATTAGCACTTTCACAATCAAAAAAGTTTTTGGTAGATTTGGATATTTGACTTTTTACTAATGGTCAACGGACATACGGATGAAAATCAATTTGCTGAAATCTAAGATTTATATATATATATATATATATATATATATATATATATATATATATATATATATATATATATATATATATATATATATTTATATATGTATATATATATATATATATATATATATATATATATATATATAAATATATATATGTATATATCTATATATCTATATATATATATATATATATATCTATATATCTATATATATATATCTATATATCTATATATATATATATATATATATATATATATATATATATATATATAAATATATATTATTATTATAAATATATATATATATATATATATATATATATATATAAATATATATTATTATTATAAATATATATATATATATATATATATATATATATATATATATATATATATATATATATATATATATATATATATATATAAATATATATTATTATTATAAATATATATATATATATATATATATATATATATATAAATATATATTATTATTATAAATATATATATATATATATATATATATATATATATATATATATATATATATAAATATATATATATATATATATATATATATATATATATATATATATATATATATATACATATATATATATATATATATATATATAAATATATATATATATATATATATATATATATATATATATATACATATATATATATATATATATACATATATATATATATAAATATATATATAAATATATATATATATTTATATATATATACATATATATATATATATATATATATATATATATATATATATATATATATATATATATATATATATATGCATATATATATATACATCTATATTGTTGGCGAAATATATCTGTCTCATTGATGTAATTCAAAGAACAACAGCAATTTATATAAAACGCACGGTAGAGCCATCTAGAAGCAAATTAGAAGCCAAAACACAATCACATCACTTATGGTATCGTAAAAATCGCAACACCTTTCTCGAAGTCAGATCAAGAGCTTTCAAGAACCCAAGACACAAATCCAGAATAGCCAGGTAAACTTGACTTGATGTACCATAACCGGAAAATTTTACCAGGAGAGGGCGAATAGATGGTAGCAGGGGTCGAAAATTGGAAAAAAAAACAACCAAAATTAGGCAGAAAAATACACGAAAAAAACAACACAATTAAGAAAAACAAAAAAAAAACAACCAAAAAAAACCGCAAAAGCAGACACACAAACACAAAAACACAAACATACTAGCCTGACATCTAGCGGCAAAATTCATGTAACAGCTGTGTGATACATCAAGTCGAGTTTTACCACTGTTTATACTAAGGACGGCAGCAAAGCCTTCAGACAATTTTATCGAGTGTTTTTTTGTGGTTTGATGGGTGGTTTTACTGATTTTCGCCGAAAATTCACATTTCCTAATATATATATATATATGTATATATATATATATATATATATATATATATATATATATATATATATATATATATATATATATATATATACATGAATATATATAAAAATGGTTATTGCAGCTGGAAAGATACGAATCGGTTGGGTCGTTTGTCGGCTTAGAGAGCAAGTCCAGCTGAAAAGATGCTTCAAGTGCCTGGAATATGGGCACTTCGCTAGGGCATGTAAAGGTGACCAGGATAGGTCGGATATGTGTCGACGCTGCGGAGGAAAAGGCCATTTTGCAAAGGATTGCGTAAAAGAGCCAAAGTGTCTATTCTGCTCTCAGGCAAAGGGAGCCGACACAAATCATGCAGCTGGCAGCGCTAGATGTCCAGTGTTCAAAAGAGCTCTCAGCAACAGAAAATGAGATTTATCCAGTGGAATCTCAAATATTGTGTGGCAGCGCAAGATCTGCTCTCCCAAAATGTCTACGAGATGAAAACTGATATAGTGATATTGTGCGAGCAATATAGAAGACCGAACAAGGGCTCCTGGGTTGCCGACAAATCCAACAGAGCGGCAATATGGGCTTGCGAAAATATCCCATTCGGAGAAGCCATGAAAGAGAGCGTAGACGGTTTCGTTTGGGCTAAAATAGGCGGCTGTTATGTGTACAGCTGTTACATCTCCCCAAACTCGACGAAGGATGAGTTTTCCCACTTTCTGGATAGGTTGGTTATGGATGCCAAACAGCACACTCCACACATCATAGCCGGCGACTTAAATGCGTGGTCCACGGAATGGGGCAGTAGGGAAACGAATGTACGAGGCCGCAGTCTTATGGAATCATTCTCTCAGCTGGATGTGGTTCTGTTAAACTCCGGAAATGTACCTACTTTCCGTAGCAGAGGGATGAGCTCTGTAATCGACCTGACATATGCTAGTACGAAGGTGGCGTGAGACATAACATGGTACGTGTCTGAGCATTACACCCATAGCGATCATCAAGCTATTATGTTTGAGACCCACTACAAGTTGGGCAGTCGATCACAACAACTAGCCAAGGAAAAAGTCGGCAAGGGCTGGTTAGCCCGGAAATTCGATGAAAGAGCCTTCGTTGAAACACTACGACAAGCTGAAATGCTTCGAGGAACCGCGGAGGAAAAGGCTGCACAGGTTGTGGAATTGATATCGCGCGCATGTGATGCGGCGAAAACAATTACCGTATAGGAAACCAAATTACTGGTGGTTTGATGAACTAGCGAAGCTCCGGGCGCTATGTCTGAAAGCTAGAAGACAGTGCCAACGTGGTGTAAATCAGCCCAATCATGAGGAGCTGCAGCGATCATACCAGGAGGCGCGGAAAAAACTACAACTGGCTATTCGAAACAGCAAGAAGGCTTGCTTCAAAAAACTGTGTGAGGAGGCAAGTATCGACCCATGGGGAGGTGCGTACCGAGCAGTCATGTCACGCATAAAGAGCCCATGCTCAACGCAGGCCAGTTGTCCCGTACTACTCAGGAAGATAGTTGAAACGCTGTTTCCTCATCATCAGGATGGTGTCATCGTACATGAAGCAGGGAATGCGGCGGAGGATGTGCACCCGGTCACCGAAGCAGAACTTTCGGAGGTGTGCAAGGGACTAAAGGACAAAAAGGCGCCTGGGCTAGATGGAATCACAAACAAGTGGCTTAAGATAGCCATCCATTCGAGGCCGGAAATGTTTGTAAGTGTCTTCAACACATGCCTGAATGACCGAACTTTCCCAGCATGTTGGAAGAGGCAAAAGCTAGTGTTGTTGCCAAAATCAAACAAACCGGTTGGAGAACCGGCATCTTATCACCCCCTCTGCCTGCTGGACGTCCTAGGCAAAACACTGGAGCGGATCATCTACAACAGGCTTCTACCGGCGGTGGAAGACAACGGAGGACTATCTGATCGGCAATACGGTTTTCGCAAAGCACGTTCGACGGTTGACGCTATCAGTGTGATAATCGAGCTAGCCAAGCCCGCGCTTGAAGCGCGTAGAGCATCCCGAAACGACTGTGCTCTTATCACGCTCGACATCAAAAACGCGTTCAACTCGGCAAATTGGAACCGAATAGTAACTAAGTTACTCAAGCTGAAAGTCCCTTACTACCTGACGGAGTTAATCGCTGACTATTTTCGGAACCGAGTCTTATGGTATGACTCCGATGACGGGCCGAAACGTCACTGCGTTACAGCAGGTGTCCCACAGGGATCTGTCTTGGGGCCTCTACTCTGGAACGTTATGTACAACGACGTGCTTACCCTAAAATTACCAAGAGGGGTAACAATAATCGGATTCGCGGACGACATAGGTGTGGTGGTATCTGCTGCATATCTGGAAGGAATTGAACTGCTGGTGGACGAGGTGGTGTACCAAGTCAGGGAATGGCTAGAAAGTGTTGGTCTAGAGCTCGCAGGGCACAAGACTGAGGCGGTATTGATAAGCAGCCGGCGAAAAACCGAGTGCTTTGAAGTCACCGTCGGAGACCAGAGAATCAAATCCAAGGCTTCAATCAGGTACTTGGGCGTCATGATTGACTCAAGGTTGAGCTTCAAAGCCCACGTTGAGCAGGTGTGCAACAAAGCCGCAAACGTAAGTGTAGCACTATCGAAGATGTTACCGAATATCGGCGGCCCCCGTCAAAGTAGCAGAATTTTAATATCCAGAGTCGTGAGCTCTATTTTTCTCTACGCGGCGCCAATATGGACACACAAGCTGACAGCAAAAGCGAATAAGAAGAAAATGTGCTCGACATATCGATTAAGTGCTCTGAGAGTGATTCGCGCCTACAGAACAACACCAGGGGAAGCGGCATATGTGATAGCGGGCATGATTCCGATAGAAATCCTAGCAGATGAGATGCAAAGGCTCTACAAAAATAATAGGGCGGATTCAAAGGCAGAAAGGCAAGTCTCTGTAGGAATATGGCAAAGGTGATGGGATCAATGCGCAACCGGTAGATGGTAGATGGATATAAGCTTATCCCCCATATTGCTAAATGGACCCAGTTCTTAACTGGGCATGGCGTATACCGGAAATATCTGCATCGGTTTGGCCTGGACGACTCCCCCAACTGCCCGATATGTGGAATAGACGAGGACCCGGAGCACATACTGTTTGAGTGTCCACGATTTGCGCGACACCGAGCTAAGCTGCAAACTTCTACCAACCTGATCTTATCGGCAGAAAACGTGGTGGAGATGATACTGGCATCAGAGGAAGCTTGGAAAGCACTGACGGGAGCACAAGCGCAAATTCACGCCGTTCTTCGAAAAGAGGATGCCAAGAGAGCGAGCACTAGGCGGCAGCCCGTGAACAGCTAAAGCTGACCCCACCCCACGAAGAAATACCTGTCGGCAATCCCGGGGGCGGTGGAGGATAAGAAGGTGCTTTTTAGTCGGTTAGCGCCCGACATAACCTTCGATTAGGTATCCATGCGGATTTTCCCCTCCAAGATAATAAAAAAAAAAAAAAATATATATATACAAATATATATATATATATATATATATATATATATATATATATATATATATATATATATATATATATATATATATATATATATATATATATATATATATGTAAACTAGATCGCCTGCTCGCTGTGCATTCTGGGTAACTCTAAAAATGTTTTTCTGAACAAAAACACGAATGTTTTGTAAAAACTGAACAGTTTCGCGAACATTTTTGTCTCTGAAAACTGTTTTAGTAAACAAAACACATTCCCATCGCGAGTCGGTAAGATCAAAGGAAAACATGTTTGTTCGCATTTTTTGTGTCTATTTGGTTGAAACATGCACTTTTTTTTAGTGACAGCACTCAGTATATCGATTAATGAACTTTGATTCACCTCGTAAAAAATTTTTTAATGTAAAAATTTAAAAAAAATTATAGTCAGTAGCAGTAATCATATACTTATGCTTCATATAAATAATACACTGAAATAAAGCGTTGTATTAATTACTTTGTCATATTTAATTTATATTATGACCCATATTTATCTGATTGAACTGTAGATAGAGGTACACAATATGACTATTTTATTAATTTTATTTATATTACCTCGATGTTCTGTCAAAGAGTATCATATAGGGCATCACATACTTCCGGTACTATTCGAGATATTGAATGAGGTCAAACTTTGAACTAATATTTGAATGATTGAAAACTGTCTCCAGTGGCTAAGTACCTCAAAGTAAGTGCCAGGCGATCGCTTTTCTTTAATTTGTATTTTTCTTGGCGATTTTCGGTCCTAGTAAATTAATTAACAGTTCAAAATCACTGCTTGACATTCTTACAAAGTTGTGAAACGATGATCTCATTTCTCCACTTAAGCCAACGTCGTCAGTACATAAATCGTCCAATAATACTTCCGTGCTATAATCAACTTTCCTTTTTAATTGAGAACTGGCCCATTATATCGGTTTTTATCTTCTTTTTATGTCATTTATGAAGCAAAATTCACAGTTAATTATAAAATCACCGTCTTCAGACATTTCTCGGACACAGGATAAACAGAACTGAGAACAAAGCCTTTATGTTCAGTTGGAACAAAATGATGCACACGGACTGTGCATGCTGATAGAATAATGGAGAGAGTGGAAGGAAGGAGGAAAAAAGTGCATTTTTGGAATTCATCACTAATTTCTTGGCTGTTTTTGGCAAATATTTGTCATATTTTCAAAATACCATGTTATCTTATCAATGAAGCATTATCTTATCAATGAAGCACATACATATGTACATATAGGATTTAACCGACTGAATTTGGTGACACACAAAGCTCTTTTTCACATTCTAGCATATGGCATTCTCCGAAATTTCACTTACCACCACCCAAACAGAAATAGAAATATATAAAAATGTATATGCATGACGCAGACGAGCTAAGTAATATAATTAATCTTCTAATTGAATGTTCTTGCTGACCCTTCATAAAATACATAAAAATAATTTGTGTATGGAAATTTGTTGATCAAAAATTATCATAACATGTTTTCAACCAACTACGAAACTCTGAAAAAAATTCAAAGTATTTTGCACTGAAAACAACATCATGCAAATGCGAAATAATAACACGTGCATACAGTCAATACTCTCTACGTAATTGACACCCATGTCGTTTGGAACATCGGAACGAAAACTTGTCTCAGATTGGATCCACAGAAAAATACTTGTGGTGGCCTGAAGAAAATCAAAGTACATATACACCAGGTCCGTTGAAACACTCTTTTCCCATTTCACAGAATCTCAGCGAGATAAATGTAATGACAATTAAAAATCTTTAAGAATGTTTCGATTTAAAATTATTGAGAAACATTAATTGCAGCATTAAAATGTAATCTGAAAATTCGATAAAGGACGTGTTAGTACGAAATTCGTTGCACTTGCGTTAAGCAGTTGTTCTGACCATCTTAAACTCGCACGCTGGTCAAAATAGTTCGTTTTTAGTGATTTTACTTGGAGTCATTTCTACTAGTCGTGATGTATTTTTGGATATTCCTGATCTTAGTTTTACTCCTCGCCGATTATTTATACCGAAAGAGGATAAATGAAAAAGCAGCTAACATTCCGGGTCCATCGTATTACGTACCATTTGTTGGATATCTTGAAGCTATAACAGTGCAATCTATGGACGGTAGATATTTATAATGTTCATTAAAGTTCGCACAAACCAGCTCCTTGTAACTAACAATTCCACAATCCAGAAATTTTTAAACGATTCGCCGAATCAATGCATGACTACGGAAAAAACTATGCAGGCTGGATATTC
The DNA here is from genome assembly GCA_963978885.1 of Nemotelus pantherinus. Lineage (NCBI taxonomy): Eukaryota > Metazoa > Arthropoda > Insecta > Diptera > Stratiomyidae > Nemotelus > Nemotelus pantherinus. The sequence continues at coordinate 161,092,054 of OZ022263.1, forward strand.
TATGAGTTCATTCTAGTCACATTCGATCCAAAAGCTATCGATGCGGTTTTAAATAACACGAAACAAATACGGAAACCACGCCTTTATAATCCTCTCAAACCGTGGATCGGGGACTGTATGCTACTAAGCGTTGGCGAAATGTGGAAAATAGTCCGTAAGAAAATATTTGGTGCAGTGTTTCATTTCAGTGCGTACGAGGACTTCTCTCGAGTTTCTGATGAGCAAAGCTCGATTTTTGTGGAGTGCCTCAGGAAAAATTGCGGGAAAGGAGCCTTTGATTTATCTCCGTATGCTGCTGCAGTCTCGATGGACGTTATTTCTGGTAATAGTTTTGGCTTTACTTGGCAGAAAACGTAATCGAAACCAATATGTTTACTTCAGAAATTGGTCTTGGATTCAAAATGAATGCACAGACGACAAAGAAATCTGAGTACTTCAAAGCACTTCACGGGTATGTTAACAGAATTTAGTTTGATAATTTCAGACCTCTTGCAACACATTTCAGAATGCTGAAAATTGTGACAACGAGAATATCAAAGCCGATCTTATCGTTCGATATCATTTTCCGAATCTTCACACCACATCTAAAGAAAAAACAGGATGAATATATTCAGATCCTTCATAGTTTCGCTGAAAAAAATATACAAGAGGGAAGAAAACTGTTGTTGCAAAAGGATCCTGCACATAGAAACCCTTTTGGTGAGTTAATGTTTTAGAAATAGTGAAGAAATAAAATACTCAGATAAATACAAATATGATCGGCTTGACAATATTTCCACTAGTTGCAGACCAAGGCGAAAATAAGCATCGATACAACGTCATTGACTACTTACTGCAAGTTGTTATAAATGGAAAGGCCCTTTCCGGAAATACTATTCGTGCAAATGTCGATGGTTTGATGTTTGCGGGACATGAAACTTCGACTACTGTCATCCAGTTCACATTGTACTGCTTATCCCGACATCCTGAGGTTCAAAATAAAGTCTTCGAAGAGATCCGTCAAGTTATTGGCGATGATCTGTCAACGCCAGTTAGTCTGAAAGAGCTCAACGAGCTGAAATACTTGGAATGCGTTTTGAAGGAGTCACTGCGACTTTATCCGCCGATTTCGATTATCGGTCGGAAAATTGAAGAGGATGTAGATGTTGGTAAATGTTTCTCATCTCTGCCATAGCCATGATTTTGCTGTAATTTGTTTGTTTTTTTGCTACTTAGGTGAGTTCACAATCCCAGCTGGAACTACGGTTGCCATTCCAATCAAACTTATCCAATCGGATCCGGAGGTGTTTCCCGCGCCCGAGCAATTCATTCCCGAACGGTTCGCTATTGAGGCAGAACTCGAGAAAAAACATCCATATTCGTTCATGGCATTCAGTGCTGGACCACGAGATTGTCCAGGTCGTAAGTTTGCATTGCTGGAACTCAAGAGCATAATATCGAAGGTCATAAGACATTTTGAGTTTTTGCCACTAGGTGATGATCCAATTGTAAAGTGGGATGTAGTGATTTCTTCGACAAATGGGGTACATGTGGGTTTGGAACCGAGGTTGTATAGTTCAATGACGATATAAGTACTATAAGGCACACTAATGATCAAGCGTAGCACCAAATGAATACAAAATAAATGATTTGATATATTGGACTGGAAAATTTTCTGGTTGAAAGGTTTTTGGTTTGGACTCTAGCTGGAGCGAAGAATCTTGGTCTGCGCTAGAAACCATGTACGATCAGCAAATCTCATCTTTGCGTCTCAGAGCCATCTCGAGTTCACTTGACTCTATTCAGTGTGATTACAAAGTTCGTCTACTTGCTTTAAGTTATCTGGTTTGCTACCAGATAAAATAAAAAAAACAATCGTTGGTAGATTGAACCGTTTATTACGAGCTTTCAATTACAACTGACCAAACTTAATATCTACCTCAAACATGTTGATTTTTGCAAAGTAATCAATATGTGCGACTTTACAATTTAGCAATAATCAAATCACCGATTTCAATGTGGATATAACTAGGTGGAAAGGTAATGATCGCGAAAACAAATGTTTGCATACTTGTGACCAATTGGGAAAAACTCAATAATTGTATTTAAGCATATGTTCGCATAATTGCGTGCACGACCAATAATTTAATTGGGTCAATTTGCGTAAATGCTGAGGAGACGAGAATTTGTTTAAATGCAGTAAAGCTGCGGTCAACTATTGAAAATAATGATTTGTGTAAGTACATGAAAATGTTAGAATTTATATATAGTCATAAGACAATTGTGATAGCTCCTCCCTCCTTAAAAATGTGTGTCCCACAGATTAAAAGGGCATTGTAATAGGGTCTGGGTAAGAGCAAGATATGTTAGCTTCTATCGTTGGTGTAGAATTTTTTTTACGGAAAAGAAAGTAAGAAAGGATGATAGCCAAAGATCCTATTAGAATAATGATTATGATGTCCGAAGAGATGTACATGATGATATTAAATGGTATATTCTCCAATTCTTTTACATTATCTAAATAGAGTTTATGAACGTATTGAAGATCTAGTTTTACTTCTCTCTCTGTCAGGTTATTAACCAAAATAGGGGGTAAAAGGTGAAATGTCTTTATTTCTTAGCTAGAATACTCTATATCATTAATCCGGAATGAATCATTTAGAAAATTTATTAGAAATCTCCCATTCAGAACTCTGCTATTATTTTCATGATAAAATTTCCCATTAAAATTTGTTAAGTATAAGGTGTTTTCCTTGAGGAGTTCTACTATAGGGCCATCGTGAAATTGATAATCACAATGTGCATGAGTCCCTTGCAAGATTTGTAGGAGACATTCCCCAGGTTTGAGTTTTTTCACCTGGTCTGGTCGACAGATGGCTACGCCTTGAATTTCGGAGCACTTTGCACATACGCCGTATTTTTCCGATTGCGCTATAAACAGACTGGAGTAATTAAGATAGATCATTTTACTGTCTTTTATTGTAGGGCGAACTAGTACGAGATTGAAGTCCATATTCCTTGTCTTTGGCAGGCGTATTACATACAAGAGAAGAGAATCTTTTACTAGAATCATTGGTTCAGCATATTCAATCGCTTGAATTTCGTTAATGTAGGGAAGTATTTCAACCTGAGAAAGTATTTCGTTGATTTTGACATTGCTTAATAGATTCGACCCAGCAAACGTGCGTTCAGCACTTTCGCATACAGTTGTAAAAACTTTTCCATGTGTTGATACATTTTGTAATGAGTATTTATCTTTTCTATTTCTCAATGATTATACATGCTGCTGTACTACTGCTAAACTCCTGAACAGGCTGTCTAGATGTTGTAGTTTTCCGACACGTTGCTGAATCTCTTATATATTTACGGTTCCCTATTTACAATGAATATAAAGTACTGCTGCACTACTGACAAACTGGTGACCAGATGGTGCAATTCAAATCGTTTCCCAAAAATTAAATCGATTTGCCCATACGTCAAGCGTCAGTCATACTTCGCAAGTGACACGTGAAATATTTTGAAATTTATAATTTAAACAGGTCTTTTTGGCTCTAATTAAAGATGACATGAATACAAAGTAATGCAAATGTGATGACATGAATGCAAAGTAATGCGAACATACTATTGGTGACATTATAGCTGTGCAGCCATATCAATGTCCTGCTATACTGCTTCTAAGGCAGTAGTACAGCAGTACATTTTTCCTGCTGCTGTTTCACCACTTCAGCAGTAGTATAGCAGTGCTTTTGCACTCCTTCTATTCCTATCGTTTGTCCTTTTCCTATTTGTGGGATGGAAACGACCAACCACGAAACAAAACATATTACACGTACGCGGCTAATATGAAGTAAATAGGTGAATTTTGGGGTAAAATGCTATCTCTAGCAAAAAGCATTCACGGGTTTATTCACGCCTTCTGCAGCACTTTAGAAGTAGTGCTGTGTTTGCTGGGGAGTTAACTATACCCTTTTTCGCAAGTTGAATAGCTAATACGATTTCTTGAATTTCGTCTTTAAGCAGTGACATTTTATTAAACAGTGACTGTTCATATTTATCATTATTATATATGTTAAATTCAGAAATAATCCTATAGTAATTATCAATGATTTGCGTCGATTTGGTTAAATATTGATTTATCTTATATTGTTTGTTACTATTATTTACAAGATCATTTTGGCTTTTTACAATCGTATCCCAATCAGTAGCATCCGAATTGCCTGCAAGCCACTTCCAGGCTGAGCCAATCCAATTTATTGATCGCTTCACTTTGAGTCACAGATATAAGAGAGAATGGATTAGAAATCGACCGAGACAAATGTGCTAATTTTCGACTTTTTGTTTACTGGTGTGAGAATGAGATACTGGTGTGTGCCCTACACAGTTCATATGGCAACAAAAGCACGAGCGATCGCCATTTTGAACGTCGTTTGGCATTTCTTTCTCCAAACCGGAGAGTGGAGATTAAAATGCTTTTTGTTGATGAAATTCATTATGATTTCACACAAAAACTATACGAAATTGTTGCCAAAGGTTTATTTTACTCACCCGAAATACGATATCCCCTGAGAAGCACTTCGGTAGTTGCTTTTGCAGCCTGGAACGCGGCACTTCATTAACGCACTATTTTATAACTTTTTACCGCTAATTTACTCGCGAAACCGACACAAAAGATTGCGCACACACGTAGATGTACGTTTCCACCGAATTCGCCGAAAAATTTCCAAATTGTAATTGAAACATTTTGACTGAAAGCCAATGCTCTCAGTCCCCGACACAAATCAAACTGACGTTGACGTTTCTTTCCGTGTTGCCCGTTGCACGCTTTTACGCCGATCTGGTGCTCCCAGTATTAAGACACAGCATTAAGGATTTTCGGGTGTGAGTGCAGTAGAAAGGGTTGCACTGAGCAGAATTTTTGTGAGCGAGCAATGTTGTGCGTGTATTAAAAAAGGCACACTCACGTATGGGTACACGGATAGCCATTTCGTATCCATATTCTTTCATATCTATGCTTTGTGTGCTTCTTTGTCTCGCATTTGGTCAATTAGTCCATCTATTTGGGAAAGTCGGTAGTACATTTGAGGTATTAAAACGCTCGATCGGTTGACGCGATGTTGCACAATCGTCTTCATGCCGTTAGACAGTTCATCGTACTTGCTGATATTTATTGCATGGATGATTTTAAAATTTCCGTCCACTATTCTTCCATACCCTTGCCTCATAGTTACGAGTGGACTGTTGTACTCATAAATGTCTACTAAAGCATGCACGCTCCAAAAGATCAATCTGAAACAAATGGAATATTTTTAATAGGGCCCATACACGACGCATGCATGCATGCACAGTACGTTGATTGTACAGTATTGCGTCTGCCCTACACGATTCATGCAAAACTGTGCAGTTTTCATTAGAAGCTTTGGATTAAAGTGGTAAGATGTCAGATGTCGCATGTGCTGCAATATTAATTGTCGCCGAGTGAAAAGATTGTGGGCTAAGGAGAGGTTCAAAAAGCGATCTATATTCGGGATTGAAAAACGTTTAAAAGAACTTGAAATGGGTAAGATGTTCAAGGGACAAACACTTCTAAAATCTGAGCTTGAATGCACAATATTCAACATACACCTCATGCAAGCATGCGCAGTCTAGAAAATATCAAAAAGTTTTGTAATCATACAGTCAGCATGTGCATTCAGTCAATCATTGCCATACACGTTCAATCCGCATGTGCAGTCACGCGATTGTGCATGCATGCATGCGTCGTGTATGGGCCCTATAAGATCAGATTTGTGGATTTTCTTACCGGAAGTTGTGCTATTAGTAGTTATTAGTAGTTATTTGATTCTTTTGCTTCCTTAAAATCTCGTTTTTCACATCCCGATTCAATTTTTCCTTAAAGTTAAGAAGGTTTTGCTAATTAACACGCTGTGCCCTGGCAAAGAATACATCGACCGGTTTTCTTTTAATTACCGAATGAATCGAGTTGTTATATCTGTCTACTGCTATACTTATCGACTCCTTTAAGGAAAGATCAGGATGTTCCTGTTGAAGACACCTTAGAATTTCCAGTATGGTTGAATGAAGTCGCTCCACTGCACCATTTACTTCACTCTTTTGTGCCGGTGTCAGGTATACAATTATCCCTAGTGCTTCTAAGAAATTCAAGATAATCGGGCTTATGAAGCTTCCTTCATTATCCGATACTAATATTTTTGGGGCCGAAAAATAGTGCAGCATTTTGATAATCTTATCGCGAAGATGCAAAACGGACTTATTTTTTATACGAAAAAATTCCGCAAAATTGCTAAACTTATCGATACAAGTTAGATATTTTTCACCAGCAATTTCAAATATATCAATGTGTAGAATTTTAGTAGGGTATTCCGGAACAGGTGTTTCCTGCAGCTCCGGTTTTTTGGATGCCTGTCGTACTTGTTAGCATTACAAACGTCACAAAATACAGTGTATTTCTTTATGAGTTAACTCATTTGCGGAAAATAATATTTTTCCAATATTTGTTCCTTGTTTTCTTCGTGATTTCTATGGGCCTTTCGATGTTCTTCCTCAATAATACGAAGCTTATTTTCTTCATTAGCGATATCCTGAACAATACGCTGTGTTATCCGAACTTTGAATTTCGAGAAATGCTTTTTGTAGACCTGTTGAAGTAGCTGAATGTACTCTTCCGGAATCTTGATTCCATTGATTGTGTTAGGGTCTAGGTTTTCCTTTAGCACCTTAGCTAAACTGTCAGTATTTATCCCGTTTAGACGTATGTAATGTCTGTGAAAATTTGGATGAGGTTGTTCGTATGCATTTATATTTTTATCTTCTGAAAGTATAATTTGTATCCTAAATACGTTGATAGGGGCCTGACAATGTGGAATGAGATCAGTGCTGTCCTCGTCTGCACTGTGAATCGTATCGAAACTCGATGTCAAAATGTTTGCTTCTAAAGGTAATCTGGAAAGGGCATCGGCTACCACATTAGTTTTGCCGGGTTTGTAAATTAGTTCATAGTTGAACTCTTCAATCCTCGACTTTTATCGTTTGAGTTTTGCGTTGTGATTGCTGTTACTCAACGCAAAGGTAAGTGGTTGATGATCCGTTAAAATTCTTACTTTTTTTGCTCCGTAAACAGATGTCTTCAGTTTATCAAGAGCCCAAATGATTGCTAGCATCTCCTTCTCGTCCGTTGCGTAGTTTTCCTCGGTTTTGTTCAATGATCTTGACACATAAATAATCGGTCTGTCTTTACCAATTTCGCCTTGCGACAAAACGGCACCGATCGCGTAGTTTGACGCATCAGCCGTTAAAATAAATGGCTTGTCAAAGTCCGGAAACGCTAATATTTCAGAAGAAGTAAGGAGATACTTTAAATCGTTAAAGGCTTTAAGTTCTTTTTCGTCCAACTTAATTTCAATTCGTTTTGACTGGTTAGCTCTTACTTGGGCGTTTTGGCCCCTAGTGAAATTCGTCAAAGGTTTTGCAACTTTCGCATAATCTTTTATAAATTTCCTGTAATAAGATGCTAGCCCAAGAAAAGATTTCAATTCCTTTAAAAATGCTGGAAGCTTAATCTTAGTAATCGCCGATATATTTTTTGGGTCCGGTAATATACCATCTTGCGAGATGATATACCCCAAAAACTCTACCTGCGTTCTTAAAAAAGTTGATTTTTCTAAATTAACTTTCAAATTTGCTTCTATTAATCGAGTAAATACCGTGTGTAAGTTTTTCAGGTGCTGCTCTTCTATTTCACCGAGAACGATAATGTCGTCGATATAAGCATATTTTCCCAATGAAAGGTTTCAATACGTCATCAATCATCCTCTGAAAAATAGCGTGTGCGTTTCTGAGACCGAACGGTAGCCTCGTAAATTCATACTTTCCGTTGGCTGTTGAAAAAGCTGTTTTCGGAATATCACTCTCTTTCATTCTGATTTGATGGAAACCTGATGTTAAATCAAGCGTGGTGAAATATCTTGACTTACCAAAGCTTGTTAAGGTATTTTTAATGTCGGGTATTGGATAAATATCCGGTATCGTAACAGCATTGGGCCTTTTAAAATCAATCACTAGATGATATTTCTTTTCACCAGTGGGACCAGGCTTTTTTGGTACAATCCCAAGCGGAGAGTTATATGGACTCTTTGAAGGACGAATGATACCGTCTTGGAGCATTTGTGCGATTTGCTTCTCAACTTCTTCCCTAAGGTTTATTGGATATGGATATGACTTAGTATAAACTGCCTCGGAGGGTTTTGCTCTAATTTCAGCCTTGACATAAGTTTCGACTGTTTCGTCATTACTAATCGGCCCAAAGATCCTAGAATATCTACTAAGTAATTCCTGCAAATTGTTTCTGGTTTCGTCATGCAAATGGTCAAATTTAGCCTCAATGTTATTTACTTGCTCGGATTCTTTTGCCTTCAACGGGATCTTGATATTGGGTTTGATTTCAAGAATATTATTCTTTCTATCAACTACAGCGTCTAATTCCTTCAGAGTGTCGTCACCAATAATACCATCAAATGACTTTAGTCCCGGCGGCAGGATAAAGAAATCTAGAAAAGTATCATTCCCTACACTCTCAAAAAATTTCCCACTAACTTTTTCATTTATAGGTATTTCCCCTGCAGTTGATTGAATTTTGAAAGGATTCCTAATTGGCTGCGCATTATAAGCTATCTTTTCTGAAATAAAATTTTTGTTTGCCCCAGTATCGATTATAAATTTTAACACTTGCCCATTGCGAATAGTGTGTTCTAAGTATGGTACGCTAGAGAGGCGTCCATCATAAAATTTAAATGACTTTCATCGAAATTGTTTTCGCATTCCTCAGGATGATCTGGATAACTTCCCTCCAGCTGGTCCAAATTTTCCGAGTTATAGCAATCATCCGATAGACCAGACGGAGGCTCCTCTACTTGATATTGCACTTGCAAGTTATATAATCGCTGAGATTTCCTTGGGAAATTCGCAGAATCATTCGACCGTTTATGTAGAAGGTTGTAAGATGGTCGGTTCATGTAATTGACCTGACGGATTTGAATGGATCTATCAACATCCATAGGAACTGGTGGTTTCGGTTGAATAGGTCTAGGGGGAGGATTTTGAGTGATTGGTTTAAACTGACTTTGTCGTTGGATGTTGTATGCTTGGTTCCGCTCAAGCAAGCTTAGCTGTTGATTAGACACAGATGTTCTGGGTCTATTAGATTCAAATCTTGAAGAAAATATTTGATTGACAGGTGTAGTAATAGAGTTATTTACATTCCTTTGTTGAATTGACATATTTCTGAAATTTAGATTTTGAAATTCTAAACAAGAGGCATAGGCTTCAAGGAGGGCTTGAGGTTTCTGAATGATAAGCATTCTTGAGAGATCTCCTCTCAATCCTCTTATGAAAACGTCAAGTGCCCTGTTCCGATAATTTTCGGTCAGTGCAGCAACTGTCTCGTTCGAATAGTCCTCAGTTTTTATCTTGTTTATTAACAAGAAAATTTGGTGGTTCACAGCCGCATAGAACTCATCAACCGTTTTGTTCCCTTGGAACATTGAATGCAGCTGATGTTGTAAAGTGCGAACATCTCGCTTATCTGCATAATGAAGTGAGAGGCACTTCTTTATGCTGGACCAATCGTCATCAAATATATTGTAAGATATAAGAGCGGCGTTAGCTGGCGTTAGCACCATTCTCGTTTCAAGGCTCACTAATCTTGCTTCTAATTTCTTCTTCAACTCAATCTGCGAATTGACGGCCCCGGTTTCCTGAACAGCTTCCATTGCTTTTGGAACGGGAAATATAAGAATAAGGCACCGCAAAAGATCGAACACACAGTAACTTAACGATTTAGATTTTATTAAATTTTCACAGAGAGGATGTCCTAAAACGTTTCCACAAATAAATGCACTTCACGTGTAAAAAATTATTTTCACTTGGAACACCCGCACATTGAAAAAGGTTTGGGTTTAGGTTTTTTAAAAAGGTATCAATACAATATTTCCTTAATTTAGCAAAAAAAAAACTAAGTTCCATACTAATAAACAATGTATTATTTAAAAGCATATGTAATTATATATTTATGTATGTCTAATATATTCAATAAGTCGCAATATACTTAGTATTTCTAAAAAAATTGAGGTAGACTTACAGAAATTTGTATAGGTTCATTGATTAACTGCTTCCTTCCGTCCGGACTGTCCGTAGATTTCCCTTTTAGGACAAGCTGTTGATTGTGCCAAGAAATTAGCAAGCCCCTACTCGTGGTACCTGACTCGTCACAGCAAAGGTTTACCGCCAGTTACAACACTATCTCCTGTAGATCTCGCAACAATTTTTTAATCCTGCAGCTACTAAAGCTGTTTCCCTTACAGAACCTTCACTACTTCTTGGTTCCTGAAACTTCACTTTAAAGCGCGCAGACCTTTGCCCTGGTTATTTACTTCGGCCATTACGTTTTCGCGGTTCGTGAAAATTAAAAATGACGAAAGTATTTTTCGTCCGACCACTTGTCTCGATTATCGTGTTCTCACGGGAACAATAACGTAGTTATTCTCAAATTCCGAAAACTGTGTTCTCACAGGAACAGTAACGCAACTTTTCAATGCCGTAAACTGTTTTCTCACGGGAACAGTTCAATTTTGCTCGGGCGCCAGTTATCTGGTTTCCTACCAGATGGAATAAAAAAACAATCGTTGGTAGATTGAACCGTTTATTACGAGCTCTCAATTACAACTGACCAAACTTAATATCATCAAACATGTTGATTTTTATAAAGTAATCAATATGTGCGACTTTACAATTTAGCAATAATCAAATCACCGATTTCAATGTGGATATAACTAGGTGGAAAGGTAATGATCGCGAAAACAAATGTGTACATATTTGTGATCAATTGGGAAACACTCAATAATTGTATTTAAGCATATGTTGGCATAATTGCGCGCACGACCAATAGTTTAATTGGATCAATTTGCGTAAATGCTGAGCAGACGAGAATTTGTTTAAATACAGTAAAGCTGCGGTCAACTATTGAAAATAATGATTTGTGTAAGTACATGAAAATGTTAGAATTTATATAGAGTGATAAGAGAATTGTGATAACTTTTATATCGTCCGTCATGTAGCAAATACATATTGGCCGAGGCCAGGCGAGTCGAAGTCAGACAAGACCGCCAGCATGTGGACGCCATTTGATGGTTCGTATGAAATCGCTATGTTTCGTGCACAAAACCCACTCCGATCGGAAGTCGCTCGAGCGCCGACGAGACCTGTCAAAGTCGCTTGCCTGGACCCTCTACACACTCGAGCTCGCCAGCTTTTGCCTGGGCTCGACCAATATGTATTTGCCGCATCACAGGTAAAGAAAAACTCGAAGAACTAGTGCTTCCAAAAATGAATATCCAACTTTTTGACTTTCAGATAAACATAGAGCGAATTTACAGCAGTTCCCAAATCGGGACTTGGAATATACCGGAATTCGTGAGCTTTCGGCCGATTTCCATGCATGTGTGCGCAGACTAAGTACGTGCACGGAAGCTCCTCATGAGCTTGATTTGCGAATATCGGTTTTGTACGAAGCGTTTATATGTGTGTGTGCCGGATAAAATTGTATGGCTACATGAAAATCGGATTAAAACCGGTTTGAAATCCTGATTTCGTGTAACCATACAAATTTGAGCGGCGATCTGGTTTACAAACGCATAGATTGTGATTTGTTTTCAATAGGGCGTGTCCAAAAAGGAAATTTCTTATATCGTGACTTCTAGCGGCCGCTGTTCACTTCGTCGAACAGTAACGTGGCCATCCACCAAACAAAACGCATCGGAATGCAATATCATTTCGAAAATGCCTCTGAGCGGAAAGGACGTGCGCTGTATCTGAGCGTTAAATGCTCTTAAGCAGTGATGTGCATTGGGATGAATAAATGTGTAGCAGATATTGTTGAAAAAAGTAGCAGATTCAGAAAAAAAGTAGTAGAAATTAGACATATACATATATAGTGTATAAAAAAAACCATGAACAACGACTTTTTCTGAATTCTAAGAACTTATTTCTCTTCTGTTAGGCAGAAAGTCGACCAATTAATAATTACGGTGCATATGAACCGCTAGAAACACTGATATTCAAAAGAAAATAGAGAAAATAAGTAGATTTAGACCGCATATTGCGGCAAACGCAACTTTTATTACGATCAGCCTGTTTAGAAGGCAATGCACCACGTTCCGGGATTAACTCTCGCAGGAGTCATGGTCTTAATCCTTCGCGATAAAACGCCTGAAACGCCTGCTACTTATTTCAATTTTAGAATGTATAGCATATGAAATTTCGTTAGAAGTATCAATTCGGGCGCCTCTGCTCGCGGAGAAAGGGGTGAGTTGAGCACCACTCGCTTTAATGAACCCGAATCTACTGGGATTTCGTCGCTCCAAAGCGAGAAATGAGTGACGAGTTTGCACTTTATCTACGCGAACCTATCGCCTTCACCGACGGAACCAATTCATCAGATTAAAAGAAAAACCTTCCTTCCATGATCGTTATAACACTTTTATAGATTTTAATCCGAATTCAAGATAGATAATTTTCGAAGAAGTTATCTTTAAGGGATTCAAAAATGTGTGAAGACGTTAGACACTTCTTTGAAATATCATATCAACCATTTCTTACTCAAAGGAACAAATATCGTTTTCTGACAGCATTTCCTATAACACAAATGATGAAAATGTTCAGTGCTGGCAACATTTGTCCAACACAGCAGCAAGAAATCTACCATAACATGCTCGTGCTTAATCAACCTATCCTTTGAAATTCGTTTTCATCCAAGGATATCATCGAAAGTTACAGCTATTAAACTATGTCTGGGGTTGCCATCCAAAAAATTTACAAAACTCGGAAAATTTAAATATCGGTTGCTTATTTTATTGTAAATGCTTTGCTTATGAATACAAAATGGAAGCATCTGTTGGTGCAATATTTACGAAATTGTCTGGTGCTGGCAATCATGTGCTAGCACCATAGCTGCTTCCGTTGTGTTAAACCCACCCTATGAATTTCGTTTCGATTGAATGGCTGTGCTGTAAGTTATAGGAGTGATTATAATTTTAGGGTTACCACTGTCCAATTTTTTTAAATTTTTGAAACGTAAATATTTGTTGTTAACTGTCATTGCAGGATCATTCCCATTTGGAAATTTTATGACAACATCGCTCGATAAAGAAATGTCAATAAATTACAAAATTCATCATAGCTGGCAACCCTTTCAAAATTTTTCAACAAAATTTCTACAGAATTATAAATGGAACAAGATCCACTTATCACATGAATTTGGTTTTGATTTCGTTACTGCATCGGAAGTTATAGGGAAAAAACCTTTATTTTCCTGAGCAAATTTACAATACTTAGGAGACCAAAAAACTATCTACTTTTTGAGACCTGAAAGATCAAAAATAAAAAACAGCCCATATCTCAGATGTCAAGCTCATATTTTATTTTTGCATGCAATGACAAGTTGCGACACTAGTTCAGCGATTTTTAAGAAAGGGAAAATTAATGTGTTTAAATTATTTGAAAGACAGAAGGAGCTAATAAACTACGCTGACATTTTTAGTAGAACATAGTGTTCTCCAGAGGAAGCCTTCAACAATAGATTTGGTTTTCTCCTGGCTATATATCAAGCTCCAGCACAAGAAGTATCTATTGATATAGATATTCCACTTTTATAACATCTACTGTTCAACTATCTATTCTTCCGCCAACATCTAGTGCTGCTCGGCAACATTTATATCGCGTCTACTACCAAGCTCAAATATGGCTAGACAACGAGCTCATTCCTAAAGATTGGGAATGGAAGTTCAGAAATACCATTTTGGAGTCAATTCAGACTGCTTCCACCTGCTCCAGAAATTTTTCGAAATAAAATTTTTTGTAATTGGACCAAGGGCTTAAACTGCGGCTGCAGAAAAGTTGAGTTGTATTGTTCACCAGTTTGTGGTAATTGTCATGGTCGATTTTATCGTAGAATTTTCAAATGGTACTGATATTGTAGTGAGAATAAAAAGCAGATATAAAGTTTTCGACTATTTGAAAAATTTTGCGGCTGGCAGCCCTAAATTTCTTGAAACTCCTATAACTTCGAACGTAGTAATCGGATTGAGACGAAATTCGCAAGGTAGATTAACTTCAACATGAAGCAGATGTGATATATTTTTTGCTTTGATACTGGTAAAAGGTTGCTAGCATGAGTCGGTAGTGCTATTTGTGTATCAATAAATGCTAACAGTCAGTATTCATATTTGAAACATTTACAATGAAAAGAAATAACCAATGTTTCAGTTACCAAAGTTCTGCAAATTTTTCGGATCCCAGCATCAAACACCAACTTCAGTTACAGTGCTGCAGGCACTGAGTATTTTCTTCATTGATGTTATATGAGATACTGCTTTCAAAGTTTTGTGAAATAAACAACTGATAACGAATATAATTAACAAGTGTTTTGCTCTCATAAATTTTGAAATTCACGCCAGTGGTAATATCTGAAACCTTTCCACCATATGAGTTATAATGCATTCTTGAGACCAAAGTAAAACGTGGCGTTTGAAACAGTTTGGCTGTAATAAGCAGCTCGTGTGGTAGAACTTGCACTCAAAATCTGCACGATTCTTCTACTGTTCTTCGAACATTAGTGTTTCTAGCGGTTCAGGTGCGCTAGAGTTTTTTTTTTTAATTGAATCGGAAGTGTTTTTCCTGTTCAGCGTGATATCGGACTTTGGTGATATCTTTCCTTTTATTAGTAATTTGTTAAGTGTAAAAAATTTGTGAATCAATAACCGTTTTTTTTTTGTGAAAATTTCTTGTGTGACTGGTGTATTTATTGAACGAGTGTTTTGATTGATGTGTACACATGATAGGATAACGATAGCTTTTTAAGCTGCAGAAAAATCAGTGCTGCCAAGCATGAGTGGCGGCACTAATTGTGAGAAAGGCCGAAGGATGGTGGAGTGCGAACACCAAAGTATTGCATGCGAGAGTGTTTGCGGCGATTGGAGGTTCCATATTGCCTGCATAAACATCTCCTCTTAAGAGTACAGCAACATTATAAAATTAGGCGACAAGGTAAAATGGTTCTGTACAAATTGCGATGCTGCTCTAGCAAAAAGCCGAGAAGACAGAATAAGCTCCAAATTGAGTCAACTCACCGGTTAGTAAAAAAAAATGAGCAAAAGCTGCAAAGCATCCAGAATAAAGCTTTCATAAGCGGATATAGTAAGGCAAGCTAGTAAACCAAAGACCAAGAAATATAAGAGACGCATTATAATCAAGTCACAGAGAGAGCAGGATCCTGGAAAAACCATTCAGGATTTGAAAAAAAATCTGGTGCACTAAAGATTCTAGTAAAATTTACCAAGCCACTGCGAAGCGGGGGTTTTATAATAAAAACAAACTCACTGGAGAGCTCCGAAATTTTATTGAGAGAAATAAAAGAGCTAATGTCAAGCAAATATAATGCTGAAATGGCCAAGAAGAAGTTTTCCCTGCTAGTGATCAAGGGATTTCAAAGAAGGAACTCAACGATCTAGCTAAAGGAAGAAGTAAAAAACTTAAATCATTCGATTGATTTGGATGATATATTCGAGGTCGTGCACACGAGATAAGCTAAGAAATCGGGCATATGGATGGCATTTGTTGAAGTCGGGGGAAAGTTGTTTGAACGATTAATCAACCAGTACTTAAACATCGATTTAGGGACATATTTCGTTATCGAGGACCATAACATTATGAGATGTCAAGGATTTAGTCACAAATCATTAAGTTGTCAGAATAAGGAAATTTGTGCCAAATGTGCTAGTAACCACCAGTCAAATGCTTGCACAGATACCGTATTAAAATGTATGAACTGCTCTCAAAAGAAGAATATTCACATTAAACACCGACCTGATAGTAACTTATGCCCAAAGTACAAAAAAAATGACTGCAATTAACGAGCATTAGATAGCCTATAGTTATTAATCCACATCATAATGGATCAAAGCAGGTTATTAAAAATATTGTACGCCAATATAAGGAGCATACCTTCTAAATTCGATGATTTAAACGTCCATCTAACTACAAATGACATCAGTGTCGTTACACTTAATGAAATTTGGATATACCAAAATGAAGAGCATTTATATCACGGATATAAAAGAATCCGTGTACCCATAGGTGAGTTAGCCTTTTTTAATACATGCATAACGCTGCCATAGCATAAAAACTAATAAATAGCATGGAAAGAACGGTATTGTGCGATATTTGCCTGATGGAAGAGATAGGCAGAAAGTGAAAGATTTCCCATCAGCTGGCACCTAAGAAGAACCAAAACCAAAATAAGTTCACTTTATCAGATGCAAAAGTGAGAAAAGCATACTCTCAAACGACAGGTGAGAATCTATATATCCGTGTTAGCTGATAGGTGAGAGTGTGTTGGCGTGCGTATAATCCCATCAAGAAACAGTAAGCGCAGCAAACAACAGCGAACAACAAACGAAATTCTCAGTAGTGGATTGCATAAAAATGTCGGAGATATTTCTTTTACTCGCCACATGGTATCGAAAGTAGTGTTCCGCGTTAACCATCTTATCACTTACCATTTTTATACTCAGAAAACGTTTTAAAAAAATCAATATTAAATAAACTGCCATTCGTGAAAATAGTCTCTTTGGCAAAGCACATGTATATTGCCTAGTGAGAATGAGAAACGTATCTGATCGTATAAAAGAGGCGTGTCTTCTCTTGGCGGAGTACTTCTATCTTTTTTCAACTTGGACTTGGATATTGCTATCTATTTCTCGCAATCAGTGGGGAAATGTTGCAAACTGTATCGCAATTCACGTACTTTCCGAGCTATGTATAGTTCTTAAGCTATGACGCTGCTCTCTCACAAAAAATTCGCTCAATATTTATTTATTTATTTATAAGCCCTTATTTTCCCCCCTATTTACGAGAAAAGCGATGATGCGTAGACCAGAATAGGAACGCTAGCGTTGCATGTGAAAAATTTAAGCCAATTTCCACGCGGTGAACAAAGTCTTGTCGAAATTCACTCGTGTTTATTCTGATTGTAGGGTAAGATCGGATAAAAAGTGTTTGTTTCATATATTTTGTATGCAAACACAAAAAGTGTGTAATGCATGTTACTATTGCGTTAATATGCTGTATCTGGTAAGTACATTTATGCATATAAGCATTATAGCAATTTGATTATTCCATTTGTAAAGTAAAGTAATCCCCCGACAACCCTTGTACGGGTCTAGGAGTTGAAGCTGGTAGAGAGCTTCATTAAAATTTTTATTTAATCATTGTGAATACGAGTGTGGAGTGATTAGTTCCACGACTCACTCACAGAGCCAGGTGAACTCAAAGCTTGGGGCGCGGACCCTCGTCTGAACCCGGATTCGAACCAGGGACCCCACAAGCAAGAAGCCAGAGCTCTACCCATTAGGCTATTCAAGCTTATTTATTCCATTTATAATCAAATTGTTATGTTATTGTTCACAGGTATCCGAGATCATTAATCGCATAGGCAAGTTTAAGCATTAGGAGATGATTCATTTGTGATAGAAAGGTTCTTACATTAAACATTCATGTGCATGCACATACATACATTGAATGAAAACAAGATAGTAAAGTAAGATTCATACAATTGTCCAATGTTTTCCCATGCTACCATGCTCCCTTATTACCGACTTGGCTTGTCTCACACATTCGAACCTCATTCTCATGCCAGTAAGCAGAAGGTCGAAAATTGGATAATTTCTCAGCTGCGATTTCTAATCCTTTCTCTTTTATATCTGTGATTTATATACACCCAGCGGATATGCTAGTTATTTTTGCTGCAGGAAAGTGGACCAAGGAGGGGGTACAGCAATATTTGTAAAATCAAGTATATAATCAAAGCTTATCAAAGCGTCTGAAGTCTTCAACACAATCATAGTGGAACTTAAACTGGACCTGGAGAAAATTAAGATTGACACTTTCTACAAAGCCCCATTCGAGGACGACCATTGCTTCTGAAATTACATTGATCATCACACCAGCGACACAATCATCGACCTTCTGTTTTCCTGAAATGGTTAATAATTCAGTTCAAATAGATTCGATCAGACTGACACGTGTTCTTGAAACCCCGAAGACTTTACTTGATCATGCTGATTTAAGAAATTTAGACCTGGTGGAACGAGTTACTTATGATGATGATGAATGGCCAGACTTAGATCATAAGGTGCTGAATATCGTGATCGCGACTTGCCTTACAGAAAAATTGCCTCCAAAAAAATAACGATCAGCACTGTCAACAAGATTGAGCTCGTGAAATATGTGTCGCAAGATTATTGTGGAGCTAATAAGAATTCTATCTGGAGCTTAAATTAAAGCATCATCTAGTAAGCAGGTAAAGGTTCGACATCAACTGTGTGGTGAAGCGGCAAAACTACCAGCATTTAAAAAACCAGTCAAATCGAATAAAAACTGTTATTCTACAAAATTTGAGGCTTCAAGCGGAAATCGCACTAAATACTGGAAAATCTCAAATGAACTGGTAAAAACACAAACAGGCGCAGCCCCAACCACATCATGCATGAAAGAGTTACAGATAGATGTAACATTGAATTCCTTTAGTGAGGTAATTGCGTAACATTTAAATAAATATTTCGCAGCGATTGGGTCAGATATCACGCAACATTTTCATCAGATATCTGAACAGCTTCATTGTTCAATGCCAAGCAACATATCATTTGAGACCAACAATACCTAGTCGAGTGGCTAAAATAATCGACAATTTGAAAAACGGCCTTCAAATTATGGTCCAAAAGCTATCACTAGTGTTTTAAGTAAAGTGTAATATACAATGTAATCAAGCATGAAGTTAGTCAAAGTAATATGATAGTCATAGTTCGAATAGTACAATACTATGCAATCGTGTACTCGAACTAACCAGTTTTTGAGAGCCTGGTCGACAAGGTAAAACTGTAAGCCGACGTCAGTCAGCCACAAACAGTCAAGATATTCTGAATTATTAAAATAAACATAGTATGTAGTGAGCCTGAAGTTTTTCTTGATTTCACCCCGTAATACAAATGTTACATTAAGTTAGTGATGGGCGATTGCGAGATATTTTAACAATCGAGATAATCGCAATCGGCGCCACAAAACAATCGAGATAATCGCAATCGAGAGAATCGCAATCGATGCGCCA
The DNA here is from genome assembly GCA_963978885.1 of Nemotelus pantherinus. NCBI lineage: Eukaryota > Metazoa > Arthropoda > Insecta > Diptera > Stratiomyidae > Nemotelus > Nemotelus pantherinus. Next base: position 161,111,264 of record OZ022263.1, read on the forward strand.
AAATAATCGAGAGAATAATCGAGACAATCGAGATAATTGAGACAATCGGGATAATCGAGACAATCGAGCGATTCGAGATGATCGAAACAATCGAGCGATTCGAGATAATCGAGACAATCGAGCGATTCGAGATAATCGAGACAATCGAGCGATTCGAGATAATCGGCCGATTCGAGATAATCGAGCGATTCGAGACAATCGAGGCAATCGAGACAATCGAACATCTCGCAATCGATCATTCGGTCGGTCAAGTCATCGACAATCGGTTGACGGCAATTGAGTGAGCCATAAAGCACGTTTAGTTGGCGCAGCCAATAAAAAAATGTTCAAATATTTCAGCAAAAATATTAAGTGTTATTATTTGATCAAACTGCAATTTTTTTTGGGAAACATTGATGTATAAAAGGATATGTTTATCTTAAGTTAAAATTAAGATATCTTTAAGGGGTTACACCACAGTAGAAATTTCAGAAAATTGATTTTCTTTTTATTGGCTTAAAAAATCCTTCGAAACCTCTAGAATAAGAGGCAAACGGTTTCATACCTGCTGGAAATCGTTTTCAAAGAAATTTCGAGCACTTTTTCGACTCTTCCCGACTGCTCGAAAATGACTACCTGCGATAGATACGACACCTGCTCATTGGGTACAATATTATGTCTTATCATACGATTTCCAACTTCTCTAATACACTAATATAGACATTATCGATGTATAAAGTAAATTTGGTTATTGATTGAAGGTAAAAAAAATTATATGATCAAAATTTTTTATTTCATCATACTTGAAACACGAGTCAAAACTTTAAACGCGTTTTTCTCGAAACACGTTTTTTCAAATCGGCACGCAGCATAACTCAAACAATTTTCTATTTTTTCACTCCAAATTAATATCACATCTTTAAAACAACATTCCGCATAGAAGTACGTAGCCGATTTTCAATAAGTAAATATCTCGATTTTTTAGCTACAAATAAGTGCCGGTTTTTTTGATGGAAAATGCACTTTTTTTTTCAAATGCTCGCCAATTTTACAAAAATAAATATTTTCAAAATCCCCTACGTATTTCTCTAGCTATACTAATGTTCTTGTTCTTCTTTGTTCCAGATTAATTTTTGGTGCACTTCTACTGCGTGCCGCGGAGCCCCTCCAAAAAAAAACCGTTCCGCAGAAACGGCTGTTGGGCAGCCATTTTGTAATATTTTTTAATTAACAAATTTTTTTTAGAAACTTCAAAACATGCTTAACCAACATCCTTAAAGAGAATTACTTTTTTACTTTTCCTTCCACTTAAAAAAAAATCGCAGAAAAACGTTAAATTTTCGCTCTCTACTGTGGTGTAACCCATTAACTCTTTGGTGGCGGTGGGCATGTTAGTGTTTAAGCACACCAGTATACACAGTACGCTTGTAGAATCTATTATACTATTTAGTAGATTTTTTTACGTGTGCATACATGTGGAATGTAATGATCAGATATGCATGGAAATTTGTATGGCTAGCATTTATCATGTATAAATGGCTGGTAGTTTTGCTAAAACTATTAAGTCTGATCGAAGTGTATGATCAAATATTATATGAAGTTAAGTTTTGTCATGCTGTTAAGTATGTTAAAATAAAATCTGCTTTTAGATAGTGCAGTTTGAAAGCATATCATGTATCCAGTATTTTCGTACTTGCGAGTATTTTATTCAAATATTCAAAAAGTTTTTAGGGCAAAAGTAACTGAAATCGGTCAATTTTGGGTTAGAGTGGTTTCGGACATAACGGGCCAAGACCTATTGCTGTGATACAAAGATTTCGGTTTTGTAGGGGAGTAAGGGGTTTTTTGGCCATAGTTTGGCAAAAACTGCCTTTACCGCGCTTTCAATGATTGAAAGTGGTCGGGGAGTACAATAGTGATATTTTAAGGATTAAAAAATTTTTATGGGGAAATTTGGGCAAAAACGTCGAATTTTTCCAAATTTTTTTTTTTACGTAGCTTGAATTCGGGGACATTTCTGAGCTATTTCGGGCGAAATGTCCATACAAGTCTGGAAAAAGGGGGCCTTTTTTTTTTATTACATTTTTTTATTGGCAACGAAACGTGCTTTATGGCTCACTCAATTGCCGTCAACCGATTGTCGATGACTTGACCGACCGAATAATCGATTGCGAGATGTTCGATTGTCTCGATTGTCTCGATTGCCTCGATTGTCTCGAATCGCTCGATTGTCTCGATTATCTCGAATCGCTCGATTGTTTCGATTATCTCGAAGCGCTCGATTGTCTCGATTATCTCGAATCGCTCGATTGTCTCGATTATCTCGAATCGCTCGATTGTCTCGATTATCTCGATTGCAACAATCGAGTCCAACTTAAATAATCGAGTTGTTTCGAGATATTTGAACAATCGAAACAATCGAGTTTAATATCTCGCAATCGCGCATCACTACATTAAGTGTTAAAGAGAGTCATAAATGCTCGAATTATTCAATATTTCAAAGAAACATCAGCTTTAGCTCCAACGGGGTATGGCTTCCAGAAGCATAGCAGCACTATTGCGGCTACTCTTGATGCAATTCAGCTCATAAATCAATCATTGGATATAGTTAATTTTGTTGTGCAGGCACCTGGGTGTCTGAAGTGGATAGGACTTTATCATTAATTCTTAGCATCATCGCGTTTTAATGGAACGAGAAACCTGAATTTACCATATTTAATGCAACCCAAAATTGCCTTAACATTGAAATATCTAACTTTTCATTTTATTTCACTCAATATTTCGCTTTTTTTGCAACGTTAATAGCACTTGTCACTAGCATTTGGATTTCCTGCGAACCGTAGACAAAGAATAGAAGATCAGGTATATATCCTTTGTTCGCTTGAAAGCACAAATGCGTAGTACTAGTTCTAATGTACTTTTGGCTGCCATCAGTCTGCAGTGAATTTATAGGCAGCGGATGGGCTTGCAGCAGGGATTGGTCGATCGACAACGGTTTCGTTCGGTGGGGGTAGGTTTACAGTTGGTATTTTAAGAATACTCTAGCCTTAAGCGCATATTTGTTGTTCGCGTACACTATGCGTTGCCATGAAGCCATTTTTGCATGCTAATTGACTACACACTGAAAATTTTCCCTCTTTCATGAAAGAGCACGAGATTTCAATTGAATCTGAGCTAGTGCGACATCCTAAAAAGTATTAAATAGTGTGGCGTGGATATGTATTGTCCAATATGCGCGGCAAGGAAAATATTTTTCGCGCAATGTTGTTATGAAAGTCGAAAATTTTTGTGGAAATACTTTATTACTTTTATGACTTTATAATCACTAGCATTATTTCAAAAGCAGACAACTGTCACTTCTGGCTGTCATTTTTAAGAAAATGCCATGAGAACGTTATTGTACTTTTCATGAATTTCTACCACCACATGATTCAGGAAGTTTCAGTACATGAACGCAACTGTAAACACACGAACGGAGCTATTATTGAGAAAAAACTATGTCCTGAAATATAAACTTAAAAGCTAAAAATAATGCCAGATGCTAACTCCGAATTTGTAATGCGGTTTCGGAAAAAATAATGCCAGATCTAGCATTCAAAATGCTAAAATGGTAGCACTGCTCACGACTTCTGCAGCACTTTAGAAGTAGTGCTGTGTTCACTGGGCTTATCTCACTTATCCGAAGTGAAAATGATGCACACGGACTGTGCATGCTGATAGAGTAAAACGGCCCACAGACGAGAGATCTGATCGACAACTAGATCTGCAATATGCGATATCTGCAACGAAAATCTTTGTCTGTGGGCTAGTCTCAGGTTGCATTTTTAGTCTCTGCAACGGTTGCAGTAAATATCAAAAATTTTTGATATTTGGTGGGCGGAGCTAGTGGTCGACGACCACGTTGCTGTGTCTGTTGTGATTTTGAGACTAGAATGGAGATCTCATTTGAATTTAGTCTAATGTAGTGGTAAGATAATTCGAAATCATTGGTTTAACGAACTGAGTTGCGTATGAATATGCTCAACAAGAGTCAGTAAGCAAACCTCATGGTCCCGTTAATGCTTTATATATTTCAGGAAATATTTATGAACGAAAAGAATAGATGTGAAACAAAAATATATAGTCCATTTCAGTATCCTTTGGAGCTAGTGATCTGCGATTGAATCTCTGCTAATAGAATATTTTTAATGAAGTCGATAAAGCCTTTAAATTGGTTTATAATGATAAATGTACTTCAGAAGATATTGCATGAATTAATGATGCAATTGAAGAAAATTTTAAATTAAGAAAAGAAGACAGATTCTTGAGAAACCTCGTACCATTTTAGGGTTTGCAGGATCTGATACTCTAGCTGGGGCAATATCTATGTAGCATAATAAGGGTTCTCATGCTGCAATATTTGATAATAAAAAAGAGCAAGAGTATTTGGTTTTGCGATGGCTAGCTTGCTAAAAGATCCTGTTGCTCTTGGACCAGTATTGATTTATTTATTTCATAGGATTAGTATATCTCTTGATGGCACTCTATCTAGTATCGATCTTGATGAGGCATGGGCAATAATAGATAATCCAGTTTTTGTGCTCCATTTCGATTTATCAAAGTAGCTTGACTAGCTTTGTTTATCTGTTTTAACGCTCCACTAAACGGATATTTTATTGTTCAACGATATCAATTTCGATTTACAAAGCACCAAATCAGTAAATACACCTCTAATACGCACAAGTGCTGCCTGTGCATGATGACCGCAAATTAAAAGTCAATTAAAAAATATTTTGAGGGCTACGTGTGCCTGAACCAGAATACTCGTACATACCTGTTCGAAATAACTTTACGTGAAACATAATTTGAAACCCTATTAAGGCACAAATGCTGCCAGCTCATGATACATATAATTTTATAATTTTCTTCGAAAATCAGTAAATACACCCCTAATACGAACAGTCACTGCCTGGTTATGATGACCGCCAATTAAAAATTATTGAGAGGGATCTATGACTAGGCTAAAGATGCTTGAAGCAGAAAGTACAAATACCTCATATACCCGTGTATACCTGTTCGAAATTACATTATGTAGAACATCATTTGCTAACAATGCTTATAATTTATGTCCTCCATTTTCTTACAACAAAAATGACCTGAAAACCCCCATTCCAAATCGTGTGTTGCCTCAACGAAAACAACGTTCGAATGAGATTGCAATTCAAGTTTCTGTGTCTGTGGCAAATCAATTGAGATCCAGTCGACGACTAGATCTCCGTGTCTGCGGGCCGTTTAATGGAGAGAGTGGAAGGAAGGAGGAAAAAAAGTGCATTTTTGGAAATCATCACTAATTTCTTGGCTGTTATTGGCAAATATTTGCCATTTTTTCAATATACCATGTTATCTTATCAATGTAACACAGTACATATGTATGTATGTACATACAGGATTTGACCGACTGAATTTGGTGACATACAAAGCTCTTTTTCACATTCTAGCAAATGGCGTTCTCCGAAATTTCACTTACCACCACCCAAAGTTAAATAAAAATAAATAAATATGTATATGCATGACGCAGACGAGCTAAGTAATATAATTAATCTTCTAATTGAATGTTCTTGCTGACCCTTCATAAAAGACATAAGAATTATTTGCGTGTGATGAAATTTGTTGGTCAATTCAATGATCAAAAATCATCATAACATGTTTTCAACCAACTACGAAACTATGAAAAAAATTCAACTTATTTTGCACTGAAAACAACATCATGCATATGCGAAATAATAACACGTGCATACAGTCAATACACTCTACGTAATTGACACGCATGGCGTTTGGAACATCGGAACGAAGACTTGTCTCAGATTGGATCCACAGAAAAATACTTGTGGTGGCCTGAAGAAAATCAAAGTACATATACACAATTTCCGTTGAAGCACTCTTTTCCCATTTCACAGAATCTCACCATGTTTAATGTAATGACAATTAAAAATCTTTAAGAATTTTTCGATGTAAAATTATTGAAAAACAACAAACAGCATTGAAATGAAATCTGAAAATTCGATAAAGGACGTGTTAGTACGAAATTCGTTGCACTTGCGTTTAGCAGTTGTTCTGTATGCTTCTGATGCTTAAACTCGCACGCTGGTCAAAATAGTTCGTTTTTAGTGATTTTACTTGGATTGATTTCTACTAGTCGTGATGTATTTTTGGATATTCCTGATCTTAGTTTTAATTCTCGGCGATTATTTATACCGAAAAAGGATAAATGGAAAAGCAGCTAACATTCCAGGTCCATCGTATTACGTACCATTTGTTGGATATCTTGAAGCGTTGACAGTGCAATCTATGGACGGTAGATATCTATATTGTTAATTAAAGTTCGCACAAACCAGTTCGTTGTAACTAACTATTCCACAATCCAGAAATTTTTAAACGATTCGCCGAATCAATGCATGATTACGGAAAAAACTATGCAGGCTGGATATTCTATGAGTTCATTCTAGTCACATTCGATCCAAAAGTTATCGATGCCGTTTTGAATAACACGAAACATATTCGGAAACCTCGCTTTTATAATCCTTTCAGACCGTGGATCGGGGACTGTATGCTACTAAGCGTTGGCGAAAAGTGGAAAATAACCCGTAAGAAAATGTTTGCTGCAGTATTTCATTTCAGTGCATATGAGGACTTCGTTCGAGTTTCTGATGAGCAGAGCTCGATTTTCGTGGAGTGCCTCAGGGAACATTGCGGGAAAGGAGCCTTTGATTTATCTCCGTATATTGCTGCTGTATCGATGGACGTTATTTCTGGTAATGGCTTTGGTTTTGGCCTACCTCAAAACGTTATCGAAACTTATTTGTCTGTGTATTTTAGAGATTGGTCTTGGATTCAAAATGAATGCACAGACGACAAAGAATTCTGAATACGTCAAGGCACTTCACGGGTATGTTGACAAATTTTAGTTTAATATGTTTTTGGACCACTTACAACACATTTCAGAATGCTGAAAATGGTGACAACGAGAATATCAAAGCCGATCTTAACGTTCGATATTATTTTCCGAATCTTCGCACCACATCTGAAGAAAAAACAGGATGAATACGTTAAGGTCCTTCATAGTTTCGCAGAAAAAAATATACAAGAAGGAAGAAAAGTGTTGTTGCAAAAGGATCCTGTCCATAGAAATCCTTTTAGTGAGTACACTTTTAAAAGTTTTAAAGAAATAAAATACGCAGATAAATACAAATATGATCGACTTGGCAATATTTCCACTAGTTGCAGACAAAGCCGAAAATAAGCATCGATACAATGTCATTGACTACCTACTGCAAGTTGTTATAAATGGAGAACCACTTTCCGACAATACTGTTCGTGAAAATATCGATGCTTTGATGTTCGGGGGACATGATACTACGACTACTGTCATCCAGTTCACATTGTACTGCTTATCCCGACATCCTGATGCTCAAAATAAAGTTTTCGAAGAAATCCGTCAAGTTATTGGTGATGATCTGTCTACGCCAGTTGGTCTGAAAGAGCTCAACGAGCTGAAATACTTGGAATGCGTTTTGAAGGAGTCAATACGACTTTATCCACCCGGTTCGGTTATTGCTCGGAAAATTGAAGAGGATATAGATGTTGGTAAATATTTCTCATCTATGTCAAAGCCATGGTCTTGCTGTATTTTTTATTTGCTACTTAGGTGAGTTCACAATCCCAGCTGGAACTACGGTTGCCATTCCAATCAAACTTATCCAATCGGATCCGGAGGTGTTTCCCGAGCCTGAGAAATTCATTCCCGAACGGTTCGCTATCGATGCCGAACTTGAGAAAAAACATCCATATTCGTTCATAGCGTTCAGTGCTGGACCGCGAGATTGTGCAGGTCGTAAATTTGCACTGCTGGAACTCAAGAGCATAATATCGAAGGTCATAAGACATTTTGAGCTTTTGCCACTAGGAGAAGATCCAATTGTAAAATGGGATGTGCTGATTTCGACGACAAACGGGGTACATGTGGGTTTGAAACCGAGGGTGTATAGTTAAATGACGATATAAATACTGAAAGGCAGACTAATGATCAAGCGTAGCACCAAATAAATTCAAAATAAATGATTTGATATATTTAACTGGAAAATTTTCTGGTTGAAAGGTTTCTGTTTTGGACTCGAGATGGAGCGAAGAATCTTGGTCTGCGCTAGAAACCACGTACGATTCACCTAGGCACCTTCTTTTTAAGAACCTTTATCCTCCTCCTCGTGGGATCACTGTAAAGTGTCATTTCGCGAGATGGTTAGCTTCCATGGCTTCCTTCCAGCAAATCTCATATTTGCGTCTCAGAGCCATCTCCAGTTCACTTGACTCTATTCAGCGTGATTACAACGTTCGTCTACTTGCTTTATATCCTCCCTCACAGATTAAGAAAAACTCGGCGTCCAAAAATGAAGATACAACTTTTTGACTTTCAGATAAACATATTAGGTCATATTATTCAGCAAACTGCAGCAGTAACAGAGTATGGCAGCTGGCTTCTTTTTGCTGCAAAATTTGGCTTGCAGCAAAAGTACGGAAACGACTTGCTGCGAATCTATTTTAATATATTATAATAGATTCAAGTACGGAAACAAACCTATTGAGTCATCTTGAAGAAAAAATTTCTGTGGGAGGTGCGTGGGGAAGTGAAGCTTCCTGGAGCTTTAAATGGTTACCACAAGTGCGCTTTGGCCACCACATAGGTCTCAAGCACAGATATAAGTGCGAATGGATTAAAAATCGACCGAGAGAAATGTGCCAATTTTCGACTTTTTGCTTAGTAGTGTGAAAATGAGATACTGGTCTGTACCCTACACAGTTCATACGGTAAAAACCACGAGAGATCGCCATTTTGAACGTCGTTTGACATTTTTTTCGACGCAACCGGTGAGTTGAGATTGAAATGCTTTTTGTGAATGAAATTAATTATGATTTCACACAAAAACAAAACGAAATTGATGCCAAAGGTTAATTTGACTTACCCGAAATACGATATTCCCTGCGAAGCACTTCAATAGCTACTTTTGCAGCCTGGAATGCGGCACTTCATTATCGCAATGTTTTATAATTTTTTACCGCTAATTTACTCGCAAAACCGACACAAATGATTGCGCACAAACGTAAATGTACGTTTCCACCGAATATGCCGAAAAATTTCCAATTTTTATTTGACAAATTTTGAGTGAAAGTCAATGCTCTCAGTCCTCGACACAAATCAAATTGACCTTGGCATTTCTTTCCGTGTTGCCCGTTACACGCTTTTACACCGATCTAGTGTTCACAGCATTTAAACACACCATTAAGGCTTTTCGGTTGTGAGTGCGGTAGAAAGCGGCGCACTGAGCGGAATTTTTGTGAGAGAACAGTGTTGTGCGTGTATTAAAAAGGCACACTCACGTATGGGTACACGGATAGCCATTTCGTATCCATTTTTATTCATATCTGGGTGTTCTTTGTTTTATTAGTGTTTCTAGCGGCTCAGGAGCGCTAGAGTTGTTTTTTTGTTTACCATGTATTATATTCGCCAGCACAAAAAATATGTGGATGACACTGAATATGTAGATTTCTCCAAACCCGATAGACACTGAAGAAGAAGGCAGATTACCCTCGAAATATCAATATCGGGCAATAAATTAAAATACATGGAAGATTGACCTAGCTGCTGTACAAGCTAAGTAATACCATTAGTGCGTAAGAAATAAACATTGTGCCCAAAAAATATTATATAAAAAATTAAACCCAAAGAGGCAGAAGGCAAAAATAGTGAAGCCGCTAGATTGAAATTTCCTTTGTTAATTAAACTTTAAGTTAGACTAAGAATGTACAATTAACATATAATAAAAAATGTTTGCAACTAAATCCTTATTTTTTGTTTGACTGTAATGTTAGCTTCTAAGAGCCTTCTGCCTAACCTGTACGAAGCGTTTATGCACGCCACTGCTGTAAGGTGCTGGTATTCCTTAAGGAGGGCTGTATGCCTACTCCGTCTTATTTGATTGTTAAATGTAATTTTGTTAGAGAGAGCTGCTATACTAACTCTTCTATTAATGATATCAAAGGCTAGGCATGTGCTAATTAAGGTTCTTCTTGATGAAAAATTATTAGGTTTAAAATACCAAGTCTGTATTCGTAAGAGGGAAGATAACTAAAGTCGCATGGATTATAGAAGCGCCTCAAGGCGAAAAGTAAAAATTGTATCTGAACGGACTCGAGCATGTCACCGTGTAGTTGAAAAGCTGGGCACCTGACTATGCAGGCGTATTCTAGTAGAGGCCGCACTAGTGATGTATATCGAGACTTAGTAGCCCAAATGTTTTCGAACTCTTAAGCGCACCTCTTAATGAAACCTAATTGTTTGCTCTCCATCGACAAAACTTTGTCGAACTGGATGTTGAAACACATTTCGGTATCTAGGGTTACACATACAGTCGTGGCCACAATTATTTACACAACGCATATCATGAAGAAAAATTTGAATGATATCAAAATAACTCCTTCAATTTTTATTACAACAAAATGAAATTTTATTCAGTTATTCATTTTCAAATCCATAGTTATTTGACAAAAGCAATATGGAAATAAAACATTACAGAGCAAAAATAAAAATAAAAACTCACTGGCCAAAATTATTTGCAATGGACGGTTTCCGCTTCGTTTTTCGGGAAAATCTGAGAAAAAGGTAAACTAATTGTTAACCTTAATAAAAAACGGGTAATTTGTGACCATTACCTAATACTTGGTGTTGCCTCCCTTGGCACGAATAACCGCTTCGAGTCTTGCTGGCATTGAATCAACTAAATTCTGCATAGTTTCGATGGATAGGACCTGCCATGCATTTAAGATGTCTTCCGAGGCTTCAGCTGCCGATTTTCCAATCTTTTGAGGAATTGTTGATTTCATCAAATGCCAGACATGCTCAATGACATTCAAATCAGGGCTTTGTGGAGGCCATTTCATGACTTTTTGCCCAACATCCGATAAAAACTGTTGAATCCGTTTTGAAGTATGGATTGGTGCATTGTCCTGTTGTAGTATAAAATCAGGACCAATCAAATAATCGTCGGCAGCAAATGCAACTTCGTTCAATATTTGAAGGTATTCAGACGAGCGCATCTTTGTTGGACAATCAACAATTGGACCAACCCCATTGTAACAAATACAACCCCATACTATTATTTTACCACCATGTGAATGGTGCGTAGCGATACTGACGGCTTGATTTTTCTTTTGCTATGCATTGGAATAATAGAAATGTCTACCGTACGTTCCGTCCAATGACATAGCACTTTCATCTGTCCACAAAATTTGTCTCCAAAATTCGAATGGATTATTTCTGTGCTCAAATGCAAACTGCAAGCGAACTTCCCGATTCTTTGATGATGTACGGCTGTTTCTGGATGACGTATGCTTTTATTCCTGCCTCGAAAAGTCTTCTCCGAACTGTTGTTCTACTGATTTTGTCATTTCTGTTCTCGTTAATACTATTTATTATGTTATTGATCTTTTCGCGACTATTTCGCTGCATACACCGACGTATTACAGTATCTTCCCTTTCACTTGTTGCCCTCTTTCGACCCCTTCCTACTGCATTTCTAGCACTGCCAGTTAAATGTTGTTTTCTTACCTGGTAATAAACGCTCCGCCTGTGACATTAAAATTTTTTGGCAATTTCGTTAGCGGAAATACCGCTATTAAATTCAGCAACGATTGCCGCCCGCTTTTCGATTGAGAGTTCAACGTTTCTAGGCATTTTCACTGTCACTAACTAGTTTATTACAATGAAGTCTAATGTCAACTGATGTCCAACATTTATTCCAGCTTTATCACTGACCGAAACAAAGTCGAAGAATTACCGTTAATTTTCTGGAGAATTTTTCTTAGTGTGTGCAAATAATTTTAGCCGAAATGACGGGTGTGCAAATAATTTTGGCCAGTGAGTTTTTATTTTTATTTTTGCTCTGTAATGTTTTATTTCAATTTTGCTTTTGTCAAATAACTATGGATTTGAAAATGAGTAACTGAATAAAATTTCATTTTGTTGTAATAAAAATTGAAGCAGTTATTTTGATTTCATTCAAATTTTTCTTCATGATATGCGTTGTGTAAATAATTGTGGCCACGACTGTAGGTCTATGATATGTTCTACCCTAATAAGTTCATTGTTATTGAGATAGTATGAGTTGGCTATGACTTTATTTTTTCAGGAGAAACCTATCACTCGACACTTGTCGACGTTGAGAATTAGTTTATTCAGGCGGCACCACTGTTCGATAGATAAATAAAACAAATAAAATCCTAGATAGATCCAAAATGAAAATATTAAAGATAAGAGGGCCCAAATGAATGCCTTGCGGCGTATCCGACAGCGCAAAAACTGTTTTTGAAAACTTTTCTTGGAATTTTACAATCTGAATTCTGTCACAAAGATAGGATTTAAGCCAACTGAGTAGGCAGCCATATATGCCGAAAACAAGTGATTTGTGTATTAAAATTTGATGATCAACTTTGTCGAAGGCCTTGCTAAAATCAGTATAAATCACGTCAACCTGGTTTCCCTTTTCCATCTCACAGAGAACATTCGACACCAGGACCATGAGATTCGTGATAGTTGGCCTGGTTTTCGAAACCCATGTTGCTGTGCGTTGAGAAGGAGGCATATTATGGAAGTAAGTTGATCGCAGACGAGCTTCTCGTAGAGTTTGGAGATTAATGACAGAATAGCGATGCCTCGATAGTTGTCAATAGATTGTTTATCGTCGCTTTTGAAAATAGGCGTAAGATGGGAACATTTCCAAATGGATGGGAACATGCCTCATTACAGTGACTTGTTAAAAATGATATACAGACGGGGTTTCCAATTGATTGATACCCTGTATTACAAAGCAAGGAAGTATTTGGTCAGGGTCAGGTCCATTGTCGATGTTTAGCTCTTGGATAGCATTGTCAATTGCCTCTTTTGTTGGAATGATTCTCTCAATAAATGGTGTTGATACAGTTTGAGTAGACGAGACAGTTGAATTTATTGTAGGGATCGAAATAGGACAGAACGAATCTTGACGGTGATCTGCAAATAAATTGGAGATTTCCTGTGGAAGAGAAGATATAGAGTTCAGTCTGAACATAGAAGCGGGATAGCCAGTCGTTTTTCGTTTCATATTAACGAAATCAGAAAACTTACTCGGGTCATTAACAATTTTGTTACCCATTAAAAACACGCAAAGCTCATATGTTTCCCGAGACTCAATTGAGAATTATTTGGATAAAAGATCGTATTTTTCCTTTAGCTCTATGCTGATATTGCGTTCGTTTTTAATTGCTTTATAAAGTTTGTTTCTTCGGTTCCTTAATTGTCTCAAATTATTGTCTAACCATGGCTCAGAACATTTATTGCGTTTATTTTTATCTTTGGTACATACGTGTTAATGGCTTGAAAGATTTTTTCGTAGAAAAAAAGAAACAATTTCATCCATATCTAACGCTGAAATGGACCTTGACCACTCTATGGTATCCAGATAATTTTTAATGCTTACGTAGTCAGCATTATGAAATCAAATACAATTTCATTATTGTATGATTGGTTAAAAGCAATGTTGAAAGTGGAAAGTTCAACGGTAATAGCGGAGTGATGAAGAGTATTAGAGAAAAGATTATCTGCGTCAACAGTTTTACTAACCACCATCTTGTCATAAAAATTGGTAAACATTAAATGTAATCACTTACCATTCTGGTTAGAAGTTGATAAAACCTGCTGTAAATTACTGCCATGGAACTAACTGATAAGGTTGAAATCAATGGCGTCAAGAAAGTTGATTGGGAGGAGTAGGCTATCAGTTTCATCAATAGTAAATCTGATGTTTGGACGGTTGAAGTCCCCGAACATAATTATTTTATCTTCCTCATCCATAGAACCAATAACGGCATCATTTTTTTACTAATGTTCGAAGAAGAACATTAGCATTAAAATCACTTTGGCCAAAAATTCATATTTCTATATATATATATATATATATATATATATATATATATATATATATATATATATATATATATATATATATATATATATATATATATATATATATATATATATATTATATATATACATATATATATATATATATATATATATATATATATATATATATATATATATATATCATCAAAAAATTTCAGTGAAAAAATCTCAGGAACACGCGATCCGATTGAACTGAAACTTTCAGGACACATTGGTGTATATGCAGAATAGTGCCAGGTTTCACAAAAAGTTAATAATCTTTAACCCTTTGGTGCCGGCGGCCATTTTAGTGATATTTTTAATATACCTATTATTCCGTACACAAATAATTTTTTCAAAAATAAAGTTGACGAAATAAATTTCAAACGTGTTTTACATGTGAATCGGATAATGTTTTGGAATTTTTTAACCCCATGTGTGCGCTGGGTGCCTAAAAAGAGAACGGGAAAACTTGAAAATTTTTAAATTGCGATAACTTTTGGCAGAGCTATTGAATCATTACGAAACTTTCAGAACGTATTGGTATTATTAAGTTGTAGATTTGTGTAGCTTTTAATGAGCGTGCTGGCAACCCTGTAGCTAGGGCAGGCACTGAAAGTGAAAACCTCCAAATCATCGTCTCTCTTGAAAAAATGCCGCTTCTTCACAAACAAGCCACTCATATGTAAATCTTGAGCTTTGTTTACAGAAACCAAAAAGAAAATTCGATATGGTATAACGGGTACGCCTGACAACCCTTGCCCAATTTACCTATATTTTTAGCATCAAAAACTTCTGTTCACGGAAACTCACGATTCAATGAGCAGAATTAATTGAAATTTGCAGAATGTATTGGCCTTAAATAGGACCAGATCTGATAGAAGTGATTTTGAAATGCGGGTGATTCTGTACCTGTGCTGCCATCTTGAAAAATCACTAAAAAAGATAACTGCTTTTAGCCCTATAAATTCTGATTGAATCGATCGATTTTGACGAAATTCACACAGTAGCTGGATTTTACTTCAGACCACGTTTGGTAGAAATTCAGTAGAACATTTCGGTCGGAGCTGCCAGCTATGATAATTTTGGTGTCTTAAATTTGAAAAAATAAAAATTTGGAAGTGAAAACATTCAAATCTTCGAATGTCCTAAAAAATGTCCGCTTCTTACAATAAAACCAATCTGTATATAAATCTTATGCTTTATCTACACAGTCAAAGTTAAACTTTGGAAATTTCATGTCGGACAAGAACGGTAACCCTTTCCCAGTTAACCTATATTTTTAGCGTCAAAAACTTCTGTTCAATAATCCAAAAATTCCAATAATCAGATACAACTGACATTTACAGAATGCATTGAACTTAAGTAGGACCAAGTCTGATAGAAGCGATTTTGAATTGTGGGCAACTCTGTGCCAGTGGTGCCATCTTGAAAAACTACAAAAAAACTACTTTTTGCCGTATGAAATGTGAATAAGTAACCAGATTTTCATGAAATTGACACAGTAGCTGTACCTTACTTTAGACCCTGTTTGGTAGAAATTTGGTTGAAAAATTCGATTGGTACTGCCAGCTATGGTAATTTTTGTGTCTTTGGTTTTGAAAATTCGCTCAGGAAAATAATACTTTTTGCCCTATAACTTCCAGTGCAGTCATGAAATCATTACGAATTTCATACACTTAATGGAACCTATTATAAACATTATTCAGGCCAAATTTGGTTGAAAAGCCACGATAGGGTTGCCAGCTATTGTTGGTTTTGTGTTTGTTTGCAATATCTATATTAAGCGGTTTTATCGTAGAATTTTCAATTGGTAATGATATTGTAGTGGCAATAAACAGCAAATATTAAGTTTTTGATTATTTGAAAAAACTTGCTGCAGGTAACCCTAAATTTCTTTATACTCCTATAACTTCGAATGTAATACAACAACTTGAAGCAGATATGAGGTAGATTTTAAGTGGCTATTGCTAGGATAATCCCAGCCACGGTACACGGCTGGGTATGATAATTAGCGTGTAAGATTAAAAGAAAATTAAGAAGATAAACATAAAAAAAAAACAAAGCAATCAAGAGCCAGGAGGCCAAAATATTATAGCCGCTAGTAAGTAATTTTTTTTTTAATTGTAAATAGTACTTAAATTAGATTAATAATGTACAAAAGAAAGCTAAAATTAAAAATCTTTTCTAATCTTCAAAAAAGCAGATATGATATATTCTTGGCTTTTATACTGGCGAAAGGTTGCCAGCACGAGTCGGTTGTGCTACTTTTGTATCAATAAATGCTTACAGTTAATATTCATACCGGAAACATTTACAATGAAAATAAATAACCGATGTTTCAATTCCCAAAGTTCTGCAAATTTTTCGGATCGCAGCCCCAAACACCAACTTCAGTTACAGTGCTGCAGGCACTGAGCATTTTCTTCATTGATGTTATATGAGATGCTGCTTTCAAAGTCTGGTGAAATATGCAACTGATAACGAATATAATTAACCCGTGTTTTGCTCTCATAAATGTTGAAGTTCATGCCAGTGGTAATATCTGAAACCTTCCACCATATGAGCTATAATGCATTCTTAAGGCCAAAGTAAAACGTGGCGTTTGAAACAGTTTGGCCGTAATAAGCAGTTCATGTGGTGGAATATGCACTCAAAACCTGCACGATTTTTCTACTGTTCTTCGAACATTAGTGTTTCTAGCGGATCAGGTGCGCTAGAGTTTTTTTATTATTGTGAGCAATTTCGTTTGAGTGGGGCGGCACATAAAAAATTCCAATGTACATATAATGACTGTTAAATAGAACTCTGACGAATTTATGTTCAAATAACTTGCACTGATTGGTTAAAATGAAAAGAAGCTATGTGTGGCGATAAGAACATCACCTCCCCTTGTTGAACCAGTCTGAACATAATCGTGATCGGCTCTATATACGGTCCAATTAGAGTCAAGGATTTCTTCATTATGATGTGAGTCGTTCAACCACGTTTCAGTTATGGCCAGGATATTCAAATAGAAAGATTTAGCGTCCAGAAAAAATTTATTGAGTTTGCCTCTCATACCACCGCAGTTGCGGTAAAGAAATCTTGGTGATGTGGTAGAGAATTTTTGGTTGATTTTCTCGGTAGGAGTAAAATTTCTTTTGATTTTCGCGTGACTTCTGTAAAAGTGAAATATGTTTGGAGTTCACGTATGAACGATCGGTTTTAAGAACACTTTTGACTTGCTCAGGAGTCATTCCCAGTTCGACATGATAGCGATAAAGAATGTGTGAAGAGAGTCAACTTCAGTGGGAAGACCGCCTCGATGGATCATTAATTTGAGGTGCGTCTTCATTTAACCCTCGAAACAGGTAGAATCTTTTGCATTATGGTGGACGGTATCATAGATGTTATGGTCTCTAAATCGTGATACCAAGTATCTATTATCCGTATCATCATTAGAATTCATTGTAAGTTTTACAATTGGTGGTACAAGTGGATCTATAAATTTTGTAGGAGAATATTGAGAGGGTGATGAGTTTGGTATTATACAGATACATGTTCACACAGATGTCAGTGGTATTTGGTCTTCGCCGCGTATGAAGTTATGATATTTTGAACTTGATACTGTGTCAAAATTACATGGTAGCCGAGAGAAATTCGACATAAAAAAGGCGAAATTTCGGAAAAATTTGGGGAAAGCTGAATTTTGGTGTGAATCTTGATACTGGCTTGTTGAAGAAAATGTCAAAAGTCCCTATCGATCCGAGTGGTGCGTTACTTTTTATACGGGGTCAAAGGTCATTAAATGTGACCTATAAAGTAAACATATCAGTAGCGGTCATGTATACGGAAAAACAATATATGACGAATTTGTAGCTGAAAAAATTTCCAGCAAAAAAGATTAAAGAACTTTTTCCTGCAACCATAATTGTTTGTGAGATATATTGATCTAAACATTTGTAAATCACAGCATCCACTTTCTCAACGGCATGTCGATATTATCTGATTTTTATTACGACTTGGAATCTTTGTGAGTTTGTTTTTCTATGTTTAAAAGGCCCATAAAAAACATATATACGAACATATCTACCACACTCCAGGATAGATGGAAAAGTGTGCTCCAAAATGTACCCCCCCCCCCCCCTTCCATAAAACTTCGAGAGATATCTGCTCGCTACTCTCTTGTCGGATTTAAGCTGTATTTCTGCACATTGTGACGTCATGCACAGGATAGGAGTATGAAAAAACAAGATGTTCGAAGAAAAAGTAGGTGTAAGTAGGTGTGAGTATATTAATCGTCTTTGTTATGGTGTTATTTGTAGAAGATGATAATGTTTCTCGGTAGAGAGGAGGTGAATTTTGGGAAACTGTATAAAGGGTTAGCTGCAACGTGTCTGGATTTGGCGGTGTTGCGTTTGTTGCATTTAATGATCCTCCACTGACTGAATGTCGTTCCGCGCCAAGTATAGGTGTCTCCAGTCCGCTTATGGTTAAAAAATAGCCACCCATATTTGGCTGGAACAGTTAATTTGAAACTAGGGGATTTGTTCTTGTGCCCGCGACGACGGGTGCGTATAGTCTTACATCCACAATCCACTATGCATAACTCATCCTTGAGTACTCTGTATAACCAGGTGCCGTCAGCGAACTTAGGAACTCCTTTTACAAAGAATGTTTTGTTGCGAGGTTTATCAATGACAGTCGTTCTTACTGCCTGTTCACACATTGTGTTGTTAGACAGCTTGATCCACCTAATTCTGGCCAAGATGTGCCAAACTTTAAAATCGGCTGACTCGAACACTTGTCTCCAGCTTTTGAAATTATTTTGTTGGACATTGGTAATTAATGTCGCACAGTAATGACTCCAAAAAATGCTTCTTATTTCTGTATTTGAAATACTCATCATTTCTATTCTCTTAACATGAAATAAGACATTTTCCTTTGTGGTAGCTCCAGTTTTTTTTCCTTGATTCTTCCTAAAACAATGAAATTTACTATGAAACGAAAAGGTTTCGTTACGTTTTGGCACTTTGACACAACATTTTTAGGTTACAATCTACTTATGTCAAACATACGAGCGTTCCTTTTGTGATATATTGCCAGGTACTTGCGAGTACTAATTAGTGAAAATGGAACACGGCAATTTATCACTTATAAGGAATCTAGCTGAGAGTACAACTCCATCTACTCAGCACAAATCTTCAAATCTGAGCTGTGAAACCCCAATTTAAAAGTTCGGTACGCTTTTGTCCCAAAATGATTGGCAGAATCGTTCAGAAAAAATTGAAAAAAAAACGAACAAAATTCTTTACATTAAGATCACGTCTTTCAAACTAACGACTTCAGCAAACAAAAGTGCATTTTTTGTGAAAGAGATTCCTTATTCTGCTGACGACGAATGGTTGGCAAAGATTCTCGTAGCTGATTTTCACATAAACGATTACGAGGTGAAATCTTCATCCCAGCGCAAACTTAAATCCTCAAGACGGTGTAAGATCCTTGCCCCAACAAAATGTGCCTGGCTTTTAACGTGCTTGGGAGTTACCATGGGATCATTAAAGGTGACTACACAATCGGACTTGGGATAGCGGCTTTGAGTGGGGACCCTTAAAGAATGAATACAAAAAACAATAATAAACCAAAACTCGTCAGGCAAAAGCCTGACAACAAAATTAATCCAACCCCTTATGTGAAGGGGGGGACAAAAATGGCTGTGTCAGCGATTGCAGCTAAAGTCGCAGGAAGTAGAGATATGGCGAATGAGCCAGCTCTGCAGACTGAGACTAAGGCTGCTGTAGTTCGTGGAGACATGACGAATGAGTCAGCTCCAATGGCTACTGGCACAGCGACTAAGCTTGCAGAAGGCTGTGGAGACATGACGAATGAGCCAGCTCCACGGCCGATCAGCTCTTCCTCAACCCCTGTTTCCGGCGTTTCCGGGGCTCTGGTCACCAAGCCTGGCCTTGTGAAAGCCACGAAGCCCATTTGTGGCCAGTGTGACGGGAAGGTAGCGGCGAATGAGTCAACCCGTCCGTCAACAAGTGCTACCTCCGGTGCCACCTCCTCCTCAGCCACGCAACGCTCCTCCGCCAAATCATCTCGGGCTTACGGAACTAGAAGGGCAGCCTTCAAAGTTCTGAGGAAATTGTCCGTTCTGAGGAAAGTTCTGAGGAAATTGTTGTACACAATGTCCGACAAGGACAAAAAGTCCCTTGAATGGGCAAAATCTTACACTAGGGAGCACCCGCTCCCTCTAAATCCTGCAGGTACAACTCAGAAACGACAGAGGTCGGCTGAGCAGAAGTACCAGGGCAGGCAGGACTGCAAAAAGCAGAAGACAACAACTAGCCCTTCAGGGATAACTCGGCCGTTTAATGAAATGGCCAAAGAGTGCCTTGTCTGGGCTGTAATTGATGCCAGCAAGGGAGATGGAATCATCTCCTCCGAAAACTGGCTCAAGATAAGGCAGGCTCTTTTCGTAGTCTGCTGTAAGCTGCAAAAGGCTAGCTCGGGTCCTCCACCTACGGTGAATGACGCGGGCTGGCACAAGGGAATCAGGCTGGTCGCGTGTGGAGACCAACGATCGGCCGATTTCTACAAGCAGGCTATCTCCGAGCTGGGGGAACTCTGGCCAGGCGCCAAGATTAAAGTGGTGTCCAAGGATGAGATCCCCAGTCGGCCAAGATGCAGGACATGGATTCCTGCTTTCCATTCGGATCCAGTGGAGGTCTTGGACATTATTCGGCTCTTCAACCCTGATCTTCCTACGGAGGATTGGAGGGTTGTGAAGATTGGTGAGCCGGTGGACAATCGGCGGGAAGCCCTCTTCGTCATCAACGATAAGGCGCTGCCGGCATTGGATGCTCGAAAGGGCATCATCAGGTACGGGGTCGAAAAACTGGCCCTACGTATCTATCGAAGCGACAGGCCAATGAGCTCTGCTTCGGGAGATACGATACCTGCCAAGCCTGACTCAAAGACGGTGACCCAAACGACAGTGGAGCCACCTGAAAAAGGGTCTGATATCTCTCTGAGGGAGAAATCTGATGAGGAATCGGATTTGGAATCCCTCCTTGCCGATGGGGTTAGTGTCGGAACTACCTCCGAGTTGGGTGGCTGCCTGGACCTCATGACTCTGGGCGCAGAGCAAGAGGCTGGGACGGCTTCTATGTCCGAGGGGGAGGACCTTGATCTAACCCTAATTAACTAGCTCATTAATGGTGAAGGTACTCCAAGTAAATCTTCACCATTCCATAGCAGCATCAGCTGCCCTGCTACTCCGCCTGTCTAGGACAGAGGAGGAGCTAATTCTCATCCAAGAACCATGGGTTGTTAACAACCGGGTTTGCGGGTTACGCACCAATGAATACAGACTGATAACACCTGACGGCTCTTGTAAGCCACGTGCCTGTATTCTTGTCAGGAAAACCATAAATGTCCTTGTATTACATCACTTCTGTGACAAGGATAACATGGCTGTTGCAGTGGAATGCGACCAAAGACCATGCTGGTTTGCTTCTTGCTATATGGCACATGATCATGGCACTAGCCCTCCCTGCGACATTGTCAGGGGGATCGTGGCTGAAGCCAGGAAAACAAGTGTGCCGCTGATACTGGGAGCTGACGCTAACGCTCATAACGAAGTATGGGGTAGCTCCAATACAAATGGTCGAGGCGAGGAACTTCTTGATTTCATCCTTGCCCACGACCTCTTCATCGCCAACACTGGCAGCGAACCGACCTTCCTTACCTCAAACCGAAGGGAGGTGCTTGACGTTACCTTGATTAGTGGGCGGCACTCGCAACTTCTCCGTGACTGGAGGGTTCTACAGGAGTGTTCTTACTCTGATCACAGGTACATATCGTACAACGTGGCTGGCCGCAGCTCTGCCGAGCAGGTAGCCTTTATTAACAGAAAGAGGACGGACTGGAAGCTATTTAATTCTCTAATCCGATCCTCACTGGAAATTGTTCCTAAGAGCATTGACTGCTATCATGAACTGGATAAGGCAGTTGACACCCTTACTAGTTCTCTCAACTTCGCGTCTAGGGAAGCTTGTAAGCCACCCACGGGCAGGGGAAATCCCAAGCCCCTCTGGTGGAATCAGGAGATCAGTACCTTGCGAAGAGAATGTAGGAGGGAGTTCAATTGCTCAAAAACATCTAATGACTGGTCGATGTATAAAACGAAGCTTAAGGCTTTTAAGTATGCCGTACGTAAGGCAAAGAGGTCCTCATGGAGATCTTTCTGTGGTAACGTGGAGAGTCTCAGCGAGGCAAATCGCCTTCGTAAGGTCTTAAGCGCGACACCAAAAGCTATGAGGTGCATCATGAATCCTGAGGGCATTTGGACTAGTTCGAGCGCAGATACTCTCAAAGTACTGATAGACGCACACTTTCCGGGCAATCATTGCCCTCTAGAAGTGGCGTGTCAGACGGAGCAAAATTACAGTTCAATCCCGCCGTTCAGAATATCAAATTCTCAACTGAGGTGGGCCATTAACTCATTTGAGCCGTTTAAGTCCCCGGGCCCTGATGGCGTCCTTGCGGCTGACATTCAGCAGTCCATGGAAGTATCGCTACCTTGGCTCAGGGAGATTTATAACGCTTGTCTACGCTTCTCGTATGTTCCCACCAGCTGGCGGGAATCCAGAGTGGTGTTTATTTCTAAAGCAGGAAAAGTTACGCATGTTAAGCCGAAGGACTATCGTCCAATAAGTCTTAACTCCGTCCTGCTAAAGATTTTGGAAAGGATAATTGATTACCATATTAAAAGATCAATCGATCCTATGCTGATCTCGCAGTCGCAGCATGCTTATACCAAAGGTAAGTCTGTTGAGACCGCTCTTCACGTCCTTATTGAGCAAGTAGAGAAATCTCTTGCTCTAAAGGAATACACACTTGCTGTCTTCCTGGACATCGAGGGGGCCTTCAACAACGTTAATTCTAACGCAATTGTTGAGGCTCTCTCGGTGCTGCATGTGGATGAACGGTTGATTGCTTTTATTGTGCAGCTTCTCAAAAGTAGAGTTGTAATCTCTACGCTGGGTAATGCCAGCGTAAGACGAGGAGTCAGCACGGGCACACCTCAGGGTGGAGTTCTCTCTCCCCTGCTGTGGAACATCACGGTGAATACTCTTCTAAGGAAGCTGGACCGCGCCGGCTGCAAAGTGATTGCTTACGCAGACGACATAGCTGTTTCAGTGTCGGGAAAGTATTTATCTACGCTATCGGAGAGATTAAATCACTCTCTTGACATAATTTCGCGTTGGAGTCGTGAGTGCGGCTTGAATGTGAATCCTAATAAAACGGAGCTAGTGCTGTTTACAAGGAGGTACAAAGTTCCTGTTTTTGAGTTACCCAAATTGAATGGGGTCTCCATTAACTTGAGCCAGAAGGTCAAATACTTAGGGCTGATCCTTGACTCGAAGTTACTATGGACGTACAATGTGGCAGAAAGAGCTCGGAAGGCTTTCAACGCACTTTACTGTTGCAAAAGGGCCATAGGAGCGAGTTGGGGATTGCAGCCTCATACTGTTGCTTGGCTTTACACTGCTGTGGTGGAACCAATTCGGTGTTTTGGGGTGGCGTTCTGGTGGCAGGGTGCTATTAAGGCTACCTGCAAAGGGCAGCTTGAAAAAGTGCGCAGAATGGCTGCACTACAGGTAACGGGAGCGCTCCGCTCCACTCCTACTAAGGCACTGTTTGTGCTGCTACATTGGCTGCCAACCAACCTACTGATCTCACAGCAAGCTAATCTTGCTGCTGTGAGACTAAATTGTATCTCAGCATGGAATAGGACAGAGTTCGGTCATGCGAGGATCTTGGCCGAGGGAGTACCCGCACCAGCGGTTGTTGACTACATCGCCCCTCAATGCATACTGGATTTGGAGTTTACAACTCGCATTCCATGCAGGGAGGAATGGTGTGATGGTATCACCCTTGATAATGGGCTTATCCATGTGTACACTGACGGCTCAAAGCTAAACAATAGAGTTGGGAGTGGTGTATACTCAGATGAGCTGAATCTCAAGCTGTCCCTCCGTCTACCAGACCACTGTAGTGTATTTCAGGCGGAGGTGGTGGCTATTTATCAGACAGTCGACTGGCTTCTGTGTAATCGAATATTCGGGGTCAATATTGGTATTTTCACAGATAGCCAAGCGGCTATTAAGTCCCTTGCTGGTCCTTATACAATGTCCAAGATTGTTGCTGAATGCCGTGCATCTCTTAGGGAGATGTCGAGACATTCGGTTGTTCAATTGATTTGGGTACCTGGACATAGGGGTTTTCAGGGCAACTGTGAGGCCGATGAGCTAGCAAGGCTTGGAACTTTGCTACCTGAGGTCTCTTGCTCCTTTTCAATAGGTATACCGATGACATCGGTCAAACTGGCCATAAGGCAAAAATATCTTGAGGACGCTAAGAAGTCCTGGGCAGATGAATCTTCCTGTGTGATAACAAGGCAGTCCTGGGTATCCATGGATGCGTATCGCACCAGGCAGCTTTTAGGTTTAACTCGAAGCGCCCTTCGTTGCACTGTGGGCGTTCTAACGGGCCACTGCCTCATGGGACGGCATGCACAACGTTTGGGCGTAGAGTTTAATGACTTCTGTCGGAGCTGTGGCTCTGAGGATGAGAAGGAAACCGTCCTTCACCTCATGTGCCAGTGTCCGGCTTTGGCAAGGAGAAGACTGGCGGCACTTGGTGCACCCTTTCTCTCAAACCTGACGGAACTGTCCCTGGTAGAGCTAAAGGGGATAGTCCGGTTTCTCAAAGGAAGCAAATGGTTTCCTGACTTTAGTGAGTAGAAGAGAGTCACTAAAATATTGTGGTATCACAACGGGCCTCTCCTGTGCCTATGTGTGCTGGTCGTCAGGCCTCTGAAGATCGGCAGCCACGTTAACCTAACCTAACCTAACGTGCTTGAGTGGAAACAACAGCAACATCAATTGGAAAGGAATGACATTCAACCCTTGCAGAAACATCACTGACAAAACTAGGAATAAGATGAAACAAAAAATTGTAAGAAAAAATTGAATCCCTAGTCGCACCTTTACCCACTTTTCTTCCAGCCATAAAACTCTCACATCACCTACTCAGTCTCTGTCTCCAGCGACAACAGATAGTTCTTCCTTAATTGACTTTTCCAATGCTCTTACTCATAATAATAATAATAATAATAATGCACTGATACCTCCAGCATGTAATACGACATCCTCTCCCTCAAGCAGGTGTACAAACGTTGTTAATAAAAATTCCTCCAAGGTTCCCAGTCGGGCCGCCGCAAACATAGCTCCCACTATAACCAATATAAATTATTCTTCTAATGGAAACAATATGACTTTTGAGTCTCATCGAAGATCAGTCAACCCTGTTAAGCATTTTTCCTAACCGAACTCAGAAAAGCCTCAAACTATTTTATCACAATTGTGATGGTATTGAGGCAAGCTACGTAAATTATATCTTGACGCCAAATTGATAATTTGGCTTGACACTTCTCACAAGAATGAGGAGATTCCTGATAGTAGTTGGACTCAGAAGCGACCGTGATTATAGTTCGCGAGGAGGTGGTGTCTTACTTGCTGTTAGCAATACAGTTTCAAGTAAACTCGTAGATACCTTCCCAAATGCGTTTTTCTAATATATAATTGTTCGGATCTCCTTTAATAATTTACATCGCAGTTGCCTACATGCCGCCCAGATCTGACGACTCCATCTACAACTGTTTATGTGATTCAATATCTTCGTTAACAGAATCACTTAGCGCAAAAGACAATATAATGCTTTTGACAGATTTCAATCGACCAAATCTATGCTTTGTTCCGGGTGAAAAGGATTTTCATCTTCTCCCCGTAAAGCTTGTACACACAAACAGTTTGAGTCTTGCTAGTGCCTTTTATGGTAATGATTTGTAGTAGGTTTCCCACATCGCTAACCAAAATGGTAATTGGTTAGATCTTGTTTTCACAAATGCTTATGACGAAGTAGTGGTTAGTCCAACTAGTGACGCTGAGCATCTTTTTTGCAACAGTTTACACCATACAGCACTGTTAGTCAATCTTTTCACTCCTAATTCCACCTACTTAAAAACTTACAATAATTCAATTGTATTTGGCTTCCGTAATGCTGATTCTGAAAGCGTTAAATATGTTCTTGATACTACTGATTGGACGAATACTCTTGCAACCCAGGATCTCTAGACAGCCATTTCCTTTTTTTACCATAAAATATTTGACGCCGTTGAAAGATATGTACCAAAGATAAAAATAAAACTTTAGCGCACCTGAACCGCTAGAAATACTAATGTTCGATGAACAGTAGAAGAATCGTGCAGATTTTGAGTGCATATTTTACCACACGTGCTCCAATCTGTTTCGAGTGCAAAATCACTTTGACTTTAACAATGTATAGAAACTAAAAGGGTGAAAAGGATTTCAGGAATTTCAAGATTCCAAGCCAAACGCTGCAAAACTTTGACAGGAGCATAACATAACATAAACAAAGAAAATGCTTAGTGCTTGCAACACTTTACCATCACTGGAACTAAATGTCTCCCACAATTGCCTCACGTCAAAATCAAATAACTCTAGCGATTTTGATTTTATCCGATGATTTCGTCGGAAAAAAAAAGTTAGAAAGATGTTTAGGGTAAAAAACGAAAAATTTATAAAACTTATTTTCATCGTAAATGTTCGATGAATACCTAATGAAAGCATTTATAGAAACGAAAATAGCAAAAAACGCCTCACGCTTTTGAATTTCAGTTTGATCCGATGGCTGCATTGGAAGTTTAGGAGTACAAATCAATTAAGAGTTACCAGTCACAAAAGTTTTCAAATTTTCGAAAACTTAATATTTGTTGTATACTGTCATTACAAGATCATTACCGTTTGAAGGTTTTACGATAAAATTGCTAAATAAAGTTATTGAAAATAAATACAAAACAAACAATAGCTGGCAACCCTGTAATGGTATTTTAACCACTGAATACCACTTACTTAATACCAATACATTCTGTGAATTTCATTTATATCTGACTATTGGGTACAGGTAAATTGGAAAAGTGTTACCGTTCTTGTCCGATGTGAAATTTCAAAAGTTTTCCTTTGGTTGTATAGACAAAGCATAAGATTTCTATATGAGTTGATTTTTTGCTGCATAAGACAATAATTTTTCATAAGAGTCGACGGTTTGAAGGTTTTCACTTTCAATGCCTGCATTAGCTGCACGGCTGCCATCACGTTCACAAAAACCACACGTATCTTCAACTTAGTAAGAGCAATATGCCCTGTTAGTTTCATTGTGATCTAACAATCTTGTCAAAAGATATCGCAATTCAAAGTTTTTCAAATTTTTCCAGTTTCATATAAAGCGCTTAGTGCTGACATAGGGTCAAAAATATCAAAAAAATATCATGTTCACATTGTGAACACGTTCGAAATTAATTTCATTAACTATGTTTTTGCGAAAATTTGTGGACAGAAAAATAGGTATATTTAAAATATCACTAAAATGGCCACCGGCGCCAAAGGGTTAAAGATTATTAACTTTTTAAGAGATCTGGCACTATTTTGCATATACACCAATGCATTCTGAAAATTTCAGTTCAATCGCATGGTGCATTCCTGAGATTTTATCACTCCACATATGTATACATATATATATATATATATATATATATATATATATATATATATATATATATATATATATATATATATATACATATATACATATATACATATATATATATATATATACATATATACATATATATATATATATGTATATATTTATTTATTTATTTTGAATCCATTTTAACAGATTTCTGCCCAATTACAAAAATAGAAAAATTAAATAAATCCAAAAGAAGAAAATAGCAAAAATTAACAAATAAATGAAAATATTAGAATTATACATATTAGAACTTCAACAAATTAAAGCTAATATACAATTAAACATCGAAGAAAGTGCGAAAATAGTACTAAAATTAAACGGAAAATGAATCATTATAAGAAGCATTAAGAATTATGTCTTTAATTTGGGACTTAAATTGACAGAGCGTTAGCGGAAAAGGACCAAGCTGAAGATCATTATGCTTCCTGGGCATACGCAATAGAGGTGAGTTGAAATAAATTTAAGAACGCGCGAAGGGAAAAGAGAACATTAATTGGGATCTATCTGATCGATTGACGTTACGTAGACACAGCATATAACCAAGATCGGAGAGCATAGGGCAATGTAGCAGCTTGAAAAGTAAGCACTCGTCAAGGAACACTCGCCGGGACTCTAATGAAGGAATTTGGAATAAGGAAAGACGATCACTATAACCACAGTAATAAGCCGTTCACACTACACTCTAAATCAAGTAGATTTAGAAGCTGTCAAAGTTAATCAGGTAAGCGTTCACACTACCCGAAGTGATTTAGAATGAGGAGATTTAGAGAGCGAACTGTCATTCGAATTTGTGTGTACAATTTTTTTTGCATGAAAGTTGTTCAAAATGGTGCAGAAACATGCAAGAGCATTTTTTTTCATTTTGTACAACTCACATTTTCCTTTTTTGTCCAATTTTTGCTATATTTGAACGAAATTCGAATGACATTTCGTTGAAATCTACTCTCCCTCTCACGGATGGAATTAAGCACGCTCTGAGAACAATTCAGCCCGGAAAAATTCACAATAGTACCTGATTTGTACTTGATTTAACTCTAAATCTACTTGATTAACTCTGTCGGGCGCCGAAAAAAATGTATGGCTAATCAGGTAGATTTAAGTTGATTTAGCTCTAAAGCGATCAGCTGATCGAAATCGCCTGATTTAGAGCCTAGTGTGAACGGGCTATAAGGGATTTTAAATTTAAATAACAGTGAGCGAGTAAATCTACGCTGAACGTGTTCCACTGCATCACTGAGATATTTATGACGAGGAGACCACACTTGACAACAATACTCTAGGATGCTACGAACAAGTGAAAAAAACAAATGGAAAGAGGTAGCGATGCTAGTAAACGAAGAACAGCATCTAAGAATGAAACCGGACAGACGAGAGGCCTTGGCGGTTATATATGCAATGTGCAGGTCAAATTTGAGCTTTGGATCAAAGTGCACACCAAGATCCTTAAAATTATTCACAGCCGTAATGGAAGAGCCGTAAAGAGTATAGGAGTAAACAAAGGGTGACATTTTATACGTATAGGACATCTGATGACATTTGGATATGTTCAAAGCAAGTGAATTATTCGAGCACCAGTCACGCAGAGTACAGAGATCGTTTTGGAGTTGGAGGCAGTCGTTGGTAGATTACTTTGAAAATCTTGAAGTCATCAGCAAACAATAGGCAGGGAGAACGAATAAAGAAAGGGAGACCATTTATAAACACTATGAATAATAAAGGACCGAGAATGGAGCCCTGAGGAACACCGGAAAGCGGACAGAAGGGGGAAGAGGTGGACGATTGCACAGATACAACACAAGAACGACCAGAAACATAGAATGAAAACCAAGACAAAAGAGAACCCGACACACCAAAACTTCGAAGCTTTGCAAGGAGAATTCTGTGGTCAACAGAATCAAAAGCTTTTGAAAAGTCGGCATATACGACATCCACTTGTTTCCGTTGGTCTAAGGCAGAAGCAACAAAGTTAGTAAAAGCAATAAGATTAGAGGTGGGAGATCTCCCTTTGACAAAACCATGCTGTTCCGGAGCAAGGAAGGGATAGAGGAGAGGAAGCAGCCTGTTCGAAATATATATATATATATATATATATATATATATATATATATATATATATATATATATATATATATATATTTATATATTTATATATAAATATTTATATTTATATATATATATATATATATATATATATATATATATATATATACATATATATATACATATATATATATATATATATATATATATATATTAGGGCGGGCCAAATTTTGTGTCGATTAGACCTGCCCCTTAAGATGATTATATGGACAATTCTAAGCAACTTTGCCGAAAGAACCATAGGTCTATCTCGATTTTCGAGTTTCCCACTTTTCAAAAAAAGATTTTTTCCCTATAACATCATTTTGATTCAAAATTCGTTTTTTTATTCATCGTTATATTATCTTTTTTATGTATATATGGGGGGTTTTTGGGGTCGAGAAATTCATTTCTGATCTTTATTTTTACCTATAACTACCGCCAGAGGGCGTTTCATGCATATTTTAACTATTTTTCGTCTATTTTCCGAGAAAAATTACAAGTTTTTCGGTAAAATTGATCTTTATTTTATTTTTTTCAACAAAAATTCAACTTAAAAAATAAGAACATGTGTAAAAAATAAAAAAAAAATGAATTTAGTGGAAGAAAAGCGAAATAACTTATTTTTGAAAGTCTTTTTTGCTTTCAAGGCGGGGGTATTTTGCACGGCTTTCTGATGTAACTGCCATAACACTGTGTCGACTCTTTTCTAAAACACGTTTAGAAACGCTAGCCAGCAATTGAACATGTCTTTCCGTTGCTTGTATGTGTACCGGAATTCTTGGATCAGGCAATGGTGGATCATCGCATTCTAAATATTGTTCCAAATGATCATACGGAATGCTATACGTAAACGGTGGTTCGAATAAGACATCATCTCTATTTAAATCAATCATATTCGTATAATCTGTACAATTGAAGTTTATCAAAGGTTTTTGATAAACTCTAAGATGTGCCGGGTCGTACAGATTTCTTCGGTAGTGTAAAATTTTCTTGATTGCGATTTTTCGTGTCTCTTTTTTATCATCAAATAACATCGCTAACAAAATATTTTCGGAATGTGCGTAATATGAATTGTTTTTAATGACATTATTCACAACTCCGCGTAGATTTGTATCCAAATATTGTGTCCAACGAATGAATTTGTAAAATAATACACTACCGAAGACCACCGAATTATAGTACTTGATGTTGAAGTACATCGGCACATACACTTTCATTATGTATGTTGCCAAAATTTTCAAATTCCTTGATAGATTTTCAGTTGACACATACAACCGCAACAATCTATTCGCCTTGGTGAGCCAACGTGAATGTGCTATTGGTCCTGGTTTATTGTGAGATAGATCCGCAGGAACAACACCATTCGAAATTGCATTGGCCATTTTGTATAAGTACTTTGAATCGGTGGATAATTCAAATGGATCTAAATCAGGTGGCATGTTCTCTAGCACGATTATCTCGAATTCATCTACAAGCTGAAAAAAAAGAAATGAGATGAATTAAATTTTACCATTTAATAATGGAAAAAATCGATGAGAAAAATGACAAATGATACATACCGGAAGATTTTCACAAGTTTCAATTTGTTTGCCCAACGTTCCAGTTGTTGTTCGTGGTCCAGTGGTCGATGATCTTTCCAAAGTGTCAAACAAATGACGAAATGGCAGCTCGTTAAAGTGCAGCATGCACACAAACCAATGCAGCGGTCTATTCAAATGCAATTCAAATCGACGCAAAATCCCATTTCTTACGCCAGTATTTGTTGGCTCACCATCACAGCATATGCCGATTAATGCATCGAGAGCAATTTCTTTTTCGACGAAGAATGCATTAAATGTCATCAATTTGTGTTCAGCATCTTCATTTTCGACTTTTGTGTAGCCTATCAATTGAGAATTTGGTTCCTTCAAAACAACTAGATGTGGTTCTTTCACCATCCTTGCATGCAACTTCTCATCGATTTTTTCCATTGTTAAAGCATCATTTTTTCGGCCGTCGAATGAAAATGCTATCAAATTGGATGCATCATACTGCTTACGAAGCAGTTCTTCTCTGCATTTGGCCTTTTCTCGACGCACTTTATTTTTATCCATGATGATAGGATTGCCATGTGCATCTTTTACGTCAATGTCTTGCATAAGAGATGTTGCGAGTGCTGCTGCTATTCTATCAGACACACCAAATCGATCACACATCGCAGCGAAGTTCGAAGCATCGTATCTGGGAGTATACGGTCCTCGTATCATTGGCGGAATATCTTGTGGATTTGAACTTGGCTGATCTATATCAGTACTTGGTTCATATGCTGAATGGCTCTGTTCAACGCTTGTTGGTATTATTGTTGACGTTGGTGCTGGCTCTTCAACTTCTAGCACGAATTCCGGTATCGTCAATCTTCTGTCATTATTTTGATCTCGCATGAACTCTTTCAAATGATCTGGAATCAATCCACATGAGCATAATTCTGCTTTCAAGTCACATTGACATTTGCCGATGTAAAATAATTCTTTTGTAGATTGCTCGAACGTTCTGAATGAGGCGATATTTGAATGTTTAGTTTCGATTTGATACTTGTCAATCAATGTACCCAATTTTCTAACAACACTTTGTTTGGTTAGAATTTCAACATTAAGTTGACTCCAAATTTCAATCAATTTGTCTGTTACGTGCGGTACGAATGTTTTATACGAAAACATTTTGTTTTGGAGTTTAGCACGTTCGGCCAAGAAAAAAAAACATCTTAAAATATCCTGTTTCGTTGGCAGATCGAGTCCACTCAAATCACAAGATGCACCAAAAACAGCAACATCGTGCGAAGGCAAATGCTTCAAATGACTTTCGGTACTTGTTGATGTTGTTGCGGTTTGAGATGTAGACGGCAATGCATTTGGATCCATTGTATAATTTTACTAAAAAAATTTTAAAAAACTGAAATTAGTATATTTCAAAACATTTGGTTCGAATATATTTTTTCCACCTACAAATTGGCATAACTCATATGTGATCAACAGCATTTACTCATATGTCAACCGACATTTCGCCTCTAAGGACCAGTTAATACATTATTCCAACGCACATTATTCCTACATGCTATACATATAAATACATTACAATGTATTACATATTTCAGAAAAAAGTAACCAAGCAAGAGAACAACATCGATGCCTATGTGTATTAAATTACAAAATTTTAACACATACCTTTTAATTCTTTTTGAATTTCACAATTATTCACTGGCAGGAAATTTATAATTCACTTTCACTGAAATGATGCTCAAACACTAATGAACTGAACACTCATAAATGTCATTGTGTTGTGCTCTTTCACAAAATATGTCGGTAATGATGTTTTACCGATGTTTTTTTTTAAATAAATGCGTTGTTGACTTGAAAGCAACAACACTTTGTCGCTTTTTTTCTCACTAAATTCATTTTTTTTATTTTTTACACATGTTCTTATTTTTTAATTTGAATTTTCATTGAAAAAAATTAAATAAAGATCAATTTTACCGAAAAACTTGTAATTTTTCTCGGAAAATAGACGAAAAATAGTTAAAATATGCATGAAACGCCCTCTGGCGGTAGTCATAGGTAAAAATAAAGATCAGAAATGAATTTCTCGACCCCAAAAACCCCCCATATACACATAAAAAAGATAATATAACGATGAATAAAAAAACGAATTTTGAATCAAAATGATGTTATAGGGAAAAAATCTTTTTTTGAAAAGTGGGAGACTCGGAAATCAAGATAGACCTATGGTTTTTTCGGCAAAGTTGCTTAGAATTGTCCATAGAATCATCCTAGGGGGCAGGTCTAATCGAATTTTTCGGCTCCATACAAATTGGCCCGCCCTAATATATATATATATATAGAAATATGAATTTTTGATCAAAGTGATTTTAAAACTAATGTTCTTCTTCGAACATTAGTAAAAAGAATAGATGGTCCGATCCATGGCTTCATATAGGCATTAGGCATATGCAAAATCGTAGGAGCAAACTTTATAAGCGAATTAGAGAAAATACTGACGCTAGTCCTGCTATTCAAGAAGAGTATAATGAAGTTCCTTAGCAATTTTTAACAAATTCTCATGAGGCTTATGGCCCTTACATCAGGAAAACTAGCGAAAATATAGTCCACGACCCGAAAAAATACTTCAATTTTGTTAATGTGAAGCGAAAAACTACTGATTATTGCATCGTCGATGTTTCTTAATAATATTACGTCTTCTTCTCTCAAAAAGATTTGTGACCTAATTGGTGATAGCTTCCAATAAATTTTTAATGCACCAGACTTATCAAACTCACAGCTTTCTTCCTCTTATTCAGCTCTAACAGCTTTGTCAACCAATTAAAAATTTCTCGTGATGAAATACGTAAAAGTTTTTTTGAATCTCGACTGCAACAAGGGTCCTGAGCCTGACCTTCATCCTCCGACTTTCTTGTGCAAGTGTGTAGATCAGCTTACAAACCCTTTACATATTATCTTTAAGAAATCACTTTCGTTCGGAGTGCGCTGAAGGAGTTACTGCTGAACGTGCTAATGTTGTATTTCTTTTCCTCGCTGAAGCTGCTTCCCGTTTATGTTAATCTCAGACGTTCTATGCAAAATGGAAAAAGGATACCAAATTGACGCAGTCTACACTGACATCAGTAAGGCGTTTGACAGAGTTGACCATTCTACCTTAATTCTAAAGCTTCATAAATTCAGTCTTGCCGAACTGACAACATTGCTGACCTCGGTGTTGTTAAAAATGAAAAACTCCGTTTCACGTTGCAATATTATAAAATACTATATCGTGCAAATTAATGAACAGAAAACTAAAGTTATGACTCAATCAAGGAAAAGGACGCCAATAAGACAAAACATAACGATAGGGGACTATAACCTTGAAAATGTAGACAACTTCGTATACCTATGGACGAACCTCTCGAAGGATGGGAATGAGCTTGACGAAATCAAACGACGGATTCAATTAGCCAATAAGACATTCTTTTCGGTACTTCCCACTTTAAAATCTCGATGCGTACACAGGAATACAAAGCTCCGCATCTATAAAACAATTATTAGGCCTGTGCTATGTTACGGAAGTGAAACCTGGACGCTGACCCAGGCATCTGAAAAAGCCTTGAATACGTTTGAGAGAAGGGTATTGCGAAGAATCCTCGGTCCAATACGGGAAGAAGATGGATGGCGAATCTGATACAACAACGAGCTGTACACTATGTATGACGAGCCTACCGTCATACGACTCCAAAAACTACAATGGGCTGGCCACGTCGAACGAATGAGCGACAATCGAATTCCCAAACGATCTCTCAAGGGGCGAGCGAGCGGAGCCAGGCCAGTCGGTAAGCCACGCAAACGATGGGAGGACTCGATAGATGCTGACAGCAGGTCACTTTTGGGAGCACCAAACTGGAGGACGCGGTGACTGAACCGAGACGATTGGAGGCGACGTATTAAGGAGGCTAAGGCTCGATTCGGGCTGTAGTGCCCCGATGATGATATCGTGCAAACAAACAGCTAAGGTTCATCAAAAGACGTGCCAAAGAATTTCGTAACCTGTGGGTCACAAGATCCTTATACACTTCACTTGTACGTCCTATTCTTTAATACGCTTGCATTAGCTGGAATCCCGCTTTTGAGACCTACAGTGACAAACTCGAGTCAATTCAAAAGCAATTTTTACTTTTCGCCTTGAGAGAACTGTACAGCCCTAATGATTTTAATAGCCTACCCCAGCTTCACATTTGACGTCATTAGAGGCGCTATTAGGGTAGAATTCCACA